>CM060943.1:93221536-94421536 GCA_030765085.1 Allium cepa
TTTGTTAGTTGATAGTTAAATAACCAACTATCAAAAATGGATCCAAAATTAACTGTGGAAATATCTAGAAGAAACACATGAGTTATACGTCATAGTTATCTCCGATGATGTTGTACTGTGTGTATAAATCTTGTTTCGTTCTTCTAGGATGATGATAAGGAAATCCGTCCACTAACGGTTAGGAGGTGATCTCCGATCTTATCTTTGGCTGTTTATTTCCTAGAGAACTAGAGTTAAGTTTACCGAAAATTATCGAACGTTGTTTCGAAGAGACCGGGATCGGATATGTCCGAAGACCACTTTGATCCAATAATTGCATTGAGTGAAGATACCATGAAGAGCATGGAATCAAAGATAGAGATGTGAAGTGCAAGGGTTAATCGTTACTAATCTTGAGGGTGATTCCAAAATGGATGTAGTAGGAATAGTGCCTTCGATTTTCTTCAGACCCAGAACGGACTTGTATGGATGAATGCTATCAATACATTGTCATTAGAGGGCAATGAGCATTCTAAATGTGAATTTCTTCAAATGTAATCGTAGCCTCAAGCCTTGTTAACAGGGAATGATTAAAATATGGGAGATGCACCAGGGCTAGGTGTGGGTAACTCCCACAAAGGGTATGTCATCACCTTTTCTGGATAACCATTCATATTTCAAGATTCAGTTGTGCATATGAGCTCAATGAAACGGTTGGGAACAACCGGGGTGCTGATATATTTAGTACAATCTAGCAAGGGCAGGGCCGGTCCTGTGTTGGCAGGAGACGCTAGGCACAATCTCGGTACATTCTTCTAGAGGTATACTGTGACGAGCGGTACCTAGTAGCCCAGTCATTAGTTGGAACCCATTCTCCCATATGAGCTTTATAGTTCTAATTGTATACCAAATATGTTGGAATGTGAGATGCGAGCATTCCAGCTACTTTAAAATTTTACTTTGAACCCTTATACATTATTATAATATCACTGTATTTTCTATAAAAGTGTTTTAGTTATCGTAAGGTAAAAACCCGTCGTGTTTATGAGCGACGTGGTCTTACGAGATACTTTTGATTTCAAAGATTTCTTCTAACTTTAAATCCAGTTGGGTGTGTTTTCTTACGCTGGTTTTCCAGACTGACTCGGGTATTATTTTATTATAATGCTTGAGTTAGACAGAGCATATTATAGATCAGATTAGATGCTTGGAGCTTCAAGAGACGAGTTGGAGGTCCCGACACTTATTTATGTCGATAATTATTTTCCGCTACATTCATTATTGTGTTATCAGTAATTGTGAGGACAGGTTGTTATAACCGTCCGGGCTGAAATAGGTTAGTATACTTTGATTTATATTTGTATATACACATATAACAGCTTTGCTTTTGTGTAAAGATTTGTAGTATATTATAGATTATTCGTTCCGTCGTGAGATTCTGTGTTGTTTAGTTTTTTTCTTACTTTATTGCTTCTTTCTTTTTCACCTAACAATCGGGTGTTCCGGCATTCAATTTCTCGGCATGAAATACAATGAACGTATTAGTGTCGATTTTCGAGGGTCGAAAATCCGGCTCATTACAATTTTTGACTACACCAACATCCTTTTTCCACTCCTTTTAATAAGATGAAGTCTTGTCCAATGAACAGCAATCGTAAGAAGGGGTATTTCTATGGATGGACAGAGATGTGCTAACTGATGTGCATATGGAAGTCCATGTATTTTATGGATTACACATCTATAAAAAAAAAATCATCTTCTTTAGTATATTTTTGTAACACCCAGTAAATTGAGCGATAATTAACTAGAAAGAAATTAATAAATAATTATTGAAGCTCAAAAATAGAATTTTTATGAACATCGAAATTTGGCTACGAAATCTGTACCGTTGTTTCGTGGCGATTTTCTGATCAATTTTCATATGAAAAGTTTTATGAATGGAGTACAAACGAAAAAACTATTAGCTTTTAAGAATTTGGATTGAAAATAATTATATATGTAATCAAGGAAATAAATATTAATAACCGACATTAACAAATGCTTAACATCTAAGTAAGTTTAACGTTAATCAGATAAGATCAAATTGTATCAAATAATGTTTAAAAGGAAAGAAATGAATGATTAATAGAATAACATGACCGTTATACACCTAAGTTCCATCGGTTGACCACTAGTGGTATACCAGTAGAAGTGGAGTGGTCGATCGATGGCAAGCTGGCGGTTGTGAATTGAACCTTGGTTTAACGTCCTGGATTTAATAAAATCTTATCTAATGGCTGGAATTTATTCGAATTCCTATGAATGTGGGCCTAACCCCTTGCTTTTCTTCTCATATTTTATGAAGCAACAACGAAGCTCTACCATTTTATTTTCTCCAAAAATTCTAAAATTGGTATAAGCTATAATCTATATGTATACATATAAGTGGAGAATAGCGGAAAATAATAGAGAAGAAGAATAGGATCGAACTGAATCGCCAAAGGCAAAGGTTATTCCTAAATCTTAATCCAAATTCATATTTAATTTAAATCTCTTTTTGAATCTACAATTCTAATAAATATGTATGTCCTTTTTGATACCTATTGATAAATAGGAGAGAAGTCAATCAAGAATAATAGGTTTCGATCTTGAGAATTGGAAGCTTAAAGATGAGTGGAAAATTATACATTTTTATATCATATTGGATTTATAACGTCGTAAGTACATTCCTTGTATGCCTAGTCGTAAATATTGCAGTTGTAGTTTTAGATATGTACATGTGGTAAATTTGAAAACCTTGCCTACATAATGTATGAATTGTTAAATCTGATTAAATATCGTATATACCTGAACTTAGAAAGTAAAGGTAAAAGTAGTCCATAAAAGTAATGAGTAATTCATTAATGAGATTTTTGTATAAATTCTAACTTTGATTTTGAATGTTATATGATATTAAACAAGGTTTGAAGATTGTTACAAATTGGATTAGGATTTAATTATATTAATTCATTAGAATGAAGTATGGTGCAATGTAAATTTCTATAAATTATCCAACTCTATAATTAAGTATGAAGGTGTATTGTTTGAAATAACAAGGAATATAATTTAAAGAAAGAGATGTACAAAATAGGGATGTTACAGTATTTTGTACTGTCTATATCAATAACAACAAAAAGGTAATTCCTTGTAATTCCAAACACATACAAAACCTCTTTAGGTATTTTATAGAAAATGACAGGATTAACATTACCTTTTTTTGAAGATGTAGTTCTAATGCATTAAGATGTATAGAAACCCTTAAAGGTAAAATCAAAATATTATAAATAAAAACAATAATGATAATTCCGCTGCTAATTTAAATATATGTTTAATAATAAGTTAACAAATAAACAACATGCGATGAAAATAGTAACAAGGCAACAGAAAAAGAAAATTAGGAAAGTTATAAATATCAAAGAAGTATACATACTATTTAAAAAGGGACAATAGAACATATCTAATTATATTAATTGGAAATCAAGAAGTACAAGTACTTAATCTATTAAATCAGTGATAAGCAGTAAAGGATGTTTAATAGTATTAAAGAAGTAAGATGTAAGTTCATGTAAAAGAGTCTAAATACTAATAATTGAACTTAGAAAGCAAAATAATGTTATAGTTAAATCTATATAGCCTGAAGTATACATTATGATGGGTGTGAATTATAAAATACAGATAACTGATTTGAATAAACTATGAATGGCATAGTTATTAGTAAGGGTTGGAATGCGAGGTCGGTATTGTTGCACAATAGAAGTCTGCTCTCCGAAGGGGCTATCGTCAGTTGTGTATACATTGTACTGACGTGGGACATCTTCAACTATTAAACTAGTGAAAATATATGTTCGCGTATAGATGAAGGGAACATACCAAAGTAGGGTTTGTATTGGTTTGAAATTTTAAAGGGCCAAGTATAGTCTATTTCAATCCTTCTAAAGTAGGGGGTGTGTGTTAAGTAATCAATTGGGCATTTTCTTAATTGCATTAGGCAATCCAAATGGGACAGCGAGCATACGTACGTGGGGCATATCGTATGCATACTGTTAGCACCAAAATTGGTCACTAACACCCTTAGAAAGTTTGTGTAGAGAGGATAATGAAGAAAATAAATTAAAATAGAGAAGAGAACATAAATTAAAATGCAGGAGACAAGAACACAGAATTTATAGTGGTTCGGCGTTGTAGCCTGTGTCCACTTTAAAGTTGATCCTTTATTTCTTCACTTTAAACTTGATTACAGATACAATCCGCTCTTAAGTATTCGAATACAATTGCAAAGTAAAAGTTGAAGTCTTGGATGAGGGTTGAATGTGGCAGAGTCTCCCCTGTGTTCTCTGAAATCTGATCCTTTTTTCTGTGCCCCTGCCCATCTATTTATAGACGAATGTGGGTTGGACTTCCCTGGTGGGCCAGATGGCTAGACAGCTCGGTCCAGATAGGACGCGCCCTGCATGCCGAGTGAAACAGGCCGAACGGTCGGCATGCCGAGCCTTCCTTTCCAAGTCGATGGATCTCTCTGTTGAATGGAGGAAGCGGGCCGAACGATGTTGGGATGCCGAGTGAAACGTGGATGCCGGGTGAGGAGCATGCCGAGTGAAAGACATTCCGTGTGAAGCGTCTGCCGTGTGAGGATGCCGAGTGGAAGACATGTCGTGTGAAGGGTTTGCCGAGCAAAGGACATGCCGAGCTAAGGTTATGCCGAGGGAAGAATATGCCGAGCACAGGGTGTGCCGAACAAAGGATATGCCGAGTGAAGCCTTGGAAGGCCAGTGCACTTAAATGCCATGTGAAGAGCTGAATTGTGACGACCCAGATTTTTCCAACAATTTAAAATAGAATTGTTAATTTATTTTGAAATATTTAAAAGTTAATTTTAACTTGAATTTAAGATATCGATATTTACTTGATAATTAAAATCATTGAATTATATGGTTTAAGAAATGAATTTAATAATTGAAATTGGGTAAATTGTTGAATCTGGGATTTCAAAGCCTGTTTAAAATAATTTGAAGGCTTATAAAATTTATAAGGATGATTCTGAAGATAATTGAATGGTTAAAATTTAAATTAAAGGTGATTCGTTCAATTTTAATAATATATCGTTTAAATTGATATTTAAAAATAGCCTTCCGAGGCACAGTCTCGGAATTCGACGAAACCGGTTCCATTGGATCCGTAATAGTTAGTTATTATCGGATTTCAATTTTCATAGCAATCGGGGTTGTCGTTTGACCCTGGCAGCTCAAAACGCTTAGAAATTATTTAATTGGATTAGTTTAAAATTTATCGTTTTCTTTTGTAATTCACGCATACGATCAGATTGGGCTCCGAAACACATTCCATTGTGTTTGGGACGCGGGTAAAACTTTATAAACGCCTGTCGGCATGTTTGATTTGGGGTTCGGGATTTCGCGTTATGGAACGCGAGGTATTTTCACTATTTAATTATATAATAAAAATTGAAGTACAATCAGTCATAGATATTTTGTATCCAACGCGTACTCGTGAAGCTTCTCAACCCTATATCTCATTCCCGTTCCCCTCTCTATTCTCTTCAGTGTGTAAATCGAACACATCTTAAAAACAAAATCAAAAAAAAGGGGGGGGGCTGAAGCCGATTTGATTCAAAGCTTCCTTCTTTCGATCGAACTCCTCCTCCTTCTTTAAATGTCGAAGTCGCGATAGATTAGGGGGGGGTTAGGGTTTGATTGTCTGGAAGCAAGCTGCGACGTGGGAGGCTCACGCGACTCGCGCAGAAAGGGGGCGGCGGCATTCGATGTCGCGTTGGTCGCGTGCGAAGGAGAGTAGCCTAGGGTTTCACGCGGCGGCCAGCTTTGGACGGCGGCTGTTGCGATTGGTGGTGCTGGGTGTCAACGATGCTGGAGGGTCGCAGTGGCTTCGGGGGATTGATGGGTGGGTTCGACTTTTGACTGAAGTGAATATCGTGGGTAGAGGGGGATTTCGTTCTGGATTCACGTTGTTCGATGAGGTATATTACATTTATTTTAAGCTTTGATGTTATATATATATATATATAAAAAGGTAGTAAGTTTAGAATTGCTGATTTCAAATAGTGAAATAAACAAACAGTTTAAACAATTCTATTTTGGGACCAGATATTTATAGGACAGTGAGTAGTCTGGGAATTTTGATAACACTAAGGTGGACTTTAATTTGAACAAATTGGTTTAAACAAAATTTATTAATAGTTCATGTAAATCATTGGTCGATTTAAATTATCACATGAAGTAATTAATTTAGGTTAAATTTTTAGTTTAATAAAAATTGTTAAAAGAGATAGTTGATTGTTCGATTATGTAAAATATTAATAAATCGTATAACTGTTATACAAGGTTTAAATCTGAAGGAAACAAATCGAGATCGGATTTGGATTGCAAAAGCAAAGGTGAGTAAATCTCACTCAGCCGAATTATTATTAAATTTCGCTAGTCAAATTTAAATGAATGTTTGAATAGTTGAATTGATTTGGTGTGTGCTGAGAATTGATGATTTGGTGGCTTTGGTTTGTTGAATGGTTGTCGAGTAGATTGTTGTTTGACTCGAAGTAATGGGGTTTTAAATTGTTTATACTCAAATCATAAATAAGAAAATGTTTTCATTTTAATGTTTATAAGGACTTAATGATTTGTGATTTGTTTAATTTATAGGGTAATTAAAATGGATAAATAAGTTATTCAATTAATTAATGAATTGGGTTAATTACATTCAGAATTAAGGGTTTGGATTTAATAATTTAGTTTACATGAATTAAGTAAGTGTAAGTAATTCAGAATAACCATTGGATGGTTTGATAATTAATTACTTAATGTAATTAATAAAATAAAATTACTTTGTGAATTTTATTAAGATGATGAATTAAGAAATAATTGATTTATTTAGTGAGATAAATAAAGGAAAGTTAAATACAGTTTGGGATTAATCAAAATGACTAATATTGTGGTTTGAATTAATGTAATTAAATTTGATTAGAATAAATTTAAATGTAATTGGAGATCCGTAATTTATATAATTAAGGATGTAATCAAAGATTTATTAATTAAGATTGATTAATCCAAAATAAGTGACTTATGTGCAATGAATTAATATAAGCAATTCAAAACTAGTGTAATTGACTTTAGTTAATTTATTTGTGGAGTAATTAAAGATTACTCGTTGATTTGGTAAGAATAATTAATATCGTGGAAGTAATTAAAGAGAATTACCTAAATTGATTTGGAAGATAATTAATCCAGGGTTCTTAATTGAGATGAATGGATATTGAAGAGTTGATTGATTAATAAATTGATTTGGAATTCATTAATGAAGGAATCTAGGAGAATGTGGTTAGAAATTCAATTTGAATCAATTGAATTGATTTGTATGTGATGGATGATTGATTGGCATTGGATGTTTTGCATGTGTTGATATCCCTGATATGAATGTGGTGTATTTCATTTGAATAACTTGGGATAGGTTAACACGAGTCTCGAAGAGATTGGGGTCGGGTATTAGGAAATACCCGAAACCCCTTCAAACTTTTATGGATAGATATATGAAATAAATAGTCTGGAATGAACTGATTTAAGTGAATCGGATTATTTTATCTAAGTTTGATACTTAGAAATTGATGTGTGGGATAAGTGTTGTTTATAGTAAATTGAGAATTCGTTAAATTAATAAAGGGTACCCCGGGTTTATATAAGTTGTTTGTCTGTCTGGTTATTCATGTTAGATGAGTTTACTCACGTTGGTTTCCAGCCTGACCCGAGTGTTACTTTGGTGTAATGCTCGGGTCAGACCGAGTGTTACAAATTTTCAGGTAGGTACGTTCTGGAGCTCAGGAGGCGAGCTGGATGGCAATATCGTATAAGTATTCTACTATATTTATATTATTATTAATTTGAGACTTGATAAGTGTAAATATTCAGTGACTGTATATAATGTGAAACTCTGATGTATATTAAATGTAATCGACAGATATAGTATTCTTTGTAAACTGTATTTATTTATTATTATATTTTATCCGCTGCGAATGTGAGTTGTTGATGTTTCTGTTCTTCTTCTTCTTTCTCTTTTTTTTTTTTTCATAACTATCTGGAATTTTCGGGTTAGAAAATTTCGGGACGTTACATTTGGTATTAGAGCTGAAGGTTAAGCGAGAACCTTGGCTCTGGTGGGGATTACTCATTAAATAGAGTCTGTAGTACTCTAGAATGAGTTAAGTGTATATATGTATATATGAGCGCGTACTTGTTATTTTCTTATATAAAGGTTTTAAATGGTTTTATATAAAAGTATATTTTGATATATAAAACATTATTTTCTTCTAATAAATATTAAGGTGATTGGGTGTTAAATTATTGGAATTAAGTTAAGAAGGACTATAATACAACCAAATTAAAATTAAATTAATTAAAAATGAAATTCTAGAATTAGAACTCAGAAACTAGAATTGTTTGAAACTTTAAATGAACAAAGTTAAATTTGGTTTAAAAAGGTTAAACCAATCTTTGAGAATTTGGCTCGAATTATATAATTCGAGATGGTTTAAATGTGAAGTTGGAATTGAACTCATTCAAAATTGAATCCGATTTGAATTAATTGGATTTGGGATGGAAGATGTATAAGTTCAAAAATTGAATGGAAGATTTGAATTGGGTTGAATTGAAATGATTGAAATTGAAGTGGGTTCAATTGAATGGATATTAGTCCAAAGTAATTGGAATAATTTTGGAATTGTAATTTAAGTTAAATTGGTTTAAAATCAAAAAGGAATTTTGTAATATAGATTGTAAATGTAATTTATTAATTGAAATAAACTTCATAAATAAATGAGATTATAATTTGAAATAGAATTCCAGAGAATATTTGAAATAGAGTAAGATGAAAATTCCAGAGTAATGTTTAAATAAGAATTTGATGGATTGAGAGTTTGGAATTTTGGGAAAAATTAAAATTCCTTTTGGTTTGAAAGTGGTTTCCAAGGGTTTTAAAGAAAGAATAGTATTAGTTCAAAAATATTTTTGTGTTTGAAGTTTGAGAGATTTGAAATCAAAAATATTTGGAAGTGTTTTTTTTAGAGAGATAAAAGCATTGAACTCTTTTGGTCACTGGGAAATAAAGTCGGTGATGACTGCAGCATCATCGATGTTCATTTTCGAGTTTCTAAAAGAGAAATTGCTACCAAATTGTTTTAAATTGGGATTGTTTGTAAATTGGGTTTAATTTTGAAATTAAAAGGGATGATTGAATTTGCCAAAGAATTTTGGATATAGTTAAATTCTAAGGTGATATTGTAATTTGGACATTTGTTTAAACTCTGGAATCTTGATTAAATGTTTATGCAATAATAAAAATATATTGGGTAAATAAAATGTATAATTCTGAGTTAAAAGTAAAATGTGAGTGAAATTGATTATAAATAGAAGGTGTAAAATTGAAATTATAATTAAAGTTGTACAAGTTTAAAATTCAAATGGAAAATTTGTATTGGATTAACTGGAAAATGGTATTGAACTTGAAGAGAGTTCGATTGATATTAGTCCAGATTTATCTGAATAATTTGGAATTGTAGTTAAAGTGGAATTGGTTTAAGATCAAATGGAATTTGATCTGAAATTGGAAGGAAATTGAGAATCAATTCAATTTGAATTGGGAATGAATCAAGTCCAATGGAAATTGGAGTTAATTAAATTGAGATTGGGTTAATTTAAATGGAATGGAAATTTAAATTTGAATTGTTGGGGAAGTGAACAAATTTGACTCTAGACCATTTTCAATGTAAATTGTTTTAATATAAATAGTTTTAAATCTATTTTCTGATCTAATTACTATACAACTTTCTTTTTAAAACCTAAACTATTTTATACTGGTTTTGCCACTACTTTTGGAACTCTTTACCTATTTTACAACTTTTTATACACTAATTACTAATTTTCAACTAAGTTATGAATTAATTTCTATTTTACAACTATTTCGCAATTATTTAAGATTTCTATAACTGTTTAACTATTTTCCAACTCTTTTACAATTAGTCAATCATTTTACAACAATTTTGCAAACTATTGATTATTTTTCAACTACTTATCTATTTTTAAAATTTTCAAACTATTTTCTAAATATAAACTGGTCGGAGTTCAAACTGTTTATGATTTAATACCCAACTGGGATGAGGATTGAGGAAATAATCCAAATGGGGATAAAGGCAAATGTGAATAAGTGAATGTGAATAGAAAGGAAATTGATATTGGGAAGAGTAATCAAATGAGAATATTTGATTTTGGATAAACAAAGTTATATCATTGTTATATATTCTTTGTTGAATCTATTGCTGGAAGAAAAGGATTTTGGAAGTGTTTGAAGTATAAAAAGGAGTTTTATACAAGTTTGAAAGGATCCAAAGTTTTAAAATTTTTATATTTATATATATATATAAAGGATCCTATAAGAATTTTGGAAAAGGTTTTGAAAACCTTTAAATTTGAAAAGGCTTTTGATTTTTGGGTAAAATCAATATTGAATTTGGAAAGCCTAGTTTGAAAATTATCGATTTTGGATAATAGATTTTGTGTAAAGAAGCTTTGTATAATATCATACTAGGTGTATGATTTGAAGATACTATATGTATAGTATATAATGTTTTGATGATAGCTCTGGGGAAAAAGGCGCTTCCTTGAAATGGACTTCTCAGGAGTGCCACTGGGTGGTGCTGCCTTGAGCCCCAAGGGGGGTTCTAAAGTTGATCCTGTGAGGAGTCCGGACAAAACTAGTTCCTGAGGATTATGAGTTGAGTTACCATAGCGTAAGTCGTGTGAGCCGCGGAGAGCCAACAGTTACATGGACTTTTGTTGTGACTGCAACGTAACCCAGGATGTAACTGCGACCTATGGTAACATTGCGAAAGTCGTGTGTGCCGCTGAGAGCCAACAGTCTGCGGTTGAGTTTATCTCGGTAGACTGCGACCTATGTAAGAGTGGAGAAGTTTCATTTCGACAGCGAAATCAGAGGCCGCGGAGAGCCTGCAGTTACATGGACTTTTGTTGCGACGGCAACGTAACCCTGGATGTAACTGTGAACTGTTGTGTGGGTTCCATGGCGTAATCGAGAGTGCCGCAGAGAGCCTGCAGTTACATGGACTTTTGCTGCGACTGCAACGTAACCCTGGTATGTAACTGTGACCATGGAATGGGGGTGATGATTTTCAGAGCATTGTCACCAAAGATATTTCCTTTATTTCAAAATACTTTCAATATTTTCAATAAAATTATTTTCCAAATATTTTCACTGGGTGTTGAAAACGGGTTTACCAAGTACTTATAGATTTTCGGTCCTACGCCTGATCAACGTATGCCTGAATTTCTGTGAGAATAAGGATGGACTGGTTGAGACATCGAGTTGTAAGAAATATTTTATAAAAGCTATTTTAATATTACTATGAGATTTTATAGACATTTCTAAAATTGAAACTCGGGAAATTTTAATGAAGTGATTCTTTGTAATTAAAAATTGAATATTGATTTAAAAGTTGGAAGTAAGCTAATTAATAAAATAATTATTTAATTGAATATGTTAATAAAATTTAACTCGGTTAACTAAAATGGATTGTAAGTTGATAATGAAGTTTGAAAATGAATTCGATTTTTAAATAGAATTCGACTTGGGTTTGATAATGGATTAAATAAGAAGAGATGGTGTAAAAATAAAATTGTGTTGTACTGGAAGGTGATAGTTTGAATTACAAATAAAATTCAAGTGATTTGAATAATATTTAATGAAATTTACATGCAAATTTAGATATTATGGAAGAAAAATAGGTAAGTTGTCGAATAAAATGGAATTGGATGATAATAGAAATGTTTAAAGTTGCAAACAAAACCCAGGTGAGCAGAACTAATTGAGAATGGCCTTGTATTAATAAAATAAATTCGAAATAAACAAGTAAATTAAAAAATTTAATGGGATCACTGGAATTATATATAATAAATGGATGAAGCCTGATGAATAAAAAAAAATTGAATTAAACTTTAATTGGAATTGGATTATTAGACTGGACTTAAGTTCGGTGGCATATGTGCCTGGATATTGTTTTGATAAATTGAGAAGGTGGGTTAAATTTACAATGAAGGAGATGGGCTAACTGAATTAAATGGAATTTGATTTAATGAGAATTAAATTTAATGGAAGTGAACTTAAGTTGATGTTGGAATAAATTAAAGTAATTAACTTAAGTTTAAAGTTTATGGAAGCTTGGCTTCGAATAAGGATAAAAGCCTATTAAGTTAAAGCTTGGATAAAATTAATTTAGAAATGGTTATAAATTTAGAAATATTGAATATGCTAAGCTAAATAAATAGTTTGAATGAAGTCAATAAGGTGATGAAATGAAACGCGTATGTATGGTTGGTGAATAAATTAAAATGGAATTGAATTAAATGAAACTGAGTTGGAATCAATTTTAATTGGTTATAAAACTTAAATAATTAATCAAATTAAATGCTATGAATTAGTGGAAGCGATATAATTGATTTTTGAATCAATTGAAGTGAATATGAGAATGTTTCGCTTAAAATAAGTGAATGCAAGTAATTGTGTGTAAACCATTAAAATTTAATGAAAAGGGATACAAATTTGGTTGGAAACAATTAGATGTGCTTTAAAACATATTAATTGCTTATCGGAAGTGTTTGGTGCTTGTTATTTATGTAATGCTTGTGTTTAGCTATTAAAAGTAAGTGAAATGTTAATAGGTTTTCTATGTATGACACTTACATATTTAAATTGAGTAAGTACAGGTACAGGGAAGCCGTTTGGCTAGATTTGGGGTATGCTAATTGCTAAAATTTATAAGCTGCTTGCTTAAATTGTTAAATAAGGTACGCTTACGCAATAAAAATAGGAAATATGAACTGTTTTTGCTTTTTCCGACCGTGTGGGTCGATGTATACATATTTATATCTATTGTCAAATTGCAAAAGCTCCTCCGTACAAAGGAGACTCTGCCAAAATTTTCTGAATTTTGGGAGTTAGAAAATTTTTGGAAATTTTGGTTAACGACAAAACAATTTTAAATTGGAAGTTAAAGTAAACTAGTAAATGAAACTAATATGAATCGGTTTAAAAGAAAGATATAACTTAATATTAGAAATCGAAAATAAATTGAATTCAAAGGAAATGGCGAAACTAATTTGAATAGAAGTGGGTATGAAACTTATGTAAAGAGATGTATAAAATGATTTATAAGGTTACGATTGGATATTGTTGCTAAGTGAGATATGCAGGTATTAAAGAGAAAAGAAATTGGATTTGGTTCCAAAAGATAAATTCAAATTGCCCAACAAAAAGGTATGTATTTAAATTTCTGTATGAAATTGTATTGGATTTTGATGCAGCCACTTGGCTTTTGTTTTCTTTTTGGAATTTGGGAGCCCGTAGAGGCCTTTTGTAGTAGTACCGAGCTAGCCGCGCAAAGGAGATGCTGGCAAAAATTTTCGGGAATTTAGAGAGTTAGAAAAATTTTGAGATAATTTTGATAGTTCAAAAATTAGGTTTTAAATTGACATTTAAATGATCGAGAAAGGGGGTATCGTTTGATATTGTGGAAGAGTTTGGGAGGTAGTAAGAAAAATAAAGGGGGGTTTGTATAAAAGATAATTGTTAAGTTGTAGAACTGTTTGGTTTTGGGAAAAGTTGACAGGTATGGGACATTCTTCCTAACTAGTAATTTCGGGGACGAAATTCTTTTAAGGGGGGAGGAATGTGACGACCCAGATTTTTCCAACAATTTAAAATAGAATTGTTAATTTATTTTGAAATATTTAAAAGTTAATTTTAACTTGAATTTAAGATATCGATATTTACTTGATAATTAAATCATTGAATTATATGGTTTAAGAAATGAATTTAATAATTGAAATTGGGTAAATTGTTGAATCTGGGATTTCGAAGCCTGTTTAAAATAATTTGAAGGCTTATAAAATTTATAAGGATGATTCTGAAGATAATTGAATGGTTAAAATTTAAATTAAAGGTGATTCGTTCAATTTTAATAATATATCGTTTAAATTGATATTTAAAAATAGCCTTCCGAGGCACAGTCTCGGAATTCGACGAAACCGGTTCCATTGGATCCGTAATAGTTAGTTATTATCGGATTTCAATTTTCATAGCAATCGGGGTTGTCGTTTGACCCTGGCAGCTCAAAACGCTTAGAAATTATTTAATTGGATTAGTTTAAAATTTATCGTTTTCTTTTGTAACTCACGCATACGATCAGATTGGGCTCCGAAACACATTCCATTGTGTTTGGGACGTGGGTAAAACTTTATAAACGCCTGTCGGCATGTTTGATTTGGGGTTCGGGATTTCGCGTTATGGAACGCGAGATATTTTCACTATTTAATTATATAATAAAAATTGAAGTACAATCAGTCAGAGATATTTTGTATCCAACGCGTACTCGTAAAGCTTCTCAACCCTATATCTCATTCCCGTTCCCCTCTCTATTCTCTTCAGTGTGTAAATCGAACACATCTTAAAAACAAAATCAAAAAAAAAGGGGGGGGGGGGGCTGAAGCCGATTTGATTCAAAGCTTCCTTCTTTCGATCGAACTCCTCCTCCTTCTTTAAATGCCGAAGTCGCGATAGATTAGGGGAGGGGGTTAGGGTTTGATTGTCTGGAAGCAAGCTGCGACGTGGGAGGCTCACGCGACTCGCGCAGAAAGGGGGCGGCGGCATTCGATGTCGCGTTGGTCGCGTGCGAAGGAGAGTAGCCTAGGGTTTCACGCGGCGGCCAGCTTTGGACGGCGGCTGTTGCGATTGGTGGTGCTGGGTGTCAACGATGCTGGAGGGTCGCAGTGGCTTCGGGGGATTGATGGGTGGGTTCGACTTTTGACTGAAGTGAATATCGTGGGTAGAGGGGGATTTCGTTCTGGATTCACGTTGTTCGATGAGGTATATTACATTTATTTTAAGCTTTGATGTTATATATATATATATAAAGGTAGTAAGTTTAGAATTGCTGATTTCAAATAGTGAAATAAACAAACAGTTTAAACAATTCTATTTTGGGACCAGATATTTATAGGACAGTGAGTAGTCTGGGAATTTTGATAACACTAAGGTGGACTTTAATTTGAACAAATTGGTTTAAACAAAATTTATTAATAGTTCATGTAAATCATTGGTCGATTTAAATTATCACATGAAGTAATTAATTTAGGTTAAATTTTTAGTTTAATAAAAATTGTTAAAAGAGATAGTTGATTGTTCGATTATGTAAAATATTAATAAATCGTATAACTGTTATACAAGGTTTAAATCTGAAGGAAACAAATCGAGATCGGATTTGGATTGCAAAAGCAAAGGTGAGTAAATCTCACTCAGCCGAATTATTATTAAATTTCGCTAGTCAAATTTAAATGAATGTTTGAATAGTTGAATTGATTTGGTGTGTGCTGAGAATTGATGATTTGGTGGCTTTGGTTTGAATGGTTGTCGAGTAGATTGTTGTTTGACTCGAAGTAATGGGGTTTTAAATTGTTTATACTCAAATCATAAATAAGAAAATGTTTTCATTTTAATGTTTATAAGGACTTAATGATTTGTGATTTGTTTAATTTATAGGGTAATTAAAATGGATAAATAAGTTATTCAATTAATTAATGAATTGGGTTAATTACATTCAGAATTAAGGGTTTGGATTTAATAATTTAGTTTACATGAATTAAGTAAGTGTAAGTAATTCAGAATAACCATTGGATGGTTTGATAATTAATTACTTAATGTAATTAATAAAATAAAATTACTTTGTGAATTTTATTAAGATGATGAATTAAGAAATAATTGATTTATTTAGTGAGATAAATAAAGGAAAGTTAAATACAGTTTGGGATTAATCAAAATGACTAATATTGTGGTTTGAATTAATGTAATTAAATTTGATTAGAATAAATTTAAATGTAATTGGAGATCCGTAATTTATATAATTAAGGATGTAATCAAAGATTTATTAATTAAGATTGATTAATCCAAAATAAGTGACTTATGTGCAATGAATTAATATAAGCAATTCAAAACTAGCGTAATTGACTTTAGTTAATTTATTTGTGGAGTAATTAAAGATTACTCGTTGATTTGGTAAGAATAATTAATATCGTGGAAGTAATTAAAGAGAATTACCTAAATTGATTTGGAAGATAATTAATCCAGGGTTCTTAATTGAGATGAATGGATATTGAAGAGTTGATTGATTAATAAATTGATTTGGAATTCATTAATGAAGGAATCTAGGAGAATGTGGTTAGAAATTCAATTTGAATCAATTGAATTGATTTGTATGTGATGGATGATTGATTGGCATTGGATGTTTTGCATGTGTTGATATCCCTGATATGAATGTGGTGTATTTCATTTGAATAACTTGGGATAGGTTAACACGAGTCTCGAAGAGATTGGGGTCGGGTATTAGGAAATACCCGAAACCCCTTCAAACTTTTATGGATAGATATATGAAATAAATAGTCTGGTATGAACTGATTTAAGTGAATCGGATTATTTTATCTAAGTTTGATACTTAGAAATTGATGTGTGGGATAAGTGTTGTTTATAGTAAATTGAGAATTCGTTAAATTAATAAAGGGTACCCCGGGTTTATATAAGTTGTTTGTCTGTCTGGTTATTCATGTTAGATGAGTTTACTCACGCTGGTTTCCAGCCTGACCCGGGTGTTACTTTGGTGTAATGCTCGGGTCAGACCGAGTGTTACAAATTTTCAGGTAGGTACGTTCTGGAGCTCAGGAGGCGAGCTGGATGGCAATATCGTATAAGTATTCTGCTATATTTATATTATTATTAATTTGAGACTTGATAAGTGTAAATATTCAGTGACTGTATATAATGTGAAACTCTGATGTATATTAAATGTAATCGACAGATATAGTATTCTTTGTAAACTGTATTTATTTATTATTATATTTTATCCGCTGCGAATGTGAGTTGTTGATGTTTCTGTTCTTCTTCTTCTTTCTCTTTCTTTTTTTTTCATAACTATCTGGAATTTTCGGGTTAGAAAATTTCGGGACGTTACATGAATGGCCTTATGCCGAGCATCCTCTTATGCCGAGTACAACTCTGCATGCCGAGAGTCCAGGGATGCCGAGTGAAGCATGAATGCCGAGCGTTCCAGAAGCCGAACGCTCTTCAATACCAGTTGACTCAGTCATGCCGAACGTGCCTTGTGGTGTCGAACGTCTATGGATGTCGAACGTTCCTTGTACGCCGAACGTTCTTGGTGCCGAGTGCTCCTATATGCCGAGCATTACATAGATGCCGAACGATATACAATATCGAACGTTTCTCAATGCCGAGCGTCCTTCTAACGCTGAACGCTCTTGATTGCCAAAACATGTCGAATGCATCAAACCCGTATATCCTCAGGCTCTTCTTGGTCAGAATCTTGTCTAGTGCGAATGATAATTTCTTCAACTGTCATTTTGTAACCGGGTCAAGATGCCGGTTAACATTTGCCCCCCAAAGTGTGTCGTGTGAAGCAACACAACACGCTTTGAATCAGCGAGTATTCCTTGTCTCTAGAAAGAAATCCATCGTGTTCCTTGAACAGTCATTATCCTTTAATTTTATCCTCCCAAGGTGTCGTATCCATTTTTGGTCATCGTGATGCTTGGTCGATTCCCAATATTATAAATCCAGGGTTGTAGTTCATTAGTGTCCATCCGTGTCTGATTCTACAGAGCTAGTAAGCTTTGGCTATCTGATCTAGTCTTTTCTTAATAACCCTTAGTGAGAATTCAATTTCTGTTGATTTCAAGAAGTTGAACGTTTTCGAATGTACACATGCACGTTCGGGTACATCTTCTTGCCATTGGCTCTCGGATGCGTTTTATATGCTCATAAGTCATTGCCAATTCCATCTAGTTTAATAGCAATTCAGTTGGGACTTCTTATTTGTATTTTCTGTGAAATAAGGGTTGTAATTAGCCATTTGACGAGAGCGGACTTCAAGTTTTACATGGATGACGATCTCAGAACAGTAAGCAAGGGTGAATGGAGTACGGCCAGTCACGGATCCATGGGTAGTTCTATAAGCCCATAATGCTGTTGGGAGTTCATCCACCCATTTACCTCTAGCCTTTTCCAAACTTCTCTTCAGAACAGGCTTTATGATTTTGTTCACGTCTTCATCCTATCCATTGGAAGGTCATAAGGACAGATGACGTTACGAATAATGAAGTTGATTATTTTGTTGATCTTGGTTGTGGCTAAATCTGCCCATTTGGTGAAGTAATCAACTGCTATGATGGTGTATTCCACACCACCTTTAGGATCGGCAAGAAGATGATTTCAGTACCCCCAAGTGGCAAACGGCTATGGACTAGCCATTTGAATAATTTCCATCGGCGGGGTTCCTGGACTTTTGCAAACATCTTGCACTTTTCGCATTGTCTAGCATGATCAATGGCATCTAGATTGATAGTTGTCCAGTAATACCTGTAGCAGAGTATCTTCTTTATCATGGTTTTCCCCCTGATGTTATTACCGCATTCTTCTTCATAGACTTTGCTCAATATATCATCATGGGCGATTTGCCGAAGCATGGGGATGGATAAACTCCTTTTGACACACGGCTTATTCTTGGATGATTCGGCGTGTAGCTTTGAGGAGGATCTGTCGTTTTCCATTCCTCCGTTCAGTAAGAATTCCTCATTGTAGATAGTCTTTGATGGGAGTCAACCATGACACCTTTTCATTTTGGTCGCTGAGGTGTGTAATGATGTAATACGTGAAGTCGGTTAGTGGCTCTTGGACTTGGTCGAGATAAGGAGCAAGATAATGCCCCCTAGCAAGATCAACTTCCTTAAATTTGTATACTACCAATCAAGAATCACAAAAGATATGTAAAGTTCTCACTTCAAATCCTCTAGCAAGTTTGAGGCTGGCAGTCAAGGCTTCATACTAAGCATCGTTGTTTGTTATAGGTAAATCAAGTTTCAGGACGTAGCAAATTGATCGTTCCTCAGGAGTTATTATCATGACTCCTATGCCATAACACTGATCATTGGATGCTCCATCCGCGTACATTTTCCATCTTATGGTTGGTACTCTGCTACTCTTCGAGTAGTGTTCTGAGGTAGTGAATTTGGGTGTGAGGTCTGCTGATTTCCGTCCTTAGATAGCCCTTCGAGGGAAATAAGTGATATTGAATTAGCTTAGTTTGATATTTTATTTAAGTAGTCTTTCAGACATCTCAGGTCATTGTATGCCCTGTCGCAACGGCTGGTAGGCATAGACGTTGATGGATTGAGCCTAAAGGTAAGCGTGGAGCTTTCATGGTGAAATCAATAGATATTATGCCAGCTTTTGTAGCTTCGGGTTGATATCCAATGTATGGCTCGCGATAGTTAATGAAATCACATATGCATGTCAGAATGGGTCCAAGGGAACATATCATCATTTATTCAGAAAATCCAAATAATTCTTTTATCATCACTACACTGAGTTGTGATCCGATATTCAACACCCGGAAAGGGTCGCCATGGCTGAGTGTAATTTCGACCGTTATCTTAGCAGGTGCCATCCCAGATTCTTTGAGTATAGATGTAATTATTTTGCACAACATTCAATGTGAATTGGGACGACCAATAATGATGGTTGCTCTAGTCGAACCCTAGAGTCTTTTCATGAGTTTTTAAGTCTAATAGCGAAGGACTCTGAATGCTCTAATAGATTATCAACAAATGGCCAAAGATCAGGCTTAAAAGCGCATTGAAGGAAATGTCGAGTGGGGGTCAGCCTCGAGTGGCGTGCAACTGTATAGCTGGATCTTGCTATGAGTTTGGATTTGCTTGTGCATTCGAGTAACGCACTTTCTATTCAATGCATTCATGATCCTTTACCCGTCCTTCGGGTTGGAGTGAAAGTCAATTGCTCATGAGCTAAGGTGTCAATTCAATGATTCAATCTCTAGGCATCCTTTCAGTCGTCTCCTTGAGCAACTGTAAGCACTATATATAAGTTTTAATACTGATCTATCGTAGCCAGTTTTAGGATGACCATGCGTCTTCTCCCAGTCTCGGGTTGATAAATGTACTGCATGGACGGTTGAGTCTCGTCCTAGCTATGTTTATGTTTTCACCTAAGTTCCAAAGACATAGAGGTGATCGGTGAATAGTCGGTTCACATTCATTTTGCTCCTCGCTTGTGCCTCCAGGTCTGGGGCATATACTGATAAGTAGGAAGGCCAGCCACGCCCACTTTAGCTTTACTCTCTTTCCCGTTGAATCGTGGGATCATGTCAATCGATGGGAGACTAGGTCTCACCTATCTCGGATTTTATCGTGGTTTTTCATTCCAAAAGGAATACTTCGATGCCACGTCAGTTTCAGGGCGTAATTTAGACAGTGGATGGTCATCTACGTCCACTTTGGTTCATGATCTGTAATCAGTTCTCGGGGTAAAGTTGGCTACAAATGCAGTCGGGTTATGCTCGTCCAGTTTCATACTCCTCCTGACGAATCGAATGAGGGTGCTGGAGAATTTTTGACCAAGTATTCATGGTTTACCCTCCTTTCCACACTCTGGAGGTCATAGTTTTTCAAGAAACATCCGAGTCACATTCGTATGTGCTTGGTGCGGATCGGTATTGACCCTCGATCTGAGGTATGATATAGTCGATTGCTCGTAGCTTTGGATGCCATTTCGATTGGTTTTGTATTGAGGCTTCCCTGCAGTCGTTGCTTCAAGTTATAAAGAACGCCACGCTAGAGCTATAGTAAGCTATCGTATTCAGCTTTTTAGTGATTTGTACCCATGCTCCCAGCATTGATTTGGCCAGGCCACTAGTTGGATGGTCGAACTCCATCCTTAGCGGGTTAATAATCCTTCGGTCGATTCTATGCCGAAGTTTGCGTAATAGAGAATGGTCGGAATCCACTCGTCTATTTATCGATGTTTATACACCACTCTGCATTCTGGTGACTTAGTGCTATTCTCCCCCCGGTTGATTCGCGTCCAATTTGTATTCATGCTTCGGTCCATGCTCTGGGGACTTAGAGATTTGTCGAACGGTTTATGCTTTAGTCCACATTTCGAGACGCAGAGATTTTTGTCAACTCGTTTATACTCCAGTCCGTATTCTGGGATTTTAGAGTAATCTAGTCTGCTTCTGGGATTTGGAGATTCTTCTCAAGTCTTCTATAATCTAGTCCGTGCTCTGGGGACTGAGAGTACCGTAGTCCGCACTCTGGGGATGTAGAGGTTTTTTAAGCCGTTTATACTCTAGTCCGCACTCAGGGGACTTAGAGCACTCTAGTCCGCACTCCGTGGATGTAGAGGTTCTTAGGTCGTTTATACTCTAGTCCGCACTCAGGGGACTAGGAGCACTTCAGTCCGCACTCTAGGGACATAGAGGTTTCTGAGTCGTTTATACCCGAGTCCGCACTCTAGGGACTTAGAGTACTCCAGTCCGCACTCTGGGGACTTGGAGGTTTAAGTCGTTCATATTCTAGTCCGCACTCTGGGGACTTAGAGTACTCCCGTCCGTGCTCCGGGGATGTAGAGGTTCTTAGGTCGTTTATACTCTAGTCCGCACTCAGGGGACTTAGAGTACTCCCGTCCGCGCTCAGGTGATTGGAGCGCTTGATGAAGACAAGTCCGGAACCTCCTCCTATACCGACGGGGGTTATGAAGTAGAAATTACAGGCGCCTCTAATCGCACATCCGAATTGAGCATGAAGGAGCGGCTCGAGAAAGAGAACGTCAGGATCAAGGTCGAGCCCCGAGTTGTGGACTTGGACGATCCTTTGAACAAGCCGTTGAAGGTCATCCTTCCTGGCGGGTCCAAGCCTATGGAAGTTCTCCGTACTTCTTCAGTTGCTACCCCTCTATCAAAGAAGAGTACCAAGGGTAAATGCTATGGAGAGGAGCCGTCCGGAAAGGAGTTGAAGAAGTACAAGAAGTGATTACTATCCTCGTTCAACGAGAGTTAGTTTAAGTCATGTAATTATTTTCATCTATTTCCTTAGTCCTTGTAAATAGAATGTCGACTCCGAACATTGGAGGGGTTGTAATAGGAACTCATTTCTCATTAAAGTTTAGTTCCTTTTTCCGTCTTACAAAAGACTCTTATTGTTCAGTTTTCTTTGTGATTGTGATGTTGATCCAAGCAGTTGTGAGTAACATAGACTTCTCGATCCATCTTCATATAACTCGAAAACACTTCGGGAGTTGTTGAACTTCCATTCTGTGCTTCGAGCACTTAGAATACATTCTAGCCCGTATGTCAGGGATTTGACAAATTCAAGTCATCTGTGTCATAGTTCATATTCAGAGAACTTGGAGATCCGAATTGCTTATATTTGAGTCCGCGCTCTGGGGACTTAGAGTACTCCAGTCCGTACTTTGGGGACTTGGAGGTTCAAGTCATTCATACTCTAGTCCGCGCTCTGGGGACTTAGAGTACCCCAGTCCGTGCTCTGGGAACTTGGAGGTTTAAGTCATTTATACTCTAGTCCGCACTCTGGGGACTTGGAGATTTGAGTCGTTTATACTCTAGTCCGCGCTCTGGGGACTTAGAGTACTCCAGTCCGCACTCTGGGGACTTGGAGGTTTAAGTCATTTGTACTCCAGTCCGCGCTCTGGGGACTTAAAGTACTCCAGTCCGCGCTCTGGGGACTTGGAGGTTTAAGTCGTTTATACTCTAGTCCGCGCTCTGGGGACTTAGAGTACTCCAGTCCACACTCTGGGGACTTGGAGGTTTAAGTCATTTATACTCTAGTCCGCACTCTGGGGACTTGGAGATTTGAGTCGTTTATACTCTAGTCCGCGCTCTGGGGACTTAGAGTACTCCAGTCCGCACTCTGGTGACTTGGAGGTTTAAGTCATTTATACTCTAGTCCGCGCTCTGGGGACTTAGAGTACTCCAGCCCACGCTCTGGGGACTTGGAGGTTTAAGTCGTTTATACTCTAGTCCGCGCTCTGGGGATTTAAAGTACTCCAGTCCGCGCTCTGGGGACTTGGAGGTTTAAGTCGTTTATACTCTAGTCCGCGCTCTGGGAACTTAGAGTACTCCAGTCCACGCTCTGGGGACTTGGAGGTTTAAGTCGTTTATACTCTAGTCTGCGCTCTGGGGACTTAGAGTACTCCAGTCCACGCTCTGGGGACTTGGAGGTTTAAGTCATTTATACTCTAGTCCGCGCTCTGGGGACTTAGAGTACTCCAGTCCACGCTCTGGGGACTTGGAGGTTTAAGTCGTTTATACTCTAGTCCGCGCTCTGGGGACTTAGAGTACTCCAGTCCATGCTCTGGGGACTTGGAGGTTTAAGTCATTTATACTCTAGCCCGTGCTATGGGGACTTAGAGCACTCCAGTCCGCGCTCTGGGGACTTGGAGGTTTAAGTCGTTTATACTCTAGTCCGCGCTCTGGGGACTTAGAGTACTCCAGTCCACGCTCTGTGGACTTGGAGGTTTAAGTCGTTTATACTCTAGTCTGCGCTCTGGGGACTTAGAGTACTCCAGGCCACGCTCTGGGGACTTGGAGGTTTAAGTCGTTTATACTCCAGTCCGCGCTCTGGGGACTTAGAGTACTCCAGTCCGCACTCCGGGGACTTGGAGGTTTAAGTTGATAGTAGTCGTATTTTCACTCTTTAATTTGTATTCATATACCGTATCGAGGCTAATGTTGTCGAATGAACAGTCGAACCACGTTTGCTCATGGAATGGGATCTTGCCCCCAGCTCAAGGGACGAAATTTGAAAAATGGACGATCGATTCTCGTCCGCTTGGTAATTATAGCTCTTCCAATCGAGTCAAGGAAGGAGGTATATGACGGATGGTTGGATCACATCCGTGTTGGGTTAGATAGCAGAATCTCTTACAATTTGCTTCGTATCTCCTTCTTTTGTGTTAAAGGCAGGATTTGATGTGTAGATGATCAAATCACGTCCACTCTAGACAGATCTTGGCGTCACTGAGCTTCAGAAGAGGCCTTTGTATTTTGTCAAACTTTGTTCTATGACTTGATTTGAGTGGGCGATCATGCCATACTAATTCCAAGCCTTGTTCAGGTCTCCGAGTCAAACGTGGAGGTCAATGAATGGATGGTCGGTCATGTCGACTTTATATTTGGGCTCTAGTCGCAATGAGCTTTTCAATCTCTAGTTCTTGGCCCTAAATTAAAGGCACATGATTGATGATGAGAGATTGAATTATTCTCATCTAGATGTACTCCACACGTCCGATCATGGTCTGCATGGATTGGTTGGTGACCAAATCTGAGTATCCAATCTCTTTTGCCCTTGGCTCCTTTCAAAGGGATGTCGGCCGTCGGCAGTCCAATTGATAATCATAGTCCTTTATTAATAGGCATCGGATATTCGCTGCCCGCCATTCTGCAGGACATGTACATACTATTGAAGCTTTACTTTCTAGATCGGCTTTTTGATCACACCTCGGAGGTGTTTGTAATCGCCCGTGTTAGGATCAGTGAGCATTCGGGAATATACAACATTCCCCTGATTTTCTTTAGACTTTGGTGTACTCTCTCGAGGTTGGTTTCCAGTATCACTCCGAGTCGTGAGTCTTCAAGTAGAGGTTGTCAATTGAATCTTTCAAAGAGCATATGAGCCAATTTTTGAGGTCTTGTTTGGGCTACTAGGATCTACATCCTTAGTCAACGGGCCTTCATTGTTATTTTTTGTCATAGAGACGATCCATGGTCGTAGGAGGCTCTCCAGCTAACTGTCTGCTAAAATATATATGGAGGTCGATTATCCTCAAGGGTTATCAATATGATATCCCTTTGAGAGTATCGTTCGAGTAGCAGTTGTTTGTCCGCTCCCTTGTTGTCGCTAGATCCTCTATTCCCCGGTCGATCAGGGGATGTAAGGGAAGTAGATAGAATGTTCCTTTATTAAGTTAAGTTTTGAATTCACTATCTGGAGGCACTGCGCTGCAGCTTGGGTTCGGCCGAAAATATTTTTTTTTTTGAAAATAGGGGTTGTTCGGCATTAGAGAGCGCTCGGCATTTAGAGAGTGTTCGGCCTTAGAGAACGCTTGGCACTAAGGAACGGTCGGTATTCGAGAGCGTTCGGCATTCAGGCGCGTTCGGTATTCAGGAGCGTTCGACATTCACACTGTTCGGCATCCACACTATTTGGCATCCACACTGTTCGGCATTATCGAGTCGTTCGGCATACAATACCGTTCGGCATTACAGAGGTGTTCGGCGTTCTGATGTCGGTCGGCCTAAATTTCTGTTTGGCCTAGATTCTGTTCGGCATTCAGGAACGCCCGGCACTCAGGAGCGTTCGGCATTAGAGAGCGCTCGGCATTTAGAGAGCGTTCGGCATTGGTTCTGTTCGTCCTAAATTTCTGTTCGGCCTTCTTTCCATTCGGCCAAATTTCTGCTCGGCCAAATTTCTGTTCGGCCTTCTTTCTGTTCGGCCAAATTTCTGCTCGGCCTAATTTCTGTTCGGCCTTCTTTCTGTTTGGCCAAATTTCTGCTCGGCCAAATTTCTGTTCGGCCTTCTTTCTGTTTGGCCAAATTTCTGTTCGGCCTTCCTTCTGCTCGGCCAAATTTCTGTTCGGCCTTCTTTCTGTTCGGCCTAATTTCTGCTCGGCCAAATTTATGTTCGGCCTGGAGGAGCGTTCGGCCTAATTTCTGTTCGGCCTTCTTTCTGTTTGGCCAAATTTCTGTTCGGCCTTCCTTCTGTTCGGCCAAATTTCTGCTCGGCCTTCTTTCTGTTCGGCCTAATTTCCGCTCGGCCAAATTTCTGTTCGGCCTTCTTTCTGTTCGGCCTGGAGGAGCGTTCGGCCTAGGGGTATGGATCGGCCGTAGTGGTTTGGCCAAAGTGGATCGGCCAGGAGTGTCTGACAAAGATGGATCGGCCAAGAGTAACTCGACATACAACTTTTTTGCAGTGGTCGGCATAGACTTTTTCTGGGGCGATCGGTTGAATTGCCTTCAGAGGAGGATCCCAAGAGCGTTCGGCCAAGAGTAACTCGACATACAACTTTTTTGCAGTGGTCGGCATAGACTTTTTCTGGGGCGATCGGTTGAATTGCCTTCAGAGGAGGATCGGCCTTCATTCAACTTGAGTGCAAACTTCAACATCCAATCACCAAATCTTGCGTACATCAGTGAATCCAATCTATGGCTATCCGCTTCCTTTAGATTTCCTTAAAATCTGAGTAGAATAGGAAGTTTTCTAGTAGACAACTGGATCTATCTCGCGAATATGGAAATCCACTAGTAGATGATGAGATCCAATAAAGCTGAGAATTCAATTCTCAGTGAAAGCACCAAAATGTTAGCACCAAAATTGGTCACTAACACCCTTAGAAAGTTTGTGTAGAGAGAATAATGAAGAAAATAAATTAAAATAGAGAAGAGAACATAAATTAAAATGCAGGAGACAAGAACACAGAATTTATAGTGGTTCGTCGTTGTAGCCTACGTCCACTTTAAAGTTGATCCTTTATTTCTTCACTTTAAACTTGATTACAGATACAATCCGCTCTTAAGTATTCGAATACAATTGCAAAGTAAAATTTGAAATCTTGGATGAGGGTTGAATGTGGTAGAGTTTCCCCTGTGTTCTCTGAAATCTGATCCCTTTTTTCTGTGCACCTGCCCCTCTATTTATAGACGAATGTGGGTTGGACTTCCCTGGTGGGCCAGATGGCTAGACAGCTCGGTCCAAATAGGACGCGCCCTGCATGCCGAGTGAAACAGGCCGAACGGTCGGCATGCCGAGCCTTCCTTTCCAAGTCGATGGATCTCTCTGTTGAATGGAGGAAGCGGGCCGAACGATGTTGGGATGCCGAGTGAAACATGGATGCCGGGTGAGGAGCATGCCGAGTGAAAGACATGCCGTGTGAAGGGTCTGTCGTGTGAGGATGTCGAGTGGAAGACATGCCGTGTGAAGGGTTTGCCGTGCAAAGGACATGCCGAGCTAAGGTTATGCCGAGGGAAGAATATGCCGAGCACAGGGTGTGCCGAACAAAGGATATGCCGAGTGAAGCCTTGGAAGGCCGAGTGCACTTAAATGCCATGTGAAGAGCTGAATGGCCTTATGCCGAGCATCCTCTTATGCCGAGTACAACTCTGCATGCCGAGAGTCCAGGGATGCCGAGTGAAGCATGAATGCCGAGCGTTCCAGAAACCGAACGCTCTTCAATACCAGTTGACTCAGTCATGCCGAACGTGCCTTGTGGTGTCGAACGTCCATGGATGTCGAACGTTTCTTGTACGCCGAACGTTCTTGGTCCCGATTGCTCCTATATGCCGAGCATTACATAGATGCCGAACGATATACAATATCAAACGTTTCTCAATGCCAAGCGTCCTTCAAACGTTGAACGCTCTTGATTGCCAAAACATGTCGAATGCATCAAACCCGTATATCCCCAGGCTCTTCTTGGTCAGAATCTTGTCTAGTGCGAATGATAATTTCTTCAACTGTCATTTTGTAACCGGGTCAAGATGCCGGTTAACACATACATAAAATTAAGACGACCAAGCTTACATGGTAGACATAACATGTAATGGAAGACAATCAACGTAAACTAGTATTAGGATAAAGTATGTAATTTACCAGTCATCAAAACTTTGTTCTGACCTCCTCATCATTACATCCCAAAGGATAGACTTAGAAGGACAGGTACAAGTACAAGTACAAGGCAAGAATAGTGGAAGGATAGATTTCCTTATCATGCTTGGCACTAACAAGGGCACTAGATACCTAGGTATTGTCCTTGGTCAAAAATTATATGTTTTATTATACTTTACTATTCCACCGTGGGTTTAAATCAATAATGCTTTGATATACTTTTATTATTTACAAGCTACTAACACCAACGATCCGTACTTATTGGACTTGGGTTTTTGATTCAGTGAAATCGGGCCTTCTAAGGTGTGAGTTGTTGAATTTGGTATCAGAGACAAGTTTACCGATCATAGGGATCATGATATGCTGAGTGAACGTATTTGTATTTTACTTATAATTATATATATTATACGCCAAATCTTACAAATTTTGACTATAGAATTAGTTGTGACTAAATTTTGAAAAGATGGATGGTGAGATTATAAGTTGGAACAATAGGTGAAGTTAAAGATATACACTACCCCAATCACCCTATGGGAAATCGGTCATTTTTGAAGGCGTTGAATTAAGAAGAGCATGAGTGCAACATGCGAAAGGTCTTTGAAGTTGGATGGTACTTGACTTCCTTGATTGGTCCTTGATAGCCCTATGATTGTGAATCGCTGTAGGATTGCCGATTGATAAGTGCATTAGATCAAGATAAATGGGAAGCCAAGAATCTATGTGTTGCAGATGTGTGGAAGTAAGAATTGAGCTAGTTCCCAAAAGAAGATGTGCAGTAATCACTCCTAGATGATAGTCAGATTTTTAATGTATTCTGAAGGAAGATAAGTTAGTATAAGTGGAAAAGAAGGAAAGTCCAAAAAAATGGACAAATAAAACCACTTCGAGCCCGACCCATGTTATCCTGCTTTTTGGCAAAGCCGTGATACCAAAAGATCGATTGAAAACATAGGACAGTTCGTCTCAAAGATTGGTCATACTATGCTTCACTATGGATATCGCTGGATTTTGTCCGAGTCCAAATTGAGCTACAATTGATGGGACATGACGAGAAAGATTGTAAAAGTCGGCATCTCAAATCTCAAGTCAATCCAAGTTCGTATGCTCAAATTATCGCCAATGAAGAGTGGAGGGAATAGCTTTAGGTTCGAATCCATCAGAGCAGGCCCCATGTTCTAATCCATAGAACTAAGCCGTGGTTCGAACCCATCAAACGTCCCTTACTTCGAATCCCTCAAGGCAAGATACTTCGAATCCATGGGGCTACTTCGCTTCGTATCCTTCAGGATGAAGACCTTTGAATCCAGTAGGGCAGAGTACTTCGAATCCATGGGGCTACTTCGCTTCGTATCCTTCAGGATGAAGACCTACGAATCCAGTAGGGCAGAGTACTTCGAATCCATGCAGATGATTCACTCCGAATCCATCCTGTAACCTCACTTCGTCTCCATCCTGTAACCTCACTTCGAATCCATCCCGTAACCTCACTTCGACTCCATCCCATGACTTGCCTCGAAACCATTCAGCTGGGAAGCCTTCGTATCGATCAACTATCGTATACCCTGATCGATACGAAGGAACATCCATTCGATCGATTCGAAGGAACACATCTTCAAACCCACTACCTCGAATCCACTAGGTCAAGGCAGCTAAGACCATGGAGACGGCCCAGTAAAACTCAAAGAAAAAGATGGATCGACCCGAGAAGTACGTGCACCACGTCGTCGTTCACATACACCAGCCATCGATTCGACCCTATCGATTCGATGGTGATCGATTCGAACCAAGCATGACAACCAAAAATGCAATCTTGAATCGATCATAACTCGAGATCTACAAGTCCAAATGCTATGAAATTTTCACAGGAACTTGCATGCATGTTGAAGAATGTCCACACCAAATTTCACCTCGATTGGACACATTTTTGATCGACTCGAACTAGAGTTCGAATCGATCCTAAAGTGGGCCCAGATTTCCTGTGGCCGGGCATGTGGGCCCCCCTCACGTGCCAGAAGCAGTCTCTTCGGATTTTAGGCGAAATATCAGCCTCCTACACCTATAAATAGAGCCCCTGGACTTTCAGAAAGGGGATCGGAGAATTTCTAGAGAAAAAGAACGCCCGGACGCTGCCAGAATCACTCCATATCACTTTCACTGTTGCTGATTTCGAATTTAAGTCTATTATCTGCTGTACTTCGCTCTAAAACACTTGTAATCTTCAAGTATTAAGCAATAAAGTGATAAAACTTCATAGTGGACGTAGGCAAAACGCCGAACCACTCTAAATTACCGTCTTCCGTGCAATTTACTTTTCTGTGATTTGGAGTTTTTGTTAGACAATCCCCATTTTCAATTTAGTTTCTTCATTTATTATCTCTTCAAAAACTTCCGAAGGGTGTTACCCAATTTTGGTGCAAACACTTTGGTGCTTCCACTGAGAAAACCCATTTTTTCTCCTGCTCATTGGATCTGTCATCGATACCGGATTGCATAAATCTAAGAGAGAGATCCAGATTTCCATTTCAGACTCCTTCCATACTATTCAGATTTACCAAAATCTAGGAAAGGATTCTACACCTCAAGATGGTTAGCACGAGAACCACTTCTACTGCCGCTGGCCAAGAAGGCTGAGATAGACAAAATCCCATGCAACTATCTCCACACAATCAAGATGATACCGGGCATTCAAATTCATCAGGTCCGGTCACTCTACAAGAGTTCCAAACATTACTCCAGGAACTAACCCAAAGTCGACAACAGCTGGCTGAACAATTACGTGCCAATGTTGAGTTGACTAATCAACTGAATCGCCAAAGGCGTAGAAGATCCAGAAGGGACCACGCCCCTCATTCCTCCACTGAAAGCTCTGCCTCATCTGATTACAGCGGCAGATCTACCCGTCCCAGGCTAGACGGAAGCCATGCGCATACTGCTGGTCACCAACAAGCATTAACTGTTGGGCAGATAAGAGTTGGCCCTTCTGCCAGTTTTCATACAGGACCCTCCTCACGAGGAGGCACTGTTCCACAACACACTACAGATAACCAAGCCACCGCCGCTGCAATTGACATAGGAGTTGATACCCGAAATCACTCCAATCAGAACTACCACTGGCAGCAACATGTTCCAGGGCCATATGTCCCAGAAGACATCGAGCCAAGGAGGCAAGATACGGATCGTCGACAGCGTCCGATCCTACCTCGCACTGTGGAACCCGACCACACTTTGGCTCGCCACCCTCCGAATATAGCAACACCTGACCTCTCAGCTATGGTACGCCAAATGATCCGCGAAAGTCAGGGCTTAACAAATGACGATTGGGGAATCTCCCGAAGTCATACTCCGTTCACTGATGACATATTATATGCTGAACCTCCTCGGTGATTCAGGATGCCGACTCTCCCTATGTATGAAGGAAATTCCGACCCTAACCAACATATTCTGAAATACGAATGGTCGATGACTGCTGCAAGAGCTGATGATGCAGTAAAATGCCGTAGTTTTCCCATTTCTTTAGGGGGAATTGCGACGATGTGGTTTACACGATTACCACCACGATCTATCTCTTCATTTGACCAATTGGCTACTAAATTTGTTGAACAGTTTCGTATGCACATTGCCAGTCCTAAAGACGTAAATACTTTATCTAGTGTCACTCAAGCTCCAGGAGAGACACTCGGACGATATTTGGAAAGATTCAATGCCGCTTTTGCAGAGATCACTAACCCCAATGATAATTCAATCCCGATGGCCTTGACTAAGGGGATTGACCCTGACTCTAATTTGGAAATTGGCTAGCTGGAAACCTCCCGCATCGTTGGTTCGTTTCTACTCCAAAGCCGCCCAATTCTTAAGGCGTGAGGATGCGAAACAATCTAGGAAGCATGACGATGCGATACCCAGCAATGAAGGAATTCAAAGCAATGTGGCAGTTAAACAGTCGGGGGAGAGCTCTGGAAAAGTGCAATTGAATATTCAAAACATTCAAACCCAGCCGAGGAACGGCGATAATAGAAATAAGAAGCAAGATCAGAATCGTGGCCCGCGGCGTAGGGCGCAAATGTTTGAAAGCTATACACCACTGAATACGTCACTGGAAAACGTGTATCTACAAACTTGTAATGCGATGTAATATAAGAAGCCGACTCCAAAACCGTCGTCGGAGAGACAGATTCAAATGGGGAAGTTTTGTAGATTCCATGAAAGTTACGGACACAATACCAATGATTCCCGGCATTTGCAAGATCTTATTGAAAAATTGATCAGGGAAAGGAAGTTAGATCAATTCGTACAGGCATCGCAGGCTGGTGGTGTGGGCCCGTCGAACCAAAATCGTGCACAAAACTAAGAGAGACAAGAGGAGCCCGCTCGTACAGGCGGGAGATTGGTCATAAATACAATTCGTGGTGGTCCTCATCCAGCGGACCGAAGCTGGAGGGAAATGGAATCATACGCCAATTCGATCAGGCATGTGAATTTCGGGAGTTGAAGTACACTTGATGAAGGGGCTCCGGCCAAACAACAGAGGACGATGGCAGATGACATCGTATTTAGAAGCCGAGATGCTGATAAGGTCGAAGCCCCAACTATAGACCCACTAGTCATATCTGCCCAGGTTGGTCCTGCTTGGATGAAGAGGATCCTGGTGGACAGCGGGAGTTCAGTGAATATCTTGTTTAAGAGTGCATATGATCAAATGAAGATGGAAGCCAAAGATTTAAAGCCTTGTCAATCTAGAATCCATGGCTTTGATGGAAGTGCTAATATACCCACTGGAGGGTGGAGTTGCCAGTGGAGTTGGGAGTTGGAGAACGCCGAAGTGTCCGAATGTTAAATTTGTTGTCCTAGATATCCACTCTCTATACAATGCTTTTTTGGGCCGACCGGCCCTTGCCGAATTCAGGGCAGCAATTGCCCCGTGGTGTTTAACTTTGAAATTTCCCACTGATCGTGGGATTGGGGTCATTCAGGGAGATCAGGCTGCTGGGAGAGCCTGCTATGTTGCCGAACTGCGAGAAGCGTAGAGAAAGGAGAAAGGAAAAGGCATGGAGGAATCTCTCTGCGTCCGTTTCGCCGATGATTGACAATTAGCGCATGGACCTCGACCCGGGCACCACGACCAATTCCAGAAAGATCTAGACCCCAGAGACACTGAAGGTAATGATGACGATGATTCAAAAATGTTAAAAATTGGGTCTCAACTAAACCCCCAAGCGCAACGGGAATTGGTCGAATTTCTCCAAGCAAATCTAGACGTATTCGCTTGGACGCACTTTGATATGTGTGGAATCTCGCCGGATATCGCGAGCCATACCTTGAATATTGACCCACGGTATATCCCGGTCAAGCAAAAGAGACGCGGTATGGATCCAGAGAGATCTGCCGCCCTCAAAGAAGAAGTTGATAAGCTAAAGACGAATGGGTTTATCCGGGATGCTTTGTACCCGGAGTGGGTATCCAACCCTATACTTGTTCGAAAACCGAATGGGAAATGGAGAACGTGCATTGATTACTCTGACTTAAATAAGGCTTGTTCGAAAGACAGCTTTCCACTTCCCCGAATCGATCAACTTGTGGATTCAACGGCCGGACACGAATCACTATCTTTCATGGATGCTTATTCGGGTTACAATCAGATACCCATGCATGTGCCCGACCAAGAACATACGAGCTTCGTAACTGACTTGGGACTATACTGCTACAAGTTCATGCCTTTTGGGTTAAAGAATGCTGGAGCAACTTACCAACGCTTAGTCAACCGAATGTTTGTCGACCAGATCGAAAAGACTATGGAAGTTTATGTAGATGACATGTTGGTAAAATTGCGATACTCCACTGATCACGTCAAAGACTTAGAGTCAATGTTCAATGTCCTCCGGAGATTGGAATGAAGCTTAATCCGCTAAAATGTCATTTTGGAGTCGCGTCCGGAAAGTTCCTTGGGTTCATCGTCAACGCCCGAGGAATAGAGGCCAACCCCGAAAAGATTTGGGCGATCAGGAATCTTCAAACTCCAAGGACCATAAAACAGGTTCAGAGCCTTAATAGAAAGGTTGCAGCACTGAGCAGGTTCATCTCGAAATCAACTGACAAATGCATACCCTTCTTCCACCTGATCCGAAAAGGGAAACGAAACTTCGAATGGACTACAGAATGTGAGGGCGCATTTCAATCACTAATTCAGCATCTTTCCACACCGCCGATTCTTTCAAAACCTATTGATCATGAACATTTATACCTCTATCTGGCAGTATCTGAAAACGCCATCAGCGCTGCGTTAGTTTGGGAGGAAGACCGAGTGCAGAAACCAGTCTATTATGTTAGCAAACGGTTAACCGGAGCCGAGAGAAATTATCCAAGGTTAGAAAAATTGGCATACTGCCTAGTCATCGCCTCGAGGAAGCTCCGTCCATATTTTCAGGCTCATCCCATCACCGTGTACACCGATCAGCCATTACGACAAGTCCTCACACGACCTGAGACGTCTGGCAGGTTACTAAAATGTAACATTGAACTGAGTCAATTCGACATCACATATACTCCGAGACGAGCCATACACGGTCAAGTCCTAGCAGATTTCATTGCTGGATTCACTACTCCTGAAGACTTACCTGAAACTAGTAAATCCCCCGAATACATAGGAAGCTATATACTGATGGTGCATCCAACGATCGGTGCTCGGGCGCAGGGATAGTGCTTGAAACCCCCGAGGGTCGATCCATATGCTACGCTTTGAAGTTTGATTTCCATGCAACCAACAATGAAGCTGAATATGAGGCTTTGATCACTGGGTTGAAGTTAGCCAGCGACCTAAGAATTATTGCTGTGGAAATCTACTGTGATTCCCAGTTGATAGTATGCCAAGTTCGGGGTGAATACCAGGCCAAAGATCGAAGATTAGCCGCTTATCTAGCCCGAGTCCGGGAAATACTTGATCAGTTCGATTATTATACCATTTTCTACGTACCCCGAGAGCACAATCAGAAAGCCGATTCGTTGGCAAAATTGGCAAGTACAGGCGAAGCTCAACACTTGGGACTCATTCCTGTCGAGACTTTATCCTCTCCAAGCATTGATCGAGCAGAGAATGAATTCACATTTGAAGCTACTTCCAACAAGGAATCGTGGATGACCCCCTACCAAGACTACATTGAGCGTGGCATATTACCCAAACGACGAAGTGAGAAAAGACAAATTCTTCGAAAAGCTTCACGATTTGTCATTCAAAATGGAGTTATGTATTGAAGGGGATATTCTATTCCTCTTCTCCGGTTTATCGCACACGATGAAGTCAAATGAGTATTACAAGATGTGCATGAAGGAGAATGTGGCGATCACACTGGGGGCAAGCACTTGCCAAGAAAATACTTCGATATGGATATTATTGGCTTACTATAAATCGCGATGCTATGGACTATGCCAAAAAGTGTGATAAATGCCAAAAACACGCTCGAATTCCCAGAGCTCCACCCACTGAGATAACCCAAATGGTCAGTCCATGGCCATTTGCAATATGGGGAGTTGATATAATTGGTGCATTACCTTTAGCTAAAGGTGGCGCGAAGTACGCCATGGTGGCAGTTGATTACTTCACCAAATGGGCTGAAGCTGAACCTCTTGCAACAATTGCGACAAAGAAAGTAATCAACTTCGTGGTACGCAACATCATCTACCGGTTTGGTCTCCCGCATACTATTATTACCGATAATGGAGCCCAATTCGACAGTGTTGAATTCAAGAACTTCTGTCAACGATTTCACATCCACAAGAAATTCTCTGCAGTAGCACACCCTCAAGCAAATGGTCAAGTTGAAGCCGTCAATAAGGTTATCAAGTCTATTCTGAAGAAACGACTGGAAAAAGCCGAGGGCAAGTGGGTTGATGAATTGCCTATGGCTCTATGGGCTTACCGAACGACTCACAAGACTACAACCGTACACACTCCATTTTCTTTATCCTATGGCTCTGAAGCCGTTATTCCAGTCGAATTGGAAGTTCACTCTCATCGTATGACATATTATGATCCGAAAAAGAATGCCATATTACTTGCTGAATCTCTGGATCTACTTGATGAGAAGCGTGAAGAAGCTGATTTGAGGGCAGCCGCATATCGGGGTCGAGTCGCTCGAATATACAATGCCAAGGTCCGACCGCGAACCTTTGAACCCGGCGATCTCGTACTCAAGAGAATTTATCTGGTCCCTTCGCACATGAAGCTAAATTGGGAAGGGCCGTATGTGATTTCACAAAAGCTCGGAGATGGCACGTTCAAGTTGTCAACCATTGACGGTCTTACTTTACCGAGAGCTTGGAATAGCGAAAGTCTCTGTCGCTACTACACATGACAGACTTTATTTATCTATTTTTAGTCAATTTCTTTCTTATCATTTTATTTTTGCATTTTGAAGTTTGAACTTGTAATAAGGCAACTGATTTTGCCATGTTTCTTTTATTTCAGCAATAAAATGCCATCTCTTCGAGCCAAAAGTTGTGATTCACTGAAAATGACGTATAATAACACGATGCACGGAGAGCTAAGTTCCATCATGCGGTGGGATTTATTCAAATAGGGAGTGACTGTGATACGACCGGTCACTCACTAAGTGAAACCCGAGCTCGGGGACAGAAAACTACACCAGCATTTACAAGGATTGATACACGACAATCCTTTTACTAACTCCAACTTCCCAGAGTGCGAATTGGAGTATAAACGTCCAACAACCCGTTCCTGGAGTGCGAACGGACTCCAACTTCCCAGAGTGTGAATTGGAGTATAAACATCCAGCAACTCGTTCCCGGAGTGCGAACGGACTCCAACTTCCCAGAGTGTGAATTGGAGTATAAACATCCAGCAACTCGTTCCCGGAGTGCGAACGGACTCCAACTTCCCAGAGAGTGAATTGGAGTATAAACATCCATCAATTCGTTCCCGGAGTGCGAACGGACTCCAACTTCCCAGAGTGTGAATTGGAGTATAAACATCCAGCAACTCGTTCCCGGAGTGCGAACGGACTCCAACTTCCCAAAGTGCGTATTGGAGTGCAAACATTCAGTAACTCGTTCTCGGAGTGCGAACGGACTCCCACTTCCCAGAGTGCGAATTGGAGTATAAACATTCAATAATTCGTTCTTGGAGTGCGAACGGACTCTAGCTTCTCAGAGTGTGAATTGGAGTATAAACATCCAGCAACTCGTTCCCGGAGTGCAAACGGACTCCAACTTCCCAGAGCGCGAATTGGAGTATAAACATCCAGCAGCTCGTTCCCAGAGCGCGAACGGACTCCAAATTCCCTGAGCGTGAATTGGAGTATAAACATCAAATCCACTGTTCCCGGAGCGCAAACTGAAGCATCTGTGCTAACTCCAACTTCTCACAGCGTGAATGGAGTATAAACATAGATTACGAGTTCTCGGAGTGCGGACCAAAGCATACATGCTACCTCCGAATTCCCAGAGTGCGAATTAAAGCACAAACACTATGCCAAAGTTCCCCGAGTGCGAACCGAAATATCAATACTAACTCCAAGTTCCCGGAGCATGAAGCGGAGTATAAACATCAATTCCAGGTTCCTGGAGCGCGAACCGTGTTACAAATATCGATAACTCTCAAATTCCCGGAGAGCGAACCGGATTATCGATCTCAAATTATCCTAAGTCCCCAGAATGTGGACATGTGCTTAAGATTTGCAATAAATGCGATCAATCACCAAAATACAAATGTTGTTCCCCGAGACTTGGGGGCAAAAGAAAAAAAGCTAAGTGTTAATCACTGACCAAAGTGATACTATGTCCGGAGTTCAACTCATTCATCAAATCATGACACGAAATTATGTTTTCGTACTTGGTAGACAAAAAAAACACTGCAAAACACTTAAGTAAAAGAAAAGAGCAACTTCCCATTCCATCAACTAACAAAAACAGGTTTGATTACATGGCAAGTCAGAAAGATTTCAATTAAGTGGAGGCTGAATCCACACATATACACGGCTCTAAAAGAACAAAAGAAGAAGTAAAAGAATTGCTATTCACAACTACATGATAAATCAGGAAGCTCGCTCCTTCTTCTTCCGGGGTTTCTTCTTTGGAGTCGAGCCGCTGGACCCACTACCCGGCTTCCTACGAGACTTTTTACCCTTCTTTGGAACATCCTCCGGATCTGGCATAATATCAACATCTTCCTCAGAGCTGGAGGGGACAGAGATCCTTTTGGGAGGACGAATTGAAGGCATGGGAGCGGTGACAGGTGTTTGTTCAGCAACGCTCGAGACGGTTACCGTGCCACCGGGAGAGATCACCATTAGAGAGGATAAGCTTGAGGGGGCAGTGTCGCTTCCAGAACCACCGACCGTTGTCATCGTGGCTATCTCAGCGCTTATCTTAGCTCAAATCTCTTCTTCTCGAGACAACTGAGCTGCGCTGGATACGCTGGTGGTCGTCACGACAGAACCGAAAACTGGAGCAGCTCCACTCATCGCAAATGAAGGATCAGGAATAGGGTCAAAGAATGACCAAGTAGCTCTTCAATCATTTGGGCATCGAATGACATCGAGCTCCCCTCTCCAATATCACCGGCCATGGCAGCAGTTGAAATCGCCTCGGTGACAATAACTCCATGCGTAGGATATAGGACAGGAGGAACTGGGGACACGAATGCGGCACTCTCAGCCACTGAACAAAGGAGAGCAAAAGTAATCAGTCTAGTAAATTCTCTCAAAAAATCGATACTTTAAGACATGAGGGAAATAATCAAAGTACATTCTTTACCTTGCCTTGGAGCATGAACAGGCTCGGAGACAGCAGTCTTACAAGAAGATAACCCCGGTTGGTTCGGGTTGTAAACAGGAATAACTTGTGGATCAACCGCGGCGCTAACTTCGGACGAAGTCGGGATAGGGACTTCGATATTCTCACTATGATGCGCGACACCCGAACCTTCGCCGATCTCCGTTTGATGGATGCCAAGTTTTTCTTTCTCAACAGAAATTATCACCTCGTGAAGAGTTCTCCTCTCATCCTCGCTAAGCAGACGTGACTCGAGCTCAAACTCATCTAATATTCCATCCGGGCAAGACATCCTCTTGTTCTCCACTAATTTTTTCCAGGCATTGTAGAGAGGCATAGAGTAATCCCCCAGCCAGGCGAGATTTCTGTGTTCTAACACGTTGGCATTATATGTGTCCAAGAGTTTGTCAAATTCGGCCTCCATATTGAACCTCTTTGCCTGGACTTTCTCCTCCACTTCCGTTTCAACCTCCTTAACCCTTGCGACTGCCGCATCACGCTCGGCCCGAAGAGACACATCCTGCTCACAGGCTTCTTGTGCGGCCGTATTAGCATCGTCTTTTTCCTTGTTTATATCGGCAAATTTAGCCTTTAATTCCTCTAGTTCTTTGACTGCCGCATCCCGCTCGGCCTCAACATTTTTGTATCGATGGCCCAAGTCTTCAACTAAAGTGCATGTTGCATCTTTGGCATCTCAACTAATGTCTCATCAACCATTTTTAGCGACTCAACTTCGGCCTTACGGGAGGATTCCGCCTCAGATTGAAGTATATCGACAATACGGTTCTTCGAGCCAAGTCGGCTTCCAGTTTCTCGATAATTTTGGCCCGATCGAAGGCTACTTTTGAAGCTTTAACAGCCGCCTTATACCATTCTTTGTACTGAGCATAGAAATCGCGGGTATACCTAAGTGCTGTGGTCACGGCGTCTTCGGGAATTCTTTTAAGATTAGGAGGAAAAATACAAGCGTCGAAGCAAATCTCGGGGAAGTCCCTCTTCAATTGAGCAAGTCTGATAGCCCCTTCACCAGATGGTTCAATAGGGGCCTCCTCCACAGCCGTGGTCGTAACAACCTCAGTTCTAGAATGATGTGGCTCGAGCCTCGAAACCTGCGAATACGGTTGATGTCGCAGAGGCTCAGATACCTGAATATGGCTTCGGGGTGGTGGAGGAGAACGGGAAGGGGAGCGGTATCTTCGATCTCTGTCCGATCGCTCCTGACTAGAGTAACTACGATGATGATCCCTTGCATAATATTTCTGGCCATGATGCCTCCGTTCACGATCGCGATCGGAGTCTCCACGTCGAGATTCATAATAAGACGAAGGGTAATGCACTCTTCGGAGTTTGTCTAGTGTAGATTGACGGCCAGACATAGCACATGAAAAAGAGAAGCAATTCAGTTAAATACCAGGCGAAAGCAATACGATTTGTGCGGAAGTCGTGTAGTGTTATGAAAGTGTATGCAAATGTGCAAAACCCCCGACCAACCAGAAGTGTCGACTGCACTAATAGGAAAAGGCTCGCTTATTTCTAACGCTTTCCGGAGTTCATCCAACCCGGACTCGTGGTGGAGAGATACGTATTCCGGGATGGGAATGTCATCCAGTCCTATAAAAATGTTTCCTGATTGACAAGGAGCAGCATCAGAGGTAGTAATTCCAAAAGGATCAAACGAGATACGACTACAGACTTCCGTCTCTTTAGTTTAGGGACAACAGCCTTGCATTTCCGCTTTTCTTCTACTCGGGAAAGATCAGCCGCTAACTCGGTATCAGTAGGCGTCCTCTCATCATCACTCATTTGTCTTATCACTATGCCGGGTTTTCTTTTCACCGTCTTCTTCTTTGTCTTCGAAGCCGGTTTCACCAACCCTTCGATAACAATACTCTGGTTCATCTCAATTAAACCCAGCATCCTTAAGTTATCATCAGTTAACACCGAGTCGATGTGCCGCAAATCACTCGGGACCTCTTGTAAACTTCGGACAACGCCTTTGTAATATCCACCGTCAGGCCTTGAGATGATAGCTGCAAGAATAACACCTGATATTAGTACAAGTATTGATAACGACTATTTAGAGAAGGTTTGTGCAATTTGCGGCACTTACGTCTAGACAGCCATCGCCTAGCGAACCCTAGGGGGCATCGAACAAAAAACCACTCATTTTTAAAATAACTGAGTCTGTTCCAGGCTCCCGTCACAATCTGGCAGTTTCTAACTGCTTCCAAAAAGGTGAAAGATGGGCTATCGCCCCCGCTCTTGAAGTTAAATATGTGTCTAATCTCGGTTGGCCTTGGCGGACGAAAGAGATGATCCATAAATAGGATAAAAACACTGTTCAGCAATGCGTGTCCATTGGGATGAAGTTGTGAGGGGGCGATTCCGTTGAACGATAACATCTCCCTGATATATTGGTTAAATGGAGGGAGAGTTCCAGCCGCACAGGCGTGACGATAGAAAGCAGTATACCCCTCGGGCGGGTTGTGAGGTCTGTCATCAACGCCCAGTAGAAAAACGTCGTTCGGGGATAAGTTATGTTTCAAGCAGATCCGGCCCAGTAAAGCTTCAGAAATACTAGACGAAACGGAGTCGATAGGATCATCGATAAATATGGCTTCCGGCACTTCGTCCGGAGCTGGACCAACTACTTCGGGAGGAATGTTAGGGATTCAAGTATTTCTGGAGGAGGCGAACTCTGTACATCTTGTTGTTGAGAGCTCGAAGATTCCATAACTAACTAACTCATCAGAAAGCAACATTAAGTACATAAAAACCCGTTCATTCCCAGTGTGAAGTATGTGTGGTGCAGTGTGGTGTTGTGCATTACTTAGAAAAATTCTACAGAGTTAGAGAAAATTTGCAGACAGCGAAGACATCAGAGATCCGGTCGAGATGACCGTCGTTGCTGACCGCCATCACCGAACCATCCCGATGTTGACAGTTGATTCAAGTTAAAGTTTGTTTTCACGGTGTTAAGTTATAGTTCCATCGACGAGCTTCGAAGGGCAGTCAAGTATGCACAATAAAAGTTCAGTCCAGATATGCAGAGACAAAGCTCGTCGGAATCATGCCGCTAAATATGCAAAAGTTATGTACCCATATAAGTCACTTCGAATCGATCGAAGAGATAATACTTCGAATCGATCGAAAAGATAATCCTTCGAATCGGTCGGGGCCAGATTTCAATTGTTCGAATCGACCGAAGAGATGGAACTTCGAATCGACTCCGTTCAAATCGATACGATTTGAATCGATGGTAACCGGAACCTTTCATATCAATCAGCAACTCAAGCATCGCATCCATCGTCAATAGAGGCATCGAATCGATCACCAGCAGCAAAAGACAGATGAAATACTTAAGCTTCGTACCGATCGCATAGGCAAGATGTTCGAATCGATCGCAAAGGATCGATACGAAGGACCCATCCGTGTTCCTTCTCCGGCCAGCCAAGATCGAAACGAACGAAACGCGATGGAAAGGTTTGTTTTTTGAATCTTCGAATCTAAAAAATTTCGTCTACCTGAATGTATAAATCGATTCGAAAGAAGTTGGATATCGCCTCAACTCGAAGGAAGGAGAATAGTTCAACCTGGTTCTTGAAAGATCGAGATGGGTTCGAAGACACCGGAAGACGAAGATAAAAAGTAAAAAATGAAAAGTGAATAAGGCCTCAGTATTTATAGGGGTTCTATGGAGATTCGTATCCCAGTGAGTATAACCGGTAGCAACAGGTGAAGCCATCGGAGCGGTTCGAAGCAGCGAGTTCGAAACCATAAGCTAGAGTACTAGAATCGATTCGAACTCCAGCTTGCATTAATACAGAGTCCAACCTCGAATCCATTTCCTCGAGTCCATCAAAAATGATTCGAAGCATGGTGTTAGTAAGACCTAAGGAGCGTTCGACTCCACCGATTCGAAGTGTTCATCGACTCACAGCGATGCGCGGCCAATCCATACGAACGATCGTCTCGTGTCCATTGATACAAACCGGTCCACCATCACATCGAGTCGAAGGATGCTTTCGAATCCATGATCAAAGAGTTCCATCGATTCGAAGCTTTTGTTCGATTCCACCCACTGCATATCAATACGAAAAAGCGTTTCATATCCACTGAATTCTTCTATATCGGTTCAGGAGAGGATCGATACGAAGGGGCTTTTCAAAACAACCATAAAGCGTTGTCTCAACTCAAATTTCCAAATCGGTTCAGGAGAGAATCGATACGAAATTCAATATCGGACAGAACTGACAACGACTCGTGGACACACGACATTAACAAGAGTCAATCTAACATATATGCATATATGTCGGACTAACATTTGATTTTAAACATTCACAGGGATCGAAGACTAATCTGATTACGATTACAACGACCAACGGCCAGGTACTATCCTGCAACAATCAATCATATCAAAGCAAGGTTACAACCTTCGACAAAAGAGCGATGATTGTTAAGAGAGAAATCGCAGCTTTTCAAAGCACGTCATGTTCCACAAGACGTACTTTGGGGGGCAAATGTTATCCCGCTTTTTGGCAAAGTCGTGATACCAAAAGATCGATTGAAAACATAGGACAGTTCGTCTCAAAGATTGGTCATACTATGCTTCACTATGGATATCGCTGGATTTTGTCCGAGTCCAGATTGAGCTACAATTGACGGGACATGACGAGAAAGATCGTAAAATCAGCATCTCAAATCTCAAGTCAATCCGAGCTCGTATGCTCAAATTATCTCCAATGAAGAGTGGTGGGAATAGCTTTAGGTTCGAATCCATCAGAGCAGGCCCCATGTTCGAATCCATAGAACCAAGCCGTGGTTCGAACCCATCAAACGTCCCCTACTTCGAATCCCTCAAGGCAAGATACTTCGAATCCATGGGGCTACTTCGCTTCGTATCCTTCAGGATGAAGACCTTCGAATCCAGTAGGGCAGAGTACTTCGAATCCATGGGGCTACTTCGCTTCGTATCCTTCAGGATGAAGACCTTCAAATCCAGTAGGGCAGAGTACTTCGAATCCATGCAGATGATTCACTCCGAATCCATCATGTAACCTCACTTCGTCTCCATCCTGTAACCTCACTTCGAATCCATCCCGTAACCTCACTTCGACTCCATCCCATGACTTGCCTCGAAACCATTCAGTTGGGAAGCCTTCGTATCGATCAACTATCGTATACCCTGATCGATACGAAGGAACATCCATTCGATTAATTCGAAGGAACATCCATTCGATCGATTCGAAGGAACACATCTTCAAACCCACTACCTCGAATCCACTAAGTCAAGGCGGCTAAGACCATGGAGGCGACCCACTAAAACTCGGAGAAAAAGATGGATCGACCCGAGAAGTGCGCGCACCACGTTGTCGTTCACATACACCAGCCATCAATTCAACCCTATCGATTTGATGGGGATCGGTTCGAACCAAGCATGACAACCGAAAATGCAATCTTGAATCGATCATAACTCGAGATCTACAAGTCCAAACGCTATGAAATTTTCACAGGAACTTGCATGCATGTTTAAGAATGTCCACACCAAATTTTACCTCGATTGGACACATTTTTGATCGACTCGAACTAGAGTTCGAATCAATCCTAAAGTGGGCCCGGATTTCCTGAGGCCGGGCATGTGGTCCCCCCTCACGTGCCAGAAGCGGTCTCCTCGGATTTTAGGCGAAATATCAGCCTCCTACACCTATAAATAGAGCCCCTGGACTTTCAGAAAGGGGATCGGAGAATTTCTAGAGAAAAAGCACGCCCGGACGCTGCCAGAATCACTCCATATCGCTTTCACTGTTGCTGATTTCGAATTTAAGTCTATTATCTCCTGTACTTCGCTCTACAACACTTGTAATCTTCAAGTATTAAGCAATAAGGTGATAAAACTTCATAGTGGACGTAGCCAAAACGCTGAACCACTCTAAATTACTGTCTTCCTGTAATTTACTTTTCTGTGATTTGGAGTTTCTGTTAGATAATCCTCATTTTCAATTTAGTTTCTTCATTTATTATCTCTTCAAAAACTTCCGAAGGGTGTTGCCCAATTTTGGTGCAAATAACCCACATGAAGAATTTAATAAAAGGCTTGAAAAGAAATATAATATATTTGAAATAATTTTTCAAGGGACCTATTTAAAAGTCGGAAACACTATTTTGAAAGGTAAGAAGATATCAAAATTTTTGAAAAATAAATATATTTTATTTAAATTGTAATTTCTAATAGAAATTACAATTTTAAATAGAAATAATTTTAATGAAGAAGTATTTCTTTTGGAAAAAAAATATAAAATGTATAGCTCGTCGGTTTTCTGGTTATGAAAATTTTAAGTTTAAAAAATTCTTTTAAAGGATGGATAATAGGAAGTAGTACTAGTTTTAAATGGGGTAAAAAGAATGAGAAAGGAGACTAAAATCCCAAAACAAAGAGGTAATCGAGTGCACCTTTATGGGTTGATAGGAATTTTTCAGAATGGTAAAAAGAAAGGTGAAGAAGGCTGAAGTGGAACAAGATAATGTTAGTATAATAAATAGTTTATATCGACCCGATCGAATAAGGTCTAGGTTCAAGTTGGGTTGGAAAAACCACGAGAGGTCAACCACTTGCTATCTATTGGTCGATTGGTAGCGGTCGACCACCCTAGAATAACCGGTCGACCTGTTAGTGGGTTTCAGGCATGTCCCAAACGTCGGTCATGACGTAAAGCCGCGTCTATGTTGAGCTGCCCCTCGTTTCTTCTCATCTTTCTCATATTTTCACCTATAACTTCCAACCTCCTCCTCTTCCGCCATAAATCGAGCAATCACATCTCCCCCACTCCATATGACGACTGTGACGGCTCTAGCAATCCCCTAACAACTCGAAGATAATGGGCACTCACCAAAAATAGTCCCCAAATTCAGATCTAAACCCAATTTTTCTCCCCCCAAATAAAACCATGGCACCTTCCCAAAGAATGCTTCTCCTCTCACCACCTAAATTTGGCCTCGCAAGAGATCACGTGGCTCTTAAGTGACAAAGAAAGTGTAAAAAACAATGAAGCGGTGACAAACTTCGCGTTTCTACATGGGCGACCAGTGAAGTTTGGGGATTTTGCCTCTTATGGTTTGGAGAACTTGTTTGCAACTATAGGATTTTTGTTGATGTTTAGCCATGATACATTTGAGTGGGAATGTTACCTATGACATATGCATCTCTTTGATGCTAATCTGTAGTATTCATTTGATGAGGACGACATCAACTTTATATCCACGGTGAAGGGGGGGAGATTCGGATGATTCACGAGTAGTTTGGAGGCATTCTACTCATCTTTGTAGTAATACATTATTTGGAGGAAGTTGAGACATCCAATCCAGTGATTCTACAGTAGATCTTCCTTAGGGTCTCAGTGTCTGGTGCTTAGATAACACGTGGACCAAGTCGATTTGGTCACCGACATCATTCATCATAACATTGTCCCAAGAATGGGAATTTTGACCTGATCTACCCCTAGTTCAGAAGGCCACCTAGACCATTGTAGGTGGTATTGAGGTAAATTGGGCTAAGGCCATTATGTGCTATTACGTTGGCTCTAGAGCTGGGACATAGAGAAACTACATTTCATATCTTCATTTTTTCCGCTCCGCTCTTCAGGAAGTATAGAGTTAGTCTCCGAGGAGAGCCTGTGCAGATGAAGGCACTTGCTCTATTGGATAGGACCTCCCTTAGGAGGATAGGGATTGGAGAGGCGCCTACAGAAGCTGGAGCACAGGAGGAAGCAGAGTAGGTGCACGCATAATGAGGTTCATAGGTAGATCAGGAGGCCGTAAAGCCATAGCCATAAGGCCTTGAGTATGTGGCGATTCAAGATTCCTAGATCCAGATCGAGGCCGAGCTGTAGGAGACATGAGCTTAGATGCATAACTGCCATGCTTTGATCATTTAAAAGTCATGGTAGTGGTTTGCTCTCTCGCCTAAGAGCAGGGCCATCCCGCAACCCGTAGATAGTAGTAGGATTAGTAGTTGCAGTTGTTATTTTCCTGCAGTATTTTTTTTCCTTTTAGGCTTTGGGTTGTAAGAATCAATAGTCTCTGTTTGTATAAAAAAGGTGCAATATTATGAGAATTGTTCTTCTTTATTTTTTTCTGGATTGACCGCTATATTTAGTGGAAAACAGAATAAACAATGAAATCGCATAAAAGACATTAACTAATGAAAAAGGGAAAAAATAATAAAAGACTAGAAGTTTATAAAATAAATTAGCTGCTAAAAGAAAAAAATTGAGTCCCAAAAGGTATTAAAATTTTAGGAGATAAATTTTAGCGAGCAAAGGATGGGGAAGGATTGTTGTAAAACCACGGGTCACTATCTCTAAGCGTTGAAAATTGTAATTTCTAAATGAACTTGTGTGTTGATCGTTATCCTTAAATAATAAAAAGTAGTTAAATTTGAAATTTTACTATGAAATAGGATAGAGTCAATCATAGACATTAACCCAATGACTAAACCTTAATTGCTTAGGATGTGGCTTAATTTATTTTGAGAAGTTGAAATAAATACTTTTGAAATTTTGTTCAAAAATCTTTGATTTTTTATAAAATATTTTAGTAAAAGTTTTAAAAAGTAAAGTTTTTTTAATTCAACTATTTCAAGAAATTATATCGAAAATGATTTCAAACGACACAGAGATAGTTTCCAGTTTTTGAAATGTCACATGCTTAGCATAGGGAAAGTCGATGGGTTAGCAAATATGAATATCACTATGCAGTAGAATTGATAGTATGTAAAACATGGAAGGTAACAAGGAAAAATCCGTTTTAGTTCTGAAATTTCTTTTTCCATGCTTTATCGATAGGGGAACAAAAACTTGTTTTGAAATAATTCTGTTAAGCTTAGAAGGAAATTTTTTTATGCGAACTGTACGTAAAAAAGTAAAAAAAGAATTTGGGACAAAAGAGAAGGTTCAAAGGTATAGCGAAGTGGGTACACAAGAGAATATGGAAATTTGAAACTATCTATCTGTTAGCTCCGGAATTTGTCACTAACACTCTTGAGTAGGATTGTGTAGAGAGATTAATGAAGAAGGTAAATTAAAACAGAGAAATATCACAATAAAATGCAATCAAAAGAGTAAAAAACGGGAACACCAAAATTCAAATGGTTTGGCGTAAATGCCTAGGTCCACTTAGAATGTGAACTTTATTGCTTCTTCAAACTATTTAATACAGATACAATCCGTACACTAACAACATGACTGCAAGTTTGGATCGCAAATAGATGAGTCTTCGCAATGGCAGAGTCTCCCTGGAGTTCACGAAAAAAGGTCCCTTTTCATTGCACCCTTGCCCATCTAATTATAGACGAAGATTGGCTAGACTTCCTTCTCATGCCTAAAAGAAAAGTAACTTTGCCTATATATGGGAACATTGACTTGACTGATCCAGGTATACCAAGCGAGGCACACCGATTGACAAATGCCGATCCATTATGGCAGAATGGTGGTCACCGGGTAATTGACTCAAAGCACATTCTTAAAGGACCTGAAGTAACTCGTGGTGGAAGTCGAAGCGAAGGAATGTCGAGCCCTTCACTTTGATGTTGACCTCCACGAATAAGTCAAATCCTTCATCTTGCTTTGAAAAAGCAATACCGAACCAGGCGTACCGAATGGTGGTTGCCGAGCGACATTGTTCGAACGAAGGCAGCCAAGCGATCCTAAACTCCGGGTACCCATAATTTTTCACAAGGGCAGCCTAGAGTCAGGTTATCAGTTATTTCAGATAGTAGATGTAGATTGTGGAATTTTTGGTTTGGGATCGGATTTTCTTCATCTAGCAAGAAAGTGGTTCCAGCTTTTTGGTTTGGGAGTTATTTGAGCGTTTGGTTTTGGATATGAAAGTCTTTGAAGCTTTGGATATGAAGATGGAGTCTGCTGATTTCTTTTGGAAGCATCTGTTGAAGATATCTTTTCCGCTGTTATATATATCTCTGATAATGTTGATCACTTCTTGTTGTATCATGTTGTATCAATGTTGTGTATCAATAAAAAAATTCATTTTGTTTCCGCTGTGGAATTATCACCTAATGTTGTTATAAGCTCCGACGAACCAGACTCAATGTTTGAATCTCCGGCATTCAAATACGAGTGATGTATTGGATGCTGATTTTCGAAGGTCGAGTCGATGTCATCGCATTTGGAGGAACAGAGGTAGCCGAGCGATGTTCACTGAGTTCCCAACAACAATTTTCTTTTAGCCGGGTAACACATGCCATCCTTCCTCGGCCGAACCACATATTGAGGTCGAACGATGTATCAGACCGAAGGGAACTTATATGCCGAACGATGTATCCAGGCCGAATGATGTACTCAGGCCGAACAATGTATTCAGGCCGAATGGTGTATCCAGGCCGAACGGTGTATCCAGGTCGAACGATGCTTATATTTCGAGTATCTCAATTCAAGTCAGTCTTTCACTAGCTCAAGTTTCACTTAGATTCAACCAAGAAACTCAATAATTAGCATCTTGTAGCCGGGCCAAGCAACTAGGTAACATTTTCCCCTAAAGTGTGTCACGCGAAGCAAATGACACGCTTTGAATCAGTAATCAGCTTCTGGTTCCAAAAGTCCGAACGTATACGATTTTGTGGAGGTCGAAACATTACGGACCTTCCTAGTGCCTTGCACGGTTTGGATTTCTTATCTTGCTTTCTTCCTCTCTTTGTCCTCTTCTTTTTTTATAGACAAGGAATGAGTGTCTATTGGAGATAGCCTATATCTAACAACCGACTATATCTAACAACCGACTTCTCAAACCAAATCGACTGGTTTACTTGAACTAGGTCGCCTATATCTAACAACCGACTTCTCAAACCAAATCGACCTGTTCAACAGGAGATAGCCTATTCACCTCCCCTCTTCCATATATAACAGCACTCTTTTTCTTCTTCTCTCCACCTTCACTTTATTCCTTCGAGATCTACTAACATACCTTCCCCTAAACCTTAACTATTATTCCAACTTCCCTTCCTCCTCCCAACTTCAAAACGTTTGTTTTGTAATTCCTTCAGTCAATAAACGTAAACGAGTTTCGACCCTAAATTCACGACCCCTACAATCTTCAATTCATCCCTAGAGGTACGAGTCTCTTATTCGACCCATTTTCCCAAATCAGGGGTTTTGCATGAAGCTTGAGTTCGCGAGTATTTTTCTGTAGGAGTTGTTGTAGACGAGGCAGGTCGAAATGGAAATAAGAACATGCATTAGGCTAGGAGATTGGTAAGGCTTTAACAGACATGATGGGGGGAGAGAAAAGAGAAAAGGGATATCGGTAGTCACTTGGATATAGGTTCTTGTTAAGCCACCGAGTGAGGGAGAGTGGTTGCTAGGTTTGTGAGATAAGGCTAAATTTGTGATTGAAGTTGTTCGGTAATCAGGGAGTGAGAGAGAAGAGAGTGTGAGCGGGTCGGTTTTTGTATTTTTGGTGGAAGTCTGTTGTTTTGTAGTCCTCTTATGGGAGTAATGCTAGGGAGATAGAGGGATGGGGCATCGTTCGGTCTAGCGAAGTGTGTCGTTCGATCCTGAGAGAGGGAATGAGTGTCATTTGGTGATGTTGTGCGTCGGTTTAGGAGGCCGCTCAGTGGCTTGTAGATGAGTCGTTAGGTATGTAGGCTTAGAGTTACGATCGGCCTTAGGCTTTGGGTTCGGCATTGATAATTCAAGACCATCTCTGCTTGAACGCAGCATATCTCAAGATTGCATACTCTTACGCGTAACCGTAGAACAATGAATAATGACAAGAACTTAAGCACATGAGCAAATATAGCCGATTTGGACTAACAACTTCATGGTTTTAACAAAATGTAAATATGCATTCAACTTAGCCAAAGTAAATAACAGCCTTCAACGTATGATGTCAATTCCCCATTCCAGGATCCCTACTACCCATCATAGGACAAGCTCTCAGAGACGGTCGGCGATGACGGTCTGCGAAGATGATAATTTAAGGCTCAATCACACTTCACAACTCTTTAAATCTTTAATTCTTTCACACTTATGCTCGAAAGAATGCACTAGAACACACCACACGGGGGGAATATTTCTGTCGTTATATCTAATATTGGTTGTCTTTCAAGTATAGTTCAAACATGTGTTTTCCCAAATTTGATGCTCGTTGAGGATGTCTAAAATGTCGAGCTCCACCACAGTCTTAGATAAACCTGAGCCAAGCTCACAGCAGGAAGTAGTGGGAACTACGAATCCATCGAAAACTCCTACACAGGATATCCCAAACCCATCGGCAGCAACTATTAACCCGGCTCTTGATGTGATAGACGAGCTGTTATTCTAGATAATCTTTTTGATTCCCAATCTTCAAAAATCAATGAAACCACTCTTCGACGACTATATTCGATTCACAAAATCCCTTTCAACAACGTATTAGTTCCATCGGAATGAGATCATCCTCGCCTGCCCCAGCTAGATATACGACTTGCAACAAATTCATGTGTTGGACCGGTAGCGTGTCCCTTATTCAACACCTTTCTCCGCGAAGTGCTATAGTATATCGGAATCGCCTCGTCACAACTATATCCCAAGAATCATGCGTTTATCTATGGCATATGCATTCTCTTTATGAGCGTTTTATTTAAGCTTCCTACTCCCGGTGACATCCGCTACATCTATCGCTTTAAAAGGTGATCAGATAGCGCATCTTTCATATTCATTGAGCCGCACTACAAGTGTCAGATGCTGACGGGGGCATGGAGTAAATTCACCTAATACACGCAGGGATGGTTCTATGTTCGCTACCTCTCGGGCTTTGCAAGAAGATGGTTGAAAGGAGTAAGTTCCATTTCCAGACCAATATTTGTCTAAGGCACGAAGTGGATTATTTCTTAATTTGTTTCGATTTTTACAGTTATCAGCCCATGTCTAGAAGGTACCGGGTATTCTGAGGCCGTCGAGGCCATTCGAACTATTCCCTTAGGAGACCGGGAGATCAAATCTGTTATCTTCAATGAATCGCTTTCAAAGTTCGGATTGTTAGCTGAGGGTCGTCGAACAAATCTTCCATCCGGTTCGACGTCGAAGAAGGGTAAAGAACAGGCCAGACCTTCAGTGCCTCCTACAAGTGATGCCCCCGACATATCCGAGGAGGGTGAGATTAGAGAAACTGGGGTGCCAGAATCATCGGGTGAGAATATAATTCCTACTCCAGAACCGATGGTTAAGGCACTTGGTTTTGATGAAACACCTCTTCCTTCAAAAGGGAAAAAGAAACTAGCTTACAAGCTGAGGAAGAAGATAGTGGGAAGAATCTTGAAAGTGACAATTACCCAAGTCGAGAAAGAGTCCTCTCCCCAACATCTTGAGGGTTCACTTAAAGGTCTTTCAGACCTGACCATCCCCGATAATCTGCTGAATTATGGTTTTAACGAACCGGGAGATACGGGACTTAATTTTCCCACGAGAGGCAACATAGGCGATTCAGCCGATCGATATGGAGAGTCAACCCAAATAAGTAAAGAAAAGGAAATTTGTCCATCGAGGGGAATCACTAGGACGCATACGGACACTTATACTTCACCTTGCACTAAAACTTCGGCCATCATGTTATTCTTGCTAATTCATCTCACTTAATTTGTGTGCAGGTGATATGGGACGCTTTCACGGATTCGACCGCCTTCGCGGGTTCTCTATTTCCCATCATTCCAGCTGAGACTCGGGGTCCATTAAATGTCGAGATAGAGACGACAATAGCGATAGAGACTATCGTCCCTAAGATTCATCGTCGTTTTGAAGGAAAATTATAGTCATTCTTCATACCCAAATGATCCTCTTCCTCAACCAGAATAAAGTAGGGAGAAATCGGCTCAATGGGGATCTCAATCTGAAGCTCCTTGCGATCAATACTCTGGTTCATCAAGCACTAGCCAAACTTGTGAGCCTCATAAAAAGTCTGTGGTTTCGGCTAAACAAACTTCTTCAACCCCTGCACACGATCCATCGATAGCAGAAAAGCTAGCTGAGCTTAAAGCCACATTCCCAAAAGTATGCTTCGATGGATTAAAATTTCTTCCTGCGATCTATTCTATTCCAGGGCACGTTAAAAAAAGTGCCATTGCTTGCAACAACGATGTATATGTCCAACATGACGCGTTCGTTCACTTGGCCGGAAAAGTTTCTGAAGTTTCGACGGAGCGCAAGCATGAAATCGATTGCCTGATGCTTAATGCCATTCATGATAAAAACGTCATCAAAGCCTAGGATAAAGAACTTTCCTCGTATAAATCTCAGCTTGAGGCCGCTCATGCTAAAGATACTCCTGAGGCAGTCAATCGGCTGGAGGCTACCCACAAAAAAGAAATTGATGAAGTAATTTAAAGTTGTTGCGCCTTAGCCTTAGAGAAAGACTCTGTTCAAAAGGAGAAAGATGTCCTAGCTCGACGAGTCAAAGAATTAGAGGAGCTACTTCTCAAACAAAAGTAATAAAAGACTGCTGCTCAAGAGGTGTCACAATGATACTATGACGAGATTGTTGCTACACGACGCCTAAAAACAAAGCTTGATGAGGATATCTCCAAGGCTGAAGCGCTGAAGGGCGAAGCCCGTAAAGAGGGCAAAAGGGTGGCGCTTTCAAAAATCGACTCTCGCCTTGAGGCGGTTGCTGAGGCTGGTAGGGAGGAAATTAAGTGCATGTTTGATCCACTCATAGCCGAGTACAATGCTTGAGTTCTCATGCATCGCAACCTAACATTTCTTGGCAAGGCTTACCTCGAATCTTTGACCGAAGCATAGGACATTTTAATAAAAATTAGAAAGGTTGAGGTGGGAACTGAAGAGGTTAACGAAGATTCCCTTGTGAAAAAAGTGCTTCGCGAGAATGAGCGCACTGACCTATCTACGACAAAGGCCCTTTAAGAAAGGGAGTCTTCCTCATCAACGGGAAAAAATGACACTACCGGTCCATCTGGAACCAAGTCCTCGGTTCCCCCTCCTCCTATTCAGCAGACTGGTTGCCCACCACTCGATCCCTTCAGGAAGCATATTGGCTATGACCCAGATGAGCCTGGACTTGATATTCACACTCTATCCCTCATTCCAGAAGGTGAAACTCCCCGAACAGTTGAGAGTCGGCCAGAAACCGATACATAACTTTTTCTTCCTAGAGTTCAAAGAGCCATCATTTTTGGCGAGCAGTAAATGTATTCTAACATTTGTCTCTTATGTTTTATATAGGTCATTCTAATCTCGAACCTACTCCAAGGAGTGAGGTTGCCACGGAGAGGGAGGAGAAAGTGGGAGAGGCAATTCAAACAGGGGAGACTCCAGGACCTGATGCTCAAGTGATTGAGGCGCTTGACGAAGACAAATCTAAAAATCCATCGCCCAATGAAGAACTTGATGAAGTTTAAATTAAGGACGCCTCCGAACACACTTCAAAACTGAGCATGGAGGAACAAATCATCAAAGAGGGAAGAAGAAAACTGAAATTAAGGCTGAGCCCCAAGTGGTGCAACTTGATGACCCCTTGAACAGGCCTTTGAAGGTTATTCTCCCTGGTGGTACCTCTCTACTGGAAGTTCCTCTGCCATCCCCGGGCACTGCTTCCCTAGCAAGCAAGAAGTCCGAGAGAAAATGCCTAAGGGATGAGTCTTTAGTGAAAACGAGGAAGGAAAAGAAGTCAAAAAAGTAGTTATCATGCCTCGTTTAACGCAAATAGGCCTGGATTATGTAATTATTTCTATTTATTTTCATAGCTGTTGTAAATAGACTTTTTTCTCCGAGTTTAGGAGAAGTTGTATTGGAACTTTATTTTGGATTAGTGAATAAAACATTGTTTCTTTGCTTTCGATGATTTTCGCTGTTTAGCTTACTATATGACTTGTAGCCGAAATTCAAAATCTTGTGAGTTACACAAGCTCCAGTTCACTTCCATATGACTCGGAAATTTTTGGAATCGTAGATCCTCTAGTCCATGCTCTGGGACTCAGAATACTTTAGTCTGCACTCTAGGGACTTAGAAATTTTAGGTCGTTTACACTTTAGTCCACGCTCTGGGGACTCAGAGTACTCCAGTCGCACTCTGGGGACTGGGAGATTTTTAAGTCATTTATACTTTAGTCCGCACTCTGGGGACTCAGAGTACTCCATTCCGCACTTTGGGATTTGGAGATTTTTAAGTTGTTTATACTCTAGTCCGCATTCTGGGGATTCGGAGTACCCCGGTCCACACTCTGGGGACTTGGAGACTATTAAGTCGTTTATACTCTAGTCCACACTATGGGGACTTAGAGTACTCTAGTCCGCACTCTGAAGACTTGGAGATTTTTAATCGTTTATACTCTAGAACGCACTCTGGGCCCTCAGAGTACTCCAGTCCGCACTTTGGGAACTTGGAGATTTTTAAGTCGTTTATACTCTATTCCGCACTTTGGGGACTCATAGTACTCCAGTCCGCACTCTAGGGACTTGGAAATTTTTAAGTCATTTATACTCTAGTCCACACTCCGAGGACTCAACGTACTGCAGTCCGCACTCTGGAGACTTGGAGATTTTTAAGTCATTTATACTCTAGTCCGCACTCTGAGGACTCAGAGTACTTCAATCCGCACTTTGGGGACTTAGAAATTTTTAAGTCGTTTATATTCTAGTCCTCACTCTGGTGACTCAAAGTACTCTCAGCACTCTGGGGACTTGTAGAATTTTAAGTCGTTTATACTCTAGGCCACACTCTAGGGACTTAGAGTACTTCGGTCCGCACTCTGAGGACTTGGAGATTTTTAAGTTTTGCGCAAGTGTTCATACACCAGAGAGAATAATGTGATTTAATTTCTTCCATGAAATAACAACATACGGAACATCGATATTTCACAGAAAGTGGCTTCAAGCCTTTATTATCAATAATTAAATAGGAACAACTGAATTGTCTTACTATATGCCAAAAATAAAAGAAAAACATACTGGAAACAGCTGCTACTAAAATGCAAAGGAAAAAACTATCGCTATTACATGCTCGGTGGAGTATCGCGTCAACAACGGTCGCTAGCTTGAAAGTTCCCTCCTCAAGCTTCCCTTCAATCACGTATAGACCTTCCCATGTGGGATTCGTATGCGATGGGATCGAAAACACTCGCTTCAAAACAAGATCGCCTACGTCAAAGATTCTCGATCGAACTCTTTCAATATAATATCAAGCGACTCGGTGCCTATATGCAGCCGCCCTTAAATCAGCTTCTTCAAATTTTTCGTCAACAAAGTCTAGTGATTCCAGCATGAGATCCCGATTAGTTTAAGAGTCATAATGAGTTACCCGATGTAAAGGAACTTCGAGTTCCATGGGTATAATAGGTTCCGTGCCATATGCCAATGTGTCAGTCGTGGACTTGTGGGTGGTTCTGTAAGCCCAAAGTGTTATCGGAAGCTCATCCACCCACTTGCCTCTAGCCTTCTCCAAAAAAAATTTATTATGGATTTGATTATTTTGTTTACGGCTTCTACTTATCCATTGGCTTTTGGATGAGCAACTGCTGCAAACCTTTTCTCAATGCCATATTTTTGACAGAATTCTTTGTACTCCCTACTTTCGAACTGAGTTCCATTGTCTGTAATGATAGTTCGTGGGAGGCCAAAATGGCATATGATGTTTCGCACAACGAAATTAATGACCTTTTTGGTGGTGATTGTAGCTAAGGGCTCTGCTTCTTCCCACTTGGTAAAGTAATCGACGGGAACTATTGCGTATTTTGCACCACCTTTGGAGATTGGGAAGGAGCCGATTATATCGATTCCCCATATTGCAAGTGGCTAGGGACTAACCATTTGTGTCAGTTCCGTTGGCAGAGATCTCAGGATTTTGCATACATTTGACATTTGTCACATCTTCTTACATAGTCCGCAGCATCCGAATTTACAGTTGGCCAACAGTATACATAGCGGAGGATCTTTTTTGCTAGTATCTGCCCTTGTATGGCCCTCCGTGGTAGGTAGGTGATATCGAACTGACTCAACTCAATATTCCATTTTAAAAGCCTTCTAGAGGTTTCTGGTCATTGGAGCAGCTGCCGCAAGGGTTGATCAGTATAAACACTGATCGGGTGTGCCTGAAAGTACGGACGAAGCTTGCATGATGTAATCGCCAAGAAGTAGGCTAGCTTCTCAATTTTAGGATAATTTATTTTTGCCCCCGTTAAATTTTTACTGATATAGTACACCGGCTTTTGAACTCGGTTCTCCTCGCGAACCAAAGCCATACTGATGGCATGTTGTGATACGGCCAAGTATACATACAACACTTCATGGTCTATAGGCTTCGACAGCACCATGGGACTTTCCAAATGCCTTACCAAAGCTCGAATTGCATCCTCGCGGTCGAGCGTCCATTTAAAATTTCTCTTTCCTTTCTTTATTACGTCGAAGAAGGGAATACACTTGTCTGTCGCTCTGGATATGAATCGACTCGGCATGACCACTTTTCAGTTCAAGCTTTGTACTTGCTTTATAGTTCTGGGTACTTGTATGTCTCGAATAGCCTGAATCTTTTCTGGGTTAGCTTCTATTCCCCACGCATTAACAATGAAACCCAGAAACTTTCCTGATGCAATGCCAAACGAACACTTCAAAGGATTGATTTTCAATCCATAATTCCTGAGTATATCAAACATTTCCACCAAGTCTCGAGGTCGTTTGACTGTCGTGTATTCACGAGCATGTCATCCACATAGACTTCCATCGTCCTACCAGTTTGGTCTTCAAACATCCGATTCACCAGATGCTGATAAGTTGCTGCTGCATTTTTCAATCTGAAAGGCATCACTACGTAACAGTACAGTCCAACGTCTATGACAAAACTAGTGTGTTCTTGATCTGGAATGTGCATCGAGATTTGATTATATCCTGAGTATGCATCCATAAATGACAATAACTCGTGTCCTGCTGTTGAGTCGACTAGCTGATCAATTCTGGGTAAAGGGAAACTATCCTTAGGGCATGCTTTGTTCAGATCTGAGTAATCTACGCATGTCCTCCATTTACCATGTACTTTTCTCACTAGTACGGGGTTAGAAACCCATTCTGGGTAGAGGGCATCGCGGACAAATCCATTGGCTTTGAGTTTTCCACCTTCTCTCTGAGAACAGCGAACCTCTCCGGGTCCATGCCTCTCCTTTAATACTACATCGAAAAGTATTTTGGGTCTATGTTCAACGTATGGCTCGCAACGGCAGGAGAAATCCTACACATATCGAAATGCGTCCAAGCGAAAACATCCAGATTCGCTCGGAGGAAATCAGTAAGATTCTCAATCATCGAAGGGTTTAGTTGTGATCCAATCTTAAGTACCCATGATGGATCGTCGTGGCTGACTAGAATGTCAATCGTTAGTTCAGCCGGTGCTGCTTTTGCCTCCTTGGGTTCCTCATCATCGTCTCTCGATTCTATGTCTCTATAGATCCGATCATGTTGCCCGAGGAAAGGCTCGGGCATTACTGGTAAATCTTCAATAACTCAGATGCGGATGGAGCTGTCCATAACCTTTCCTTTCTCTTCCCTGGGCCTTTCTTAGCTCAGCCACATAACATGCATGACCAGTCGCCTAATCGCTATGCATAACACCAACACCTTTATCAGTCAGAAATTTCATAGTTAAACACCATGGGCCAAAGCTGCCATAAACTCTGTCAGGGTTGGTCGACCAAGAAACACATTATATGGAGAATCGACGTCCAAAACGATGAACGATAGGATCCGCCCCCTCCTACGTTCACCTTCTCCAAGTTCAACTGGTAATTCAGGAAAACCCACTACATCAGTAACTGCACCATTAAAGCCATGAATATGGGCTTTAGATGGTTTTAGATCCTTTGTCTCCATCTTCATTTGGTCATATGCTTTTTTGAAGATAATGTTAACAGAACTTCCGTAGTCAATCAGTATTCTCCTCACAAATGCAGGCCCAGTAGTGGCTGAGATGACCATCGGATCAATGGTAGGCGCCTCCACTTGATCAGCATCTCTGCTCGTGAACACTATATCATTAGTCATCATTCGTTGCTGCTTAGCTGGGGTCCAATCTTCCATGTTTGAACAACATTCAAAATCTACATGCTTTAGGGAATTTGCATACCGCTCCATTTCTTGCCAATCCTTATCTGTAGGATGAGGCCCACGAACTATCATGTTTATGACTAGTCTACCTACAGTCTGAGAAGGTTCCTCTGGATGGCATAGAGCTTGCCTACGACCAGGGTCTGAATGTTCCTTGTCTGCCTTCCTGCGGATTCTTGACAAACTCAAGTAACTTTTTCTGTCGAATCAGCTTTTCTATAGCACCTGGAGGTGCCTATAATCCTCCATATTGTGCCCATAAGTCTCATGGAAGCGGCAATACTTCCCATTCCTCTTTTGTTCCTCAGTGGACTCTTTTGGACGTGGCTTTCGATATTGAAAAGTGTTACTAGTCGATAGGTAAATATTTTCCAGAGATGCACTCAGAGAAGTGTACTCGTTATAAGTTGGGATCCTTGGTTTCCACTTTCCTGCTTCCTTTTCTTTCTGGGATTTCCTCCTCCAGATCCTTTAGATTCCCTTGGCTTATTCTGAACATTGACCTGGACCTTCCCAGAGTTATCACCAGATTGTTTTACAGCAATGTTGCTTTACACAATCTCCTTGCCAGGCCTTGGTGAATTGTCTCGCCTCGTCCACCTGGCTTCCTCTCTTCTCATAAATTGATGCGCCTTCGAATAAAAACATTCCAAAGTAGTCGGAGGTTTTCCTGCCAGCCAATCACCAAACTCCGAATCTGGATCTACTCCTTGCATCATCGCCATTAGAATAGCATGGTCATTCGGATTGCTAACTTAAGTAGCAGTAACGTAAAATCTTTATAAGCACTCCATTAATGACTCCCTTGGAGCCTTAATCACACAGGACATCACATCCTTGGGACGAGTGGCATAAATCCTGAGATGTTCCACAAATTTCATCGCTAACCCATCAAAGTTGGAGATAGACTGCGGAGGAAGTCGGGTAACCATATGGTAGCGATTCCAGATAACGTTTTTGGGAAGCATCTACAATTAGTTTAATTGTTTGCCCTGGCTGAATCAATCATCCACTCATATCTCATTACATGCTGTCGGGGATCAGTCTTCACTTTGTAAGCCAAAATAATCGGCATGTTAAACTTCATAGGTTACTCGGCCTGTAGGATAGCATCTATGAATGGAGTATGGCTCGTAGATATACCCCAATCATCATTAAATAAGCATTGATTTTCGCTCATCGGTTGTCTGACCATAGATGATAGGTCTGGGGTTTGTATGGAAGGTGGAAAGTTGGAATATGTCCTGCAGGACCGTTTCAATTTGTGCCTCCTCGGTTGGCGCCCAAATGTATGTCCTGGAGACTTGCTTCATTGTGACCTTGGTGAACCGGTCATCCAGCTTCCACTCGTGCCCCGGATCCTAAGTTTTGTGTTCCAACTTTAGTACGATTACTTTAGTGTAAATGAGAGGCCATAGCTCCAGGTAGGAAACCTGGACCATCCCTAGTGGATCGTTCAGCTGCACCTGTTTGCATTGTTTCATTCCTACGACGTCTACGCCTGGGTGGTTCATCAGACGAAGCAGAGTTGTCGGATGAGGATTAGGCAGCGGACTTCCTCCAGCATTCTGATGCTGTTGTTGAGTAAGCTGAGTCATGAGGTTGGCGTTCGCTTGAATTTGCTTATTAAGCCGTCTACAGCTTTCCATGAGTTCTCTCATCAGCTCATTGAACTCTGTTCTGGTGACAACCTCTATTTGTTTTAGGGTGGTAGCGGTCCCTACACCTAGATTAGCTTATTGATTGTTGGATCCTACTTGTTGGATGCTAGCGGTCTCGTTGACATCCGCATTATGAGAGGCTGATCTGGTACATAGTCTTCTTATTGTAGAGTTATTGGTAGGAACTCTGAGTAGAATCTATGAACTTCTTATGAATGAACTTGGATCTTCCTTGGGGATTTCTTCAATCCAATAGCGACAAAGTACATCCTAATAGGCTGAGAATGATGTTCTCAATGAAAGCATCAAAATGTTAGCTCTAGAATTGGTCACTAATACCCTTGAGTAGTATTGTGTAGAGAGATTAAGTAAGAAGGTAAATTAAAATAGAGGAATATCACAATAGAATGCAATCAGAATAGTAAAGAATGGGAACACCAAAATTATAGTGGTTCGACGTAACTGCCTACATCCACTTTGAATGTGATCTTTATTGCTTCTTCAAACTATTGAATACAGATATAATCCGTACACTAACAACTTGATCACAAATTTGGATCGAAAATAGACGAGTCTTTACAATGACAGAGTCTCCCTGGAGTTTTCGAAAAAAGGTCTCTTTTCACTGCATCCCTGCTCATCTATTTATAGACGAAGATGGGCTGGACTTCTTTCTCGGGCCTAAGAGCAAAGTACCTTGGCTCATATATGGGAATCTTGACTTGACCAGTCCAAGTATACCAAGAGAGACACACCGATTGATAAATGCTGATCCAGGATGGTCGAACGGTGGTCATCGGGTAATGACTCGAAGCACACTCTTAAAGGACCTAGGGTAACTTGCGATGGAATTCGAAGTAAAGGAATGTCGAACGCCTCGCTTCGATGTTGACCTCCACAAATAAGTCAAATCCGACGTCTTTCTTTGAAATAACTATACCGAACCAGGCGTACTGAATGGTGGTTGTCGAGCGACATCGTTCGAACTAAGGTAGCCGAGCGATGTTGGCCGAACGGAGGTAGCCGAGCGATGTTCACTGAGTTCCCAACAACACCTTTCTTTTAGCCGGGCGACGCACACAATCCTTCCTCGGTCGAACCATATATCGAGGCGAACAATGTGTCGGGCCGAATGAAACTTATATGCCGAACGATGTATCCAGGATGAACGATGTATTCAGGCGAAATGATGTATTCAGGCTGAACAATGTATCCAGGCCGAACGGTGTATCTCGACCGAACGGTGTATCCAGGTTGAACGATGTATCCAGGCCGAACGGTGTATTCAGGCCGAACGGTGCTTATATGTCAAGCTTCTCAATTCAAGTCAGTCTTTCACTGGCTCAAGTTTCACTTAGATTCAGCCAATAAACTCAATAATTAGCATCATAGTCGGGCCAAGCAACTGGGTAACACTACCTAAACCCCTTTTTAAGCATAATGACATCCTAATTTTTAACAACATAATCCATGAGATTTATGTAGATAAATTAAATAGAATAATATAAATATTAGAGTGATAAGGGGATTGAGATTTGAAAACTTGAATTAACGGCCGTGCTTAATTAAATACAAAGAATAGGCCATGAAAGGTTTTGTATGTTAATTAATAAGAAAACAATCAACGTAAGGGCTTAATGAGTAATTGCCGCACCATGATCCCATTACCCTTAAAGCCCCATTTCCATTCTTTTGCATTTCATTTTCACAAAACTCTAAAAAGCAAACAAAAGAAATCAAGCTAGCCATTACCCAGGGAAGAAAGGGAAAAAATCAATTAAAGCTAAGCATTCAAGCGACGAGGATCACCCTAAATCAAATCTTAAGTTCCTTATCCTAATCAAGGTGAACAATAATCGAAATGATATCTATTTTTGCTTTTGTTCATTTGATTTTGGGATTAAGTTTAAATCCATTATTATAATTTTTTATGATGTTGATATGCTTGGATTTCTTGATATGTTATATTCAAACATTTTTTTGATAAATGTTTATACGGTTTTAAGGCTAAAATCATTTATATTGTGTTTCAAATGCCATGAAAAATTTATATGTTATGTAAAACATTATATTGGACATGAGTTTTAATTTTTATAATTTTCAAGCTATGGAAAATTTATCATGAATTTTCAAAAGGAAAATGAATAATTGGGTTTAGAAATTAATTTCATCTATATTATAAAGAACTTGGGTTTGAAATTTATATATGTTAAAATAATCTATTAAAAGTGAATTTCTATGATTTTTGGGGATTTTCCTAAGTAATTTACTATGGAAATTAAATTATTTTAGATGGAGAAATTAATTGTTTTAATTGTTTTCTTAATGGAAGGGCTTATTTGCTAAATTATTTTATTTAGATCTAGAAGTAATGCAGCAGTTTTTCTTTGGAAAGAATTTGAAAAGTTTATGGCAACCAATTAAATGTTTAAAAATAGGCAAGTTAGTTAAAAATTAATTGCTTAAAAAGGCATTAAAACGGTCTTTAACAAGAAATGTTGTTTCTCCGCTTTCAGAGACTACCCTTCAACACTGTACTTTCGCCTCGACCAAGTTGAAACCAACCAACTCGAAACCAGTACAAAAGGTATCAATAAGTTGGTATGTAGTGAATTGGAGAAAGGCGGAGGGTATGGTGTCGAAACATAGCTTTCGAAGGCATCAAAGCCTTTGTTTTACTATCCAAATAAATGCACTTGCCTTGTTTCAAAAATAATGTTTTCGAAAGGGTTTAAATTAGCTTTCAAAGAGGTTGCCACCTTTTTGTTTAGAAAAGATATATTTCAAATAGGTTGCTTTGTTTTAATTCAATGCTTTCAAAAGGGGTTGTTTCAACCCAGTCGAAACCCTGCAAATGACCTTATGCCTTTCGAATGGATTGAAGTCATCAAATAGTTCGAAAGGTAGCTTTTGCTTTATAAATGTAATAAGCCAATCCTAAAACTTTTAAAAATATTTAATGGTTTCTAAGGTAATGGCTTCGAAATTCAAAGCTATCCTTCAAATGTTTTACTTAAATGATTTAAGCTCTAGAAGAATGGTTCCAAAGCCATCGCCTTTCCCCAAACTCTTTTATTTAAAGGTTAATGGTTTTGAAAGGGGTACTTCCTTTTATATTCATTTCGACCCAAAAGATATTTTTAAAGATAAATCCAATGGTTTCGAAAGGGGTACTTTCAAAGGGTTTTTAACCTATGCTTTTATGAATTAATAAGCAATGCTTTAATACTTTTAAAAGATAGATTTTGATGGTGTCGAAAGAGATGATTTAAAGTGTTTAGAAAGGAATATTCTTAGTGTTTTGAAAAGAAGAATTGAATGCTTTCGAAGGAGGTTATCCAATGGTTTTGAAAGTAAAGGTTTAAGGTTTCGAAATCCTTAATTTTTCAAAAAAAGAAACCAATCTCATTTTTAAAGGAAAAACTATGGCAGAAATAAAGGAGTTTTAAAATGGCTTTTAAGTATGAAGTTTTTGAAGAAGCTTTCCTTGATGAAATAATATGTTAAATGGATGAACCATGTTTCATATGAAAATGATTTCAAGGATATTAAACCACAGGATTTATTATGTAATCATGTTTGCTTATTCTAATATGTATATTCATATTATAATGAACCCATAACTGTATTTTGAGAGAAAAGGGGAAGAGTAATCGGTTAGGTTGACCTAGTAGGGAATATAAATTGAGTTAAATCCTAAATGAGTAGAACTACATCTAGGAGGTTAGATAGACTAGAATATAAGATGCCCAAATATTGATTGAAGCAGTTTTTAGATACAAATTCATAGTAAATCCATGAAAACTATGATTAGAAAGAGTTATTGGCAGGGACCAATAGGTTTGTAGTGAACCCATGAGAACTATATCCAGGTTAAGTTATTAACAGAAGTCAATAGGTTCTTAGTTAATCAATGAAAACTATGATATGAGGGAAGTTATTGGGGATACCAATAGGTACAGGGAGAACCCATGAATAATGAATTTATTGGTAGGGGCCAATAGGTTCTTGGTGATCCCATGAACACTATAAGACCAGACAAATAGTCCATAAGCTTTAAAATAGGTTATTGGTTAGCCCATGAAAACTGATAGATTAATGACCCTAAAAACTATAACTGAGACAGATAATCAAATGCATGGGGATGGGAAATCCAGAATTGATTTACCTATTTGCATATCATCGTGATATTTTGAATTGCTATTTTTTAACCATTGTGGGTGCAGGAGCATAATATATGGTTATTATAAATTTTTGGAGGATACTAGTAAGGGGGAAAACACATTCCGCTATCCGGCATGGTCTCACTAGATATCAAAATGGTTTGAGATGGTAGGTTATTATTCATACCAAGTTTATGTCTGACTAGAAGTTTACGGTTTATCCTTACACTCTCGGGTGCTCAATTGACTTTGAGTGATTTGAGAGTTGTGATATTCATGTTCTCCTTAGAAGAATAAGCTTCCGGAGACATGCAGAAGGCAAGCTAGTTAGTAGGAGTTCTTGTCTATTTTGGTTCCACTGTGTTATGTTGTAAAGGCAAAGTTGTTTAATTGCCTGGTTATATACTCTGATCATCCAGGGGGTATCTTCATATGTCGCTCTTGGCATATGTTGTAATAATTATATTTTCTTTGAACACGGTTCTCGAATATGGGATTATGTAATGAATATTGAAATGATTTGAAATGGAATGTGAAAGTTGTTTAATGATTTTAAATTTTTTCCATATCCATGTGTTTTTGTTATATCAATGTATCTAAAATTACCATATTTGGTCACCGAGAATTTATAACTATGGACGACTGCAGCATCTATAGCCATTAGTTTTGGGTCTCCAAGTAAGGGATGTTATACATAAGAATGCAGGTTTAGAAAACTGGATTTTCAGCAAATTATTGAATCTTAGAAATAGTGTGTAAGGTATTGAATGGTAGGAATTGGATGAAAAATTAGTTGAACCATACCTCTATTCGTAGGATTGTTGGACGTTACCATGTGAAAAATGTTTTTGATTTTTTAAAACTTGCATACATAGAGAACTGCTAATATATAAATTATTTGCATTATATTTTCAAATTGTTTTAAATAATTCATTTATGTAGGAGGTGCCGATTTAATATTATTTAGCACACATATCATATATGTTGTGATACACCGTACACTAGTAAACTATTAGTTGCAAAATTGGTTGCACACTAATTGATTGGATAACTTAGAATAGTTGCATGCAATGTTACATGATTCAGTCCTTGAGGAATTTCGGAGATGAAATTCTTTAATGCAGGAAGAATGTAACACCCTGTAAATTGAACTATGATTAATTAAAAAGAAATTAATGAAAAATTATTAAAGGGCCCAAAAATAGAATTTCTACAAACATTGGAATTTGGCTACGAAACCTGCATTATTGTGTTCATGGCGATTTTCTATACGGATTTCATATATAAAGTTTTATGAATGGAGTTTAAACGAAAAAGTTATTAACGTTTAAAGATTTCAGATCAGAAATAATTATATATGTAATTTAAGAAATAAATGTTAATTAATGTTAACGATTATCTAACATCTAAGTTTAACGTTAACCAGATAAGATCAAATTGTATCAAATAATGTTTAAAGGGGAAGGAATGAATGATTAACAAAACAATATGACTGATCGACACCCAGGTTCAACTGGTCGACCACCAATCATCAACTTGTAGAAGTGGAGAAGTCGACTTGTGGTAAGTTGGCGGCTGTGAATTGAACCTGGGCTGAACGACTCAGATTTAATAAAATCTAATCTAGCAGCTGGAATTGAATCAAACCCCTATAAATGTGGGCCTAGCCCCTCAATTTTCTTCTCATATTTTCTGAAGCAACATCGAAGCTCTACCATTTTCTTTCCTCCATACATCCTAAATTTTGTATAAACTATATTCTATGTATATGTAAGTGAAGAATAGCGGAGAATTATATAGAATAAAAATAGGATCGAATCGAAATGCCAAATCCAAAGGTAAATCGTAAATCTAAATCCAAATTTATATTTAATTCAAATCTCTTCTTAGATCTACAAGTTTAAAAATATGTATGTCCTTTTTGATACATATTTTGGTAAAAAGAAAAGAGGTCCATCAAGAATATTGGATTTAGATATGGAGATTTGGAAGCTTAAAGGTAAGCGGAAAATCATAAGTTTTTATATAATATTAGATTTATTTTGTTGAAAATCTGTTTCTTGTATGCCTAGCTATAAATTTTAATGTTATAAGCTTAGATATGTATATGTGATAAATTTGAAAACCTTACCTACATATTCTGTGAATTGTTAAATCTGATAAATATCGTATATACCTGATCCTAGAAAGTAAGAATGAAAGTAGTCCCTAAAAGTTATAAATTATTCATTAATGAGATTTTTATGTTAATTCTAGGTTAGTTGTATGAATGTGATATGTAATTAAACATGAATTGAAGATTTTTATGAATTGAATTAGGATTTATGTAATGTTTTAATTCGTGGAATGAAATATGTTACAATGTAAATTACTATAAATTATCCAACAATATAATTATGTATGAAGGTATATTGTTTAAATAATAAGGAATGTGACTAAAAGAAAGAGATGTACAAAATAGGGATGTTACCATATTTTGTACTGTCTATTTCAATAATAGAAATGGTAATTCCTTGTAATTCCCAACAGAACAAAAACTTCTTTAGGTAATTTATGAAAAATTACAGGGTTAACATTACCTTTTGGGAAAATGTTGTTCTAATGCATTAAAATATATGGAAACCCTAAAGGTAAAACTATAATATTATAAACAGAAATAGTAATGATAATTCTGTTGTTAATTTAATATACATGTTTTAAAATAAGTTAACATATAAACAAAAAGCAATGGAAATAGTAACAAGGCAACGGAGTAAGAAAAATAGGAAAGTTATAAAACCCAAGGAAGTACAACTATTAGTTAAAAATGAATAGTAGAACATATCTAAGTAGATTAACTGGAAATCAAGCAGTAGAAGTACTTAATCTATTAAATTAGGGATAAGTAGTAAAGGACATTTAATAGCATTAAAGAAGAAAGATTTAAGTTCATGTAAAAGTGTCTGAATACTAATAATTGAACTGGGAGGAAAAATAATGTTAATGTTAAATCTATATAGCCTCAAGTATATGTTATGATGGGTGTAAATTATTACATTTAGACAATTGATTTAAATTAATTATGAATGGCGTAGTCAATAATATGGGTTGGAATGCGAGATTGGTAATGTTGAATAAAAGAATTCTACCCTTCGGAATGGGTACCAGTAGTTATGAATACAATGTACTGATATAGGACATCTCCAACCGTATGACCTATGGGAATATACATTTTCATATAGGGGAAGGGAACATACCAAAGAAGGGTTCTCCTCGGTTGGTGTCAGTGAAGTTGTAGTTGTCAGTAAGGTGGTGGTCTGTAAGCCTGAAGTGAAAGTTGTGTGGATTGTTGTAGGGAAGTTTGGATGTTGAATGTACGTGGTTGTTGAGTGGTGCTGTTTGGGTTGTGGAGTGATATGCCGAGATCAGATGGTGATAGTTTTTGTATTGGGAGGGGTTTGTGAAGTTGTTTGAGGTTGAACTGCTGTAGAATGTATGCTAATGGTGATGGAAGGTGAGGATGTTGCTCGCAGGTGCACAGAGAAGGGTGGTTATTATTACTTCTAGTTGTCACTATTGTGGATCGGGGTAGAGGGTGTTTCGGTAGTGGATGTGGATTGTTAGCAGGGAAATGATTAGGAGGAAATGAGCAGTGAAGAAAGGTGTAATGGTCAGAAAACAGTGAAAAGCGGTTGTGAGTAGGCAGTTTTGAAAATGTAAATCGAAATTCAAAATGTAAACGGAAAATTTGTAATTGAAATTAAGAATGAAGTAAAATAAAACATTTTTTATTTTTCAAATGAAATTGTAATAATTTTTTTATGAAATGCAAATGAACAAACAACTAGAAAACAATAAACAAGCAAATAAACATAAGGCAAACAAAAATCATACACAAACACAATTTTTTTTAAATGCAAACAAACACACAAAATTCAAAGAAAAATAATTCGAAGAATAGAAAATTGAAATAAAAAAACTTCTTGGGCAATGGCGCCAAAAACTTGTTCAATGACAAGTTTTCTATCAATTAGAAAAAATGCCGATACATTTTGAATTAATTTTAGTCGCAAGCGCATGGCGTACAATCTTAGTAAGTGGCAAGTATAGGTCCATCCATAGGGAATTTTTAAAATTTTAAAATTTTCAATTCAATCAAATTAGATCAAAGTGAGAGAAAATTGTTAACTATAAAAAAGGAAGCTAAAGCTAGAATTGAAATGTGATTTAAAAACTATTAAACTAGAGAACAGTTTAAGGATAAATCCACTCTCATATTTTCATAAATCAACAAACAATAATTTAAGACTCTATTTTTGATATTAAATGAAATAATTGTTGCATTTATCATAAGTATGGTTTGTTTATGTTATTAATTAACATAACTTAAACCATCAAACTATAATGTAACAAATAAACTACTTATAAATCTCATGAAAATGAAGCCAAAGCAAAAGCGATTTTAAGTATGATCTATTTACTATTGTAATTAGTAATATAGATCATCAAATTTCATTTTTACTTTCATTTCAAAATCAAAAATCAATTAGCAAATGATGATGTAAATTGTGTTTATGTTAAACAAGAATAGCTCATTTACAAAAGCAACATAAGCTATCAAACCCACTTGTATAAATTTACATCAAATTCACTTTGATGAAGCACAAATAAAGAGATCATAAATCATAAAGATGTTGAAATTAAATAGAGTTGGAGAGCTTCGTTACCCCTAAATTGAAGGGGTTTAGCTACTCATTTGTATTATCAAATCAACACTTGTAAATTTCAACATTAAAAAGCAAAGAATTGAAAACTAAGAAAAGGAAAAAAGAGAGATTAGCTACTAACTAATTGCATAAAATTAAAGCTACACTACTTGCATGAATGTAAATCTAAGCTATAAACATTAAAAGAAAGAGAGCACAGAAATAAACATTAACATAATAGCAAAGAAAAGCATGTAGAAAATAAAAGAGAAAGAGGCTTGGAAGCCATTTTATTTCATGAAGCATTGACATTACAACTTTTTTTCTTAATTTCCTAACTAATGTGAAAGAGTAGAAGATATTTACATGTACATAAGAGGGCTATTTATACATGTATAAAATCCTAATTCCATTTTTAGGGTGCTTTCCAAAATGCCCTTTAGGATGTGTGGCCACCAAGTAACTATTAGCCACTAATTAATCCATTATTAAATGTGCATGAAGCTTTAACCTCCACTTAGTTGTCCATTAGCTTCTAATTATAGATATAGGTAAGTGGCTGGGGTCCTCCATGATCATGGTCTTGAATTATTTTTCTCTTCTTTCCTTTGTATTCATTTGCGCATGCATATTTCTTTATAAAATCCTCTTCCATATGCATCCAAATTCTTATAAAAATGATCAAAAAGTGTCCAAGTAAAATTCTCAAAATGGCATATGTGCTAAAAAGACAATTTTGCCCCGAATGAAGATGGATATATGATGATTTGAAAATAATTGAATTATGGTTTTAAACATGTTAAAATGTCCATATATGACTTGAATTAAATGAAAACAGATAAAATATGGATGTAAATATACGCACATTTACATGCACATCAAATACCCCCACACTTATCTTTTTATTCGTCCTCGAATAAAGGAAAACTAAGATAAATCCGTTTTCGTAGGGAGCATGATTGCATTGATCGTATGCAACAAACCATTAAACCTCTGGTTGTCCCTAGTAGGACTTGTCTCGTGAGGGTTTTCAGCGGATACTACCCACAAAATCCAAATGCAAAGTGAAAATTTTTATGAAGTGCAAGATTTATTTACAATGGGATGAGTGCAATTTTTTGACAGTATTTACAAATGAAGGATTCACTTTCAAATCGATCATAAGTTAAATATAGATTTTGGTCATTATCTTAAAAATTTAAGCCATTTACTCGTCTAAATTTCCAATAAAAACAAAGTTATCAAAACAAATGGACTATAGTTTAACTCGTTTTTTCGATTGATGATACAGTGTAACTATAAAATAGATCCTTAGTTGATTGTCAAAGTTCATCAAAGTGATATTTTCATTTCTTTCCAATAACAAGTTAAATCAAACAAGTTAAAATGGTGGTCAGATTTCAATTGCTTACTCTCTATTATTTGAAAATTATATTGATATTAACAATATTTACATACACCTAACTCAGGTAAATTGAGGCCATATATATTACCAGTGCATTACCTTACGGACTGATGTGAAGGGAATACAGAGCGTGGCGAGTGAACACACAAGTGTGAACACTTATAGACTATAGGCATTAATAAAAAGAATGTTTATATACATAAACATAACTCAGGTAAACTAAAGCTAGATACACTGATCGTGCATTGCCTTTCGGGCTTACGTGTAAAGGGTACAGAGTATGGTGAGTGAACACACGAGTGTGAACACATGACTATATGTGTTAAAAATATATATACATATATACAAATGTTTTTTTAGAAAGAGAGAGTTTTGCAACACCATTTAACTTAGAAGATAAAAATGTTATATCCTTTACTTTAAATTTACCACTTTTTTAAACAAAGATTTTCAGTTAGAACATACTTCATAATTAACATATATGAACCTTCCTATATACCAGTTAAACCATTGTTATTTGAAATCAAACTTCATTTTTTTGTTAAGACAAATAAATTTTCACAAATTTCAATTTATTAACCAAAACTTATACTTATCCCATAGTGTTTCTTCAAAAATAAATCAAAATGCTAAAAGGAATTTTTTTTTTTAGATTTAGAAATTTTGAGATTTTTTTTTAAGTTAAAAGAAAATGAAAATTCGAAAATACAATGAAACATTAAAAAAAAATTGAGACTTCCCCCACACTTAATTTTGACTGTGTCCCCCCACGTCAATACATGATATAATGAGTATAACAGGGAAAACTAAGTACATATTTACAAAAGAGGGTTAACATTCTTACTAGACGTAGCTTGGCTCATGAAGGATCATGACTCCTCCTCTTGGTCACTTGGTAATTCCAAGAAAGGTTTCAAACGATGACCGTTGACTTTGAAAATCGATCCATCCCTAGGGTTTTCTATTTCAAAGGCACCATGTGGAAAAACAGTTCTTACCATAAATGGTCTGGTCCATCTTGATTTAAGTTTCCCAGGGAATAAATGAAGTCTGAGTCATATAAAAGAACATTCTAGTTAGGTGAAAACTTTTTCCTAGGGATTGACTTGTCATGTAAAAAGAAATTCTTTCTCTATAAATTTTCTCATTTTCATACGCGTCGTTCCTTAGTTCTTCTAGTTCATTGAGTTGTAGTTTTCGATTTTTGCCATCTTTCTCAAGATCAAAGTTTAAGTTCTTTATTACAGACAATGCTTTGTGTTCGATCTCAATGGGTAAATGGAAAGTTTTACCGTAAAATAAATGAAATGCAGACATCCCAAGGTTAGTTTTAAAAGCAGTACGGTAAGCCTAAAGCACGTCGGTCAATTTCTGAGACAAATCTTTTCGATTTTTGTTTAACAGTTTTTTCCAAGATTTGTTTTATCTCTTGATTTGAAACTTTAGCTTGGCCACAAGGCTGAGAATGATACAGAGTGGATGACTTGTGGGTTATCGAGTATTTTTTTCATTAAAGTTTCAAAAGAATAGTTACAAAAATGGGTTTCGTTATCACTGATTATTGTGCGATGTGTGTCGAACCTCGAAAAAATGTTTTCTTTGAGAAATTTCACAAAAATTCTATGATCGTTGGTTTTTTAAGGAACGGCTTAGACCCATTTTGAGACGTCATCGACAGCGAGAAGGATATACAAGTTTCCAAAAGAATTGAATAGGGTCCCATAAAGTCGATAACCCAAACATCAAAAACTTTGATCGTAAGAATGGGGTTTAGAGGCATCATATCTCGTCGAGAAATTCGTCCAAGCATTTGACATCGATCATAAGTTTTACAAAATTCAAACGAGTCTTTGAAAAGAGAAGGCCAATATAAACTACACTAAAGCACCTTTTATGCAGTTTTTCGAGGATCGAAATGTCCAGCGCACGCTTGATCGTGGCAAAACGAAAGAACACTTCTGATCTAATTATCTGGAACGCAACATTGGATAATTTGGTCGGGACAATATTTGAACAAGTGTGGATCATCCCAATAAAAATATTTCATTTGGGACATGAATTTGCATATGTCCTATTTGGACCAAGATGAGGGAGTTTCTTTAGTGACTAAGTAGTTCACTATATCAGCTTACCATGGACCGAAAGAAATTGAAAGAAGTTGTTCATTGGGGAAGTTTTCATTGATCGACAAAGATGATGGTCATTCAGAAGACGAGACAAGTAATCAGCTGTGATGTTATCGGATCCTTTTTGTCTTTAATTGTAAGGTCAAATTCCTGAAGCAAAAGGATCTAATGAATCAAATAGGATTTAGCATCCTTTTTGGCGAAGAGATATCGAAGCGCGGAGTGATCTGCGTACACAGTAATGTGTGAACCTATCAAGTAAGGTCGAATCTTTTCGAGCGCAAAAACGACAGAAAGAAGCTTTTTTCGGTTGTTGTGTAGTTGAGTGAGCGTCGTTCAAAGTCATCTAGCGTGGTAAATGATATGAAGGATTTTGTTGACGCGTTGTCCTAAGACAGCGCCAACCGCAAAGTTAGAAGCACCGTACATTATTTCAAACGAGAGATCCTATTTGGGCGCGCAAATGATTGGAGCAGAAATGTGATGTCCCGGAAATTTAAGCAATATTTATTTAATAATTTCCATTAATAATTATTTTAAAATGTGATATGTTGATTTAATAATCTAATTCAAACAGAAATTATCTTTTGAAGATTAATGGTTATTTAGTTTGAAAAATGATATTCTTTTCAAAATTTATAATAATGATAACTTTATATTTGGGAATTTTATTCTTTTCAAAAGTTAAAATATTTAAATGATAAAATTATCTTTCTAAGCTTATTTAAAAGATATTTTATTTATAATGTATATATGTGTATACATTGTAAATGGAGAATTTGATTTTAATTTTAATTTTAATTTAATAAGAATATTTCCAATTTATTATATATATATATATAGATGTATAATTTGTGAATTGGAAAATTGATTTAAATTAGTATTGAAACTTTTCAAAAGTTAATTTAAAAATCTATCTTATATTTTCAAAAGAAATTAAACTAAATATTTATTTTGTTTAAAAATATAATAGTTTAAATTATGAATTATAATAAAAGTTTATTTTGTTTTCTTTTAAAAATTGTTTTCTTTTGAACTAGACTTAGTTCTTGTATATATTAAAGTATAATATTTTGGTTTGAAACTTTGGAGTAAAATGTAAGTCAACATTCTTTTTCTTTTTAAATTTTCCCTTTTGAAAATTTAGTTTTAAAAATATTATTTTAAAAATATTCAAATAAACATTAAAATGTGTAATGTTGTAAAGGAAGTTTATATGTAATTATTTAAAGGCTAAATATAGATAAACATTTAAAACATGTTAAATTAAATAAGAAATTGTTTTAAATGAATTTAAAAACATTTATAAATTAAGAAATTTATTTTTATATTAAAATGAACGTGTGTTAAGCATTTAACTAATAAGAAGACACTTGTAAATCACTTTACAAACTAAGGTAACAAGTGGAAATATTAATTTTTTTTTGAAATTAATTATTGTAGGTAAGAAAACTTAACAATTCATTTTGTTCAAACAATTATCTTCGAATGAATCTGAAAATCAGATTATAAGTAAAATTCAAAACCAATTCTGCAAAACCCAAATGTGATTTAAATCTGCAAACAAAATCTACAAACAAATTCAATAGCAAAATCTTCAAAACCAAATCTGCAATTTTATTTAAGAAATCAAGTTTCAACATCAATTTGAAGTTCAACCCATACTCAAGCAAATGAAGATGGGTCAGCATGCAGTTTAAAATCAACTACAAACAACTAGTAATTCAGTTATCAAAATGGAAGCAAACCCAGATTCAACTTGCAATCAGCAGTTCAACAGCAAATGCAAATCTGTTTCAGGAAATTCAATTTAGCAGCTCCAGGAAAATGATAATGCTTCTCTGCTTCTTCAATAATTATGTCAGTAAATTTCTATCTTAAAAACAGTTCTTTCTTTTAAAATCAATGCTTAAGCAAGTATTAGAACTCAAGTTCAAATGCAAACTGTTATTTTAAAAAAAAAACAAACAACTATGAATAACTGCTCTATCTTCATTTTTAAAAATGAGTAAACTTCTGTTTTTTTTATAAAAAAAAGCAGTTCTTTCTATCTGGATGAATCTTATTGCATGTGTGAATTATAGCCTCTAATGATTGCTTTGAGATTGAATATAAATTGAAAGTGCGGTGTGTATACAATTATATGTGCTTATAGTATACACGGATCGTATAATATGGATTACAATACAAATGCAGAAATAGATGATAATAGCATTGTAAATAAAAAAATAGAAAAATCACACCAGAGATTTTTATACTGGTTCGGAGCACCGTCCTACGTCCAGTCCCAGACTACTATCTGGATTTTCACTAATTACAACCTCGCTTCACCCGGAGGAACAGGTTTACAATTACCCGAACAGCCGAACGGGATTTCACGCCTCTACAACACTGAGGGCTTCAACACTTGCCTCTTACAATACTGAGGACTTCAACAAAAAACAATTACAATTGTTGTTGACAACTTGTGCTCTTGTAAACACGGATTTGTCACTTGTAGTACACTCTTCCTATAATCTTATCCTCAAATTGTGAATGATGTTTGTGAAGATTATGGAATTTATATTGCTTATTGAATCAAAATATATGAGATAGTGTCAATGATTCAATAAGGAATGAAAGTAGTTTAGAGCTTTTTGAATGCAAGTGAATTCAAAGAATAGATAGAGAGCATATATAATCTTAATAAAACTTCTTATTTTAATCAATGATATTGATGTGTATTTATAGAGAGAAAATAGTTATAACCTTTGGTGAAAAGTTGCAGTCAAAAGTTATGATCATTGATGAAGAAGAAGAGACGCAACCATTGAAGAAAGATGTGTCTTTTGGAAGAAGTTGCTCTCTGTTTAAAAACGGTCGACAGGTCAAAAACTAACCGGTAGACAGGTTTTTAAAAATATAGTCGTTATGTACATGTGTGCACGTTTATTGTGCACATTCAACAGGAACGGTCGACCGTTCATTTTTGGACCGGTCGACCGGTCTCTGTTAAGTTGCACAATAAAGTGCACAACCTATATAAATGTGTATGTATATATATTATATTTTGTGCATGATTATTTGAGGATAGATTTTGACAATTTTATTACTATTATAACATCAAATAATCAACCTATAATCTAGAGTACCATATGTACGTCTTGATTTGTCGATCGCTTTAATATTGTTGTCAGCAATCAAAATCTTTAGAAGCTGTGACTCAACATTCTCCCCCTTTTTGATTGATGACAATATAAAAACTCAAGTATAGGATCTCCCCCTGAATATGTGATTTCCTGCAGACAATTATTAGCACCTTTCTCCCCCTTTGTTATCGACAAAAAGGAGTAAACACTAGAAAATATAAACCAAAGAGAACAATGCATACATTCAAACACAGGATGTTTTGATGAAGTACAATGCAAGTCATAGTCTAGTACGAATAAAAAGATGGACACTATTTAGTACAAGTGCCATATATGTTTTTAAAGAAATGAAAAGAAAAAAAAAAAAAAACTAACTTCATTCCGACTGAATCTCTTCCTCATCATCATCATCATCATCATCATCGTCGTCGTCATCGTCATCGTCATCGTCATCGTCATTGTCCCCACGACCTTGTCCGCTTGTACCACCGGATTCCTCGGATGTCGACCAAGCAAAAGTTGGAGGAGCCGGACGTTTTCCGGGGTCTTGATGTTGGGTCGAGATGGATGTGCTACATGATATAGCATCCCATATAGCGCCGAAGAATGACTTTACCTTATTGAATCGTCTATCAATTTTCGAATCCATTCGTTTTAGTCTTGATTCAAGTAAAAATTGATTCCGAGCGATGGTTTCAAGAGATTCTCTTGTAGATGATTTAGATTTCAATAATCTAACATCTTCAGAACGACGACGAGATGGTGGAGCTTGTTGTTCTTGAGTATCGCGTTGTTGCCATTGTTCGAATGGCATAATATGAACATATGGAGGAGGAAGCTTCATCCGTTTAATAGTAGTGGAGTCAATACACTTTGGTGTAGAATATGCCGAATCCGGGGGTGTGACTCCACATGCAAGCAACATACGCATAATATACTCGTTATAGAAGAAATGTGGACGAGTAGAGTTATTTACCTTAAGAATTTCATCGAAAATCATGTGAACCCAATTTATTTCGATATCATCGTAGATAGCATAAAGAGCCTTGAAATTCTCTTTGTAAACGGCATCATAGTTTCCTAATCGAGGAAATAGAGAGTGCATTAGGACATGGTGTAACAACCTTGCAGTCGGTCGTAGCCCAATCGATTTGGTGCCGTTACTATCATCTTCTATAAATTTATGACTCGTACTATTCCGGGTAAAAACTTCACAAAATGTGGATGAAAACTCTTCACCCCTATTCGGTATTCCCAAAATAGAAGCAATTCTATCATAAGTGAGATAGATTCGTTTGCCACATACTACTGACCAAATAACTCCATTTGGATTTTCCGGAGTATATTCCTCTAAATTCATATTCGCATAAAATAGCTTAATCATCAAATGATTAATTTGTACGCTATTTACAGAAAAATCAATAAGAGGAGAGATACGAGATCTATTTGCTAATCTTTGAATACCGTATGCAGTGAAATCGTCGAATTTGATGAATGAGCCTGGATGGAATTTGTAATTTGTCATTAGATTCCATCTAGTTACTGCAACCGGAGATTCTAACCATTTTCTAGCAGAGAGAGTAAGAGAAGAAGTTTCTGATGTTGCTCTTTTCTTTGATTTTTTCTGAGGAGGAGCCATTGAAGAGAATTTGAGAGTTTGTGAAGCTTGAGAATATGAACTAGGGTTTGGAAATGGGAAAATTTTCAGTGGAGAGTAGAAAGTAAAGAGGGTTGGTGGCAAAAATATATACGTGAAGTATATAAAAAAATAATAACTGCCGACCGGTCGACCGCCTGCGTATTGCCGGTCGACCGTTTTCAACCAGAGAGCAAAACGGTCGACCGGTCATATTTTAGGCTGTCGACCGGTTTGGCTCTGTGTGCAAAAATGCAGATTTTTGGCAAAAATTTTGAAAACGAGTCGAATTAATATATTATATATTATGTTATTATTGCAAAAATATACTGTATTACAAGAATTATATATGAAAGCAAAATAATATACATTATGGAATTCTAATGAGAAGGTGAGTTGTTATTAGAATTCTTGTCGTTTTCAATGCGTTTAGCCCACGGACTCCACTTATATCGAGCTCCTTCATTCTCGTTATAGTTTTTATCCCAAGAGTTTGGAGTAGTCGATGGTCTTGACGGCATTGGTTCATGAACATCGTGTTTGTTTGAACCGCAGAAGAATGAAGCCATTCGTTCTAAAGCGGATAAACGAGTTGAAGTACGTTGTTGTTCATGGTATAGTAGGTTTTGACCATAATGTAGTTGTCGTTGAAGATCAATTTGATGCTTTTGGTAGTGATGAATTTCATCGATTTGCGCCTTCGTGCGCGGAGAGCAGAATAGTGCTTTCTTTGCACGCTTGGATGTTGGAGTATGGCCAGGTGTGCGAAAACAATGGTGAGGGCATTCCGGCCTTTGTTTCGGTGTAATCGGAGAATATTGTTCCTCCGACTCCGAGCTAGTGATAGAAATATGAGATTCCTCTGCGCATTTGCCGCAAATGTGTGCCATGGTAGCTTGTTTAAGGTGATTTATAATTTTCAGCAAGAAGGTGAATGAATGAAAGTGTGTTTTTCAAACGTTTATATAGAAAAAAGTTTGCCAATGAACTTGAGGATAGGATTTGTTAGAGATAATTAGCCGTAAACAAAAACAATGATAGATAAAAAAAGTTATAAAAATAGGTATAGTTTGTTATAGGCTGAAATTTAAGAATTATTTGAAAAATATATAGCCTAAGTTTGAAGGTTATTTATTCTATTCTAGATCTTTCCGAGATACTAAGCCAAGCTCTCTTCGTAGTTTAATAAAACTAGATTCAAGTAATGGTTTAGTGAAAATATCGGCTATTTGATTGTCAGTGTGAACATATTCAAGATGTATATTACCTTTTTCAATATTATCTCTAAGGAAATGATGACGGATATCAATATGTTTGGTTCTAGAATGATTTACTGGATTTTTAGAGAGATTTATTGCACTCGTGTTATCACAGTATATAATTGAATTCGATAAATGTATATCGAAATCTTGAAGTGTTTGTTGCATATATAGTACTTGAGTACAAGCGAGAGCCGCTGATATATATTCAGCTTCACATGTTGATAGTGAAACACAATTCTGTTTCTTACTAAACCAAGAGACAAGTGATTTTCCAATAAAATGGCACGTACCACTTGTACTTTTTCTATCCGTCCGTGAGCCACCAAAATCAGCATCACTATATGATACTAATTCAAATGGACATTCTTTTGGATAGAAAAGACCAAAATCTTTGGTATTATCTAGATAACGAATTATACGTTTCACTGCTCGTAAATGTGATTCCTTTGGATCGGCTTGAAAACGAGCACATAAACAAACACTCATTAATATATCTGGACGACTAGCTGTAAGATAAAGAAGAGAACCAATCATGCTTCGATATAATTTCTGGTCAACATTCTTACCACTTTCATCTTTTTCAAGATGTGTAGTTGTACTCATAGGAGTTGGTTTACCAGATGTATTTTGTAATCCGAAGCGTTTGATAAGATTTTCATAGTATTTTTCTTGATTGATAAAAATACCGTTTGAAAGTTGTTTGATTTGAAGTCCAAGAAAATAAGATAGTTCTCCCATATGAGACATTTCGAATTCTTTGGTCATAATACTTGCAAATTCCTTGCAGAGTTTATCGTTTGTTGAACCAAAGATGATATCGTCTACATATATTTGGATAACCAGAATATCATTTCGAGAATGTTTAATAAACAAAGTTTGATCGACTTTGCCTATTTCAAATCCTGAATTAATAAGATAGCTACGTAAACGTTCATACCAAGCACGAGGTGCTTGTTTTAAACCATACAGAGCTTTCTTAAGTTTGAACACATGGTCAGGATATTTTTCATGTACGAATAAAGGTGGTTGTTCGACATAGACATTCTCTTTGATAAATCCATTGAGAAAAGCACTTTTGACATCCATCTGATAAAGTTTGAAATTATGATAACAAGCAAAAGATAATAGAATTCTAATAGCTTCTAGTCGAGCAACTGGTGCAAAAGTTTCTTCATAATCGATACCTTCTTCCTGATTGTATCCTTGTGCTACTAATCTTGCTTTATTTTTAGTGATATTTCCTTGTTCGTCAGCCTTATTTTTATAGACCCATTTAGTACCAATTACTGACTGATCAGTTGGTCTCGGAACAAGTTCCCAAACGTCATTGCGCTCGAACTGATTTAGTTCTTCCTGCATGGCAATGATCCAGTAATCATCTGTAGCAGCTTCTTTTGAATTCTTGGGTTCGATATTTGAGAGAAAAGCGACATGACCCATTTGATTGAGTTGACTCCTTGTTCTGACATGTGATGTTATTTCACCTATTATATTTTGGGCCGGATGGTCTCTTAATATTCTTGGTGGTGATTGTAATTCACATATTTGAGGAGTATTCTCAATAATTACTTCTGAGTCAGAATCAGTATTTGAGATGATTGGATTATTAATGACTATTGATTCGTCATCATCTGATATTGTGTGAGAATGCTGATAGATTTCATCAAAAGATACATGAAGTGATTCTTCAATAGTTTTGGTTCGTTTATTAAATATTCGATAGGCCTTACTTTGTTCCGAATAACCGACAAATATTCCTTCATCGGCTTTTGGATCGAATTTTCCAAGCTGGTCTTTCGTATTTAAAATAAAGCACTTAGAACCAAAAACTTTGAAGTATGAGATTTTGGGCTTTCTTTTGTTAAACAATTCATAAGGAGTATTCTTGGTAAGAGGTCTTATGGACACACGATTTAAAACATAACAGGCAGTTGCAACAGCTTCTGCCCAGAAGTGTTTTGGTAAGGTGGTTCCATTTAATAATGTTCTTGCACATTCTTGTAAAGTTCGGTTCTTTCGTTCTACTACTCCGTTCTGTTGTGGAGTTCTGGGAAACGAAAAATTATGATATATACCTTTCTTTGTACAAAAATGTTCAAATTCATTATTTTCAAACTCTCCGCCATGATCACTTCTTATATTTTTAACTTTAATCCCTTTTGATTTTTGAATTCTTTTGACGAAAGATTTGAAATGATCGAAAGTATCACTTTTATTTTTTAAGAAAATTGTCCATGTATAACGAGAGAAATCATCAACAATTACAAGCACATATTGACTGTGATTTATTGATTGAACTCTAGTAGGTCCAAATAAATCCATGTGCAGTAACTCAAGCGGTTGTAATGTTGATATGACTTTCTTGGATTTAAATGATGATTTGGTCAATTTTCCTAATTGACATGCATCACAAATGTTGTTAACTTTAAAACTCATTTTGGGTAGTCCTCTAACTAGATTGTTTTTGGCTAACTTGTCAATAGTTCTGAAGTTTATATGACAGAAACGTTTGTGCCATAGCCATGGATCATTGTCATTAGCCATAAGACACATATCTGAATTATGATTAATATTCATATTTAGAATATATATATTTCTGTCTCTATAACCTTCAAAAACCAAATTATGATCTTTATCTAAAATACTACACTTATTATTTGAAAAGGAAATTATAAAACCCTTGTCACATAACTGACTAATACTAAGTAAATTGTGTTTTAAATTTCTAACTAGCATGACATTAGTAATAAGAGGTAAGTTAGATGTACCACAATTGCTCACATCGCCTTTGCCGATGATATAACCTTTTGAATTGTCTCCAAAAGTGACTGAGCCACCATCTGAGTATTTAATATTTGTTAGTAAGCTCTTGTCTCCCGTCATATGCTTTGAGCAACCACTGTCCAATATCCACTTTCCTCTTTTCTTCAGTGGGACCTGCAAACATAGAATTAAGTTCATGGTACCCACTTTTCATAGGGTCCTAAGAGTTAGGTCTTAGGAGTCCAAACCCATTTGGGTCCGGTATCCCCTTTATATATATAATTATTATTAAGATGCACAGTATTCATGAATTGCTGAATGTATTTGTTCCTAATCAAATTGTTATTTGTTTTAGGAACCCATATTTTGATAGTCTTGACATCTTTCTTTTGAAATTTCACTATTGGTTTTGGTTTGAAATATAATAAACTAAGATTTTTCTTAGCTTCAGTTTTTTGTACTTTCTTCTTCCTTTTATTTCTAAGATGTTTCTTAGTTTTATGTTTGTTATATCCCAAACCTTGTTTATCTGAAATAGATTGTGAACTTTCAATGATTTTAGTCAAATTTTCTCGACCTTTGTTAAAGTTAGAAACATTTTGAGTAATGTCATCAAACTTTGTTTGTAAACTAGCTTTTTCTAGGTCTAGAATTTTGACTTTTGCTTTAAGTTCATGATTTTCAGTAGTGAGAGCATTATTTTTCTCTTTTTGAGCTTCTATTTCTTGACTCAAAAGAGATATTTGAGAGTCAACATTAGATGATGATTCTTGAATATTTTCAAGTTCTTCTTCTAATATTTTCTTCTCATCTTTTAACATATCTCGTTCAAACTCTGCTCTACTTAAATCTGCTTTGACTACTTTTAATTGACGTTTTATGTCTTTATATTTGACTATCAATTCAGCATTAATATCAAGTAATTCATCAAATGTAGGAATTTGTACCTCATCTTCTGTTGCCGTAAAACAAACATTAGCTTGTTCATTCTCCGAATCACTTTCACTTTCTGATGAAGATGACCCTGAATCATCCCATGTTACTAAGAAGGCTCGTTTCTTTGATTTGTCCTTCTTATATTTGAATTTGTCATTTTCTGACTTTTTCTTTTGTTCTGGACAATCCTTCTGCATGTGTCCCTTTTTATGGCAGTTGAAACATTCTATAGCAGATGAAGATGGTTTATTTGATCCAGGTTTCCTTTTATTGTAGCGACTGGCTTTTCGATATTTTAGGAATTTTTTGAAACCTTTAGCAATGAACGCCAAATCTTCATCTTCAGAATCTGATTCATTTTCATCTTTCCCAACATGAAATGCTACATTTTTCTTTTCTTCTTTCTGTTCTTTTCTAGCCTGCAAATTTGCTTCATAGGACATTAAATTTCCTATCAATTCATCTGGCTTCATGACGGAAAGATCATTAGCTTCTTCAATTGCTAATACTTTTCCTTCCCATTCATTAGTCAGAGAATGTAGGACTGTTGAAACAACATCAAAATCAGAATACTTTTGTCCTAACCCAATAAGTGCATGGTGAATAGTTTGAAACCGTGAATACATTTCATTGATTGTCTCATTTGGTTTCATTTTGAAATTTTGAAATTGACTTTTCAGCATGGCTATTTTGGCTTGTTTAACCTTGTTAGTACCTTCATGAGTGATTTTTAGCGTTTGCCAAATTTGATATGCAGTAGTGCAGATACTAACACGGTTATATTCATTTTGGTCTAATGCACAGAACAACATATTTATTGCTCTTGCATTTACGGCTGCTGCCGTTTTCTCAGCCACAGTCCATTCTGAATAATCAGTTGTTGGATTCACTATTTCTCTTTGAGTAGCATTCCAAGCATCATAGCTACTTGATTGCATAAAGAATGACATACGTGTTGCCCAATAACTATAGTTAAGACCATTGAAAAATGGAGGTCTTTGTGTCGATTGCCCTTCTGTGTAAGTGGTGTTTTGAGTGCTAGTACTTGCGTTATTTGCCATATTACAAGAATATATCAAATAACTGTGTTACGGTTATATGATGACCTCGCTCTGATACCAAATGAAAGTGCGGTGTGTATACAATTATATGTGCTTATAGTATACACGGATCGTATAATATGGATTACAATACAAATGCAGAAATAGATGATAATAGCATTGTAAATAAAAAAATAGAAAAATCACACCAGAGATTTTTATACTGGTTCGGAGCACCGTCCTACGTCCAGTCCCAGACTACTATCTGGATTTTCACTAATTACAACCTCGCTTCACCCGGAGGAACAGGTTTACAATTACCCGAACAGCCGAACGGGATTTCACGCCTCTACAACACTGAGGGCTTCAACACTTGCCTCTTACAATACTGAGGACTTCAACAAAAAACAATTACAATTGTTGTTGACAACTTGTGCTCTTGTAAACACGGATTTGTCACTTGTAGTACACTCTTCCTATAATCTTATCCTCAAATTGTGAATGATGTTTGTGAAGATTATGGAATTTATATTGCTTATTGAATCAAAATATATGAGATAGTGTCAATGATTCAATAAGGAATGAAAGTAGTTTAGAGCTTTTTGAATGCAAGTGAATTCAAAGAATAGATAGAGAGCATATATAATCTTAATAAAACTTCTTATTTTAATCAATGATATTGATGTGTATTTATAGAGAGAAAATAGTTATAACCTTTGGTGAAAAGTTGCAGTCAAAAGTTATGATCATTGATGAAGAAGAAGAGACGCAACCATTGAAGAAAGATGTGTCTTTTGGAAGAAGTTGCTCTCTGTTTAAAAACGGTCGACAGGTCAAAAACTAACCGGTAGACAGGTTTTTAAAAATATAGTCGTTATGTACATGTGTGCACGTTTATTGTGCACATTCAACAGGAACGGTCGACCGTTCATTTTTGGACCGGTCGACCGGTCTCTGTTAAGTTGCACAATAAAGTGCACAACCTATATAAATGTGTATGTATATATATTATATTTTGTGCATGATTATTTGAGGATAGATTTTGACAATTTTATTACTATTATAACATCAAATAATCAACCTATAATCTAGAGTACCATATGTACGTCTTGATTTGTCGATCGCTTTAATATTGTTGTCAGCAATCAAAATCTTTAGAAGCTGTGACTCAACATAAATGTGTGTTTATAAGTATGATACTGCCTGGATACTTGCTTCTTGTTTCTGAGTATGGTATATTTGTTGCTCTGTGGTTGATAACAGACCACCATTATCACTAGATAATTTATAACTTCCTGTATAATTGGAATCTGACATTGATCACCAAAGAGAACTAGTTAATAACACTATATTCTTGGTTTTAAAATATTTTAAGATAGAATTGTTTAACAAATGAACTGTAAAAATTGAGATTACAGTAAAAATCAGGTTTTGGTTAAAAATTTATTACAACAATTTCACTTTGAAATTATATAATCTGATTCATCCAAACAAGCTATGAATTTTAGTGGAACTCTTGCGAATTTTAGTTAGAATTTGAGGTGTTGTTCGGTGATGTATGTTTTTGGGGTTTTAGTCTTCTACCGTTGATCGACGAAGTTGGGTGGCTCGAGTTTTGGCCTGAAGGTGAAGGAGAGGTGAGTGGTCACTGGAAAATTACTGATTGATTTTTCTAATGGCTGTGACGATCAAATTTGGTGGAAGTAGGGTTTTTGTGCTCGGTTATGTAGTCAATGTTGATGGGGTTCGTGCGGTGGCTGTCGCGCACCAGACTGGATCGTGCAAGGGGGAAAGGCTTCAGGGGTTCGAGGCGCAACAGGGGTTGCAGCGGTTTGGTTTCAAGTGGTGTGGTTCGTCACCGGTGGTTGATTTTTTCGATCATGTGCTTCTGCTGATTCGATCGAGATGGCCATTTTGGTTTTTGCTTCGATTTGCGTAGTGCTACTTCATCGTGGTTGTTGACGAGGTCGAGGGTGGGTTGGTGATGGTCGTGGTGATGACCGTCGATAGTCGGGGTTGATGTGCATGTGCACGATGATGACCAGTGCACATTTGTTTCCTGATGATGGTGGGTTCTGTGTTCCAGTTGTTTGCTCGGGTATTCGTGTTTCTGTCTCGAAGCAATTAGGGCTTTTACTCGAAGCATTTGTTAAGGGGTCTCGGGTTATGTTAGCTTCAGGTTTTTATAACCTGTCAGTATGCAGTTTTTTTTAAAAATTTGAACGAAATTTAAAATTTGAGGCAGAGATTTAAACATGGGTTTAAATTCAAGTTTAGGTTTGATGAATTTTTGAATTCAAAGTTTTTAAAATGAAAATTTTAAATTTAAAGCAAGATTTAAATTAAGTTTTAAAATCAAGTCTAAAATATAGTTCAAGTTTACTATGAATTTAAATCTTGAATTTAAATCAGATTTGTAAAATTTTAAATGTTGAACAAGTTCAAATGTTTTTAAGTAGATTTAAAAATGAATTTGATTTCAAATAAATGTTTAAACCTGACAAAATTATTTACTTTAATATTTGAATAAAAGTTATGATGGGTTTAACTAAATTTGGAAATTAAATAATCAATTAATTTTTTTTGAGCTTGTTTTCTTTTAAATAAATTAAGTAATTTAGTTTTGAACTTTTCTTATATAAGTATCTTATATAAGTAATGATTGTTCTTCACTTTTATTTTAAGGAATCAATTTGTTTAAATTTGGATAAATGTTTTAAATAGTTAAACATTTTGAATCTTAAATTTTAAAATGGAATTTGAATTTAATTTAGAATGTATTGTTTTAAATACATTTGATTATTAATGAAGTCAATAATAAAGTAAATGAATTATTTAGAAATAATTAAGATAATAAAGAATTTACTTATTTATCTGATTTAAATAATGATTTAGATTAATTTTTAATTAGAGATGATTAATAATCATTAATCTAAGATAATTTTTCTTAAGAAAGTAATTAAAGAAAATGTTGTTAATTAATAAAGATAATTATCTAAGGATTATTAAGTAATTAATTAATGTGATTAATTTTGATAATTAATTAGATTAATTAATTGAAGATAATCAGCTGTAAATTGTTAAGTATAATTACCTGATAAAAGTAATTAAGGAATTAATTTCATATTGAAATTAATTATGATAATGTGATTTGTTTAAATTAATTAATTTAGTTTAATTAATTTAAGTAAATCATTTGATGATTTAATAAGAATAATTACTTAATGTAATTAATGGAGCATGATTACTTAGAGAAGTAATAAATGATAATTACTGGAATGTAATTAGTGAGAGATGATTTTTAGTGAAGTGATTTGGGTAATTACTTTTGTAATTAATCAAGGGATTAATTAATGAAGATAATTAATTATGGAATAATTAATTTGTTAATGAGTAATTAAGGGTAGTTAATTACTGGATTGATATTAATCAAGGGTGATTAATAATTGTATTTTAAATTTTAGATTAATTACTAAATGTAATTAATTTTAAATAAAGTAATTAATTTAAATATAAATTAGAGATCATTAATTTATATAATTAATGATGTAATTAAGAATAGTTTAATTAAGTAATAGTTAATTAATTAAGTGATTAATTAATGTAATTAACTAAGGATAAATGTAATTAATTATAATTAATTAATAAATGAAGTAATTAAATGTTAATTACTTATGATTAAGGTTAATTAATTTGTGAAATTAATTAAAGACTAATTACTTATTGTAATTAGAGAATGATTAATCAAAGGTGTTTAATCAAGTTAAATACTTAGAGAATGATTAATTAACTAGGTTAACTAATTAATGGATATATAAGCAGGATTTATAAGTGTGGTAATTAATTTAATTTATTTTAAATTAATTAGAGATAGAAGTGATTAATTTAATTCATTTTAAATTAATTATAGATGATGGTTAATAAATCATTGTTTATGGATGATATTGATATTCCATTGAATAGTTGTGATCTCAATAATGAGATGAGTAATATCTTTATGATATGGATGCTTAGTTAAAGTATGATAATATGGATTATCTGTTTGTGATGATTATCTGGTTGTGATGATTATCTGTTTGTGATTATGATACAGATTATCTTTTTATGATGAGAATGTGATTATCTATTGTGATACGTAATTTATCTATCTGTGTGTAATAGATAATGATGAATTGAATTAATTGTTCAAACTAAATTCACTTGGACATTAAGATGGCGTTTGGATTTCGATGAGGCTGGGATCGGGTTTCCAAATTTGAAATTCCAAAAACCACATCGATGCAAATTAAACATTAGGTCGTGAATCTCAAGTGAAGAGTGAAGACTCGAGGTGTAAGGACTATTCGTGTTAATACTCTGAGGGTGATTCCAATACGAATTTAACGGGGGTAGTACTTTCAAGTTCGAGATGAAGATTCAGAGTGCAAGGGCTATTGTCGTTGACTTTGAGGGTGATTCCAAAATGAGTGCAATGAGATAGTGCCTTCGGTTTCGTTCGAACCCGGAACGAACTTGTATGGATTGAATGCTTTCAGAACATCGTCAGGTGGACGATGAGCATTCTAAGATTGATGTGTCCTATAAAGGTAACCGTAGCCTCAAGCCTCATTAACCGAGAATAGCTAAAACAGGGGAGGTGCAGCAAGGTTAAGTGGGTAATGCCCAAGTAGGACGAGATTTACCCCTGTCTAGAGGTTCCTTTATATTTCGGTTGTGTAGCAGTTGGCGACGGCCATCTGCGGGGTGGTCTTGTTCGAGACTGTCAAATAAGGGATGGTTCCGGCTTTGTGTTGCAGGGGATTGGGAGTGATCCTCGGTACGGTGATCTAGGCCACGTACTGTGACGGGCGGTACCCCGGTAGCCCTGCCATTGATGGAATCCAAAATCCAATAAGTGCATGTACGGTTTTGATTGTGCCCAACTATGTTGGAACGTGAGATGTGCGCATTCCAGCTATTTCTATATTTTATTTTGAAAACCCTAGACACTATTATAATATCACTGGATTTCCTATCAAATGTTTTGGTTAGCGTAAGGTAAAAACTTTTCCATGTTTATGTGTGGAAAGTCTTACGTGATACCTTCTCTTTTCAAAGGATTTTCAAAATTAAGCAATTTTTAAACCGTTTACTCACACCAGGCCCATGTCTGACCCAAGTGTTTATTTTCTGTTTTATTAAACTCTTGGGTACTCATATTATGTATGAGTAGTCCAGTGATTCAGGATTGCTTTGACGAATTTTGGAGGAGAAATGGAGCAGGAGGCTTCAGCGTGTAGATATGTATTGTGGTTCCGCTGTGTTTAAGTTGTATCTGTTTTCTCTGATGTACTTGAATTGTAATTGCTAGATAGATGTTTATAACTGTCTAGATTGTGTTGTACTAGCTGTATAAATCTGATGTATATGATACTATGTAATGTTTTATGTGATATAATATAATTTATTCGTTCCGCTGTGAGATTCTGATGTTGTTTGTTTGTTTCTTTTCTCTTTTCTATCCCTTTCTTTCTTCTTAATGATGCGTTTTTCTATGGAATGAAAGGTGGGTCGTACAAGAAATGAGTTCGTTCTTAAGATGTTCAAAAGAAGAGATACACTCAGAGTTGAAATCGAATGGAACGTCTTTTTCGAGAAGAGTCATCAAAGGACGAGTGATTTTGCTAAAGTCTTTTACAAAGCATTGGTAAAAGCCATCGTGTCCTAGAAATGATCGAATGTCCTTAATAGATTTGGAAATGGGCATATTTGCAATGACATCGATTTTTGCTTTATCTACCTCAATGCCTTTATTTGAGATGATATGTCCAAAGATTATGCCTTATTTAACCATAAAGTTGTATTTTTTCCAACTCAAAGTCAAATTTATTTCTTTGCATTGATTTAGAACCAACTCAAGATGGTGTAAACATTTGGAAAAAGAGTCGCCCAAGATTAAAAAATCATCCATAAAAACTTCTTGAAAGCGTTCAATCATGTAAGAAAAGATGGCAACCACGCATCATCGAAAAGTCGCAGGAGCGTTACAAAGTCCCAACGGCATACGTCTATAAGCAAATGTACCGAATGAATAGGTGAAAGTCTTTTTCTCTTGATCTTCGGGAGCGGTTGGAATTTGGTTATTGCAGGAACAACCATCAAGGAAGCAACAGAATTCATAGCTGGCTAAACGTTCGAGCATTTAGTCAATGAAAGGAAGAGGGAAGTGATCTTTACGTGTTGCGGCATTTAGTTTTTGATAGTCAACGCAAACACGCCAACTCGCTTGAGTTCGAGTTGGAATAAGTTCGTTTGAATCGTTCTTGACAACGGTTAGCCTGGACTTTTTCGGTACAACATGAATTGGGCTAACCCATGAACTATCAGAGATTGGGTAAATGATTCCATTTTGAGAAGTTTAAGAATTTCATCACGGACCTCATCTTTCATTTTTGGATCAATCTTTCGTTGCGCGTCACGAACAGGCTTAGCATCATCGATTAAATGGATGCGATGTTGAACAAGAGCGGGACCCATTCCCTTTATATCGGAGATCGACCATCCAGTTGCTTCTCTGTTTTTCGAAATAATAGAGAGAAGAGAAGCTTCCTGGTCAAGAGAAAGATTGTTAGGAATGATGACAGGGCAAGTTTCGTTTTCACTAAGTATGCATACTTAAGGTGATTGGGAAGTGGTTTGAGGTCCAACTTTGGGAGTTTTTTGATCAAAAAATTGGGTTGAGATTCAGACTCAATTGGAACCAATTCAAAAGGAAAAGTGTATTTGATCTCGTTGGGAATTTTGTGAAACAATTTTTTGTACTCGACCTCGCGTTCATCGTTAAGATCAAGTTACTCGTTTTCAAAGTTTTTGTGAACGGAACTAACTTCCGAAGTTTGGTCACGAGGTTCATTCGATTGGCTTTCAAGATTGAAAATATTATGATTAAAAGTCATGTTTCCAAAATATATTTTCATGGATCCGTTACGACAATTGATTAAGGCAATTGAGGTGGCTAAGAATGGCCGGCCTAAAATCAATGGATTTTGACTCGCGGGATTTGTCACGGGTTGTGCTTCGAGAACGATAAAATCAACAGGGAATATGAATTGCCCTACTCGAATGACCACGTCTTCGATTTCTCCCATAGGCTTCTTAATGGAACGATCGGCGAATTGAAGCGTGACCTTTATGGGTTTGAGCTCACCTAATCCTAATTGTTCGTACATGGAATATGGAATCAAATTGACACTTGTGCCTAAGTCTATCAAACATTTGTTAATCATCTTGTCTCCAATTGTACACGAAATCATAGGGCAGCCAGGATCTTTGTATTGAACAGGCAGGCATTGGGACAAGACTTCACTCAAACTGGCGGCTAAGAAGATGTTTTTGGGCACTTGAGTGTGTCGTATTTGGGTGCATAAGTGCTTAAGAAATTTCGTGTATGTGAGAACTTGCTGAACGATGTCAAGAAGCGGAATGTTAGCTTTGACTTGTTTAAAAATTTCCAACATCTTTTCCATTTGGTCCGAATGTTTCTTTGTCGAAGACGATGTGGAAATGGAACAGAATACTCAGTAAGTGGATCTACTCGAGTAGAAGAAGAAGAATTTTGGTTGGCATTCAATTCAACGTTTGGTTCCACATTCTGTTCGGATTCGTTCGTTGTTTTAAAAGTGTCGAGAGAGGTTTCCGATAAATCGTTTGGGTTAACGACTTGATTATCGATTTGTTTACCGGAACGAAGAGTTGTGATAGCATTCAATTGGGTGACATTGCTATCTTGAACAACACGGGCTTGATTTGAATTTCCGTTTTGATTTCTGGGATTTGGAATGTGCTGGCTTGGAAATGTGCCTCGTTTGCGTTCACTCACAGACGTGGCTAATTGACTCATTTGTATTTCGAGTTTTGCAATTTATTGGTTTGTGTATTGCATATATAAGGTCAATAAATTTTGCAAATTGTTGTTTGATTGAAGGCTTCGAGTAGTTACTTTAGCCAACGTTTCAAGAGTTTTCTCAAATGAACTTAAACGTTTATCGTCTTGGGGAGGATAAACAGAATTTGGTTAAAAATTTAATTGTTGTGGTTGATTATGAGGTGGGCCTGCAAAGTTTGGTTGAAAATTATTGGGCTGAAAGGGGGGATTCGAAGCATTATTTGGGAATGCTTGAAATTTGGGACAAATCTTATTCCTGTTGGGCTTGTTTTGGTTCCACGCGAAATTCAGATGATTTCTCCAACCAGGATTGTACGTTGGAGAAAACGGGTCGTTTTTGGCTTTATTGAAAGCATTAATTTGTTTGACAGAATTGGGACACTGGTCGGCTATGTGATTAGCATAATTGCATTTATAACACATCGGTTGGGAAGCTTGGTTCATTTGATTTGATGAGAAAACGTTACCGAATTTTTTAATCATTGCGTCGATCTTAGCTTCCAAAGAAAAAGAAGATCATATCGAGTGTGCACTCGATCGTGAGTAAATTGATTTTTCGTCCGAACATTCCCATTGGGATGATTTTTCGGTGAGGTTTTCAAGAAATTGCCAAGCATCATCGTGATGTTGGGTAAGAAAGTTGCCTTGGCACATTGATTCGAACATGGTTCGTGAGCTGTTTTCGAGTCCATCGTACAAGATTTGGCATATCATCTATTTTTCAAAGTTATGGTGTGGACATTTTATCAAAAGCTTTTTGAATCTTTCAAAATATTTTCTGAATGGTTCTCCCTTGAATTGATGAAAATTTACAATTTCGTTTCGGATTCTACACGTTTTTTCTAAGGGGTAGAACTTTTTTAAGAAAGCTTTTACGAAGTCTTCCCATGTTTTAATCGAGTTCGATGGTAAGCCGTACAACCATTTTTCAGCGTAATCCGTAAGAGCGAATGGGATTAGTCGAAGTTTAATTCCATCATAGAAAGTTGTTGAAGTTTAATGGTTTGTGCAGACTTGTTCGAATTTAGTCAGAAAGATGTATGGGTCATCCTGTTCAAAATTGCCAAATTTTGGAAGCGTTGCATTATGGTTTGAGTGAATTTCGAAATGGTTACCCGTAGTGGCGGGTAACGTGATGCAAGATGGAATAGAAACCCTATCGAGAAAGATTCTATCCATAAGAGTTCGAGGGGCGTTCTCGTTTGCCATTTCGAGAGGTCGTCTGTTCGAGTTAAACGGTTAGTGGTTGAGTCGCGAGTCCAACGATTTGTTGTTGAGTCACGAGTCCAAGTACTCATGCACAAGTGAAAGTCGAGAAGAGAAAGAAGATAGAATCGAATTTAGAGAATGAAAGAAGATTTGAAAAAAATGAAGCGAAAAATTGTTTTTGTTTTTGTTTTTTTGTTTTTTTAAGGAAGAAAAATATTTACCGAATGAAATTTATTTTCAAATGAGTAGTTTATTTTTTTTTTAGATTTTCAAATTATATGTTTTGTTTTTGAATTTTCAAACTTTCAAATATTTACCAAAAGGATTTTTTTTTTAAAAAAAGGAAATGTGATTTTTGTTTTTGTTTTTGAATTTTTGAATTTTTTTGAAACGATTTTATATTTTTTTGGATTTTTGTTTTTGATTGAAAATTATCAAAGGAAAGGAAAAAGGATTTTTTTTTTAAGCTAAAAACTAATTAAAGTAAAATTTACATTTTTTTTGGATTTTGCATTTTTTGTTTTTTTATAAGCATGAACTAATGCAACTAAATGAATGGAAAGGACTTAATTACAATTTTCTGTACTAAGTAGCTCCTAAACCAAAATTGTACAATCACACTTTGTCTTAAATCAACAAAAATATTTCTCAGCCAGTAACGGGTAGGGGTTATCGGTGCACCACGAATCACTGTAGCAATGCAACCGAAGGTTCAAGTACCTTCAAATGAACAACCAATGTAATATTTACGAATCACCGTAATATTTATAAATGGTTATTACTCTGCCGTATCCTAGACGCCAAAAAATAAAATTGTTTCAAAGAAAATAATTGTGAAGATACAATTAAGCCCTAAGTGAGCTCGTGACACCCTTAAGCCGAATGTCTAAACTTTATTATTAGTCAAATTCTACAATGAAATGCGTTTGTGGGCTAAGGAAAGGGTGATGAAATCTCTCAGCTTATGTGAATTGGGGTATTTCCCTTAGACAAGAAAATAAGATGGGGTGAAAGAAAAACAAACATTAAATGTAAATTTACAATGTGACTAAAATGAAGTTTGTTTTTATTTTTGGATTTTAATATATATATGCAAATGGAAGCAAGCAACAATGCAATTCAAAATAATAAATAAGGGAAAATGGCACGGCAACAGAGCGTGCAGAATTATTAGCAATTTTTTTAAAGTGGAATTTTTTTTAAAGCAAACAAGAAGTTATTTTTAGCAAGTCGAATGAAGCACGCAACTCTTCCAATCTGCTTTGGTAACCTGAAATTAAAAATAGGATATATACAATTGTTTTTGTTGTTATTGTTGTTTTTTTGCTAAAACAAAGGAAAAATAAAAACAAAGGAAGGAAAGAAACACAACAAAGAAAGAAACTTATTTGTTTTTTTTTAAGTTTTGAAAGGAGAAATAAATAGAGAAAAACAAAACTAGAAACAATGAAAGCAACAAAAAGAAAAGTTAAAACAACAGAACTCTTTCTAATAGTAAACAAAAGAAAATCGTAAATTAAAACTTGTTGAAATTGTAAACAAAAGAAAGTTTTTTTTGTTTTTTTTAAGACAAAAATGAAGAACTTAAAATAAACAAATGAACCTTACAAGAAACAAATAAAACTTGAAAGAAACTAAACGACCAAAAAACAAATAAAGTAAGAACAAACCCAAACCCGACCCAATATAAACAGAAGACCCACAAAATTATCGGACAAAATAACATTCATTTCTGAAATTCCCAAATTCACGAACGATTCATGATTTCAAATTCCCAAACGATTTCGCAAACCAAATCGAACTACTTTTTGAAATCAAAGTTTCAATTCCCAAAGTTCAACACGCGAGGTTGAAGTTGATGAAGTGGGTTTGGTTTCGAAGCGCGATCAGCTGCAGGGGATTGGGGTTTCGAATTGCGGCTCTGGTCGTGGATTCACGATTTGTTGTGAGCAGCAGATGAAGGCTACACCAGTGTCAACTGACGAGGCTGGAATGTGTGGCAGATGTGAGTAGCAGATGAATGTGTGGCAGCAGTTTTGGCATAGATGTGAGTGTGGATGATGTTGATATGATAATCGAGTTGTTGGCTACTGACGAGGCTGGAACAGCTGAAGCGTGGGAACAGGAGGTATGACAGTTCTCCTTTCCATTTCATTTTCTAGGATTTGTTGGAATGTGATGCTCGGTGGATTATATGCTGGTGACAGGTAGTTGCTGTAGTGAATATAGCAATCGAATGGTCAGCGGTAGTGTTTTGCAGTAATGTTGGAGGATCGGTTGAATTTGTAAGTGGCAGTTGTATGTTTGAGCAGTGTACAGGCTAGGGGTGTTGATGTATATATGGTGGTGATTACTGTGGCAGTTAGTTGTTTAGTGAGGATGGTGTTGGGCAATTGACAGGGTAGTTTTGCTGAAGTGAAGAGTCGCCGGGCAGTAGAATTATAGCAGTTTGAGGTAGGTATTTTGGATGTTGATGAAGTTCCTGTGGCGGTTTGTGGTTGCTGTGGAAGGTTTGCAGAAGTGTTTGGTCGAGAAGAACTGCAGAGGGTGAATTGGAAAGAAGTGTATCGTGAAGTCGCAGAAGTGTATTATGATGTTTGTCGTTGCTGGTTAATGGTGTCACTGCAGTGCACAGGAGAAATTGGTGGTGAACGTTACAGTGGGTAGGGATGAATTGCAGGTTGAAGTGTGGTTGTATTTGGTGAAGGTGCTCTATATGTCAGTGAAGGTGGTGGTTTGTAAGCCTGAAGTGAAAGTTGTGCGGATTGTTGTAGGGAAGTTTGGATGTTGAATGTATATAGTTGTTGAGTGGTGCTGTTTGGGTTTGTGAGGTTGTTTGAGGTTGAACTGCTGTAGGCTGTATGCTAATGGTGACGGAAGGTGAGGATGTTGCTCACAGGTGCACAGGGAAGGGTGGTTGTTTGATTGTTAGCAGGGAAATGATTAGGAGGAAATGAGCAGTTAAGAAATGTGTAATGGTCAGAAAATAGTAAAGAGCGGTTGTGAATTGGCAGTTTTGAAAATGTAAATCAAAATTCAAAATGTAAACAGAAAATTTGTAATTGAAATTAAGAATGAAATAAAGTAAAACATTTTTTTTCTTTTTCAAATCAAATTGTGTAATATTTTTTTTTTTTTAATATGAAATGCAAATGAACAAACAACTAGAAAACAATAAACAAGCACATAAACAGAAGCAAACAAAAATCACACAAAAACAAAAATTTTTTTTTTTTAAATGCAAACACACACAAAATTCAAACAAAAAATAATTCGAAGAACAGAAAATTGAAATCAAAAAAATTTCACCGGCAGCGGCGTCAAAAACTTGTTCAACGACAAGTTTTCTATCGATTTTATGATCTCATATTTTTGTAAATCAACAAACAATAATTTATGATCTCTGGTTTTGATATTAAATGAAATAATTGTTGCATTTATCATAAGTATGTTTTATTTATGTTATTATTATTAATTAACATAACTTAAACCATCAAACTATAACGCAACAAATAAACCACTTATAAAATCTTTTGAAAATGAAACCAATGCAAAAGCTATTTTAAGTATGATCTGTTTACTATTGTAATTAGTAATATAGATCATCAAATTTCATTTTTTACTTTCATCAAAATCAAAAATCAATTAGCAAATAATGATGTAATTTGTGTTTATGTTGAACAAGAATAACTCATTTGCAAAAGCAACATAAGCTATCAAACCCACTTGTATAAGGGAAATTTTTTAAAGGACGAATAATTTAATTTTTTTTTATTCATAAGGACACGCACAAACAAATTTCTTCCAAAGAACAGACCCAAAGCCTATTCGCGCGTTAAAAAATTTCTCCATTTCCTTCTTTCGTCTTTCTGGTCAACTTTCAAATCCACTCATCTTCACGACAGAAAATTATAATTCAGAAAAAACGACAAGCGAAACCACAGCATCGCTACCTCCATCTCAATCGCATGCGTTAGAAAATAAAAAATAAGCAGAGTTTGTGCACGAATCCGATACCTTATCCCCTCAATCTGATATTCGGCAAAAACCTAATACCCTAGCGCCTCATTCTGATTTTCAGCTCGAATCTAGCAATAAAGAACCTCAATCTGAGAATCGAGCCGAAATTGAAAATCTAGCACATGAATTTGATACCATAGCAGCTGTATCTGATAATCTTCATGAAGCAAATATCCTAGCTGCAGTCGAGACGCAACAGGAATCTGCAAAGTTAAAGATTATTAAAAAGAACAATGAAAGAAGACATGCAACAAAAAATGGAAAGAAGAACAAAAAGGAAACATGAAAAAAAAAACAGAAGAAAAGGAAAATGATATTATGAAATGAAGCATAACAAAATCATTGTAGATTGATTATGATATTATTGAACTTATTTTACAGAAAAATGAAGAAATCATGCAAGAAAAAACACCTGGTGACAAATCAACTGTACAACAAATGTCAAAAAGAGAATTAAGAGCAGCAACTTCAACAGGCAACTAATACCATTAAGTTACTAAACTGATACTATTAAATCATTAGATGTATATTAATAGTGTTAATATGTTTAATAGGAAAAAAACAAATAAATAAGGGAAAACAAATAGCAGTTGAGCAATATGAAGATGACCAAGCCGACACGGTAAAAGTACAAGCCATATCGGTTTTAAAGATTTTCATGGTCAAAAAGTGATACCTATATTTTGTTTGGTAGAAGACAAAGCTTAGTTGGTTAAAAAATAGATTTGCTGCAAAACTGATACTAATATATTGATATTAATAGTTGGTTAAAAAGCTTAGAAGACAATTACCATTTGTTACAAAACTGATACTAATGTATTGAAAATATGATACCAAACATCTATTAGAATTAACGTGATAATTTGTATTTAGAAAAATTGATTTCAGCACACACATAAAAACTGATCCCAACAACCTGCAATAGTGATACCTATTGTCTAATTGTGTGTAGCTGATTCATTTTAGTTTACAAATTATTTCACCATCTTTTTTCTAGGAAAACTTATACTAAATTCTTACAAATGGTACACGCTGTATAAAATGTTTCAGTTCTTATGTCAATGTTGTAATTATTCAGTAAAATAGTTCATGTGAACATAAATTACACATGTGTGAAGTAATGATGTTCTGTTCTTAAAACAATGCTGATCTTACTTGTAAAAACAATGATAATCTGCTGGGATGATTTGTTGTAATTGATATTCTTTCCTTTACCTGTTTTTTATATTATAACAAGATTATATATTGAATTTTCTATCATGCAACTATTGATCCTACATAATATTATCAGTTTTATGATGCAGCTGCCAGTTATATATAATAATATTATAAGATTTTATATCATATATCAATACAAAACAGTAACTATGTATCACCTCTAATAACTATTAGTATCAGTTTTGCTAAAACTGACACTCGACATACTTTATGAAACAACAATTAGTGCCAGTATTAGTTTTTTTCTAGCACAACATATCATTGTAATTATTCATTAGTACTAGTGTCAGTTGTAGCACGTATAATAATACACGAAACTGATACTAAAAACTAACCAAAACTGATACTAAAGTCCTTTATATCCAATCAAACAAACATTATCTCCAACCAATAGAAAGCATGTATCAATTCAATCATTTTCTTCAATCAATTACACAATGATTATCAGATCGCATATACTATGCTATCAACTTTGTTATAAATAAGTGAAATATACAAAATTGAACAAAATTGATATCACACAATGGAAAAATGATCGTATTTTATACCAACAGAATGTGGAAAATGATACTTAACAGCTGATACAAACAGCATGCAACAAATATCAAAACAAATGTTTGAAATAAATAAATAAATAAACAAACACCGGACTGATACTATAAAAATATATAACTAATACTAAAACTGATACTATCATTTACACTAAATAGCTGAAATTAAAATCAATTTGACAATATGCTATACTGAATACAAAGTAATAACAAGGTTCAATTACAGTAAACCACCAAAACAAGTTACACATCCACTTATTAATCTGAACAAATTCAAAATGTAAAATCAAATCATATCCTCTTCAAAGCTTGACAATTCCGTTTATTATAACAAAACTGCTTGCACTCGCCACATCTATTTTGCTTATTCTGAAAATATGAAAATCCTCCTTTGCGCTTTATTGATGGTCTACCAGCGCCACGTTTCTCCTTTGGTGGCTTGATAACATCTTGAATGCCACCATCAACAATAGGCCTATCATAATTCGGAATAGGATTTATAGCATTGGCGTAAAAACATCGATAAGCATCAATAGAGAAATAATACTCAACAAAATCATATATAGACAACTTAGACATGTTCATACGCTTTATAGCATGAGCACAAGGAAATCCTGCAATTTTCCATTGGTTGCAACTACAAACTCGTTCCTTCAAATCAACACAATGAGAGTTTGGAGATTTCACTTCAAAAGAAAAATCAAAATATTTATATACATCCCATCCACATCCTTCTTCAATCAACTCACCTAAACGCAACTCCATAGAAGGACAAAGAGTTGTTTTCCACAAATGACACTCTTCTCTCCTTTTAGCCATTTATTTCATAGCCTTAACATGAATACCATCTAAACACAAAGTCATAGGCAATGCTCGTTCATCTAAAATCTAATTATTAAAACTTTCTACAACATTGGAACTATATTCACAATAACGTTTCCCTAGAAAAAATAAATTCACCCACTTATCAAATGGCTTATCCTTTAAAAAATTCACATCAGCAACACCACCAATTTGATAGAACTTAGAATGTGCTCCTTCAAATTCTTATAGATTAGAAGCTCTAGAATACATTTTGAAAAGATCAACAATAGGCACATTTGTATTTTTGGCGTTTACCGCTGAAAGAAGATTTTGTTCCATATGCAAATAGCAATAACTGCAATAAACTGAAAGGAAAAACATCACAAACACCTGAAAGCAAACCTTGGTGGTGATCTGACTTAAAAACCAAAGTACGATTTCCTTGAAGCATTAGTTTTAAATGGTTCAAAAACTATGTCCAATTATCCACATTTTCTATAGAAACTACACTCATAGCTAAAGGGAAGAAACCTGCAAATGCAAAAATAATTTGTAAAAAAATTAAAACTAATAATGACCATAAATCTAAAACAATTCATGAAACTGATACTAACAGTAAAAAAACTGATACCGAAAACCTGATACAATCATTATTAACATATTAATAGCTACTACATTATGCATATTAATATTCATTCTAACACAACAAAGTAACGAACATTGACATATATTATGATACAAAGGAAATTCCAATAATGCACAACTATATATGATACCATATATTAACATACTTGAAACTGATAAAACATTATACACAAGCTCATACTAATCTCATGCTAACTAGTATAAAATTATGATACCAAATACAAACTTACAATTCAGTACAATGCAAATTCTGATACTACAAACTTGCTAATTTAAACTACATATCTTAAAACTGATACCAACATAATACAAATTATGATAACAAATTAATATTAGTGCGATTGCCAACTATTATGATCTCAATACAAATAAATCAAAATTGAAAACAAAGACATACCTTGATCACCATTTTTTGCAGTAGCACCCATCAACATACCAGGACGTCCCTTCAAGTGAGTGGCATCTAAGAATATCATAGGACGACAATGCTTGAATCCAAGTAAACAAGCACCAAAAGCAATAACCACCCTCTTAAATTCATTACTACAAGGATCAACATCCATTTCAACAAAACTATTTGTATTAAACTTCTTCACTGCTTCCAAATACCAACTCAAATCATTATAAGACGAAGCATCATTACCATGCAACTCCATTAATGCAAGTTGTTTCCCATGATAAGCATAACCGTAAGATAACTGAACATTGTATTCTCTTCTAAAATCAACTATAATATCATTAGGCTTTTTACTAGGACAATCACGGATCTCATCAATAACCAATGATTTAACAAACGAACTAGATATATATGGATTATTCACATTTCTAACACCAGCTCCACAAGAATGATCAACAATCATATTTCTCATAAAAACTTCTTCAAATCTCCAGAATCACAAGAAGCATGGACTTTGAAAAGACAACCATTCTTGTATGAAGTGCAAATTACAGTAACTCTTGTAGCACAATTCTTTAAAAATACTAATTCATATCCTTTTTGAATTTGATATGCCATCAACAATTCTCTAAAATGCTCAGCTCCTCCAAAACAAAAACTAGCAAAATCAGAAATGCATAATGTCGACCCTCTCCTCAATATATCTTTTAAATAAATTTTACCATAACAACAACATTTGAACAGACAGATACAGTAGAAGATGAAGAAGCACGAACATTAGATGAACTTGAAATAGAATTACCATCCACAAATTCCAATTCAGAACCCTTAACCTTAACAATAAAACTGAAGAAAGAACTTTTCTTATATAACTGAAAACAAATTATACTCTGAATATCAGAATCAGCATCAATCATAATAACTTTGTCCTCAAGTACATAAGAAATCTGAATATAAGAAGAAGTTAATTTAGACCAACATTGACATTTCTCATTCTTCAAATCATACAAAGAGCAATTGATGAATAATCGAGTGCTAAAAGTATTATAATTCAACACAAATAGACAAAGAAGAGTGTTATCACCACTGGCAAAAAAATAAAAATAAAAACATTAGTAAGAATATATTCAGTTTAGAATAGTACTTTTTTCATTTCATAAAAAATGATATCTACCGTTTACAAAACCGATACCTACTTACTGATAAAAAAATGATACTAAGAAAAAATAAAAATGATACCTAGAAACTGAACCTAAACTATGATACTTTATACTCTATCACAACTTTATATACAACCCAAGCAATCATAGTTTCCCAATCATACCAACATTAATGCAAGATTATATAAATTAAATATAAAGCATATTAGAATACAACATTGCATAAAGAAATGAATAAATAAAGCCCAAAACCTGCTACTGATTTCAACAGTTGCCATAGAATAACGAACAAGCAATCAGAAAAACAACACTGCACATAATTTGTAAAAACGAACACAACTAGAAATCGCAATCAATTTTTTTAACTGTAATAGAAAAAAACGAAAAATAGAATAATATGAGCATACCTAGTTAATAAAATTTGAAGAAAAACGAGATCACAGTAGAAATATGAAAAGAACGAGATCAACAAACGCGCGTGAGAAAAATTTGATCGATGCAATACAATTTGCAGAAGAACGAATTTGAAATGTCCCAAGGAGGTTAATCAATATTTTGATTGCAAAAGAGATATTGGATTGTGATAGATAATTTGATTGAAAGAAAGAAGAAGAAGAAGAAGAAGAAGAAGAAGCACGCGAAAGTGGGCTGGAAAGAAAATACGATAATTTGTCCTTTAGATAAAATTACAAGCGGGCAGTACTACATCCAAAAAAGCCCTAAAAATTGTCCTTGAGTAAATTTCCTGTTGTATAGACTTACATCAAATCCACTTTCATGAAACACAAATAAAGAGATCATAAACCAAAAAGATGTTGAAATTACATAGAGTTGGACAGCTTCATTACCCCTAAATTGAACGGGTTTAGCTACTCATTTGTGTTATCAAATCAACACTTGTAAATTTCAACATTAAAAAGCAAAGATTTGAAAAATAATCATAGGAAGAAAGAGAGATTAGCTAATAACTAATTGCATAAAAATTAAAGCTACACTAGTTGCATGAATGTATATCTAAGCTATAAACATTAAAAGAAAGAGAGCATAGAAATAAACATTAACATAAAAGGAAAGAAATGCATGTAGAAAAGAAAAGAGAAAGAGATTTGGAAGCCATTTTATTTCACGAAACATTGACATTACAACTTGCTTTCTTAATTTTCTAACTAATGTGAAAGAGTAGAAGATATTTACATGTACATAAGAGGGCTATTGTACATGTATAAAACCCTAGTTCCATTTTTAGGGTGCTTCCCAAAATTCCCTTTAGGAAGTGTGGCCACCAAGTAACCGTTAGCCACTAATTAATCGATCATTAAATATGCATGAAGTTTTAACCTCCACTTAGTTGTCCATTAGCTTCTAATTGTAGATTTAGGTAAGTGGCTGGGGTCCTCCATGATCATGGTCTTGAATTATTTCCCTCTTCTTTCCTTTGTATTCATTTGTGCATGCACGTATCTTCATAAAAGCCTCTTTCGTATGCATCCAAATTCCTATAAAAATCATCAAAAAATGTCCAAGTAAAAATTCTCAAAATGACACATACACAAAAATGACCATTTTCCCCCTGAATGAAGATAAACATATGATGATTTGAAAATAAATTGAATTATGGTTTTAAACATGTTAAAATGCCAAAATATGACTTTTATTTAAATAAAAATGGATAAAATATGGATGTAAATATATGCACATTTAAGTATTTACTTACACACACGCACGTATGTAGTTATTTTATACGTAGAGTGGGTAGGATGTATTGTACATGAAGTTAAAACTACCAGGTTTAAACAATAGACATAGCACGTGATGGAAGACAATCGACATTATCTAATGTTATGGATAAAGAATGTAATCCACCAATCACCAAAACGTTGTTCTGACCCCCTCCTCATTACAGCCCATGCGATAGACTTAGAGGGATAAGTACTTGTATAAGTCAATGATGAAAGGACAGATTTTCTTATGCATGCTCGGCATTGACAAAGGCACTTGATGCCAGAGTTATTAGTCTTGATCGAAAGTTACATGTTTTATTATACAATTCCATTGTGAGTTTATATCGGAGTGCTTTGATATGTTTTTGTTATTTACAGGATAACAACATCAATAATCCATATCCTAGCGAACTTGGCTTTTTGATTTAGCCAAAATTCAGACCATTTAGGGTGTGGGTTGTTAAAATTTTACCCTACGTAGCTCCAAATGAAGTAAACCAAGTATTGTAGTAGTGATAATGGCAGACAAATTTTGAACTCATTTATATAACAAATATGCTTAATTTTTGTTAGACAAATTTCAAATGAAGCTTTAAGTTCGGTAAAATATAAATCTATCAACGAAAGCATCATCGTTCAAGCTTGCTCGTTGTTGCATTGACAATTAGCTAAATATTTCTTTAGTTTTGAATGAGCTGACATGACCTTGCATAACATAATCATATTTTTAGTAAAATCGCATTTAAGTGTTCACAAATCAACAATAAGATAAATTCAAACAATTACCTATTTGAGGTACAGTTCCTAATTGCATACTCATCGGTCCTTCCTTCAACAAATTGACCCTTATATGGATCCAGCCCTTTTCCATGAATAAACTTCTATAAAAATGTACAAACACCATATTTTCATGCAATACTTGTAAATTTTCATTATACGCAATAATATTTTTTGAAAAAATAGTTAAAAATGATTTCATTTTTTCAACGTTCATATTTTCACTCTCCTTTAAAAATGCAAGAACGTTATTCTTTCAATGCCGCTTACATAACATATGAGCCGAATGTGAAAAGACTAATTTAGTAGCATTAATTAAGGCCAACTCCTTATCTATAATGAAGCATTTGGCAGTTCCACCCCATAATCTACTATGATGGATTTCAAATATTTTGAAGCCTAAAGGTGGTCTTCCTTTCTTTTTGCTAATAATAGGCAATGGTGATACAAAATACATACAAAATACAACATCTGTGGAATTAATGTGTACAATCTTTAGTAATGACATTTTGTACATATTTTTTTATACATACAATCGAAAACCATCGCTTGAGAAGAGTTCAAAATTTTTGAATTAAACGGATGTGCCTATAATATATTTTTACAAATATTTGTTCCATCTGATTTTTTACAGTGCTTGTAACGAGCATGATTCTTGACCCTCAAAAATCGACACTAATACATCCTTGGTGTTCATGTGACGCAAATTCAAGTGCCCAAAAATCCACCCGTTAAGGGTAGAAAGAAAACAAAGACAAAATAAAATCTCACACGAATGAAATAACATATATTATTTCAACATATAATCTTTACAGTGGAAAATTTCAAGTATATTTATCAGAGTTAAACATGAACGGTTAAAAATATTTGCACTTACAAATGCGGAATATAATAGTACACAAGTGTGGTGAAAAAAAGGTAATAATCTACCGAAGAATCTTCTAACTCCATGCTCTGAGCTCTTCTAGATTTCTTCTAACCAAACCTGACTACTAGGCTACCCGAAAAAATAGGACACCCAGAGTTTAAGGGGAATAGAAAATAAACTCCAAGTCATTCATGGGACTAGTGTGAGAAACTCAAAATATGGATATTTGAAAACAGTCGGTATCTCATAAGACCGGACTGCACATAAACACGGAATGAGTTTTTACCTAATGGTAACCAAAATATTTTCTACGCAAAATCTGAAAATATTATTTTTAATGAGATTCTTTGAAAAACGTTTTTCAAATAAACATATTAAATAGTTGAAATTGTTACATTTGTTAAATTTGACAGCATAATAAGTTTACAACTAAGTCCGAAGGCACTTATTGAAAATGGATTCCACACAATGACAAGGCAAGGGACTACCTTCCGACGTTACATCTTTATAAAAAAAGGCATCTGAAGGTCCAACCTCTATCAGACAGAACCAGCCAATCTTTACCATAGATAGTACCATATATCCCATCAACCCGGTTGTTCACGACCTATCCATGGCCACATCATACACAACAAACCCAAAATATAAAGGGTAATCAAGAAAGATGATGACCATATCCTAATGGGAGCTACCCACATAGCTATGCCGCATCTATCCTGCTTTTGTCATTCCCAGGTGATGAGGCTCGAGGTAACGATTACCTTTCATATAACACATCCCACTTTGAATGCCACATTGCTAATCCATGATCAAACAACTGATTTTTACAAACGTACAACTCCTGAGCTCATATTTCTCAGGAAAGAGTGTTAATCTAAGAGAAGTTGCCTTCTCCGCCACCAAAGAGATGATATGGTAATAGAGATCAATCAATATGATTAGAAATACAACGACAGAAGTTCATCTATACAATTTGTCCAAGGAGAGGACAAACCAAAGGCACTCTCCTAGCACATCCTATCGGGAAATGTCCCTAGGATTAGTACCGAGTAGCCCTTGCATCGAAGATCAAGTGAAGATAATACTGCCAAAAACATGATAAGGGAAATTTCCCCCAAGGGTTAGTGACAAGCAGCCCTTCATTCAATTACCATCGTTCCATGTCCTCACTTTCGAACATACATTAGTTCGAAGTGGTTTACGGATAAGAATCACTCAAATCCAATTCTAATTCCTTCGAACTAACCATCGATAAAAAGAAGTTAAGTAAATTGGTGCTTATCATTTTACCGATTACTTTTTGTATCAAAAATATCTTTTAAAGATATATATCTTTAAAACATTTCTTCTCGGTATATACAGAATTATTAAAACTCTCTTTAACTTTGGAAATACCCAAAAAAAAATCATAAGTCATATTGGAAAACATTATTGAGTTAAAAAGGGTCTATAGAAATTGTACTAATTCTGCTCAATATCAATTTCCGTATTCAACCTTTACAATCCATCGAATAACAGTGAAATCCCGTTTTAAATTCACATGGATAGTACGGGTTCTCTCCTTGGAATTTAATACCAAACATACGAATATTATTTCAATACAATCCAAGTTGTATCAAATTAAATTTATTAATTTGATCTTTTATACTTATCTCGTTTTCGACATTTCGACCTATCTATCCCTCGCCCAAGATAGAAATCAGGTGAGCCAGGACATCGGTTGCTCCTAAACTTCTCCTTAGTTTAATCATCCCTCATCCAAATCTCTCAAATAGAATAATCCAGTCTACTCATCGACTTTTAGAGCCAAGATTAAATCATTTTATTTATACCAGCTTTTCTTCAAATCATTTATTTAAACTCTTTTAGATAAACTATAAAATCTCCAAATCATTATTAAAACATATAATAATTCATTTGAAAACATTTATAAAAGATTTGAAAAAGAATTGCTAAGCTTAAATCCATATTTCAAAAGTTATCAAAAGTGCTGCAAAAAGTATGCGAATAATGCTGCAAATTATGTTTTTAAGGCTTATTTGATCAAAACAATGTTTCGGTCATTTAGAAATTAAATTTTAAAAGTCAACTCTTTTAAGACATTTTAAAATATTTATAGGATTTATTTCATTTTTTTAACGAATTAAAAAATATATTTATAAAGAATTTGTTGCTTTGGTTTGCGAACTGCCAAACAGCGACTACCTTGAAAACTTGTTTTGCTCATATTTCAAAATATACTAAATGCAATCATGGTTTTCTTTCTTCATTAGAAAACTAGGATTATAAGAGTTCAAAAAATTCTTATTACAAAGAATTCGACTCCGAATACATCGTATAAATGGATTTAATATTCTATGGCGTGAAATCGCGAACCACCCTTACCCGACGCACCTATTTTTGACTCAATTTTCATAACTTTTCAAAACTTCACAAAATTTGATTTTAGTGTTTATAAAATGTTTATAAACCATTTTCATGAGATTTAACAATCTCATATACACCATTTCATTTTTAAAGGAAAGTGATTTCCTTTGTCATTTTTGACGTGTATTAAACGTGACTTGTTAATACAATCAAACAATCATATCGTCATCGTCCAAACATGATAAGAAATCATTATGATCAAGCATAACCAAACATATATATCATCTAATAATTAGAGTTTTTCATCGTCATTTGATGACGAACTAACTAGATTTGACTATAGGTTAACTAACTTGAAATCAAAACTATGACACTTGCTCTTTTCCTTCCAAGGTGCCTCGGCCTTGGTCCTTGGAGGCTTGTATGCATGGCCTAGGTATAGAGGTGGTGATTGACTTGGCAAAACGAAGAGGTGGCGGTGGCCATTGATAAAGGAGAAAAAAAGTGATTTAAAGTGGTTTTAAGGTGTTTATACTAATATACATACATATATATATACATATATATACATATATATATATAATAATTTTATTTATTTCCACAAACATTTCCTTTATAGTTTGCTAACAGTGAAGGCCATTAAAAAAGTGTTTGCACAAAAAATGGACAAACACCTCCAAGTCGTATTATTTAGTTGATTATATGTGATTTTTAATGGTTTAGATGAGTTATGTAAATATGAAAAAAGTAGGGGCTGAAATGTAAAAGACACGCAGATTTATAGTGGTTCGGCCAGAATGTGCCTACGTCCACTTTATATGTTATTATCTTCTTTCTTTCGGATTACAAGTACAATGCTTCGTATACGAGTATATGAAAGTAGTTTGAAAGTTCCTTCCTTGCTTGAGCTCTCAAACTTGTCTGCCATTGTTGTACCCCTGCCCCTCTATTTATAGAATGAGGTAGGGGGCAGGGGTCTTGGAAGTATATAACTGCTGGTGGGCCCGGGCTGAAGCAATTTGGACTGGCAATCATCTGGTTCGGCGGAGGTCCATTCGGTGGTGAGGTATGGTTTGGCTCGGAGGTGTTGGTCCGGCCAGGCATGATTCGGTGTTGGTGGTCCGGTCGTGGAGTTGGTTCGGTCGTATGTGGTCCGGTCATGTAGGAAAGGGGTTGGACCGGTGGTATTGGAGAGGATGTTGATCTGGTATGGCTTGGTTGTGACTTTGAAGCTGGTTCGGCAGGAACTTGGACCGGTGTTGGGTAGGTGAGGCGTTGGTTCGGTGGAGCGGAGGGAAGGAGGCTGGCTATGCCGAATGGACACGTGCTTGCATCGCCGAATGAGAAGGGGGTTGGCCATGCCGGATGGACTTGGGCTTGCACTGCCGAATGAAGCTTCATGTGTGAATGCCGAGTGTACCTTGCCGAATGAATTGGAGGTTGCGAACCCGGGCGAAACTGACGCTTCTTGGTCTCAAGATCCCCTGGGTGAGAATTCGCCCAACATTTGCCCCCCAAAGTGGGGCACGTGCTTGCATGTGTCGCGCTTTGTTTGTTTTTTTTTTTTTTGGTAGGAAGTCTAGCTTTGTAACGCCATGGGTTGGATGTTCATATTCTGTTGATGTCCTGCAAAGGAATTTACAGTTTTAGAGTGATTTCAAACAACAACCGTTCGTGATCGAAATATTCGAGTTGAATTGAACTGTGCCGTTTGGGACGAGAGAGTGAGCCCCGAGGGGGCTTAGCATCATTGATGCCAGGTTCATGTCAGAGTGGATCCTTGGATCGTTTGTCAAGATGGTTTATCGCCAGCTCAGAGCATGCCTAGGGATCGTTCGCGACCCCGTACATGTGTAAGTAGCTTAGCCATTTCATAATTATCAGAATCAAATGTCCGTTTAACCTACGAGTTTAAAAAGGCGTGTCAAAGTGTAAATTCCCACGACAATAGGGTTAATAACCATTCAGAGCGTGCCTATGGACCGTTCGTGGTCGCGTACACGTGTAAACGATTAATCCATGTTAGTGAGAGATTTACAACTTATACATCGTTGTCATAATCCTCATTTTATTAGTTAGTTCTGGAGTTCGGTACTTATCTGCGTGAGGCGCTCTGCACGCCCCTAGTTCCAGGTTGTTGTTGGTAGAGAGATAGTTCATTCGGTTTTGTGTTGGTCCGGTCGTGCTCATCCGGTTTTGGTTTCATTCGGTATCTTGTTGGTTCGGTATGTTTGTTATTGGTCCAGTGTTCCTATCCGGTGGGCCGAACCAGTTGGTTCGGCGGCCCTGAGCTCGCCTATATATAGAGGCTACACCCCCTTGGTTTCTTCTTACCGAACCAGAGAGCCGAACCAATTCTTGACCGAACCATCCTTCTGCCGAACCAGTTTATACCGAATCAGGTATATATATTTTTTGCCGAATGATCTCTTATCACCGGATGGACCTGTTTGCCGAACGTATACGAAGTGTATTGGATTGCCGAATGAGACTCAGGCCTTAGGGCCGAATGATATGTATGCCGAATGAACTTGTCTTGCACCGCCGAATGAGACTTCATACTTGAACCTTGAGCGGAATCTTAGACTTTTTTACACGCTTGCCTTATATACTTGCTTGTTTATGTTTCTATACTTCTTATTCTAATATCAAGTTTTTCTTGTGCTGTAGAAAATGTCTCGCAAAGCGGAAACACGATCGGATAGAAAGAAGTCTAAAGGTACAGGAGAGTCTTCTTCTGTGCCCCCAGCCCAACCAGGATCCGGGCAACATAGACCTGTTCCGAGGTCGTTAGTGGACGGATATGGTCCACAGGAACTTCTAGTCTCCCCTCCCGATTGCTTTCCTAGCTCCCTAAAGGAGGAGCAACTTGACGTCATATCCCATTCCTTCGGGATAGACAGGGCTCTTATGCTGCTGCCGGGAGATGGAGTGATGCCATATAATCCTCCCGAAGGCTATTTTGCTTATAGCAGATACCATTGTATGTGCGGTGCTATCCCTCCTATCAACGCTTGGATAGTAAGTTTCACCACATATTTGAAGGTGGCTCCTTTCCAACTTCAGCCTAACTCTTATGCCATCCTGGTGAGCCTCTTTGTTATCTTCCAGAGGAGGTACGGGCGTCCTCCTTCTAACCGGGAAATTCGATACTTGTACAACCTGAGAGGCTATAAGAAGGGGTCTCCGTATATCAGTCTGGAAGCGGCCGTGCCCTTCAAACCAGTCCTGGACTTATATTCCAAGTTTACCATGTTCAAGAAAGAGTGGTTCTTCATCAAGGACGATGTTGTTTCTTTCCGCCTTTTCACTTCCGGCTGTAAGATGGATTTCATTTATATTTTCCATGTTTTGACTGTAGTGTTTTTTCTGACATGCTTCTATTTCTGGCTAGCGACAGGTGGTATTGCAGTCGTGGAGGATGATTCCTTGGTGCGAATGGCTGCTGAACTAAAGGCTATTCCGGCACGGGACCGGTCGGCCTCCTTCTTGATCAGGAATGCAACCCTCTTGGAGTATAATTTGATCTTACCGCACCAGTCCGTGGTTAAGCAAAGAGACACGGCTGAGGAGAAGGCTGCCAAAGCTAAGGAGGGAGCTATGGTGAAGAGCGGTAAGAGGGAGCCTTTTACAGAGCGTCCCGTTGTCGGGGGGAAGAAACTGAAGAAGTCTGATGGCCCTTCTCCAAGTACTTTTCCGACTGTCCCGGAGGAGGAAGGCGTAGAAGAGGAGGAAGGAGGCGAGGTTGGAGAAGGGTCGGAGGGTGGAGGAGATGGCGACGGTCAAGGTGGTAGTGGCGTCGGTGCCCTAACCTCTGAGCAAGACCTTGAACTGGATGAGGCTCTCCGTCGGGCCTTCGGGGAGTCGGAGGGAGAGTCGAAAACGGAGAAGGCAAAGGAAACCGGCAAAGCTGTGGCTGGCACTGACCCATCCTCTAAGGGTTTCTCAGCTAAGGCGACTCCGGCGATGCAAGGTGAACTTTTGTTCTCTGCCGATTCCATTTTCGATAGGGACTTAGAAACTTTTTACGGTTCACTTCCGTCCTGGAATGAGATCCAGGACTTATTGCAGTATCCCACTCCTCCGCCGGGTTTGTATAATAGATGTGTCTTCTCACTTTTCTTTCCTTTTAACTTAACACATTTTTCGAACTGTGGATTATTGTATGTTCGTAACACTTGTTCTTTATTCCAGGGGCAGGCCAGGTGGTTAGAACGTCGGACGTTCGACACCGCCTTGAGCAGTTTAAGTCGAGGAGAGCTTCTGCGAAACCCTCTACTGGTCGCACTGGGGATGTAGTCAGTTATCGCCCTCTTCTTGGGGTCATTGAAGAGGGCATTCGGAAAAAGAAGCGGAGCCGTTCCTTATTTGAGTCTTCCCCTGGTTCGCAGCTTCCTACTCAGCCTCCTCGTGACACTACGGAGGAGAGCACGGAACCCGGCCCCCCTCATCCTCCTTTCAAGAGCCCAACTGTTATTCGTATAAGGCGTCCTGATGTGCCTCGCCCCGTGCCTCGTGACCCTTTTGCCGGTCATCCTGATTTAGATCCGAGCTTTCAGGATATCTCATTTGATGAGGCCACGGGCGAGCACCTCCTTCCCCGCAACCCCATGGTAAGAGTGCTGGACGAGGCCAAGTCTTTAGATCTTGATTTACTTACTACACGGGTAGTCACCATGGGGGACGAAGCCAAGGCTAACATCGATCGGGTGGCCGCAGAGACTAAGAAGTTAATGGAGCATCATGCTAGATTGGCCAAGGCCGGGGAAGAGATCGGGAGTGCTAATATTCGGTTGAGGTTAAAAGTTGCCGATCAGGCCAAGCAGCTCGCCGATCAAGCCATCCAGATTTCTCAGCATGAGGAAGCCTCCAAGCGGCTGAAAGAGACGATGGAGAAGGCCAGTAGGGCGGAATTACGGAAGATGGAGGTCGCCTGCAGGGAACGGATTAACATGGCCATTACGATGGTGGACGAGGTTCGAAATGCGGATCTTGAGCGGGTAGAGGAGTTGTCTGGGAGGCTCGAGGCTGCGGAGATGGCTCAGGCCGAGTTGAAGGAGGAGATGAAGGAGATGAGGAGGTCCCTCAAGTTAAAGGAGGAGGAAATGAGGAGGTCTCTTCAGGCGGACTGCTTGAGATACCAATCAAAGAGGGACATTGCCGTCGCCAAGTTGCAAGCTTCCGAGGCCCGGGTGAGGGAGTTTGAGGAGAATGAGGGGATGATGGATGAGATGCTGCAGGACATGTACTTCCACACTTGGAAGGAGGGCGGCTTGTCTTGGATGGACGATTACCCTCGGGTGATGGCCAAGGTGTATCTCCAGGCTTTAGAGGAGGCCAGGGTGAACGTGGGTAAGGAAGGCGGAGAGGCTTTCAATTTGGATGCGGTTACTGCCCAGTTCTCGAAGGAGGAGCAAGCGGCGGTGAAGGAGGGGATGCGGCTGCTTGCTGCAGAGGAAGCGGGCGTGCAGTTGGATGATGAGGATCGAGCGGCGGATGCTGGTGAGTTATTCTTTTCCCTTTCTTTCCTTTCCGTGTTTTCATAACTTGATTGTTCGTTTAATGAATTCCCCTTCTGAACTGGACAGGTGGGACTCCTGATCCACATGCTGGGGGCTCTGATCCTGCGGCTAAGTAGACTGGGGAAGTTGGCGATGGAGGGTGGACGCGGCTGCCACCTTTTTATTTCTTTTTATCACTGTTTACGTTAGTCATCGACATGTAACTATAATAATATTATTTGCAAAGAATAACTTCGTGTGATTTTATAATATAAGCTGATGTTGTTATGTTTAAATGTTGTTGTCATCTTGATGTGCTGCGTGAGAAATATAACTATGTATATGCTTGTGATTCTAGTTGTGTTTGATGCTAAGTTTTTTGCTAGAAATATAATTTCATGTGTTGCAATGTTATTGTACGAACAAGCTATAGTTACGTATTTGTGTACAAGAAAAGAGAGTACCGCCCTTTATGTTTCATTCGCAGGCGGTAGCTTAGAGTGTCTTATGTAACTGTTCACGGATATAGCTGAGTACCCTGCCACCCAGTATGCAGACTTAGTTTCTTATGAGCGAATGCTTCCTATTTGGTTTCCTGTACTTTAGAGTTTGTTATACAGGATAGGAGAAAAGTATTTAAATGAAATGGAAATATAGTAAAAGTAAAACTTCCAGTCACGGAAGGCCGTCGATGTGCTTAAGTTCGTGGCAAACGGGTTTTGTAGTCACTTTCCCTAGCTGTGGGTCTTGGAGACATTTGTCACCCATCTTACGCCTCCGCGGGGAGTTTTCTTTTTTACCACAGCCGCACTTAAGACACATCGGAGCCGAGATCGCGCACGGTAACTACCCGAACCATTATGGTCCGTAATCGTGGGTATTATTCGATTTACCGTGGCCGGCTAGCGTGGGTGCCGTTGGCCGTGAAATACCCCTGGCTGGCCACACCTTATGTTGGGGCTTAAAGTAGGTTCACAGTTGCCGGCGAGCCGAACGCCGTAATGAGCTGCCATCGGCTATAGTCGGCCTTTATGATGACTTATAATCGGCTCATTACAGTTGGCTTTGAGGGCAGGCGCGCAATGAGTTAACCCGCAGCAGAGGGATGCTGGAGCAAAAGTGTCTCATTGGCGAGTGCATAGAATCGTAGCGTACCTGTTAGGCCTAGTCCAGATGAGGCCGCGGTGCGTCTTGAGTGGAGATGCCATAGGATTTTGTTCAACGGAAAGGGATAAAACTTAACAAGTAGCCAAGACATAAAGGAACAAGCTAAAAAGAGACAAGATTTTTTAAAGTGGTTCGGCACGAAAGTGCCTACGTCCACTGATTCTCTTTGTTAATTCACTTCATATGGGCAGTACAAGTTAAGAAAAGTATCGACGGAGGTGTCGGATGTTCCATGCCCTCTGGAACACCTCTCCATCCACTGTTGACAAAATGTAAGCTCCGTTGTGGAGATCTTTATGAATTACATATGGTCCGTCCCAGATGGTGTCTAGTGCCCCGGGGCGCGGAAAGATTCGCCTGAGGACAAGATCTCCTTCTTGTAAGCTGCGATGCTTGACTTTGGAATTGTATAGCGCTGCCACCTTTTGTTTGTGAGCTGCTGTTTTAAGTGATGCATCGTTTCTCCTTTCCTCAATCAGATCCAAAGACATGAGGAGGAGTTCTTCGTTTTCTTCTGGGTTGTAGTGGATCCTACGGTGGGAAGGCACAATAGTCTCAACTGGGAGCATTGCCTCCGATCCATATGCCAAGGAGAAAGGAGTATGTCCCGTTGATGTTCTGAAAGACGTGCTGTATGCCCATAGTGCCGTAGGAAGTTCGTCCACCCAAGCGCCTTTTGACTTTTCAAGTTTCTTCTTGATTAGGGTTTTGAGAATTTTGTTGACAGCTTCAACTTGTCCGTTTGCCTGAGGATAAGCTACTGATGAGAAGCTTTTATGAATTCCATGCTGTTGGCACCAGTCGGCAAATTCTTCGCTGTCAAACTGGAGTCCGTTGTCTGATATGATCTTGAGTGGGACTCCGTACCTGCAAAGAATATTTTTGATCAAGAAGTTTATAACTTTTGCTGAAGATATTTTATTTAGAGGTTCCGCTTCCACCCATTTGGTGAAATAATCGACTGCCACTATAGCATATTTGGCTCCGCCTCGGCCCGTTGGCAGTTCGCCAATTAAGTCAATTCCCCATATAGCAAAGGGCCAAGGGCTGGTCATTTGAGTAATTTCATTTGGGGGCAGTCGAGGAATCTTGGCAAATTTCTGGCATCTGTCGCATTTCTTGACGAAGTCTAAGGCGTCTTTGTTTAGCGTGGGCCAGTAATATCCATATCGGAGTATCTTTTTTGCCAGAGTCTGCACTCCAGTGTGATCTCCGCATCCTCCCTGATGGATGTTTGATAAGATTTCTTTGGCTTCCCTTCCGGCGACGCATCTTAATAAGGGGCTAGAGAAGCCACGCCGATAGAGGATGCCTTCTTGTATTGTGTAGTGGGGAACTTTCCTCAAGATCTTCTTGGCTTCATTACGCCTGTCGGGCAGTGTGCCATCTTGCAAATATTTCCGGATAGGAGTCATCCAGGTTCCTTCTTCGATTGCAGTTACCAGATTTACTTGTTCGAAACTTGGGGCTAGCTGCCTTGAGATGGCTAGTGTTCCGAAAATGGTGCTATTCTTCATACTAGCTTGCTTTGCAAGTTCATCTGCCTCTTGGTTCTCTTCTCGAGGAATATGTTTGATTAGATAGTGGTCCAATTGATCGAGCAGCAGTTTGGTTTTCCTTAGGTATGTTGTGAGTCGTTCTCCTCGAGTCTGGAATTCTCCTAGTACCTGGTTTACGATAAGCTGAGAATCACTATGAAGACATAAGGAATTGATTCCAATTTCTAGGGCAAGCTCCAATCCCGCTATTACTGCCTCATATTCAGCATCGTTGTTGGTGGCCGTGAACTCCAACCTTAATGCGTAGTACAACTTTCTTCCCCTGGGAGTGATGATCACAATTCCTGCCCCCGAGCCTTGTTCGTTCGATGCTCCATCTACAAAGAGGTTCCACTTGATGTTTTTTGCCACTTCGGATTGTTCCTTGCCTTCGTTGGTAGTGAATTCGGCGATGAAATCGGTCATGGCTTGCCCTTTGATAGCGGTGCGAGGATGGTAGGTGATATCATACTGACTTAGTTCGATGCACCATTTGAGGAGTCGCCCAGAAGTGTCAGGACGATGGAGCACTTGTCCTAGCGGTTGATCGGTTAGAACCCTGATGGAGTGAGACTGGAAGTAGTGTCGCAGTTTTCGTGACGCGATTAATAAACAATATGCTAATCTCTCTAGTTTAGGATATCTGGCCTCTGCCCCTGTAAATCTCTTACTTACAAAGTAAACCGGGCGTTGTGTGCGGTCTTCTTCTCTTACCAAGGCGGCGCTTAGAGCATGAGATGATACAGCGAGGTATAGGTATAACACTTCACCTTCATTTGGAGTTGAGAGTACTGGTGGTCTCTGAAGGTGTTCGATTAGGTTGAGGAAGGCTTTTAAGCATTCATCGGTCCACTCGAATCTCCCTTTGTCTTTCTTGAGAGCTTCGAAGAAAGGGACACACTTGTCAGTTGCCTTGGAAATGAATCTGCTTAGGGCGGCCACCTTTCCGTTTAGGCTCTGCATTTCTTTTCGAGTGGAGGGTATCCTTATTTCTTTTAGAGCCCGGATTTGTTCAGGGTTTGCTTCGATTCCTCTGGTGTGGACGATAAATCCTAAGAATTTTCCCGAAGATACTCCGAAGGAGCACTTTAGAGGATTCAGCTTCATTCCATATCGGCGAAGTACTTGAAACATCTCGCCCAGGTGGCTTACATGGTCGTCGGCTTTCCTGGACTTTACCAACATGTCATCCACATACACTTCCATAGTCCGTCCTATTAGTTCCGCGAACATCTTGTTGACGAGGCGCTGATAGGTAGCTCCAGCATTTTTGAGTCCAAAAGGCATGACTTTGTAACAATATAGTCCGCGGTCGGTGATGGAGCTAGTGTGGTCTTGATCAGGAGCGTGCATGGGAATCTGGTTATATCCGGAGTATGCATCCATAAAAGATAGGAGTTCGTGTCCGGCTGTGCTGTCCACAAGTTGGTCAATTCGGGGAAGTGGGAAGCAATCTTTTGGGCAAGCGTCATTCAGATTGGAGAAGTCAATACATGTTCGCCACTTTCCATTGGCCTTTTTTACTAGCACTGGGTTAGCGATCCATTCTGGGTAGATGGCTTCCCGTATGAAGCCATTAGCAAGTAGATTCTTTACTTCCTCATCAAGGGCTGCTGATCGCTCTGCCCCCATGCTCCTCTTTTTCTGCTTTACTGGTACCTTGGTGGGATCGATGTTCAGCATGTGGCATGCTATGTCGGGGGAGATTCCTGTCATATCGGCATGGGTCCACGCAAATACATCTAAGTTGTGGCGGAGAAAGTCAATGAGTTGATCTTTCAACTCCGTTTTTAGCTGAGATCCGACTTTTAATAGTTTACTTGAATCGTGCTTGTCTACAGATACGAATTCCATAGCCTCTGCAGGCTCGGCGGTAGCCTCCTCCTCTTTATCCCTGGGGTCTAGTTCATTGAAGGGATCGCTTGTGTATCGAAGAGGAGGGGCTTTCTTTAGTTGCTATGCCTCCAAGCTTTTCATGCAGAGAGTAGTCTCTGCATCTTTTCCTTTATTCTTTCTGCGGTTATTGTGAAGTTCAGTTACGTAGCAGTCTCGGGCAACATCTTGAGCTCCTTCTACTTCTCCTACTCCGTTGTCTGTTGGAAATTTCATTTTCAGGCACCAGGGGGCTAATACAATCTGGAAGTCAGACAAGGCTGGTCTTCCCAAGAAGGCGTTGTAAGCCGAGTGGTTTTCTATTAGCACGAACGTTTGTTTTCGCACAACGGAGCGGGGATGACTTCCTATTTCGACGAAGAGGTCAAGTTGTCCGAGGGGCATTTTTGCATCTCCAGTGAAACCGTGCAGTGGTTTGTCACAGGGGGATACATCCTTCATTGATAACTTCATTTTGTCGAAAGCATGTTTGAATAGGATATTTACGGAGCTTCCTGTGTCTATTAGAATCCGAAAAACTTTAGCTGGACCGAACCAGGCGGAGATGACCATAGGATCCATATGTGGGTACTGTCTTCCTTCCAAATCACGCCTACTGAATATGATGTCGTCGCTCTCTTTTCGTTTCGGGTGGCGTTCTTCCGTGATGGAGTTAACATAGCCTTCTGCATTTCTAAGCGACTTGCCGTACCTTTCCATCTCTGCCCAACTTCTGTCGGCGATGTGTGGTCCTCCTGAGATGGTAAGGACCACTATCTTCTCTTGACTAGAGCCACTGGTGTTGTGATTGTTGCGATTCCCTCCGCCTACCTCTGGGAGGGGTTGCTTCGAGTTCTCATTGGCTGGAGTTGGAGTCCTGTTCTGACCCTTCACATAGCGTTCCAGTTTTCTTCTTCTAATGTGTTCTTCGATCAAGTCCCGAAGATGGTGGCATTCATTGGTGTCATGTCCGTGGGATTCGTGGAAGCGACAGAACTTTCCGGACTTGAGTGCGTTATCTGACTCTTTCTTGTGCGGGGGGCGCTTGTATCCTAGTTCGCCCTGAGTGGCTAGGAAGATATTTTCGATTGTGTCGTTCAAAGGAGTGTAGGAGTCAAATCTCGGCCCTGGTCGATATTGGCGCTTTTCGACCTTTCTGCCCCCAGTATTGTCTCTAGATTCATTTCTTCGAGCGTCCTTAGCTGCAGTGGGAACCTTGTCCTGAACTGTCTTACCTTGTTGTCCTGATTGCCTCTCTGTAGCAGCGTCTTCAAGTCTCATATACTTTCCAGCTTCATGGAAGAAATCAGGCAAGGTAGCTGGTTTTTCCTTAGTTAATCTTCTGGCAAACTTGGTATCTGGATGTACACCACTACAGAGGGCCATTAGAGTGAGTTTTTCATCGGCATCTTGAACTGCTGCCGCTGCGGCGTTGAACCGCGTTAGATATTGTTGCAGCGTCTCTCCGGTTTTCTGTTTGACATTGGATAGAGAATAAGCATCCTTGGGTTGTTCCACATGGATGCGGAACTAGCTAATAAACCTTTCTTTCAACATCTCCCATGAGCTGATGGATCCTTGGGGTAGATGGCAGAACCAGGAGGTAGCTAGATCAGCTAGGAATAGCGGAAAGCATTTACATAACACTCCTTCTGTTGCTCCACTCATGAGCATATGCTGGGTGTATCTCTGCAAGTGTACGATGGGGTCGGAAGTTCCTTTGTAAGGTTCCATGGTTGGCATTTTCCATTCCCGGGGAGTGATGGCGGTTTCGATATTTCGAGTAAAGGGACTGGTGACCCTAGCGCCTATTCCCCGGTCCCTTTGCTCCCGTTGGACACATTCTCTGAATAATCGTGCCATTCGTTCGTCAGAACTTGGAGCGGACAAAAATGAGCTTGGTTCTTCCCTGCGGGATCTATCTCGTCCAGATGACCAGTAGGGATGGTACAGTCTATCACTTCTAGCATTATCCAGTGGTTGTCTTTGGCTGCTCGGATGCACGCTAGGACCAGCTACAGTTGCCCCCGGCCTTGATTTTCCCCTGTGGGGTTCTGTTTCGAGCACATCCATGGGGTCAACTTCGGGCTGGGTTCTAGCTCGGCTCCGTTCAGCGGGGTTTCTATGATTAGGTGGTATGACTGGCTCATCTACATCCGACCCTCGCCTGGTGCCTCCCCCGCTGGGTTCGGTTCCAAGGGCTTCCTCGAGTCGGAATTCGGGCTGAGTCCGGGCGCGACCCCTATCATTGTTATTCCTGTTGATAGCTTCTTCGAAGAGGGAAGACCTTTGTTGCCTCCGAGATCCTCCGGATTGGGACTCACCCCATGATTCAGTGTTGTGGTTGGACTCTTCAGCATCCCTTAAGCGTGACATGAGTTGGTCCACCAAAGCTTCTTGTTGGGATGTGAAGCGGTTAGTTACTTCAGCCACAGCCCTATCCAGATCTGCCCTAGTGATTGGTTGTTCCGTTGCGGGACCGGTTGGATTTTCCTGATTTTCATCTGGTACTGCTGTTGAAGTGGGCTGATCTGCGATTGCTGGATCTGGAAGGCTGCTAGTTGCGATGTTCTTTCCTTTGTTAACATCCCTTCTCTGTTTGGAAGGCATGATTTCTAAGCAACGAGCAATGTTGTTAGGAAGAAGGTTGAGTGGGAGAAGATGAAGCCCTGAGTTCAACTCTCAATGAAAGCACCAAAAATGTTTGCACAAAAAATGGACAAACACCTCCAAGTCGTATTATTTAGTTGATTATATGTGATTTTTAATGGTTTAGATGAGTTATGTAAATATGAAAAAAGTAGGGGCTGAAATGTAAAAGACACGCAGATTTATAGTGGTTCGGCCAGAATGTGCCTACGTCCACTTTATATGTTATTATCTTCTTTCTTTCGGATTACAAGTACAATGCTTCGTATACGAGTATATGAAAGTAGTTTGAAAGTTCCTTCCTTGCTTGAGCTCTCAAACTTGTCTGCCATTGTTGTACCCCTGCCCCTCTATTTATAGAATGAGGTAGGGGGCAGGGGTCTTGGAAGTATATAACTGCTGGTGGGCCCGGGCTGAAGCAATTTGGACTGGCAATCATCTGGTTCGGCAGAGGTCCATTCGGTGGTGAGGTATGGTTTGGCTCGGAGGTGTTGGTCCGGCCAGGCATGATTCGGTGTTGGTGGTCCGGTCGTGGAGTTGGTTCGGTCGTATGTGGTCCGGTCATGTAGGAAAGGGGTTGGACCGGTGGTATTGGAGAGGATGTTGATCCGGTATGGCTTGGTTGTGACTTTGAAGCTGGTTCGGCAGGAACTTGGACCGGTGTTGGGTAGGTGAGGCGTTGGTTCGGTGGAGCGGAGGGAAGGAGGCTGGCTATGCCGAATGGACACGTGCTTGCATCGCCGAATGAGAAGGGGGCTGGCCATGCCGGATGGACTTGGGCTTGCACTGCTGAATGAAGCTTCATGTGTGAATGCCGAGTGTACCTTGCCGAATGAATTGGAGGTTGCGAACCCGGGCGAAACTGACGCTTCTTGGTCTCAAGATCCCCTGGGTGAGAATTCGCCCAACAAAAAGCTTGAAAGTGGAGGAAGAAGATGAAGAATAAGTGTTAGAAATTTATGAAAAAAGGGGTGGGTATTTATAGGAAATATTTGGAAACAAATACTAAATGCAAATTACACATTTTCCCCATGCCCACACCTCCTCCATCCCTTCCAAATGCATGCCCCCCTCCCCCATGCTTCCATGTGCTTGAGGTGATATAGTGTAAATGAGTTGAAGGATGCTTTTGGTTTGCTTAAGTATTAAGTTTTCAAGAAAATATCTTGATATTTTGTGATATGTGCATACTTAAATGTATATGTATGTGTGTGTACATATATATGTTCATATGTATGGTAGGTTGTGCATGTATATGTTATATATGTGCACATGACATATAAACAAGGTTGAAATGACTTTTGAACAATTTTCATTCGTTAAACTGTTGAAAATCGGGAAGTTGATTACCGGTCATATTTTCACTTATAAATTAATTTACATATAAATGTAAAAAAAATTTGAAAAATCATTTCTTATCATTTTTAAGTAATTTAAAATGATTACGTTTTATTTCTGAAACTATATTGATAAATATAATAATCATTTATAAAAGGTGATATTATACCGATAAAGCGATACGAATTTTCGTATATTTTTAAATCAAGTATATATCTTTATAAAACTATTATAAATGATTTATTATCACTTTATAACTAATTAAAATGATGTAAAGACCCTCATTTTTTCGATAAATAATATATTAATTAAATAAGATTTTAGAACATAATATTGAATGAAAACTAAAATTTATGATTTAATAATGAGAGTAATAATTAGAATGTAATGTTAATAATGTTAATTTAAGGTAATTGCTAACTATTTTAATGTAATTCCAATTAATGGAAATGATTGTAAAGTTATAATTGGTTACAAACTGTAAATAAGAAAATACAATGAATGTTAAAATTATATGAGATCAATTAAAGTTGGCTATAATTAGAATATGATTTAATGATGTTGTTTAAATACTATTGATAACCATTTTAATCCAATTTCAGTCAATTGATAAAATTGTAAGATTATTTGGTTATAATATAAGTAATGAAACAAATTAAACGTTATATTTAAATGTGAAATTGTATGCAATTGATTAAAATAGGTAAATAAATATATAAAATCATTTTGGTAAGCAATTTATAACCATTTGCTGTAACTAATAAGATGATGGATGTGAATTAGTATAATAAATGATTGTTTAATTATCTTCTCATTAATTTATCCATTTGAATATTGAATGGGTAATTAATGAAATTTAAGCAATTGAATGTTGGGTGTAATGTTGGAATTATATGTCAATTATTGAAATAATTGTTAAGGTTTGTTGGTGATAAATTGAAATAGGGATGAATTAAATGTTATACTAAAAGGGAAATCATATGTAATTAGTGGAAATTGAATACAATTAGGGCTGTGTAAGTAGCCATAACATTTGTTGTTGATAATAAACCTATAAATGTGATTAAAATAAGTAAAAGGTAACATTTGTCATTTATCACCTATTTATTTAATCCACTGAAATTAAACTGAAAATGAATTGCAATTAATTCAATCTATTATTGCAATTAATATGAATTAAGTGATAACTATAGAATATTGATGTAATAAAATGTAAACTAATGTTAATTATATTCATAAGATAATAGTTGATTCAATAATAAGAGTGAAATCAAAATAAATGAATTTATTTGGAATTTAAATTATAATTAACTGAAAATATATTGCAATTGCAATTGAACGCTGAAATTTGTGCAACATATGTATTAAAATTATCATGGAAAGTTTATCTAAAAAGATTATAAATTTATATGTAATAAACAATGATGAAATTAGTTAATAATTTACTCTGAATTTAAAAAGTGATTTAGCCAATTTAATATCAATTTATTTAAATAACGTGAAAATAGCCATTTTGGCCACTACCTAGGATTTCGACGAAATCAGTTTCACCGGATCTATAATAGTGAATTATTATAGGATTTCAAGTTTCGTAGTGATCGGACTTGTCATTTGATCGTGCAAGCTCGAAACGCGTAGAAATCAATTTAATGAAATCAATTTGAAATAAGCTGATTTTAAAAGCTAACTTCTTCATACAATGAAATTAGAACTTGAAAACTATTCCATTGAGTTTAAAAATATCGAAAACATCTATTTTAATATATGGGATGACCCATTTTCGTTTCGGAAGCGAAATGGGCTTTTCGGGTCGTTATTGTCATTCAAACCAATTCTATATGTTCATTTTTTCTTATCGGACCTTGTCTATGTAAATAGATTTATCCGAAAACCTAGCAGCCATTTTATTTCTTATCTCTATACGTATCTTTCTATTCCACCTTTCTACTTCTTCTTTTCAATAGCTGCAGATCCAAACCCAAATTCAATTTCAGAAACCAAATCGAAAAATTAAACTTCTCAAAATTATATCATATTATATATCATCTGAAAGCTCTCGCCAAGCGTAATCCACTACAGTGACTCATTTTTCTATTTGGTTCACTGTTTGACCAGAAATTGAGGCTGAACCTCCACCGTCCATTCCTATGGTTTACAATCCAACGGTGGATCGTCGTCCACTCTACGATTAGGAGGTGGCGTCGGGAGGGTAGAGTCAAGCAGGTTCTTAGGGTGTCGTTCATTCATGCTAAATGGTCTCCAGTTCGCCATGATTTGGGTTTATTATGGAAGGCGACGGTTGTCACATCAGGGATGCGAAGCGATCGTGAGTGGTACTGGGGCGTGCGCCCCGGCCTGAAGGAGGCAACACCATTCATGGATCGTGGCATGTTGCTTATGGAGGCAGCGAAAATTGATTAAAGGTGGCGATGTTCATGGTGACTGCAGGGGGAATCGCGATTTTAGGCTGAGTTCGATAGGGTTTTGCACGTTCACGTGCATGCTGACGTGGTTGGTTGAGGTAATGTATTCTTTCTTTTGTTTTATTTATTTAATTTACGTTTAAAATTTCCATCGTTCTAACGCTAATAACTTTTGCATACAAGCTTGGTTTTACGCATGGTTTGCTCCATTGTGATCTTATCAAATTTGAACATTATGAAACTAGTTTGGATGAATTATGAGACTGTTGAATTTTGGACTATTTTCGGATTTTAAAAACGACTGAAAATCAAAGGTGAGAGTTTTAACCACTCACGAATACTAAATTATTTTATGTTAGTTAAATTTAATTATTGATGTGATTAGAAATTGATTGGTTACTGTTTGGTATACTATAAATTGTAATACCAGTTAAATCCGATTTTTTTCGAATTTAATTGCTATTTAATTTAATGTTGAAATTGAAACTGTCGGTTAATAGCTGTTAATGATAACCAGTAAATTGTTGTTAGTTATTGGTTGATTGAATGATGATTATGTTGGATGTTCAATTGTTGGTATTCGGATGATTGGATGAATGTTATTGGTTGATATTTTGGATGATTGGATGTTTATTTATGTCTATATCTCTATTATCCCTATGGGTTGAAATGATATATACCCGAATGATCTTATTGATTAGAGGGAAATCATTATGGGTTGAAACGATAAGCCCAAGCGGTTTTCATTTACTTAGAAATGTTGATTTTTGATACTCATTGAAATGACATATACCCATATTATTTCTTAAATTTGGATTTATGTGATGAAACTGAATTATTCGAAAGGTTTAAGTTGAACTTCAATTTATTTTAAATTAAAATGATTAAGATTGATATTTTGAATTATTTAAAATCCTTTATATAATTGTGTCTACGTTGTACACTTGATAAGAAATGGAAATCCCATAATATCTCTGAAGCCATTGCATTAATGTTTCTATTACTTATTTTGATTTGACTTACATAAGATCTTTTAGTTCTGGCTTGAGTGTTTTGTCTTTCCATTATGCTCAGGTCAGTCTGAGGTTTCAGTGTATTGAAGCCTTTTTAGTGGAGGCGAAGACGAAGATTCAGTATATTATTTCTATTTATTATTATTATCCCACTGCATATTGTGTTCCACTGCATTATTTGTTTATTTCTAATGTATATATAACTCTGATTTGAATTGTAAAAGTGTAATCAAATGTTATTTGTAAAATTGCTTCATGGACTGTTTATTTGATTATTATATTTTTTCGTTCCGCTGCGAGATTCTGTGTTTTGTTTTTCTTTTCTTTTCTTATTTTCCCCATTAACAATCCTCCATTTTGAATGGTTTGGATTAGACATGTGTGGTTTATTGTCGATTTAAACTGTTCAAAATGGTGGGTCGTTACAGTTGGTATCAGAGCTTTAGTTTAGATATACCTTAGCCTGTTGGGGTTAACTCATTAGAGGTAGGGTAGTAATACCCTAGAATGAGTTGTCTAGGTGTATATATAAGAGATCGTATTTGTTAGTGTTATAAAAAAGTTTTATAAAAAGTTTTGAAATGAAATAATTTTCCCAATATTATATGTTATATATAATGGAATAAAAATTTTATAACTATTATAGTTATTCGTAATGTGTCTACTTTATGAAATGATAATATTTAATTATTATCATTTATGTTGATTTGTTGTATTTGGTTAGTTTATAAACATTGGTTCTTATTGTTGATTGAATTTTTGGACTAGACACTAGTTTAATAATGGTGTATTAAAGGAAATAAAGTGAATAATTAGGATATTTGTTGTGAAATTGAAATGGTTTTTTGTGTGAATCTTGTTGTTTCATTGATTGGGAGTTTCAACTATTGAAATAAAATGGAATATATGTATATTTGGACAGTCGAAAACTTCTGAATTGATATTTAAGTTGAAATGTGGTAATTGTGTTGAATTATGCAGTTGAATTTGATAACCTTGATTTGAAAGCATGTGAAACAAGGTTTAATTTGTTATATCTATGTTTAGTAAATGAATAGAATGGTTGTATTCATTCTTGGCATGTAACGTAAAGTGTGAAATTTAAGCCTTAGCATGTTTAAATTGAAATTGTGATTAAAAGAAATGCTATAATTGTGAACTTAGTTAACAATTTGTGAAATGTGTCATAAATAAATTTGAAGTAAAAGTGAAACTAATTGGATAAACAATATGGACTAAAAGTGAAATGATTATAAATAAAGTCACGAGTTGTAAATTATTTATGAAATAAATGGATATTGCAATAAATATAGTATTAAATGAGAAAAATTACATGTGAAATTGAATGTAGTTTAAAATTGAAGAGAAATATAAGCAATGTATGAATGTATTAATATTTTAGGCTAATTAAGAAATTCTATGAGACAAATGTTAAAGTATGAAGTGATATTTATGTTAATCAATGAGATTTATAAAGAAGTTAAATTGAAAATGAAAGTGTAATAAAACAAGTTGGAATAGATATATAAGTTGTACGTATGTTGTTTTATTCGCATAATAATTTGATCCAGATTTAAATACACAAGTTTGAGGTGAATTACACCATTTCTGTTAGGATTTTTCATTCAAGTCTTGATGTCGAATATTTGATATAGATTTTTGTTTCAATTTTAGAATTCTCTATCATAGTATATGGCCATGCAAGGAGAATGAGGGTTTTTACTCAAGAAACCATATCGAAGATTGCATTAGGGAAGTCGAATGGACAATACTAGTTCAAAAGCGAACTTGTGTGATCGAGCAAGCGATGGAATGTGATTTTGTGAAATGATGACATATGTACATCTTATGTTGTAATATTATTGATATGCTTTGGCGCTGAAATTGAAAGTTGTTGGGTTGGATTTCTTTTTAATTTAAATTAGAATGTTTCTTTTATGCAAAACTATTATTAATTCAAAACCATTTTACAAAACTATTTTCTTTTATTTTCTTATGCAAGCTATTTTATTCTATTTTATATACAAAACTATTTTACAAACTATTCTATTTACAAAACCTTTTTACAAACTATTTTACTTACAAATTATTTTACAAACTATTTTATTTACAAACTATTTTACAAAACTATTTTATAGACAAAACTATTTCACAAAACGATTTTATATACAAAACTATTCTAAATTCAAAACCTTTTATAACGCAAAGATGTTCAAGCCCATATGGCTCTTCATGCAGCGTAATTGATTTTGAAAAAAAAATTATTCTTGTATAAGACGGACTTTATATAAGTATAAGGTGATTTTGAAAACTATTGATTTTGGAAGGTATTTGACCTGAAAATACAACGGAATTTATATAAGAATGATTTGATATATTCGAGATTATTGATTTTGGAAAGTACTCTATCTGAAAATGAAATCTTATGTATAATGGAATTTATACAAGTGTGATATTTGAAGCTATGATTTTGAAAGGTTACTATATATGGTATGTTATATTTTGAAGTAAAAGGTATGGGGAAGTACCCTCCATGAAGAAGTATAGTATGTTATGCTTCGACCCAGATGGACTTGGGGATCCAGGATTGGATTCGACCAATAAATCCTAATATACTTGGGTGAATTTAGAAATGGATTCAAACCGATATAGTTGTCCGGATTTAAACTTATGAGTTCCTCGATTATTTTTTCAAGGTAGATGGTTCTTTAATTTACCCAATGGAGGCGCTTCGGATCCTAGGATCTATTGCTTATGGATCTTTTGAAAAGGAACTGCATCCATTGCGTAAATCATTTAATTAGAAGTGACCGCTATAGCAGGGATCGATTGTCCCTTGTTTACGAAATGGCTACGATATTTTTTTGGAATTCAAAAGGTGAAAGGATCTTCTGGAAAGTTTTGTGTCCATTTCGTAAACACTGGATCAGCAGTGGGCCACTGTTATCGTAACATCATCATTTGACACTAGATTTTGAGCGGTACTTTTCATACCTGTTTTTAAGTATTTTTCACTAGGTGTTGAAATAGGTCTACTAAGTACTTGGAGATTTCTAGTCTTACGCTTAATCAACGTATGTCCAGAGTCTGCAAGAACGAGGCTAAACTTGTTAAAACATCGTATTATAAATATATTTTAATAAAGAACTATATAAAAGATATTTTGGTCATTTCTCATATCTAAATACTTTAAATGGTTTAAAATATTGTTTATCTATGTACAACATGGTTTAGCAGTAAATTATTAGTGTTGTAAATATTGTGAGAAGTTATTAATAAATAAAAAGTATTTAAGTTAATGATTATTGATTTATTGATGATGTTTAAAATTATTTTGAGATTTAAAACTAATAAAATTTATAAATAATGGATTTTAAGGTTTTCAATAACTTCTTTTTTAAATATAAGTAATAATGTAAATATTTTTTTAAAATATTTTTCGTATATTTATAAAGATGTTATTTAAAAAAATTATGTGGTATTTATAAATGAAGAAAGAAATTTTACAGATGAAACTTTTCCGTAAAGTATTAAAGTAATAAAGATGATTGATTTGCAAATGAAGTTTTCAAATGAATATTTCAAGAAAAATTTATATAAGTTTCTTTGAATGCATAATTTAAAGATATTATATAAGTGGAAAAATGATTTGCGAAGTTTTATTTATAGTAATGTACCTGACCAATTAGTTTGAATCTCTATTTTTGGAACTATGGTTTGAAATATTTACTTGATTTCGAAGCACTAACAGTATATTTATAGGTTTATTCACTAGTTGAAAATTTTATATTAAACCATAATAAATGTTTTCCATGATTTGAATATTCATTTTTAAATAGGTGTAAATTAATTATGAAGATATGAAATTTTATATTTGGTTTGGATATTTAATGTAAGATTTGAGTATACTATTAGTTTCAGTTTAATAATCTAGGGTTATACTTATTTTAAAATAGTAAGTCTAATAAATTATCGAATTTATCATAATGTTTTGATATAAACTTCTAGCATTGTTTAAATATTTTGGAAAATTCTTGCATAATGCTAGAAAGATGTTTTAAATAAATCTTATATTCTTACTAAGTGAATGAGGTTAAATATTTTGATTGAATTTTTAGATATACTATAACATTTCTTTTCTCTTCAATGGCGAACACCAAAAAATTATGTTACATTCAATTACATTCCTAATATATATATATATAACTTACCATAAATGTTTAATAAGTTGAAATGTTAATAGAATATGTAATGGAACATTATACAAGTAAAACTTAAGTAATGGAAGTGTTCAATGAAATTATTTCTAAATAAAAATTTCGATGTACAAGAAATGTTATGGATGTAAATTAATATTGTGAAATAATTTATTTAAGTACATGAAAGAAAGAAAAAGTCATTGTATGAATGAATAAAAAAAGAAGAGAAAAAAGGGTAAATAATGATATGAAAAGAAACAGATTAAATTAACTTAAATAATGTGAGGAAATTCTTGGCTGTTTTAGATATGAGATGTTTGGAAAGTATAATTCTAATTGTTTAAAGTTATGGATAGCCTATTGAGTAATTACCAAAGTTTGTTGAGTGTAGGATACACTTGATAGTTTATTCGTCACCCTTGTACAATTAAAAGTTTTTGAACTAGACAAACCACTGATTTTGGTTAATGTGTGATGGATTATGTGGTTGCATATAATGGTTGTATTGTTTGTTTGTACATGTTTTATAGTGATTTGCTTTTCTTGCAAATTGAAGCAACTTAAATATTTCCCTTTTTACATAATTATTGACTTATTTTGGATTATATATGTGAAATATAGGTTTATGGAAGCAATAGCAATTGCTTTTGGTTTCGTAAATAAGCATTGTTTGCCCGACAAATAGGTACGTTTTCGGATTACGATTTTCTACCGATATTATATTGTTTTCCCATGGTTTGGGATATTTATTTTGACATATAATATATATATATATATATATTGGTATGGTTATTATTGATGTTTTTATTATTTTTTGGAACTCTCCGTATAAAGGCGACTCTGTCGAAATTTTCAATGAATTTTTGATTTAGAAATTTTGTGAAAATGAGATATTTTCAAAATTTTGTTTATTTGAATATGAAGATTTAATTATGATTAATTAGTATATTTTATTTAAAATACTTAATTATGTAAGTTAATTGTTTATAAATTGAATAATTTAAATAAAATATATTAATTCCTTAATTCTTCTTTTTCCTTTTCGAGGACGAAAAGTATTGAGTGGGGGAGAGTGTAACGATCCGTATTTTTCCGACAAATAAAATATTAATTAAATAAGATTTTAGAACTTAATATTGAAAGGAAACTAAAATTTGTGATTTAATAATGAGAGTAATAACTAGAACGTAATGTTAATTTAAGGTAATTGCTAACTATTTTAATGTAATTCCAATTAATGGAAATGATTGTAAAGTTATAATTGATTATAAACTATAAATAAGAAAATACATTGAATGTTAAAAATATATGGGATCAATTAGAGTTGGCTAGCAATTAAAATATGATTTAATGATGTTGTTTGAATACTATTGATAACCATTTTAATCAAATTTCAATCAATTGATAAAATTGTAAGGTTATTTGTTATAATTGTAAGTAATGAAATAAATTAAACGATGTATTTGAAGGCGAAATTGTATGCAATTGATTAAAATAGGTTAATATGGATATAAAATCATTTTGGTAAGAAATTTATAACCCTCTGTTGTAACTAATAGGATGATGGATATGAATTAGTATAATAAATGATTGTTTAATTATCTTCTCATTAATTTGTCCATTTGAATATTGAATGGGTAATAAATGGAATTTAGGCAATTGAATGTTGGGTTTAATGTTGGAATTATATGTCAGTGGTTGAAATAATTGTACAGTTAAGTTAGTGATAAATTGAAATAAGGATGAATAAAATGTTATAGTAAAAGGGAAATCATATGTAATTAGTGAAAATTGAATACAATCAGGGTTGTATAAGTAGTCATTACATTTGTTGTCGATAATAAACCTATAAATGTGATTAAAGTAAGTAAAAGGTAACATTTGTCATTTATAACCTATTTATTTAATACATTGAAATTAAATTGAAAATTAATTGCAATTAATCCAATCAATTATTGCAGCTAATATGAATTAAAGTGATAACTATAGAATATTGATGTAATAAAATATAAACTAATGTTAATTATATTCATAAAATAATTGTAGATTTAATAATAAGAGTGAAATAAAAAATAAATGAATTTATTTGGAATTTATATTATAATTTACTAAAAATTTATCGCAATTGCAATTGAACGCTTAAATTTGTGCAACATATGTATTGAAACTAACATGGAAAGTTTATCTTAAAAGATTATAGATTTATATGCAATAAACAATGATGAAATTTGTTAATAATTTACTTTGAATTTAAAAAGTGATTTAACAAATTTAATATTAATTTATTTAATTAACGTGAAAATAGCCATTTTGGCCACTGTCTCAGATTTCGACAAAACCAATTTCATCGGATCCGTAACAATAAATTATTGTAGGATTTCAAGTTTAGTAACGATCAGACTTGTTGTAACAAACGGGTTTTTCAACCCTCGTAAATCGACATTAATACGTCAACTGTATAAAAATGCCGAGCAGTCGGATGCCGGAAATACCAGCTCATTAGGGGTGAAGAAGAAGGAGATAGAAGAAAAAAAGAACGATACAGAATCTCACAATCGCAGCGGAACAAAATATAATATATAATAACAGGGTTTACACAAAAGAATATGCAACAATTTATACACTTACAATTATTAGAGTACAAGCATCAATACATCAAACTGGATAGTTATATAACTTGTCCTTACACAGCGGAATATAAGTCAATTATGGAAATACATCTGAAACTCCTCCAACTAGCCTCCTGAGAACCCATAGCATTTCCTGAATCTGTAATTCTCGGTCTGACCCAAGCATTATAATAAGATAACACTCGAATCAGTCTAGAAAACAAGTGCGATATAAACACACTCAATTTGATTTATTAGAGTTATCAAACTCCTTTGAAAAACAAAGGTATCTCGTAAGACCGCGTCACACATAAACAAGATGGGTTTTTACCTTATGATAACCAAATCATTTTTATAGAAATTCCATTGATACTATAATAGCATCTAAATACAAATACTTGTTCAAAGTGTCGAAATTGTTACATTAATTAAATTCAAGCATACTAGGCTCTACAAAAAAACCATAAGCTCGTATTAGAGAATGGATTCCAAGTGAATGACTAGGCAATGGGGTAACACATGTCACATTACACATCTAGAATAGCGTACCAGGGACCACTCCGGGATCCCCTGCTACTTAAGACCGGCCTACCCCTAACCTGGATAGACCAAATAAGATTACCCCGCTGTTGGGATCAGCAACCGCCACACAGTCAAATAAAAGGGACTCTAGATAGGGGTAACCTTAACCTACTTGGGTGCGACCAACTTACCCTTGCTGCATCTCCCCTGATTTTCATTCATTCCTAGTTGATGAGGCCTTGACTCGAGGCTAAGCGTTACCTTTTCAAGAACAAATTTAACTTAGAATGATCATCGCCCTCCAACGACGATGTTCTAGAAGCATTCGTACATACAAGTTGTCCTAGGTCTGGACAAACCGAATCACCGTGTTCATCATCTTTACGGTATTCTTTCGCTATGTTCAAACCCGGATCGAAGTGTTTTTCGGATAATTAAATCTGATCCCGTCTCTTCTAAACAATTAGCGAAATTGGCCGATTATTGATAGTCGGTTATTTAACCATCAATTTAACATCCATAAGCAATCATCTGGCCTCATTATAAATTTTTCCAAAATATTTGGCTTCAAAATATCTATAAAAGATATATCTATCCCTTCCAACATTTGAAAACAATCTTTCAAATATTTAAACCCATAACACCTCCACACTTAGGAATATTTTCAAATTTCTATTTTCTATACTTAGGAAAATATTACCAGTCTAATTTTCCAAAAATCCTTTCAATATTAACGTTTCAGAAAATTATTCTGCAACTTTTTCCCAAAATCACCGGAATCACAAATAGATTTCCTCTCCTCAAATCATATCCTTTGTAAGCACCTTTTTCAATCTCGAGAGAATTTGTAAAATAATTTTTTTTCGAATTTCTTTAAAACTCTATATACATATATATAATAAGTATTTAAAGGTTAATAATTCATTTTTAAAATATGTTCAAGTAATTATTAAAAATCAAAAAAACATTTTCATAATATTAATAACTCATTTTTAGTTAAATAAATAATTTTCATAGCTGATTTTGAAAGTTAGAATTTACTAAAATAAATACTTCATATTTAAAAATCTACTTACCCAGTACTTAAATCTCAACTGGTTTAAAAATTCCATGGTTTTAAAATAATAAAATTTCCTCTTTTAAACAACCTCACCTCTTGTAATTTAAGATATATTTTAAAATCTCAATAACCTATTTTAGTTTATAACCTCCTCTCGAATTCACAACATCCCGATTCATTGACGATTCATTAACCATTCTCATTTCAAAAATAAAATTTTCCATTTTTCTCGACCCTGTTTCCATATTGTAATATAATTCCTCCTATGAATTTATATTTCCAATAATCATCTGATATCGAATTTCTTCATTCAAAACATCATTTATCAATTTTATAACCCCCTTTGGTTTTACCTGTTTATAAAAACAAAACTATTTGTAAAAATCCACTATATAAATTTTATTTCTTATAAATTGCATTAATACTTCCAATCTATTTTTCGATATTGATTTCAACTTCTTTTTATATTTCAAGAATATCACTTATAAATTCTTTTATAAAATTCATTTTAAAAATATTCATTTATAATTCACAATAGTTAAGTATAACCAATCAATTATATTTTTCTAATTCAATTTCTTTCAAATAACTCCACTTCCTACATTTTATTTTCAAATTACCTTCAATTCCATAAATTTTAAAAATATATTTATAGTAAATTATCAAAAATCAGGCCAATGCTATAATAGCATCCAATAATTCAATCACTGCAATAATCTATAATAGATTATTTTACATAAATCATATATCACTATGTACGAAAAATAAACAATAAACTTGAGGAATCCAGTTTGATTCCTCCAAACTGTTTCCCCTGCATTCATAGATGTTAATATACATAAAATAAATACCAATCCCACTTCGAAGGAGATATCGTGGTATATAGGGTCATCCGCTATTTTGCAGGGCGCATAAGGTCTTATCCACTATAACGTGCGGGAATATTACTCCAAACACTATAAATATATCATCCAACCAAAAATTTCAACTTATTAACCCAATCAACATCCAATAATTTAAATATAACGTTTAAAATTTTAAATATGGCAACCTAAAAATGAGTTAGAAACTCTCACCTGCTTTTTTATTTGTAGATCATTCCAAATCTTGATTTGTTTACTATATTTTTGGACCACGCATAGCCAGTAATTTAAATTAATAAGTATTCGACTTCAATAAAATAATTATTTGTACTAATTAAACCATTATAGTTAATTATCCCCAAAAGCAGAACAAACCGAGCAAAACCAAGTCGTTGCTTCTTTTCGAACGCGACATGAAGCTTCCCCCTACCTCGGCCACACATACATCGGGTGTGACGACCGCCCATGACTCCTGCACTAAACAAGGAAATAGTGCGCTGTAAAGTGTGCCAGGCAGCCATGGATGATCATCAAGGTAAGGTAAAAACAGCGGAGTCTATCGTATTACTCACAGCGCATGGGTAAAATACAATAGAATATATATATATATATTTATATATATATATATATATATATATATATATATAGTGAAGCTCCACAAAACAGAATCTCGTCAAATAAGCCTCATAGTAGTTTGATACAAAAATCTGAAAAGTCAATACATCAAGCCTCACTACATATCACTCAGGGAATATACAAGCAGCGGAACATCCAGTACATATAGTAAGAAAATAATATGCAAGCCTCCAGCTCGTCTTCGTCATCAGCATCGTTGGTCACTAAGAACAGCACCTGTCACCTGCTACCTAGTCTGCCCATCCTAAAATGGATGAACAGCCCAAGGTAATAAGAGTTGAACATAAAACCTTGAGTCAGACAACTGTCTTAGTGAGCGGTAAATTAACTAACAACATACCAAAAGAAAATAAAGGTAAAAGGAATAGGAACCCAACCCTCCCACTCCACCTCTTTCTACAGTGATACCACCCAGGCACACTAAGCAGAAGTAAACATAGCAAATCAGACATTTAAAGTACAGCAATTATCACTCGAGTCAAGGTCGATGTTTTCCAAGTACAAACCCCCAAGGCCTAAACCAAGATCAGATAAGCACCTGGAAAACATCGCTCTTGAGACCGAATGACGATACAACCAAAACATCCAAACATCCATGACTCTAGCTATCACTGTTATCATTGCTTCGATACCATCGTTAACTGAATGACCGTCACCTTTCTTTCAGCCATCCGTCAAGGGCTAATGGTAACCCCGGTTCTAGACTAAACTCCGCACGTCGTCGCAGCCCGTGCCTAGGACTATCGAATCTGCCCAGAGTAATCGACCACCAACTGTAGTCTTTTAGGACTATCGAATCTGCCCAGCGTACTCTTGCTTTGAGTCTGCTAGAACCTTCAATAACGATGAAATCTCAGCCTTCTAGTCATCCTCCTCGACGACTATTCTCATACTAGCTCAAGCGCCTCTCGAGCCAACCATTATCCACAAACTCGAACCATCCCTCGAGTTATCAACATGCTTGGAATGATCCCGTCTTAATTATACCAAAGCTACCTCACATCATGCCTCGCCTCATCTCATTCATAGCAAAGCTCCATCTCAACATCATCATCAAATCCGTCCATATAAGCTTTATCATCCACTACATATGCCACGTGCAGCTTTTCTATTAAAGAGCTTCCCCTTAGCCTTTGAATCATCTTCGACCAACTTGCCCAAATCCAACCACTAATCAACTAATTTATAACAATCAATCAAGTCAATCATTAATCCAAGTAATTAAGCATTCAAACATGATCTAAAAGCAATTATACAAAAATGTCCATCTTGTAAATAAAGAGTCTAAATCTAACAAGCATAATCATGAATAATATCTCTACAACTTGATGGATGAACTTGCATAGGTTAACATGTATTATAATGGATTTCAAATCTTCATGAACAATGGATCTATACTAAGGTTTACGAAAATGCATGAAATCACTATTTTTAACACAAAATCAAGCCACCAATCCAATATACTCCTTTGGGTCCGTGTGAGAGATAACCACCACTCACCGAATCGCTTAAACACCTTAAAAGCAACACATTCCAAATCTGGACAGCGAAGGATCTAGCTCGATCCGCCAAAATTCCGCTTCAAACGATGAAATCCCTCTTCGATGGATGGAGATCTTCAATCTATGCTCTTGGATCTTCGATTTGGATGGAAGGAAGCACAAAATTAAAGAGTAGAAAAGAAGTGAAGAAGTGTAGCACTCGAGCTCTCAAAATGGCAGAACTTCGTTGCTTCAAAATTCCGGATCCCAAAAATGAAGCTAACCCATGTATTTATAGGCCGAACTCATAAGTCGCTCGCCCTTAAGTCGCTCATGACTTAACGAAACCCCACGACCTACGACCTATCAACTCGAGTATATGCGCGACCTAACATTCAAGCCTTCGCGCGACACAACGACCTAACACATATGTTTGCGCACAAAATGGGCAAACACCTCCAAGTCGTGTGATTTAGTTGATTTTATGTGATTCTTAATGATTCAGATGAGTTATGTAAATATGAAAAAAGCAGGGGCTGAAATGTAAAAGACACACAGATTTATAGTGGTTCGGCCAGAACGTGCCTACGTCCACTTTATATGTTATTATCTTCTTTGTTTCAGATTACAAGTACAATGCTTTGTGTGCAAGTATATGAAAGTAGTTTGAAAGTTCCTTCCATGCTTGAGCTCTCAAACTTGTCTGCCATTGTTGTACCACTGCCCCTCTATTTATAGAGTGAGGTAGGGGGCAGGGGTCTTGGATGTATATAGCTGCTGGTGGGCCTGGGCGGAAGCAATCTGGACTGGCAATCTTCTGGTTCGGCAAAGCTCCATTCGTCTTTGAGCTTGGACCGGTGGTAGGTGTGCATGTGGACCGACAGTGGAAAAGAGAGGGTTGGTTCGGTGGTGGCTTGGACCGGCAGTAGGAGTGTGAGAGGGGCTGGTCCGGTTAGGACTTTGGTCCGGTCGTGGGTTGGTGGGTTGGTTCGGTGGTGGGGATGAGGCCTTGGTCCGGCAGTTTAGAGGAGGCGTGTTGGTTCGGTATACCGAACCAGTTGGTTCGATATTGGAGGGCTTGGGCCGAATGAAAGCTTGGGGCCGAATGAGCTTCTACATTGAGAATGTTGGATGGACTTCTAGGCTAGTATTGAGCCTTTTGGCTGTCGAACAAAGTGGAGGTTGCGAACCCGGGTGAAACTGTAACTTCTCGGTCTCGAGATCTTCTGGGTGAGAAATCGCCCAACATTTGCCCCCCAAAGTGGGGCACGTGCTTGCATGTGTCGCGTTTTGTTTCCCTGTGGTAGGAAGGCTTGTTTTGTAATGCAATGGGCTGGATGTTCATATCCTGTTGATGTCCTGCAAAGGAATTTACAGTTATAGTGTGACTTCAGATAACGACCGTCCAGGATCGAAGCATTTGAGACGAAGTGAATCGCGCCGTTCGGGGCAAGAGGTGTGCCCCGAGGGGGCTTAGCATTATCGATGCCGAGTTCACGTCAGAGTGGGTCCCTGGATCGTTTGTCAAGGTGCTTTATCGCCAGCTCAGAGCATGCCTAGGGATCGTTCGCGGCCCCGTACATGTGTAAGTAGCTTAGCCATTTCATAATGATCAGAATCAAATATCCATTTAACCGATGAGCTTAAAAAAGGGTGTCAAAGTGCAAATTCTCACGACGATAGGGTTAATAGCCATTCAGAGCGTGCCTATGGGCTGTTCGTAGTCGCGTACACATGTAAATGATTAACCCACGTTGGAGAGAGATTTACGACTCATTCATTGTTATCATATTTTCTACTTTATTAGTGGGTCCTAGAGTTCGGTACTTATCTGAGTGAGGTGCTTTAGTGCCCCCTGTTTCTGGTTTCTGGTGGTAGAGACAGTTTCATTCGGTTTTTGGCTGGTAGAGATAGCTTCATTCGGTCTTAGTTTGTTCGGTCTGCCGAATGGGTTGGTCCGGTAGTGTTGCGCTCATCTATATATAGGGGCTACACCCCCTTGGTTTTTCCTTACCGAATCAACGAAAGCCGAACTAATTCTTAGCCGAACCAAGCTTATACCGAATCAGGTATATATCCTTTGCCGAATGACCTTTATCGCCGAATGAATCTGGCTGCCGAATACACACGAAAGTCTTTGTTTGCCGAATGTGCTTTAGGTCTCAGTGCCGAATGACACGTATACCGGATGAACTCTTAGTGCTGAATGAACTTATTATCTCCCTGCCGAATGAACTCACTTGCACTGCCGAATGAACTTGATATTTTAGCAGAATTCCGGACTTATGCATTCTTTTTTGCTTACATCTCTGTATTCTTTGTTCTAACAACCTGTCTTTTCACTTTTGTGTATGCAGATAAATGTCTCGCAAGGCGGAAACACGATCAGATAGACGGAAGTCGAGGGATGGAGGAGAGTCTTCTTCCGTGCCCCCAGCCCAATCGGGATCGGCGCCACGTGGGCCTTCCCCGAGGTCGTTAGTGGACGGATATGGGCCCCAGGAACTTCTGGTCTCTCCTCCCGATTGTTTTCCTAGTTCCCTAAAGGAGGAGCAACTTGATGTCATATCTCGTTCATTCGGGATGGACAGGGCTCTTATGCTGCTGCCGGGAGATGGAGTGATGCCGTATAATCCCCCCGAAGGTTACTTTGCTTACAGCAGATACCATTGCATGTGTGGTGCTATCCCTCCTATCAATGCCTGGATAGTCAGCTTTACCACATATTTGAAAGTGGCTCCATTCCAGCTTCAGCCGAACTCTTATGCCATTCTGGTGAGCCTTTTCGTTATCTTCCAGAGGAGGTACGGGCGCCCTCCTTCTAACCGGGAAATTCGATATTTGTATAACCTGAGAGGCTACAAGAAGGGGTCTCCGTATATTAGTCTAGAAGCGGTCGTGCCCTTCAAACCAGTCTTGGACTTATATTCAAAGTTTACCATGTTCAAGAAAGAATGGTTTTTTATCAAGGATGATTCTGTTTCTTTCTGCCTTTTCACTTCCGGCTGTAAGATGAATTTCATTTGTATTTTCCATGTTCTGATTGTAGTGCTTTTTCTGACATGATTCTATTTCTTGCTAGCGACAGGTGGCATTGCAGTCGTGGAAGATGATTTTTGACGCGGATGGCTGCTGAAATAAAGGCCATTCTAGCACGGGACAGGTCGGCTTCTTTCCTGATCAGGAACGCTACCCTCCTGGAGTACAACTTGATCCTGTCGCACCAGTCCGTGGTTAAGCAGAGGGACACGGTTGAGGAGAAGGCCGCTAAAGCTAAGGAGGGGGCCACGGTGAAGAGTGGTAAGAGGAAGCCCTTTGCACAACACCCAGTCGTGGGAGATAAGAAGCTTAAGGAGTCTGATAGCCCCTCTCCTAGTACTCGCCCGATCATCCCGGAGGAGGAAGGCGTGGAAGAGGTCGAAGGAGGCGATATGGGAGGAGAGTCAGAAGGTGGAGGAGATGGCGATGGCGATGCTGGTGTCTTAACCTCTGGGCAAGACCCTGAACTGGATGAGGCTCTCCGTCAGGCCTTCGGGGAATCGGAGGAAGAATCGGAAGCGGAAAAGGCAAAGGAGGCGGGCAAGGCTGTGGCTGGTGCCGGTCCATCCCCTAAAGGATCCTCAGCTAGGGTAACTTCGGTGGTGCAAGGTGAACTTTTGACTTCCGCCGATTCCATTTTCGATAAGGACTTAGGAATATTTTATGGTTCACTTCCGTCCTGGAATGAGATTCAGGACTTATTGCAGTACCCCACTCCTCCGCAGGGTTTGTACAATAGACGTGCCTTCTCACTTTTCTTTCTTTTTAACTTAACATGTTTCTTGAATTGTGGACCATTGTATGTTCGTAACACTTATCTTTTATTCCAGGGGCAGGCCAGGTGGTTAAAACGTCAGACGTTCGACACCGCCTTGAACAATTCAAGTTGATGAGAGCTTCTGATAAGCCAAAGCCTCTTACTGGTCGTCCTGGGGATGTGGTCAAATACCGTCCTCTTCTTGGGGTCATTGAAGAGAGCATTCAGAAAAAGAAGAAGAGTCGTTCCTTATTTGAGCCTTCCCCTGGTCCGCAGCTTCCTGTTCAGCCTCCTCGTGATACCACGGAGGAGAGCACGGAATTTATCCCCCCTCCACCTCCTTCTAAGAATCCCACTGTTATCCTTATAAGGCGTCCTGACGTGCCTCGTGACCCCTTTGCCGGTCATCCTGATTTAGATCCAAGCTCTCGGGATATTTCATTTGATGAGGCCACGGGTGAGCACCTCCTTCCCCGCAACCCCATGGTACGAGTGTTAGACGAGGCTAAGTCCCTAGATCTTGATCTGCTTACCACTCGGGTAGTTACCATGGGAGACGAAGCCAAAGCTAATATCGATCGGGTGGCTGAAGAGACCAAGAAGTTAATGAAGTATCATGCTCAATTGGTCAAGGCCGGGGAGGAGATTGGGAGTGCTAATATTCGGTTGCGGCTGAAGGTTGCCGATCAGGCCGAACAGCTTGCCGGTCAAGCCGTTCAGATTTCTCAGCACGAGAAAGCCTCCAGGCGGCTGAAAGAGACCATGGAAAAGGCTAGTAGGGCAGAATTACGGAAGATGGAGGCCGCCTGTAAGGAGCGGATCGACATGGCCATTGCGACAGTGGATGAGGTTCGGAATGCGGATCTTGAGCAGGTAGAGGAGTTGTCTGGAAGGCTTGAGGCCGCGGAGATGGCTCAAGTCAAGTTAAAGGAGGAGATGGAGGAGATGAGGAGGTCTCTCCAGGCTGACTGCTTGAGATACCGATCAGAGAGGGATGTCGCTGTCGCCAAGTTGCAGGCTTCCGAGGCCCGGATGAGGGAGTTTGAGGAGAATGAGGGGATGATGGACGAGATGCCGCAGGACATGTACTTCCGCACTTGGAAGGAGGGCAGCTTGTCTTGGATGGATGACTATCCTCGGGTCATGGCCAAGATATATCTTCGGGCTTTAGAGGAGGCCAGGGTCAATGGGGGTAAGGAAGGTGGAGTGGCTTTTAGTCTGGATGTGGTCACTGCTCAGTTCTCGAAAGAGGAGCAAGCGGCGGTGAAGGAGGGGATGCGGTTGCTTGCTGCGGAGGAAGATGGTGTGCAACTGGAGGATGAGTCAAGCGGCGGACGCTGGTGAGTTATTCTTCTCTTTTCCTTTTCTTTCTGGGTTTCCATAACTTGATCGGTTATCGTTTGTTTAATGGATTCCTCTTCTGAATTGGACAGGTGGGACTTCCGATCAACATGCTGGGGGCTCCGGCCCTACGGCCAAGTAGGCTTGGGAAGTTGGTGATGGAGTGTGGACGCAGCTGGTTACTTGTCCGGATTCGGCCGCTTTTTTATTTCTTTTTATCGTTGTTTACGTTAGTCCAAAACATTGATGTGATTGTAATAATATTATTTGCAGAGAATAACTTTGTGTGATTTTATAATATAAGCTGATTTTGTTATGTTTAAATGTTGTTGTCATTTTGATGTGCTGCATGAGAAGTATAACTATGTATATGCTTGTGATTTTAGTTGTGTTTGATGTTAAGCCTTTGCTTGAAATATAATTTCATGTTTTGCAATGTTAGTGTGACGTATGAATAAGCTATAGTTATGTATTTATGTACAAGAGAAGAGGGTACCGCCCTTCATGTTTTATTTGCAGGCGGTAGCTTTGAGCGTCTTGTGTAACTGATCATGGATATATCTGAGTACCTTGCCACCCAGTACGCAGGCTTAGATTCTCATGAGTGAATGCTCCCTATTTGGTTTCCTGTACTTTGGAGTTTGTTATACAGGATAGGAGAAAAGTATTTAAATGAAATGGAAATATAGAAAAAGTAAAACTTCCAGTCACGGAAGGCCGTCGATGTGCTTAAGTTCGTGGCAAACGGGTTTTGTAGTCACTTTCCCTAGCTGTGGGTCTTGGAGACATTTGTCACCCATCTTACGCCTCCGCGGGGAGTTTTCTTTTTTACCACAGCCGCACTTAAGACACATCGGAGCCGAGATCGCGCACGGTAACTACCCGAACCATTATGGTCCGTAATCGTGGGTATTATTCGATTTACCGTGGCCGGCTAGCGTGGGTGCCGTTGGCCATGAACTACCCCTGGCTGGCCACACCTTATGTTGGGACTTAAAGTGGGTTCACAGTTGCCGGCGAGCCGAACGCCGTAATGAGCTGCCATCGGCTATAGTCGGCCTTTATGATGACTTACAATCGGCTCATTACAGTTGGCTTTGAGGGCAGGCGCGAGCAATGAGTTAACCCGCAGCAGAGGGATGCTGGAGCAAAAGACTCTCATTGGCGAGTGCATAGAATCGTAGCGTACCTGTTAGGCCTTGTCCAGATGAGGCCGTGGTGCGTCTTGAGTGGAGACGCCATAAGATTTTGTTCAACAGAAAAGAATAAAGCTTAACAAGCAGCCAAGATATAAAGGAACAAGTTAAAAAGAGACAAGATTTTTTAAAGTGGTTCGGCATGAAAATGCCTACGTCCACAGATTCTCTTTGTTAATTCACTTCATATGGGCAGTACAAGTTAAGAAAAGTATCGACGGAGGTGTCGGATGTTCCATGCCCTCTGGAACACCTCTCCATCCACTGTTGACAAAATATAAGCTCCGTTGTGGAGATCTTTATGAATTACATATGGTCCGTCCCAGATGGGGTCCAGTGCCCCCGGGGCGCGGAAAGATTCGCCTGAGGACAAGATCTCCTACTTGTAAGATGCGATGCTTGACTCTGGAGTTGTATAGTGCTGCCACTTTTTGTTTGTGAGCCGCTGCTTTAAGTGCTGCATCGTTTCTTCTTTCCTCAATCAGATCCAAAGACATGAAGAGGAGTTCTTCGTTTTCTTCTGGATTGTAGTGGATCCTACGGTGGGAAGGAACAATAGTCTCAACAGGGAGCATTGCCTCCGATCCGTATGCCAAAGAGAAAGGAGTATGTCCCGTTGATGTTCTGAAAGATGTGCGGTAGGCCCAGAGTGCCGTAGGATGTTCGTCCACCCAAGCGCCTTTTGACTTTTCAAGTTTCTTCTTGATTAGGGTTTTGAGAATTTTGTTGACAGCTTCGACTTGTCCGTTTGCCTGAGGATAAGCTACTGATGAGAAGCTTTTATGAATTCCATGCTCTTGGCACCAGTCGGCGAATTCTTCGCTGTCAAATTGGAGTCCGTTGTCTGATATGATCTTGAGTGGTACTCCGTACCTGCACAGAACATTTTTGATCAAGAAGTTGATAACTTTTGCTGAAGATATTTTATTTAGGGGTTCCGCTTCCACCCATTTGGTGAAATAATCGACTGCCACTATAGCATATTTGGCTCCGCCTCGGCCCGTTGGCAGTTCGCCAATTAAATCAATTCCCCATACAGCAAAGGGCCAAGGGCTGGTCATTTGAGTAATCTCATTTGTGGGTAGTCGAGGAATCTTGGCAAATTTCTGACATCTGTCGCATCTCTTGACGAAGTCTAAGGCGTCTTTGTTTAGTGTGGGCCAGTAATATGCATATCGGAGTATCTTTTTCGCCAGAGTCTGCCCTCCAGTGTGATCTCCGCAACTTCCTTGATGGATGTTGAATAAGATTTCCTTGGTTTCCCTTCCAGCGACACATCTGAGTAAGGGGCTAGAGAAGCCACGCCGATAGAGGATGCCTTCTTGTATTGTGTAGTGGGGAGCTTTCCTCAAAATTCTCCTTACTTCATCACGTTTGTCTGGTAGTGTGCCGTCCTGCAAATATTTCCGAATAGGAGTCATCCAAGTTCCTTCTTCGATTGCAGTTATCAAATTCACTTGTTCGAAACTTGGGGCTAGCTGCCTTGAGATGGCTAGTGCTCCGGAAATGGTGCTATTCTTCATACTAGCTTGCTTTGCTAGTTTATCGGCCTCTTGGTTATCTTCTCGAGGAATGTGTTTGATTAGATAATGGTCCAATTGATCGAGCAGCAGTTTGGTTTTCTTTAGATATGCTGTGAGTCGTTCTCCTCGTGTCTGGAATTCTCCTAGTACTTGGTTTACGATAAGTTGAGAATCACTATGAAGGCATAAAGAATTGACTCCAATTTCTAAGGCAAGCTCCAATCCCGCTATTACTGCCTCATACTCCGCATCGTTGTTAGTGGCCGCGAATTCCAATCTTAATGCATAGTACAGCTTTCTTCCCCTGGGGGTGATTATCACAATACCTGCCCCCGAGCCTTGTTCGTTCGATGCTCCATCTTCAAAGAGGTTCCACTTGATGTTTTTTGCTATTTCAAACTGATCCTTGCCTTCGTTGGTAGTGAATTCGGCAATGAAATCGGCCATGGCTTGCCCCTTGATAGCGGTGCGAGGATGGTAGGTGACGTCATACTGACTTAGTTCAATGCACCATTTGAGGAGTCGTCCAGAAGTGTCGGGACGATGGAGCACCTGTCTTAGTGGCTGATCGGTTAGAACTCTGATGGAGTGAGATTGGAAGTAGTGTCGCAGTTTTCGTGACGCGATCAATAAACAATATGCCAATTTCTCAAGTTTAGGATATCTGGCTTCTGCCCCTGTAAATCTCTTACTTATAAAGTATACCGGGCGTTGTGTGCGGTCTTCTTCTCTTACCAGGGCAGCGCTTAGAGCATGAGATGATACAACGAGTTATAGGTATAGCTCTTCGCCTTCGTTTGGAGTTGAGAGTACTGGTGGTTTCTGAAGGTGTTCGATCAGGTTAAGGAAGGCTTTTAAGCATTCATTGGTCCACTCGAACTTTCCTTTGTCTTTCTTGAGAGCTTCGAAGAAAGGGACGCACTTGTCAGTTGCTTTGGAAATGAATCTGCTTGGGGCGGCCACCTTTCCGTTTAGCCTCTGCATTTCTTTTCGAGTGTAAGGTATCCTTATTTCTTTTAGAGCCCGGATTTGTTCAGGGTTTGCTTCAATTCCTCTAGCATGGACGATGAATCCTAAGAATTTTCCCGACGGCACTCCGAAGAAGCACTTTAGAGGATTCCGCTTCATTCCATATCGGCGAAGTACCTGAAACATCTCGCTCAGGTGACTTACATGATTGTCGGCTCTCCTGGACTTTACCAACATGTCATCCACATATACTTCCATAGTTCGTCCTATTAATTTCGCAAACATCTTGTTGACGAGGCGCTGATAGGTAGCTCCGACATTTTTGAGTCCAAAAGGCATGACTTTGTAACAATATAATCCCCGGTCAGTGATGAAGCTAGTGTGGTCTTGATCGGGAGCGTGCATGGGAATCCGGTTGTATCCGGAGTATGCATCCATAAAAGATAAAAGTTCGTGCCCGGCAGTGCTGTCCACAAGCTGATCGATTCGGGGGAGCGGGAAGTAGTCTTTCGGGCAAGCGTCATTTAAGTTGGAGAAATCAATGCATGTTCGCCACTTCCCATTAGCTTTCTTTACTAGTACTGGGTTAGCGATCCATTCTGGGTAGATGGCTTCTCGTATGAAGACATTAGCAAGTAGGTTCTTTACTTCCTCATCGAGGGCTGCTGATCGTTCTGCTCCCATGCTTCTCTTTTTCTGCTTTATCGGTACCTTGGTGGGATCGACGTTCAGCATGTGGCATGCTATGTCTGGGGAGATTCCTGTCATATCGGCGTGTGTCCACGCAAATACATCTAAGTTGTGGCGGAGAAAGTCAATGAGTTGATCCTTCAATTCTGTTTTTAGCTGAGATCCTATTTTTAATAGTCTACTTGAATCATGTTTGTCTACAGATACGAATTCCATGGCCTCCGCAGGCTCAGCGGTAGCCTCCTCCTCCTTATCCCTGAGGTCTAGTTCATTGAAAGGATCGTTGGTGTATCGAAGAGGAGGGGCTTTCTTTAGTTGCTATGCTTCCAAGCTTTTCATGAAGAGAGTAGTCTCTGCATCTTTCCCTTTATTCTTTCTACGGTTATTGCGAAGTTCAGTTACATAGCAATCTCGAGCGGCATCTTGATCTCCTTCAACTTCTCCTATTCCGTTATCTGTTGGGAATTTCATCTTTAGGCACCACGGGGCTAGGACAATTTGGAAGTCAGACAAGGCTGGTCTTCCCAAGAAGGCGTTGTACGCCGAGTGGTTTTCTATTAGTACGAACGTTTGTTTTCGCACAACGGAGCGGGGATGACTTCCTATTTCGACGAAGAGGTCAAGTTGCCCGAGTGGCATTCTCGCATCTCCAATGAAACCGTGCAGGGGTTTGTTGCAGGGAGACACATCCTTCATTGACAGCTTCATTTTGTCGAAAGCATGCTTGAATAGGATATTTACGGAGCTTCCTGTGTCTATTAGAATTCGGAAAACTTTAGCTGGACCGAACCAGGCAGAGATGACCATGGGATCCATATGCGGATACTGTCTTCCTTCTAAATCACGCCTACTGAATACGATGTCGTCACTCTCTTTCCGTTTCGGGTGGTGTTCTTCCATAATGGAGTTAACATAGCCTTCAGCATTTCTAAGTGACTTGCCGTACCTTTCCATCTCTGCCCAGCTTCTGTCGGCGATGTGTGGTCCTCCCGAGATGGTGTGGACCACTATCTTCTCTTGACTAGAGCCACTGGTGTTGCGATTCCCTCCGCCTACTTCTGGGACGGGTCGCTTTGAGTTCTCATTGGCAGGAGTTGGAGTCCTGTTCTGACCTTTCATATAGCGTTTCAGCCTTCTTCTTCTGATGTGTTCTTCGATCAAGTCCCGGAGATGGTGGCATTCATTGGTGTCATGTCCGTGGGATTCGTGGAAGCGGCAAAACTTTCCAGACTTGAGTGCGTTATCAGATTCTTTCTTGTGCGGGGGGCGCTTGTATCCGAGTTCGCCCTGAGTGGCTAGAAAGATGTTTTCGATTGTTTCATTCAAAGGAGTGTAGGAGTCAAATCTTGGTCCTGGTCGATATTGGCGTTTTTCAACCTTCCTGCCCCTAGCATTGTCTCTAGATTCATTTCTTCGAGTGTCCTTAGCTGCAGCGGGAACCTTGTCCGAAATTGTCTTACCTTGTTGCCCTGACTGCCTCTCAGTGGAAGCGTCTTCAAGTCTCATATACTTTCCAGCTTCATGGAAGAAATCAGGTAAAGTAGCTGGTTTTTCCTTAGTTAGTCTTCTAGCGAACTTGGTATCTGGGTGTACACCACTACAGAGGGCCATTAGGGTGAGCTTCTCATCGGCATCTTGGACTGCGGCCGCTGCGGCGTTGAACCGGGTTAGATATTGTTGCAGTGTCTCTCCGGATTTCTGTTTGACATTGGATAGAGAATAAGCATCCTTGGGTTGTTCTACATGGATGCGGAACTGGCTAATGAACCTTTCTTTCAACATCTCCCATGAGCTGATAGATCCTTGGGGTAGATGGCAGAACCAGGAGGTAGCTAGATCTGCTAGGAATAGCGAAAAGCATTTACACAGCACCCCTTCTGTTGCTCCGCTCATGAGCATATGCTGGGTGTATCTTTGTAAGTGTACGATGGGGTCGGAAGTTCCCTTGTAAGGTTCCATGGTTGGCATTTTCCATTCCCGGGGGGTGATGGCAGTTTCGATATTGCGGGTGAAGGGGCTGGTGACCCTAGCGCCTATTCATCGGTCCCTTTGCTCCCGTTGGACGCATTCTCTAAATAATCGTGCCATTCTTTCGTCAGAATTTGGAGCGGATAGAAATGAACTTGGTTCTTCTCTGCGGGATCGATCTCGTCCAGATGACCTGTAGGGATGGTATAGTCTATCACTTCTGACGTTATCTAGTGGTTGCCTCTGGCTGCTCGGATGCATGCTAGGACCAGCTACAGTTGCCCCATGCCTTGATCTTCCCCTGTGGGGTTCTGTTTCGAACATTTCCATGGGGTCAACTTCGGGCTGGGTTCTACCTCGGCTCCGTTCAGCGAGGTTTCTATGATTAGGTGGCATGACTGGCTCAGCTACATCCGACCCTCGCCTGGCGCCTCCCCTACTGGGTTCGGTTCCAAGCGCTTCCTCGAGTCGGAGTTCAGGCTGAGTCCGGTCGCGGCCCCTATCATTGTTGTTCCTGTTGATGGCTTCCTCGAAGAGGGAAGACCTTTGCTGTCTCCGAGATCCTCCAGATTGAGATTCATCCCATGATTCAGTGTTGCGGTTGGATTCTTCGACATCCCTCAAGCGTGACATGAGTTGGTTCACCAAAGCTTCTTGTTGGGATGCGAAGCGGTTAGTCACTTCCACCACAACTCTGTCTAGGTTTGCTCTAGTGATTACTGCCGGTTGTTCCGCGGCAGGGGCTGTTGGAATTGCCTGATCTACATGTGGCACCGCTGCTGTAGTGGGATGGTTCTCTTGATCTGGATCCACTGGATTTGGAGCGCTGCTAGTTGCAACGTTCTTTCCCTTGTTGGCGTCTTTTCTTGGCCTGAAAGTCATGTTTCCTAGGCAATGAAGGGTGCTATTGGGAAAGAAGGTTGAATGAGGGAAGCTGAAGCTTCGAGTTCGAAGTTCTCAGTGAAAGTACCAAAAATGTTTGCGCACAAAATGGGAAAACACCTCCAAGTCGTGTGATTTAGTTGATTTTATGTGATTCTTAATGATTCAGATGAGTTATGTAAATATGAAAAAAGCAGGGGCTGAAATGTAAAAGACACACAGATTTATAGTGGTTCGGCCAGAACATGCCTACGTCCACTTTATATGTTATTATCTTCTTTGTTTCAGATTACAAGTACAATGCTTTGTGTGCAAGTATATGAAAGTAGTTTGAAAGTTCCTTCCGTGCTTGAGCTCTCAAACTTGTCTGCCATTGTTGTACCCCTTCCCCTCTATTTATGAAGTGAGGTAGGGGGCAGGGGTCTTGGATGTATATAGCTGCTGGTGGGCCCGGGCGGAAGCAATCTGGACTGGCAATCTTCTGGTTCGGCAAAGCTCCATTCGGCTTTGAGCTTGGATCGGTGGTAGGTGTGCATGTGGACCGGCAGTGGAAAAGAGAGGGTTGGTTCGGTGGTGGCTTGGACCGGCAGTAGGAGTGTGAGAGGGGCTGGTCGGGTTAGGACTTTGGTCCGGTCGTGGGTTGGTAGGTTGGTTCGGTGGTGGGGATGAGGCCTTGGTCCGGTAGTTTAGAGGAGGCATGTTGGTTCGGTATACCGAACCAGTTGGTTCGATATTGGAGGGCTTGGGCCGAATGAAAGCTTGGGGCCGAATGAGCTTCTACATTGAGAATGTTGGATGGACTTCTAGGCTAGTATTGAGCCTTTTGGCTGTCGAACAAAGTGGAGGTTGCGAACCCGGGTGAAACTGTAACTTCTCGGTCTCGAGATCTTCTGGGTGAGAATTCGCCCAACAACATATACGACCTAACACAAACACGACCTAACGATGTTGCCGACCTAACGACTTAACAGCATTGTCGACCTAACGACTTAACTGCTTAAGCCCTTACACGGCCTAACTACACACACGACCTAACGTCTTAACCCTTTACGCGACCTAACACCTTCGCCATCACCCGACCTACGACCTAAGCCTTATCTCGTCCACGACCTAACTACACACAGAATCTAACTTAGGTCGTTTACGACCTAACTTCAACACGGCATCTAACATAGGGCGCTCTCCTCCTTAAGTCGCTCAATCGACCTACCTCCCTTAAGTCGTTAGCTTCTTATGCCGCTAACTTCCTGTGCCGCTAATTCTCTTAGGTCGCTTACACCCCTAAGCTGCTAACTCCTTAGGTCGCTAAACCCCTTAAGCCACTAACTACTAGGTCGTTAACTTCCTTAAGTCGCTCCAACCCCCTAAGCTACTATACGACCTAAGCTATCACACGACCTAAGCTATCACACAATCTAACTCCTTAGGTCGCCTAAACCCTTAAGTCGCCGACTTCCTTGGGTCGCTCTGCCTTATCTTTAGGTCGCTCAACACTCAAGATCTTCTACGGCCTAACCTCTGGACGACTTAAGCTCTGGTCGACTTAAACTCTGGACGACTTAACAACACTAACGACCTAATAACAACGGTTTTTACGATCTTTCGATACGTAAAATACGGGTCGTTACATTCTCTCCCCCTTAGGAATTTCGCCCTCAAAATTCCAAACAAACAAGAACAACCAAAAACTATTCTGCATGCCTACCACCATAGCAACCAACAAACCTTGCATCCAATTACTAGCCTACCATGCAGAATTTTAAGACTAGAACAAGTTACAATGTCATGAGATGACATGACACCTTATGGTCATACCTTGAAGAGTTCAGGATAAGCTGCCTTTATCCTCTCTTCCACCTCCCATGTACCGTCGTTAACATCATCACTCCATTGTATCTTGAGCAACCTAACTACCTTCCTCCTAAGCTATTTTGTGTCAGTTTCCACAACACGAAGCGGCTTACGAGGTCTCTTATCAACTGAATTAACCTCAAAATCTTCACAGCTATCAGCAGAAACCACTGTATTCGAGTCGTGCACATACTTCCGTAGATACGATACATGAAAAACATTGTGCACACCCGACATCTTTACTGGTAACTCTAATTTATAGGCGAGCTTTCCGATTCGCTCGATGATCGGGAATGGTCCAACAAACCTCGGAGTCAATTTTCCTTTCCTCCCGAATCGAATAACATTCTTCAGTAGAGAAATCTTCACAAAAACCATATCACCTACGTCGAACTCCAAATCCTTACGACGCTTATCGGCATAACTTTTCTGACGGTCTTGGGCTGCCTTCATTCGTTGCCGAATGATCTCTATGCAATCTGAAGTCTGTTGAATCATTTCTGGCCCAAGTATCAACTTTTCTCCTGTTTCCAACCATCATGTCGGAGAGTTACACGGTCTTCCATACAATGCTTCATACGGCGCCATACCAATGCTGGACTGGTAACTGTTATTATACGAAAATTCCACCAAATGAAGATGATCTTCCCATGATCCTCCGAAGTCCAAAACACATGCTCTGAGGAGATCTTCCAAAACTCGGTTGACTCTCTCGGTCTGACCATCTGTTTGGGGGTGATAAGCTGTACTCAAACACAACTCGGTTCCCAAAACTTCCTGGAAGCTCTTCCAAAATCCACTAGTGAACAATGGGTCTCGATCGCTCACTATACTTTTCGGAATTCCATGGAATCGAACTATCCACTTAACATACAGCTCAGCCAACTTCGATGCAGTCCTAGTTGATCGAACAGGAATAAATCTTGCACTCTTAGTCAAACGATCTATGATGACCCAAATCCATTCATTTCCCGCTCTTGTTCTAGGTAACCCATCGATAAAATCCATCGATATTTGCTCCCACTTCCATGTAGGAACTTCTAATGGCTGAAGCAATCCACTGGGCTTCTGCTCGGCTTTTACCAACTGGCAGTTCATACACTTGGAAATAAAATTTCCAACATCCTTCTTCATACCTTCCCAATAATAGGTTCTTTTCATATCCCGATACATCTTATTTCCACCTGGATGAATTGTCAGCTTCGAGTGATGACTCTCCTTTAGAACAACATCTCTTAATTCATCTATATCGGGAACAACTAGTCGTCCATGCTTCGAAGCCAACCCTCTCGATCGACCTCGAATCCTTTATCCTTCTCTGGGTCCAACCCAGATTCCAAATCACGGATAATCTTGATAAGCTTATCGTCTCGCTTTTGGCTCGCACCAATCCTTTCCACAAGAGTAGGTCTTATCGATAAGTTTGCCAACATCTCAGGTTCCAATTCACCTCTGGCCTGAAGTCAAATCTAGCCAAATACTCGAGACTCTTCCATTCTGAAAACATGGCTCCCAATCCTGCCTATCTTTGACTTAACGCATCTGCCACTGTGTTACCCTTTCCCGGAGTATAAGCTATACAAAAATCATATGATGCCAAAAACTCTAGCTATTGTTGCTGTCGAAGATTCAAATCCTTTTGGGAGAAAAGATACTTCAATGACTTATGATCTGTAAACAACTCGAATCGAACTCCCAATAGGTAATGTCTCCACATCTTCATAGCAAATACAATCGCCGCCAACTCCAAATCATGAGTCGGATAATTCCTTTCATGCGCCTTCAGTTATCGACTTGCATACGCAACAACTTTACCCTTCTACATCCGCACTACTCCAAGTCCAGTACGACATGCATCGGTGTAAACCATCATCTCATCATTTCCACTTGGAATAGTCAAAATAGGAGCACTTGTTAGTCGCTCTTTCAGGATTCCGAAATCTTGCTCACACTTAGCATCCCATCTGAATACTTGGTTCTTTTTCGTCAATTCTGTTAATGGTGCAGCTACCTTGGAAAAGTCTTTGATAAATCGACGATAATATCCTGCTAATCCAAGAAAACTTCTCACATCAGATGCATTCTTAGGTCTAACCCAATCCTGGATTGCTGCCACCTTGGCGGGATCAACCGCTATTCCACTTCCAGAGATAATATGGCCTAAGAACCTCACATCGCTCTTCCAGAAGTGACACTTTGAAAACTTAGCCTTCAGCTGATGTTTCCGCAAGGTTCCCAAAATAATACGCAAGTGCGTCTTGTGCTCTTCTTCATTACTGGAATAAATTAAAATATCATCCACGAACACTAGTACGAACTTGTTCAACTGATCCCTGAACATTCTATTCATAGGATCCACAAAATATGCTGGTGCATTGGTCAATCCAAACAGCATTACCAGCCACTCAAAGAAACCAGATGATGTCCTGAAAGCAGTCTTCGACACACTATCCTTTGCCACTCTTAATTGGTGAAATCCCGTTGCCAAATCCATCTGAGAAAACACCTTGGCTTCATGAAGCTGATCAAACAAGTCATTTATTCTCGGCAATGGATACTTGTTCTTCTTAGTCACTTTATTCGGCTCACGATAATCCACACACAACCTCAACGATCCATCTGCTTTGGTTGCAAACACAACTGGTGCACCCCATTCGGACACACTACGCCGAATGAATCCTTTCTGTAAAAGATCATCAACTTGCACCTTCAACTCTTGCTGTTCCCTAGGCGCCATCCGCCTAAGAGGCATCACAACAGGTCTGGCTCCTTCAACTAGATCGATGCGAAACTCGATCTCTCTATGCGGCGGTAACCCTTTGACCTCATCAAAGACATCCTCAAATCCATTTGCGACTGGCACCGATGACAGTCCATCCCGTGGAACAACCAGCGAATACATGAAGCTCATGAAGACGCCTTCCTCATGCTTACATCGTATCACAACCTTTTGCCCTTCCACATTCTCGACTGTCACCTCCAGCCTTTTACAATCAACCTTTGCCGCGTACTTCGTAAGCCAGTCCATACCCAAAATAATTCCAAACCCCGCAAAGTTTAGAACAAAACAATCACAAACAAAAGAGCAATCATGACTCGATACAACCAGATCACGGCATAACATACACAGACAGGACGAACCCACAACTGGGTTAGTCACAACCAATGGTCTATCAACAATACCCGGTTCTAAACCCAACCGGCATACAAGTTCATTACAAACAAAAGAATGCAACGCCCAGTATCGAATAACACTCTAACTGTAACACCACAAATGGAAAGGGTACCTTGTACCACCACACTCTTTCCTTTCTCTTCTGCAGTAGCAGCTTTTGAAGATGATGGAACAGGCCCCAAAGCATAAGCTTGCACAATCTGCATGTCCTTCCTTGGTTCTGGACAATTCTTCTTGATATGCCCCGGCTTGTCACAGTTGTGGCACTTCACCGGCACCTTTGGATTCTTGCAATCTTTGGAGAAATGGCCCTTCTGCTGACAATTATAGCAGGTCACTTCGCCCTTCGGCTTCTTCTAGCCATCCTTACCCTTCTGATGTTGCTGCTTCCTCTTCTTGTTTCCACCTTGCTGTGGTTTAGACTCCTCCTTGGTCACAGCAACAACAGATCCTTCTTTAGGAAACAGATTCTCGTGCCTGAGAGCCTTCTCCACAAGCTTCTCAAATGGATCGTCCAGATGATCCACCAACTACCTCCCTAGATAAATGTCCAAGCCTGTCACAAACTTCTCGTTCTTCTGATATGGAGATTCAATATACGACTGGGCATACTTGGACAAGGCTTCAAACTCAGAAACATACTCAAGAACTGGTCTTCCTCCTTGCTTGAGCTCCACAAACTTCTTGAACGGAATGGATTTTTGAGCTGTAGAAATGAACTTAGCTTCAAATCTGGCTTGGAATTGCACCCAAGTAATTTCTTCCTCCGGAGTATCAATGGTGATAGAGTTCCACCAGTTAGAAGCTCTCCCTTGAAGCTGTCTTGATGCGAGCTTCCTTTTGGTTGCATCCTCAATTTCCAAATCATCAAAGATTCTTCTACAAGCATCTATCCATCTCTGGACTTCAATGGTTGACTCTGTTCCCAAGAAAACCTTCCCTCCAAGAGCAGTATAGTCTTTACACAATTTAGCAAAATCCATCGGTCCTGGAGCTTGAACTTGAACTCCAACATCTACTGCTGGCCCCGGAGCTGGCATCCTCCTCATGATCGAAGTCATCATAGCCTCGAACATAGCAGCATAATCAGCAGCCCCCTCGGCAGCACGTCCTTCCCTAGCAGCTGGCCTCCCTCTTCGACTCATTCTTAATATCTATAAAAATAATAATTAGTGCACCTTAAGAAACAACTGCATAAGAGATTCAAATCCTTCTAAGCCAGTATATTATATATAGTAATCATCCATCTAAATACAATTACGTCTCCCATACGTAGTTACATCAGCGAGCGTTGGCTAAAATCGGTTAACCAAAGCTCTGATACCAAATGTGACGACCGCCCATGACTCCTGCACTAAACAAGGAAATAGTGCGCTGTGAAGTGTGCCAGGCAGCCATGGATGATCATCAAGGTAAGGTAAAAACAGCGGAGTCTATCATATTACTCACAGCGCATGGGTAAAATACAATAGAATATATATATATATATATATATATATATATATATATATATATATATATATATAGTGAAGCTCCATAAAACAGAATCTCGTCAAACAAGCCTTATAGTAGTTTGATACAAAAATCTGAAAAGTCAATACATCAAGCCTCACTACATATCACTCAGGGATTATACAAGCAGCGGAACATCAAGTACATATAGTAAGAAAATAATATGTAGGCCTCCAGCTCGTCTTCGTCATTAGCATCGTTGGTCACTAAGAACAGCACCTGTCACCTGCTACCTAGTCTTCCCATCCCAAAATGGATGAACAGGCCAAGGTAATAAGAGTTGAACATAAAACCTTGAGTCAGACAACAGTCTTAGTGAGAGGTAAATTAACTAACAACATACCAAAAGAGCATAAAGGTAAAAGGAATAGGAACCCAACCCTCCCACTCTACCTCTTTCTACAGTGATAGCACCCAGGCACACTAAGCAGAAGTAAACATAGCAAATCAGACATTTAAAGTACAGCAATTATCACTCGAGTCAAGGTCGATGTTTTCCAAGTACAAACCCCAAAGGCCTAAACCAAGATCAGATAAGCACCCGAAAAACATCACTCCTGAGACCGAATGACGATACAACCAAAACATCCAAATATCCATGACTCTGGCTATCACTGTTATCATTGCTTCGATACCATCGTTAACTGAATGACCGAGACCTTTCTTTCAGCCGTCCGTCAAGGGCTAATGGTAATCCCGGTTCTAGACAAAACTCCGCACGTCGTCGCAGCCCATGCCTTGGACTATCGAATCTGCCGAGAGTACTCGACCACCGACTGTAGTCTTTTGGGACTATCGAATCTGCCCAGCGTACTCTTGCTTTGAGTCTGCTAGAACCTTCAATAACGATGAAATCTCAGCCTTCTAGTCATCCTCCTCGACGACTATTCTCATACTAGCTCAAGCGCCTCTCGAGCCAACAATTATCCACAAACTCGAACCATCCCTCGAGTTATCAACATGCTTGGAATGATCCCGTCTGAATTATACCAAAGCTACCTTACATCATGCCTCGCCTCATCTCATTCATAGCAAAGCTCCATCTCAATATCATCATCAAATCCGTCCATATGAGCTTTATCATCCACTACATATGCCACGTGCAACTTTTCTATTCAAGAGCTTCCCCCTTAGCCTTTGAATCATCTTCGATCAACTTGTCCAAATCCAACCACTAATCAACTAATTTATAACAATCAATCAAGTCAATCATTAATCCAAGTAATTAAGCATTCAAACATGATCTAAAAGCAATTATACAAAAATGGCAATCTTGTAAATAAAGATTCTAAATCTAACAAGCATAATCATGAATAATATCTCTACAACTTGATGGATGAACTTGCATAGGTTAACATGTATTATAATGGATGTCAAATCTTCATGAACAATGGATCTATACTTAGGTTTACGAAAATGCATGAAATCACTATTTTTAACACAAAATCAAGCCACCAATCCAATATACTCCTTTGGGTCCGTGTGAGAGATAACCACCAGTCACCGAATCACCTAAACACCTTAAAAGCAACACACTCCAAATCTGGACAGCGAAGGATCTAGCTCGATCCGCCAAAATTCAGCTTCAAACGATGAAATCCCTCTTCGATGGATGGAGATCTTCAATCTAAGCTCTTGGATCTTCGATTTGGATGGAAGGAAGCACAAAATTAAAGAGTAGAAAAGAAGTGAAGAAGTGTAGCACTCGAGCTCTCAAAATGGCAGAACTTTGTTGCTTCAAAATTCCGGATCCCAAAAATGAAGCTAACCCGTGTATTTATAGGCCGAACCCATAAGTCGCTCGCCCGTAAGTCGCTCACGACTTAACGAAACCCCACGACCTACGACCTATCAACTCGAGTATATGCGCGACCTAACATTCAAGCCTTCACATGACACAACGACCTAACACATATACGACCTAACACAAACACGACCTAACGATGTTGCCGACCTAACGACTTAACTGCTTAAGCTCTTACATGGCCTAACTACACACACGACCTAATGTCTTAACCCTTTACGCGACCTAACACCTTCGCCTTCACGCGACCTACGACCTAAGCCTTATCTCGTCTACGACCTAACTACACACAGAATCTAACTTAGGTCGTTTACGACCTAACTTCAACACGACATCTAACATAGGTCGCTCTCCTCCTTAAGTCGCTCAATCGACCTACCTCCCTTAAGTCGTTAGCTTCTTATGCCGCTAATTCCTATGCCGCTAATTCTCTTAGGTCGCTTACTCCCCTAAGCTGCTAACTCCTTAGGTCGCTAAACCCCTTAAGCCGCTAACTACTAGGTCGTTAACTTCCTTAAGTCGCTAACTACTAGGTCGTTAACTTCCTTAAGTCGCTCCAACCCCCTAAGCTACTATACGACCTAAGCTATCACACGACCTAAGCTATCACACAATCTAACTCCTTAGGTCGCCTAAACCCTTAAATCGCCGACTTCCTTGGGTCGCTCTGCCTTATCTTTGGGTCGCTCAACACTCAAGATCTTCTACAATCTAACCTCTGGACGACTTAAGCTCTGGTCGACTTAAACTCTGGACGACTTAACAACACTAACGACCTAATAACAACGGTTTTTACGATCTTTCGATACGTAAAATACGGGTCGTTACATCGGGCCCCTCCAACGTAGCCGCAACCCCATAGAACCGGCCTTCACCAAAATAGCCACCGAGCTTGACCATAACCCAATCACGACCTAAGCCATCCCCGCCGACTTGAGCTTTCTGCGCACTACCGCACCCTGAACTCACTCCCTCCCTTCCCTACCGCACTGCCTTAAGGCCGCCGCCGTTCCCCTACAAATGCACGTGAACACGCCTCTTCCCCCTGACCCTCCTCATCAACCTTGCTCACACGTCTCGAGCTCGAGCTCGTAAACTCACAATCAATCGCCTAATGCTTGCGTTCGAGCTAATTCATTCGAGTCGTGAACTCGATTATGAAGAAAGGAGGAAGAATGAATTTTTTGATTTCGATTCTGGTTACTTTTTTCCTTTTGAATATCGTTCTCCATTTTTTTCAGCTTGATTTATTTCATATTTGATTTGAATTTTGAAAAGCACTGATAGGAGAAAAAGAGGGACGCAACTTTTACGTGCAGGGATGGCTTTGGGTATGATGTTTTGTCGCTAAGACTTGACTTTGACTTAACCAAATATATTTAATTCAATTATCTTACTTTACATATCACGAAATTTTGAACTCCTATGGAGATGTGCCGTTAGGTATTTATAATGTTATAACCCTATTTCAAATGCGATGGAAAATGTTTCGAGTCCTAATTCGATCGTATGGAGAAGATAGCTTTTTGGACCCAGTTATTATATTAAATTTCAATATTAATTTCAACGTGTTTGTATCCCGTACGATCAAACAATAACTCCAAACACTACGAATTTTAAAATCCTATAATTACACATACGGATCCAATGGAACTGCTTTCGTCGAGTTCCAAGATGGTGCCTCGGAGGGCTACTTTTTAAATGTCAATTTGAATAAACTATTTTTAAAATTGAACTGATCACTTTTAAATTCAATTTAAAACTTTAATTATCTTCATTATTACCATTATAAATTTTACAAGCCTTTAAATAACTTTTATTGGGCTCAAAACTCAAGATACAATAATTTGACCAATATTCAATTATTAAAATTCAAAAATTAAATTATCCGACAAGTTGCTATCTTTAAATTCCGAATTTATTTTATAAATGAAGACCAAATTTCATATTCAAAATCAATCTATAGGTCCAAATTCAATATTAAAAACCATTAGAATATTCAAAATTAAGTCCTCGAAATTGCTAAGGCAGAAGAATGCTCCAACCCATTTTCTTATCACAACCCTCTTAGTGAAAACTCGATATTCACTTTTTAAATCTCTTTAGCTCCAACCTAAAAATTTTGCATTCAATTCTAGTCAAAATCCTTTATTTCGATTATAAATTCGAAATCGGTTTCCATTAACAAAAAAAAATTTCAAAAATTTTCAAAAAATTCCTAGCACCCTAAATTTTCGAAATTTTTTGACAGAGTCTCCCTTGCACGGAGGACCTTTTACAATATGACAAAAGAGATAAATATATATACATCAACCCATACGGTCGGGATATATATATATATGTCAATATTTATATTTTCATTCTTTTATTGTGTAGGCATAGTTTTACTTAGAATTTTTAAGCAAGCGGCTTGTTTATTTTGCAATTAGCGCGACCAAAGCCTAGCCAAACGGCCTCCAAGTAACTGTACTTACTCAATTTAAACACGTAAGTACCAAAACATGAGGTTTATTAATTTCACTTATTTGAATAGCTAAAACACATGAAGTTCGTAAGCAATAAAAGCTAAACAGTTTCCATAAGCCATTTATAGGGTCCCGACACTAATTTAATAACTTGCAACCAATCCATATACTATTTCATTCAATCCAAATGATTTTCATCTCACTTTTCTTGCATTCAATTTATTTTACACCAAACAAACCCATATTCATTCCAATTGATTGAAAATCAATTCATTCACTTCTATTAATTTATAGAATTTTTATTTACTTCTATTTATGTCAAACGACCACTTTTCTATGCAAATTTGGCGATATTCACTTTATGAAATATCCACTTTAGCTTATAACTATTTTAAATTGATTTCAACTCAATTTGTATTTAATTCCATTTCATTTTCATATTTATCACATACAAATCTATTTTTATTTAAACCTGAAACCATTTCATGCTATTTAATAGCCATTTAACAAATGCACTCGAAGCCAAGCTTCTATTAATTATTAATCTTAAGTTATTTACTTCAATCATTTTAACCAACAACTTAAGTTCATTTCTCTTGTAACAAATTCCATCTCAAACTCTCGATTCAATTTTTATTTAATCAAATTACATACAATTACTAATCAATTTAATTTGTTTCTTAACTTATCCCACTTCAAATTTTAATTTTCATACTTAATTCATTCTTGAACTCATTTAATTAATATCATGGCTATTTTCAATTTATTTATATTCAGATTGGATTTATTTGCAACTCAAACCATTTCTATATCCATTCAATCCTATTTCATTCGGCAACAGTTCCAATTATTTTTAATTCACTTACCATATAAGTCGAATTTTATTTATTACTCAAGTTTCAATTAAAAATCCATTTTTAACTGACAATCCAATTTTATTTAACCGAGTTAAATTCCATTAACATATTCAATCAACTAATTTATTTAGCTAATCAGCTCACTTCCAATTTTTTAAATCAATATTTGATTTTTATTTCAAAAATCACTTCAACTATTTTACTTGAGTTCAATTTTATTTTATAACTCGAGTTTGGATTTTTATTTCCTTCACCAAAATATCAAATAATTTTATTTTGGGTTTTCTGTTTATTTTTTTCTAACTTTCTATAAGCCACACAACTTATTTTTCACCTTTCCATCAATTTCATGTTCGAATGTATTCATATTTTATATTTAACTTGAGATTATATACTTTTGTTTACCAAGTATATTTTTATTCAATTCGTTTCACTTTTATTTTTATTTAACTTAACTTGCATTAAATCTAAACGTCATACCATTTCGTTTTATTATTTAAGTAAGAATTCAATTTTATTTAATATCATCTACAATTCAATTTCATTTCAATCCAATCCAGATTTGACTCAATTTCATTTAATTTAAGTTAAATTCAATTCAATTTTATTTCTCAATTCAATTTAAATTTTAGTTTCCTAATTTAATCCTTTTAACTAGTCTATTTCCCTAATTCATTTCATTCGAATCATCATCAATTAAATTTCAAAAAATTAATTTCTCCAACTTAATAATTAAATCTTATTTCAACTTTTCCACTTTTAATTTTAATCCCAAAATTCAATCTCCATGTTATCATTCACCAATTTTAAGTTTTATAACTTATCTCCTGATGATCTCTAAATTATTTAAATAAGGTTTCCAGAATTTTTTTATACATCTGGTATTTATTTTAATTCATTTTTGGAATCATAAATATCCAAAAATCCACTTATTAAATTTTGAACCATCTTCTATTTTTATCCAAACAAATTCTCTTTGGAATTTCCAAAACAAAACTTGTTTTCCCAACAAATCTGAACAAATTAATTTCGGTAGCCATCCATCACTTAGAGACTCGAAAATGAACATTGATGATGCTGCGCAGTCATCACCAGGAATATTTTCCAGTGACTATAGTGAGTTCAGTGCTATATATCCTCAAAATCCATTTAAAACCATTTTTCTATTCAAAATCCTTTGAAACATAATGTTACTATTATTTATCTTCAAATTACTTCGGAAAAACATTTCCAAAATCTCTGGGACTTTAATATTTTCAAACTCTAGTTTTTTAATCAAGTCTTGGTTTTTATTCACTTGTATAATTCATTCTTGTACCATTTTAAATTTTAGGTTTTGATAAACCATTTCAAATTTTATAATCTTGCTTTGATTATATAATAATAATAACCAAACACACTACTATAATAATTTTTAGAAAATTATTTCTTTAATATCAAAATATAATTTGGGTAAAATTATTCCATTTACCCGCTTCAAAACAATAGTGTGCCAGTTTATCTTGTTTAAGTGTTTAGAAACTCCTATCGATTTAGTGGCATCCCACTACTCGATCAGAATTTATACGTCACTCAATAAATAAATCAACATAAGGTAAAACCATTTATATCCACTAACAAATACGCGCTCATATCTATTATTACACTTAACTCATTCTAGAGTACTGCTGACTCAATCTCTAATGAATAATCCCCACCAACTAAGTTTCTCGCTTAACCTTCAGCACTAATACCAAATGTTACAAACGGGATTTTCGACCCTTGAAAATCGACATTAATACGTCAACTGTATAAAAATGTCAAGCAGTCGAATGCCGGAAATACCAATTCATTAGGGGTGAAGAAGAAGGAGGTAGAAGAAAAAAAGAACATTGATACAGAATCTCACAATAACAATGGAATAAAATATAATATATAATAATAGGGCTTTCACAAAAGAATATGTAACAGTTTATACACTTACAATTAACAGAGTGCAACCATCAATACATCAAACTGGACAGTTATATAACTTGTCCTTAGACTGCGGAATATAAGTCAAGTATAGAAATACGTCTGAAACTCCTCCAGCTAGATTCCTAAGCTCCTATGGCATTTCTTGAATCTGCAATACTCAGTCTGACCCGAGCATTATAATAAAATGACACCCGAGTCAGTCTGGAAAACCAGCGTGAGAAAAACACACTCAATTTGAATTACTAGAGTTATCAAAATACTTTGAAAAACAAAGTTATCTCGTAAGACCGCATCACACATAAACACGATGGGTTTTTACCTTACGATAACCAAAACATTTTTATAGAAAATTCAGTGATATTATAATATTGTCTAAATACAAATACTTATTCAAATAGCTGAAATTGTTACACTAATTAAATTCCAACATACTAGGCTCTGCAAACAAAACTGTAAGATCGTATTAGAGAATGAATTCCAACTGAATGACAAGGCACTGGGGTACCATATGTCATAGTACACGTCTAGAATAACGTACCAAGGACCACTTTGGGATCCTCTGCTACACAGGACCGGCCTACCTCTAGCATGGATAGACCGAATAAGATTACCCCACGGTTGGGATCAGCAACCACCACACAACCGAATAAAAGGGACTCTGCATAGGGGTAACCTTACCCTACTTGTGTGCGACCCACTTAGTCTTGCTGCATCTCCCTTGATTTTCAGTCATTCCCAGTTATTGAGGCTCAAGGCTAAGCATTACCTTTTCAACAATAAATTTTACTTAGAATGCTCATTGCCTCCCAATGATGATGTTCTGGAAGCATTTGTCCATACAAGTTGTCCTGGATCTGGACAAACCAAATCAAAGTCTTCATCATCTTCACGGTATTCATTCGTTACGTTTAAACCGGATTGAAGTGGTTTTCGGATAATTAAATCTGATCCTGGTCTCTTCGAAATGATTAATAAATAGGCCAATTATTGATGGTCGATTATTTAACATCAATTTAACATCCATTAGCAATTATCTGGCCTGACTGTAAATTTTCCCAAAATATTTGCCTTCAAAATATCTTTAAAAGATATATCTATCCCTTCCAAAATTTGAAAACAATCTTTCGAATATTTAAACCCGTAACACCTCCACACTTAGGAATATTTCCAAATTTTTATTTTCTATACTTAGGAGAATATTACAGTCTTATTTCCAAAAATCCATTAATATTAACATTTCAGAAAATTATTCCGTAACTTTTTTCCAAAATCATCGGAATCACAAAAAGATTTCCTCTCCTCAAATCATATCCTTATAAGCCCCTTTTTCGAATCTCGAGAGAGTTTATAAAATAATTTTTTTCAAACTTCTTTAAAACTCTATATATGTAATAAGTATTTAAAGATTAATAATTCATTTTTAAAATATGTTCAAGTAATTATTAAAATATCAAAAAAACACTTTAATAACATTAATAACTCATCTTCAGTTAAATAAATAATTTTCAAAGCTGATTTGAAAAGTACGAATTTACTAAAATAAATACTTCATGTTTAAAAATCTACTTACCCAATACTTAAATCTCAACTGGTTTGAGAATTCTATAGTTTTAAAGTAATAAATTTTCTCCTTTTAAACAATCTCACTTCTTATAATATAAAATATAATTTTAAAATCTCGTTAACCAATTTTAATTTATAACAACCTCTTGATTTCACAGCACCCCGACTCATTGTCGATTCCCTAACCATTCTCATTTCAAAAACAGAATTTTCCATTTTTCTCAACCCTTTTTCCATATTCTAATATAAATTCCTCCTATGAATTTATTGAAAGTGTATAGGATCGTATAATATGGATAAAAGAAACACAGCGTATAAATAGTGCGGAATATAAAAGTAGCATAGTAAAATGACAGCAGAGATTTTATGCTGGTTCGGAGCACCGTCCTACGTCCAGTCCCAGACTCCTTCTGGAATTTAACTAACAACAATCCTCACTTAACCGGAGGAACACGTATACACAGTCTGAGCAGCAGAACAGACACCTAAGCACCAGAACAGGATTTTCGCCTCAGCAGCAGAAGAGGACTTCACTAATATAAAGAATATCTGACACTATGTTTTCTTGATAACACTAATTTGTCTCTGATAGTACATGCCTCCTATAATCAAATCCTCAAGTATATATGAAATGTATGTGAAGATATGAAGAGAAGGTAATGCTAAGAATCGAAGATTAAGAAAGTTATTTGTAGATTCAAAGCAGTAGAAAAGTATGTTCGCTGTTTGAATGCAAAGATTATAGCACAAGAAGAGTATTAGATAGTTAGAATGAAATTCGGTAAGTATGAAGTGTTTGGTAGTATCTATATATAGTAGTTGAAGAGTTACTGCCGTTGGTGAAGGGTTCTGACGAAAAGAATCAACTATTTCCATTCAGAGAAGGGTTGCATCCTTTCAGAGAAGAAGATGTCTCTTCGAAAATATGGCAGTTGGTCTCAGGTCAGTCGACTGGTCATTCTTGGTAATTCGATTGACTATGCAATATATTTAAAAAATAAACAGTGCATATCGTATATGTACACAGTCAGTTGACTGGTTGGGTTTGGTTAGTCGACTGGCTATGACACTTTTATAAGTATGCTTCTGTTTTGATTTTTGATGTGACATATGAAGTGCAGACTACTTGAGGATAGATTTTAACATAATTCTAAGACTCAATCATACATACTAGACAATGAAAGCATAGATGAAAAGTCTTTGATGATATAGCCATAGTTCGTTTTCTTTTTGTCGTGAATTCTCCTTTTCTTGCTTTGTCATGAATCAAAAACTAGTGATTCAACATTCTCCCCCTTTTTGATTGATGACAAACCTGTATATTTTAAAGAATCCTAGAGAACAAATATAAAATACTCCCCCTGAATATATGATGCTTCTTGTACGTGCATAAAGATGATTAGGATAATTCTTCTCCCCCTTTGTCATCGACAAAAAGGAGAGACAGCAAACAAAATATAAATGTAAAGTGCAGAGATAAATATCAAAGAGAGACTATTTAGTACGAGTCTCAACAGATCAATAAGTTGCAAGATTCAATATGTTTAAATTTACAATAAAGTTTTTAGATAAGCAAATAATTCATACCCAACTCACTCACCAAAATATCTACTCATCAAGATCCCAAATTCTCCCTCTAGTGCGGGCTCCTTTCCTGGTCTAGAAGCTCCTTGAGCACCAGTACCTGTGCCACTAGTGTCACTACTAGTATGCTCTTCGAAAGTTGACCATGTAAATCGAGGTACGTGGCATTTTCCTTGAGCAATAGATGTGGCAGCAGTTGAGGAAGAACAAGATAATGCATCCCATAATGTAAAAAAGAAACCTTTGGTTTTATCGAGTTTCTTGTCCATTTTCTTGAGTCTAGAATCCAAAATAAGTTGATTGCGGGAGAGAATTTCGATGGATTCACTGGTGTTAGAGGAAGTAGCTAAGCGAATATCGCCTTCTTCTTGTTGCATGACCGGTTCTCGAATTATAGGACCTCCAAATTGTTGTTGTTGAGCCTGTTGATGCTTCCAATCTTCAAATGAAGTAAAAGGTGGAGGTCGTATGGGTAGCATCATCAGGCTTATGGTCCGTATATTTATCATTCTGACACTTGAGAATTCGGAATCCGGTTTACGAACACCCGCATCTAGAAGTAATCGCATAATATATTCTCCAAAATATATAACATGCATATTCCCATGGTTAAAAGTGCGAAATTCATCCATTATACGACACCACCAATTAACTCGTATATTTCCCCAAATGGCATAAAGTGCTTCGAAATTTTCTGGATAAATTAGTTCATATGATCCGGTTCGGGGCAAAATAGAGCGCATAAGCGTCTTGTGTAAAACTCTTGCTTTAGGACGAAGGAGTTTAGAACGCAATTCAATCATGTCGTCACCCATGAATATATGACTTATTCTATCTCTTTTCCTTGGATTGCATTCTAGATCATTTAAATCTATTCCTTCATTAGGAGATTGGAGTATATGTGCCATTCTATCAAGGGAAAAGAAAACTTGTTGTCCACTTACCGAACTCCACACACAATTATTTGGATTTGATGGTTGTTGGTGACCAAGATTTAAATTGGCGAAGAAAAGTTTTACCATAAGATGATTGATATTGTGGAGGTTTGCATTGTAGTCAAGGAGTGATTCTAAGCCACATCTTCGCATCAATTCTTGAAGGGAGTAGGCACAAAAATCAGAATAAACACTTCAAAAATCCTAGAGTTCTTTATCTTCTTCCACCGTTCAATTGCAGTTGCATCATATAGCCAATGAGCAACGTGAGTGTCAACAAAGGATGAGGAGCCTTGTTTTGAGGTTTTAGATTTAGGAGGGGCCATTAATTTGAAGATTTTTGAGAAATTTCTGAAAGAAAAATGGGGGCTAGGATTCTGGAGGAAGTAAAAACGAAGAGGGTAAAGTGAATAGAGGATGAAAAAAAATAGAATTGAAGTCTTTTTGTACTGCCAGTCGATTGGTCGGGGTGGGTTGGTCGACTGGTTGGTAACCCGAGAGTTTTTTACTCTGCAATCAGTCGACTGACCCATATGAACCAGTCGACTGGTTGATATCCGAAGAGTTTGTTCACCCTGTAAACAGTCGACTGGTTTGAAATATCAGTCGACTGACTGTAGATAAAGAATGCAGTGAAGCTTAAAAATTTTTTTATCCAAACAATATTAAAAAACAAACATATACAAAAGGAAAATCCCAGTAAACATAGAACAATAAAGCAAAAAAAAAACATGATTATTTAGGGGTTTTTGGAAAGGATTCTTGTGGTTCAACCTTGGTGTTCTCAACATAAGGTTGCAAAGGAGACCAATAACTTTGGCGTTCCCATGAGTTTGAAGATGCCGGAGGTTGAGGTGGAGTTCGTTCCAATTTATTCCAGCCAGATGAATTTTGCCGACGAGATGTTGAAGGTTCAACAACGTCATGCTTAGATGATTTTCCATAAAATTTAAGAGCAATTGATTCTATAAAGCTAAGGCGACTAGAATTCATCCGTTGTTCATAATACATTTCTCTTTGTAGACTAATTTACTTTGATAATGTTGGATTTCATCAATTTTTTCTTTTGTTTTTGGAAAAACAAACAATGATTTTCGAGACTTCTTAGGTTTTGGAGAGAATCCAGTGTGATATCGACCTGGTTCATGTACAGTGTAACGACCCGCCTTTTTGGACAGTTTAAACCGATGATCAAATACACATGTCGATTCCAAACCATTCAAAAGGGCAGATGGCTATTGAGGTAAATAAGAAAAGAAAAGAAAGGGAGATAAAGGAAATGAAACAACACATAATCTTGCAGCGGAACAATAAAATATAATTGTCAAATAAAGAGTTCATGAGGCTGTTTACAATACTTTGATCATTATTTATACAACATTTATCAGAGTTATACGTATACAACAGAACGAATGAAATAATGCAGCAGACAGCATGATGCAAGGGTAATAATAGTAATAGTATACCAAATCTTCGTCTTCATCCTCCAGAATAGATCTTCAATAAGCTGAAAAACTCAGGACTGACCGAGCGTAATGAAAAGACAAAACACTCGAGTCAGGACTAAATATCCTCATGAAAGTTAAATCAATCGTAAATAAATATGAGTGTAACGGCATCAGAGATGTTTACGGGGTTTGACATCTCATATCCAGTGTCAACGTGCATGCAATAACTTAAGAGATGTTACGGGATTTTCCATCTCTCAAGGATCCGTTAAACTATCTACTATGTAGTACAATACGCTATTATAATATGTCTACAGTAAAGTAAAAGTATTAAAATAGCGTTAAGGCGTCACCATAATTCCCCTTAACACATTTTTATAATGCCATAATCTATACAGCACCGTAAACCCCACTGTAAACTAGTGGTTATCAGAGGGTACCCCATAGGTATAACACAAAACAAAACGTAATGGTCGCGAATAGGATAATCAGTATGACAAGGTACGTGAGGCGATACCAACTAGGATACTAGTAGTTGCGTGATCCGGACTGATGTTGAGCATAGCCAGCAGCTACCTCAACACCGTGAAACAACACTCCCAAATCAAGGGGTGCACCCAAATCGAATCACAAATGTAATAGATATGGTATCGAAGAAGTGTGTCCGCTAGAGATGCCGAACCTCAATGGCCCGGCGCGGCTCCTGTTTTAGTCATGTCAGAGGTCATCCAATATCGTTCTCTTTCTTCAATTAACGCGTTCACCAAACCATCCACTTCATTCTGGATCAACACTCCGCGTATAATAGTTATTAAAGTGGTTTTCGGTATCGACAGAGAGTATGTCCATATCCGATCACGGTCTCTTTAATAACTACGTATTATTACATCGGTGGCTCTTTTACATTTCAAATCGATTCATAATTGATATCAAAATATCATATTCGCTTCAAAAATCAAGTCCATTTCAAATATCATCGTATCTATTCAAATGTAAGATTCCATTTCAAAAATCATTTTTCGCCTCAATATCTCATTTCGATTTCCAAATCATTTCGAAATTCAATTTAGGTTGCAACTTTATTTAACCCAATTCGTATTTACGTTCAAGATTTAAACATAAACATTTCACCTTATTGACCAGCTTGAAATTTTAGAAAATCGTTTAACGAGTTTAAAAGTAGTTTTAAATAATTAAAATACTTAAAATCTTAAAATGGATTTAAAATAGATAAATTAGTTGAAATAATTTAAATTGGGTTAAGTAGATTTAAAATAGATTAAAATAAGTTAACATGGTTTAAGATAGGTTAAAAATAATTTAATATAGTTAATATAGGTTAAAATAGTTTAAGTATTTAAAGATGGTTTATATAATAGAGTAATTTGGAAAACAAAATAAAACAGCTTCCAAACCAATCCATTTCAATTATAACTTCCTAATTCAAATCAATTTCAATTTCTATTCTACCGATTCAATTTCGATTTCAATTCAAATCAATGTCAACTTTGTCTTCAAATCAATTCAATTCTACATTCACCTTCAATTAATTCAATTTCAATTTATATCGATTTGGAGCTTGATTTTTCAAAATATCAAGTTATAACACTTAACAAAATTATCCTTCAATATTCAAATTTAAATCCAAATTTCAAATATAATTCAATTTCAAGCTCAATTTCAAAATATCATTTTTGTATCGCTTTTACGTAGTAATACTCAAAGCTCGAAATAATGTTCAATCTTTAAAACAAATAAATTTTTGAAATTCAATCATATCCAAATTTCACATTTCAAAGTCTCAACTTAAATTATTTAACAATTTCTTTTAACCCAAAATTTTATTTCAACATTCCAAACTCAAGTTTTCGATAAATTCGATTTCTATAAATTGATTTTACTTGTAACTTTTAAATCAAAACATTTAAATAAAATTTTAAATCGACGATTTTAAAATTTATTAATTTAGCCAATCCGGTGTCCGTATATAATTTTTTATCCTATGGCCAAGTGATTATTTATTTCAATTAAATGATAGGGATGAATGTATATCACTTAAACCAAATCACAGTGTCATATGTATGCATAACAGTATATATATAAGCAAATAAACATCCAAACGTTTAAATATCAACCAATAACATCCATCGAAATACATCATCCAATAGACAATACAATTCATGGCAATTTCATAGTTATCAATATCAGGTAATTTAATCGCAATTCAATTTTAGTTTCAATTTAGCTGTCAATTTAAATTTCAATAGTTAATTCAAATGACAATCTATATGACAATTAAATTTTATCAAACAACGACAAATAAAATTCATATCACTTCATAATATCAAATTTAACTAGCATAAAGATATCCAGTACGTTGTGAGCGTTATAAAACACTCACCTTGATTTCAATGTAGTTCCAGCGTTTTATTTCGAATAAAATTAAACGAGCGTTTAATTTTACCCGAAATTTTCACTAGCTCCAAACGATTCCAATCCAGCTCCATAGCATAGTGCTCAACAAAATGATTGCAACACAATTCGTTTCGTCCAAAAACGGACCTCGTATGAAAGAGTTACAGCATTTTGAAGTTAATACAAATTTTTATATAAATAAATTACAATTCCTTTTTTAATTTTAAACTTAGATCCATCATCACCGTACGTTTCCAGCAAGGCAATCACGGCCGTGAAATCCATCTTCTCCTTCTACAGATTATTCACGCACGCGAGACCCATATTCTTGTTCGAATCCATCAAATTTCACACCTCCCTCGATTAGCTTGAAGACGATCAGCTACTCTCACCTTGAAGCCCTCCGCGCGAGCTATTTACACCTGCAACCACTCGAAGCTCAACCGCCTTGTAGCCTCGAAATTTGAGTTCGAACGCAACCCGTTCATAGCCTTTTTGCCACCAATCTGCTTCGCCTTAGACGATCATGACCGTTGGATAAGAAGATCTTGTTGAGCTCAATGATTATCTAGTTGAGAGTTTCTCGCAAAGATCGATGGATTAGGAGGAAAGGAAGGAAGAAGATTCGAACACTATAGGCCATTAATCAATAGGAACGGTGGCCACGAAACCTAATAGGGTTTCACTGTTTAAGAATGTTTATATAAGATTTTATATATTATATTATTAATTCCAAAATTTACAGGCTTTTCAAACGATCTCCAAACAAAACGTGCCGCCTGGCATTCATAATGTTTTACCCGCGTTCTGAACACAATGGAACATGTTTCAGGGCCTAATTCGATCGTATGTGCGAGTTACGGAAATAAACGATCAATTTTAATTTAAATCGATCAAATTAATTTCTAAGCGTTTTGAGCTGCCACGGTCAAACGACAACTCCGATTACTATGGAAATTGAAATCTTACAATAATATCACGTTACGGATCCGATGAAACTGGTTTCGTCGAAATCTGAGACTGTTTGAAAAATGGCTATTTTAACTCGTTAATTTAATATTAAAATATTCAAATTTCACAAATTTACTTTTAATTCGATTTTAAAAGTTCTACAGCATCATTCTAACTTTAATATGATAAAATAAAATTTTACAAATCATTTTTAATCATATTAAACCCGTTATTCAATTATTCAATAAATTCCAAATATTAAATTTAAACAATTTTTGATTATCCAATAATTCATTATCCTTTGAAATATTTGAAATTGAACTTATAAGATTCAACTTTTAAAACCAATTCACATCTTAGAACACTATTTCCATTTTATAGTTATTCAATTATTCAATAAGTTTTAAATATTTACTTTAAACAATTTACCTGTTAAATATTCAATTATTTGATTTTAAATAGATTTTACTTATCAATCAATTACTTTATTATACCCAATGAATTTAACATTTATTATCCTATCCAACTATTTTTTGCAAAGGCATTCACTCAGTAGCATTTATTTTTCAATACTTATTACTATTCAAATCTTCGAAACCAATCTATTAAAATTTGTATTACTACCTATATAATTCACAATTCTTATTCACTTATTTACATTTGTTTTTCCATATATTCCCTTATAACCAAGTTATAACATTTGAGTTAATTCAATTAGATTGGAACTCCATACAATCTATAAATAATTACTTGGATAATTCTTGTTGCAATTCATTCCAGTTATTATTATTTCAACGAATTACAAATTTTTTTCTAACATTAAATCACGAAATCTTATTAAATTAGCTATTTTAATTATCGAAAATTTACGGGTCGTTACATACAGAGTAGGTGTTGGCAAGGATGGAGTAGAGCTAGAGGATGTCAGAGTAGAAAAGGACAATTTGGAGTTTGAGGAATCATAAGGGTCGTGAGAGGCCATTGATAACAAAGAGGAACTTGAAGATTAAAATTTGCTTAAAAAAATTTGCAAGAATGATTGGAAAAAACTGAGAGTAATGCAAATTTATAATTGAATTTGAGCTGTGAATGTGAGGTTATAAACAATCAATAGCTAATAGCCATAGATAAAAAGTAGTGGATGAGAATTATTCGAAGGATAAATGGTTAAGAATGAAAGAAAATATGACTTTGCAGGAAAATATACATAGTACAACTGGTAAGATATTGAACCACCAGCTAGGAGACCCAAGTTCGAGCTCCAGTGGCTATGTATTTTGTTTTTGAACGAAAATTTTCAGAATAATTAAAAAATAAGCTTCTAGTTGGACCAAGAAACATACATAGCTCAATTGGTGAGAAGCAATTGAAACATAATAAAAGAGAGGTCATGGGTTCAAGTCTCTCTAGAGTCATAAAAAAAAATTAATTTTGATAAAATTTGAGAGTTATATATATATATATATGTATGTATGTATGTATGTATTTTGTCAAGATGTTTTATGATGATACAAATACAGATAGTGTGTGTGCGTGTGTAATTTATAAATTTTTAAAAGAGATAATACCAAGTTCTCATCCTAAATTAATGGAAGTTTTTTCATTTAAAGGTTTTGTAAATATATCTGCCAATTGTTTATCAGAGGAAACAAATTCTAGATTTATCAAATCCTTTTCAATATTATCACGAAGAAAATGATGACGAATGTCAATGTGTTTTGTTCGTGAGTGATTAACAGGATTTTTAGATAAATTAATAGCACTAGAATTATCACAGAAAATAGTTGACTTAGATAAATTGAAACCAAAATCTTGTAGTGTTTGTTGCATATAGATAACTTGAGCACATGCCAGAGCTGCAGAAATATATTCTACTTCACATGTCGATAATGAAACACAGTTTTGTTTCATACTAAACCAAGATACAAGAGATCGTCCAATGAAATGACAAGTCCCACTTGTACTTTTTCTATCTGTCCGGCTTCCTCCAAAATCAGCATCACTATATGATACTAATTCAAAAGGACATTCCTTTGGATAGAATAGTCCAAAATCCTTGGTTTTATTAAGATACCGTAGTATGCGTTTCACTGCTCGTAAATGTGATTCTTTGGGATCTGCTTGAAATCGTGCACACAAACAAACACTCATCATTATGTCAAGTCTATTAGCTGTTAAATATAGTAATGATCCAATCATACTTCGATATAATTTTTGGTCAATACTTTTACCATTTTCATCTTTACCAAGATGTATGGTTGTACTCATAGGAGTTGGTTTGGTAGAAGTATTTTCCATACCAAAGCGATTAATTAGATTGTTACAAAAAAATTCTTGATTAATAAAAATACCATTTTCCAGTTGTTTTATTTGTAAGCCAAGAAAATAATTTAACTCACCCATATGTGACATTTCAAATTCATTAGTCATTATTCTAGAAAATTCTTGACACATTCTTTCATTTGTAGAACCAAAGATAATATCATCAACATATATTTGGATAATTAAAATATCCTGCTTATTTCTTTTAATAAAAAGAGTTTGATTAACCTTTTCAATTTCAAAATCAGAATCTATTAAGTAACTTTTAAGACGATCGTACTAAGCATGGGGTGCTTGTTTCAAACCGTATAAAGCCTTTTTAAGCTTATAGACATGGTTAGGAAATTGTTCGTGTATGAATAATAGAGGTTGTTTAACATAAACATTTTCTTTTATAAAACCATTTAAGAAAGCACTTTTGACATCCATTTGATATAATTTAAAGTTATGAAAACATGCAAATGCTAGTAAGATTCGTATTGCTTCTAGTCTAGCGACTAGAGCAAACGTTTCTTCATAGTCAATTCCTTCTTCTTGATTATAGCCTTGAGCAACTAATCTAGCTTTATTTCTAGTAATATTTCCTTGTTCATCTGCTTTATTTTTAAAAAACCATTTTGTAACGACCCGCTATTTTGGACTATTCACATCTGCACATGTCGGACTTGAATAATTCAAAATACCGAATTGTTAATTTAAATTTGGCAAAACACAGATATACAGTAAATAAATAATCACAGAATCACAGACACGGAGTAATAATATGCAGCGGAAGCAAAAGATAGTAGTTCATGAAGCTACTATATATATATATATAACATAGTTAATAGTTACAACAGAAGTATCGAATACAATAGTCAAATACAAGAATCAGAAAACATCACTGGAATCAACTGAATATCTGAAAACAGGATAGATAGCTGGATCTCCAAGCGAAGCTCCAACTCCAAAGGTGAGTCTCGAAAGCTGGTACTCTCAGTCTGACCCGAGCGTAAAGAAAATACAAAACACTCGAGTCAGGATTAACATTCTTATATCAATAAATCCAACTCAAGTGAAATAACAACTGAAATACAAGTAACTCAAACGACGTTGGAATAACCATCCTTTAAGGATCCGTTAAACTATCTCCTATGTAGTAGTGTACGCTAAGTAGATAATGTCTATCAGTAATGTAAAATATCAAAATAGTGTTAAGGCGTTACCATTATCCCCCTTAACATATTTTATACGCATCATAGTCGATACAGCACTGTAAACTCCACCGTAAACTAGTGGGATATCAGGGAGTACTCCATAGGTATAACACAAAATAAATTCGTAGTGGTCGCGTATATAGGGATACAAGTATGACAACACACAAGAGGCAATACCCAAGGTAGTGAAAGTACCGTTTGCCTGATCCGGACAGGTGAAAACGCATCGCCGCAACGATCGCAACACCGCGAAACAGCACTCCTGAAATTTCGAGGGTGCACCAATCAATAACAAGTAATGAGTAGTTTACGAAGAAGTGTGTTCGCTTGAGGTGGCTAACCCCATTTGGCCCGGCACGGCTCCTGTTTTAGTCATTTCCAATTTGACACAAGTGTCAAGGCTATCCATTATCATTCTCTTTCTTCAGTCATCACGTACATCATTCCAACCACTTCATTCTGGATCACGGTCCGCTTTTAGTTATTAAAGTGGTTTTCGGTTTAGATAGAGAGTATATCCATAACCGATTCCGGTTTCTTTAATAACTTTCGTAATTACTACACCGATTGGTCGTTTAATACATTTCGAACCAAATAAAATTCAATTTCAATTTCAATTTCAATTCATAAATCAACATTTCGTTTGTCTTTCTAAATCAATTTCCAAAATTCACGTTTCAAAACTTCCAAATTACCATTTCAAAATCTTATAATTCGATTTCAACTTTTATTTAAACAATTCAAATATTGATTCAAGTTCGTATAAAAGTTTCATTCCGAAATCATTTAAAATGGTTAAATTTCCATTCAAATCAATTTAAATTCATTTATCGATTTCATTCGATATTCGCTAAGTAAATTTATCCTTCAAAACAACTTCTATTTAAATTCCAATTCATTTAAATCAATTACTTACGTTCAACTTCATTATATCAAACTTCAAATTGAAATAAAATAAATTCGTCAAATCAATTCTTTAAATTACAATTCTTACGTTAATTTCAATAAATCACATTCATTTCAATAAATCACATTTTATTTCTTGTTAAAGAAATTCAATTTTCACTTATTTATTGACTTCGTTACAAATTTCAAACTCAATTAATAAAGAACTAAATTTCACATAATCGAGAAGTTTCAATTTCACTTATTAACTTACTTAAATAATTTTTCCAAAACTTTAATAAATAAAGAAACTCAATTTCATTTATTAACGAAGTTCAAATCCACTTATTCAAAAGTTCAATTTCTCTTATTAAAGAATTCAATTTTTATTCAATTATTGAATAATTAAATATTATTCAATTATTAAATTATTTCAATCTTAATTATTAATAATTTCAAAACTTAATGATTACAAACTTGATTATAAATTCAAACTTAATTATTAAATCATTTCCACTTAATTTTGAATTCAAACTTAATTATCAAATCATTTCAACTTAATTATAAATTCAACTTAATAATTTCAAACTTAATTATAATTCCAACTTGATTAAAATTTCAAATTTAATTATTAAATGATTTCAAACTTAATAATTTCAAAACTCAATTATTACTAATTCCAAATTATTTATTAAAAATTCCAAGTTTAATTATTAAATAATTAAATTCCAAACAACGTTCTTTCATCAATTACTACGTTAATATTTGTTTCAGATTTCAATCTTTACATTTTCCTTTCTAAAATTCAAATTCCAACTTCATTTCAAAACTTATTCTTTGCTCGAATAAAATCGTTATTTATTTTTTTGAATCAATTTATTGACCAATCGGGTTTTATTTAATTCTCTATCCTAGGTCAAATTCATTTGGGTATATATCATTTCAACCCGATTCCAATTTCAATTTAAGATCAAGCATAATAAGGGGAACTTGCACTGTGATAACTGAGATGGTGTCAAAGTAAATAAACAAGCAATAACAACAATCAATAACAATTCAATAATTAATTCAAATAATCCCGAAATAATCGTATTAATTCACATTGTTATTTGTGTAAATTAGTATAATTATTTCTAGAATCTACACTATCATTTCATGTAGATTAAAGATTATTCACTTATTATTCTATGCAATTCTACACTTTACATCAACTATTTAATTTCATACTTCATCGATTAATACATCATAAATTCAAATGGTACAAGGGTAATTAATTATTTCTATGTGTCAAATAATTAAACATTTAAGGGGTCATATTATACAAATTTAACTAATCAATTTCAACACATATGTCGATTCAAATTTTTTTAACTATCCTACGTCAGATTCAATTGTATAATATTTAACACTTTATACATTACAATTTTAACGACCAATATAAACAACAAACAATCAACCAATTATCAACCAAACTGTATCATATCGCATAAATGTTATAATAACAGTGTACATAACTAACAGTGTACATGACTAACAACAACATATTTCAATTGTCCTTTCAATTGAAATCAAATTTAATAAATAAAAGAATATTAATCGTGATTGATTGCTCACCTTTCGAGGCTAGAGGGGACAGGAGATGACACAAACACGCACGCTGACACGTATATTGAAATAGAGTTACGAATGTAAGCACGACTTCCAAAACAAGCTAGATTGGGACGAATCGACGAACGAAGCTGATAAATCAAAATTTACGAGATCAAATCCAAATCAGTTTTGATATAAACTGAAAATAAAATATTCTTATTTCTTATTAAATTCAATATTTCATTTTAAGATAAATATTAAACAAACCTCACATGCAAATAAAAGCATTGTTTTGTAATTAACACATGTATAAATAACTTTGTCAAGATCATTATATTTTTTTTATATAAGCAGAACTTAAACAAAATCAAAATATTAATTGTATGTTTATATATAGAATATACATATAGACTCAATTATATTCACAATATCACGTCTAGATTAAAATATTATATATATAAATCAAAAGTTCAAGCACTAACCTAACTAATATATATAACTACTACTTCATTAAACTATAACCCATCTTTAATTTAAAACAAATAACCGACGCATATAATATATATACAGACCATTAGACCATTATATGCGATCATACATACATAAATAATATGATCAACACAAAATACACAAGCTATATTAAAATACAAACAAATATATTACTGATATTTTATAACCTTTAAAAAACTAGCATATAACTGAACCAACTCTACATAACAACCTATATAAGCAACGAATGCTTCAATATCTCTGACAAAACATATGTCTGAAACTTTATTTTATAACAAACATTGTTAAACATATTTTATATAGTATATACACAACTAAAATAAATGTAAACAGATAAAAAAAAATAAACGTATATATGTAGAATAAAAAGTGGACTTCACTTGAGAGTTCCAGAGAAGCAGGCTACCAAAATGGTGAATTAATTCATACATATAAAACATTGTGTATATTATACCTTATCAAGCAATGTCAGCAAGGAGAAAAGATGTGAATCTGCAAGCACTGACGTGGGCTAAAACGAAATGAAGGCTCAGATTCGTTGCACGCGGTGGAGGAAGGTGGCGGCCATGGGAGGAGAAAGGTGGCTGCCATGAGAGTGGGTTAACAGGCACGGATCATTTCAATTTTTTTTTATTATTATCGAACGGTGTTGTTCAAGTTTCGATGGCGGAAACTACAGGTGGGGAAGTTCCGACAGCAGGGGAGAGGGGTTCGGTGTCTTTGGCAAGTATGGGAAGAAAGGTACAACGGACATGATGGTGTCTGCGATGCTGCTGTGGCGATGGCGGCGAGCTTCGGTGGCCGGGTTTTGTTGTCGCGTATGCTAATGACGACGAGAATTAGGAGGAAGGCTGGAGGATGTATGCGCAAAAATGGTGCGACATTCAAGGTGACCGGTGAGTTGATGGGTTAGGGGGGCTTGTTCGGTCATTGATGATGCAGCAGTGGGCGGGTTCAGGCGAGGAGGAACGGTCGGCTATGGCAAGCTAAGGTGGTGGAAGGCCGGTGAGAAGCACGGCTTCGATTTTTTTTATTTGCAAAGAAACGAAAAATGAATGAGATAGAAACAAGAAGAAGAAGAGGAGGCAACATGTTTTTTTTTGGGGGTTGAGGAACAAGACAAAGATCTCCCTGGAAAGAAAATTGCAAGCTACCGTCAAAGCTTGTTGTGTAAACTTGCCTTATTAATGCATAGCACAAAAATGAAAAGTCATCACATATTACCAAAACGAAGAAGAAGAAAAAAACCCACGTGAATTCAAGGTTGAACAGTAAAGTCAGAGTTTACTATTGGGAATAGATAAAGAAAAGTGGTTGAAAGGTCGCTTGGTAAACAAATGTACAAAACCGGTATGATACAAAAATCCGTTCGTAGATTCGCCGTTTTTCGGACGTCAAAATACATAATTGAATATACCACAGAGATCAACACGACGAGACGATCAAAACGATATACAAATATCAGTGGTACGATTGAATTATAAAAAATCGAATTTTCTACTAGCGGAAAATGCAAGAAAAACGCAGAAAAATAAGATCGACGGAGCTAAAGATGTCCGAATTTGGAAAAACGACAAACTGACGGCTTGCTCAGAAGATGCTTTAGAATTTTTCTATGTAAAAATATTTAGGTTTCGAAAATATATTATTTTCATTGCTTTTTAACCGATTAAATTGAAATAAATTTACGCGCGAAATAAACTTTCATATTTTCGGACGAAAATTTACAGTTTGCTATGTTTAACTAGACGCATTTCAAATATTAATTTTTTTATTTCAAATTTTTATCGTTTACAATTTCCCAAAATTACAATTAAATATATTAATAAATCAAATAAAAATTATCGAAAATTTACGGGTCGTTACACTCTCCCCCACTCAAAACTTTTCGTCCCCGAAAAGGATGGAAGTAGGAGAATAGAAACAACCAGAAGAAAATAGACTCGAATTACAAAATAAAACAATCAACTTAAACCATATAAATTTCAATTTAAATAAATTTATATTCAAAAGTTTGTTTTTAAATTTGAGGTTTCCGTTTAATTTCACATTTATTAATGTTAGATACAAATAGATTTCTTTAAACAAAAATTCAACTAATATTCAATTAATATCAGGATATCTCATTAAGTTGACTTTATCTCAATTTATTTACCTTCAAAACAAAATTTTATTTATTTAATCACCTCAAATTTTCAATTAACTTATTATTCTATCTCTATTCATAAACATTTTATAATTAACATTTAAGTGAATAATATTTATTATACGCGTTCACATTTTATTAATAAAGGCAATCTATATTATATATTATTCAACTTTCTTAAATTAATAATTCCAAAGATCATAAATTTGAATAGTTGTTTATTATAATTATATTTTATTCGACAAATTTAAGTCTTCTTTATTCCAAATTATTATTAAATTTGTTCTACTTAATATGTCTTATCACATTCATATTACGTACATTTACATTTATTATAACTACTCAAATTTATTTAAAAAATATTCTCTTAACATCATTTTACTCTGTATAATATTCAATCACATAGTTAACTTTTGAAAATTTTGGTAAGTTATATATATAATGCAATTGAGTATTATCCAAATAAAATTCCTAATTCAATTCTCTCAAGTTTAAATATTAATTCAAAATTTGGTTTCATTTATAATTGAAATCATCTTTCACCCAAATTTTAAAAATTAAATTTCCGATTAACTTTAAATAATTTAGAGATAATTATACACATAGAATATATATCAAATCAGATTAAATTTAAAATAATATACCTATATAAATCAAATCATACTTAAGAATTTAAACCGATTTAATTTCCAAAACAAAACTGGAGCAAAGCTACGAATTGATCTCTTCCTTTCGAAACTCGAAAATAAATGTCGATGATGCGGCTGTCATCACCAAAATTATTTTCCAACGACAAAGAGAAGAGCACTGATTTAATTATTTAAAATTCTTTGAAAACCATTCCTATTCGAAAATATTTTAAATAATTACATTTTAAACTTTAAAGCCATAACTCGAAATTATCGAAAATTAAATTCTCAAATTCTAATTTTTAAATTCACTTCAAATTCCAAATCAAACTATAACTAAGTTTTATATATTCATTTATTAATATTATGCAATAGTCAATGGTTTATAAATAAATGAAAATTAAATATTATCATTTCGGACAACAGATTCATTAACAATTTAATTTCATAAAAATTATACTTATATATAATATAATAATTCAAAATTATTTTATTTACTAAATTCGAAAATACTATTGTGGCAGTCTGCTCTGTTCAAGTGTTTTGGAAATCCTATCGATAGCATTGATCAGACGAATCGATCGAAAACCCAAATCAACATCAACAACTCAACAACACAATATGTAGAACATTTAACATTTTTCTTTCATATATTACATTACAAATACACTTGTTCAACGATACATGAATGGATTTTAAAATAAGTATATAGAGATTCAAATTTGATGGAAATCAAATTAAGGAGAATTCTGACTCGAATACAGTTTGAAGGAAAAGATAAGATGATACAATTCACAGAATCGAAAGACGGATAAGCTTATTTAATTTACGGGCAACCTTAACCGGGTCGATCGTGACTTTACGAATTCGATCGATGCAGAATTCCGAGGTAAACCAACATTCGGTCGTAAGAGATAAAATTCGGGCATAGCAGGAGATAGCATAATAAACCGAGGATACAGAAATCTCCGGTAAGTTGATTTCTATTATAAAGAAGTTTCACCCATTTATAAATAATTCGAAGATTGGCGAGACCGCCGATCTATTATAGATATCATTCGAAGTGGAGTTATGGGATGCTTTAGAATTGAAGAAGACGAATAGTGAGGGACACGAATGAATTTTAGGACCATAGGGGACGTTCCAAAATTCAAAGGAATTGAGTCAAAAGGAAGAGATCGAAACTCGAATGAGAGTGATTCTGTAAATACATTTACCCTATATACTGAGTTTTTCCTAGAGCTACCAAAGCTCTGATAACAACTGTAACGACCCGCTATTTTGGACTATTCGCATCCGCACATGTCGGACTTGAATAATTCAAAATACTGATAATTTAAATTTGGCAAAACACAGATATACAGTAAATAAATAATCACAGAATCACAGACACAGAGTAATAATATGCAGCGGAAGCAAAAGATAGTAGTTCATGAAGCTACTATATATATATAACAGAGTTAATAGTTACAACAGAAGTATCGAATACAATAGTCAAATACAAGAATCAGAGAACATCACTGGAACCAACTGAATATCTGAAAACTGTATAGATAGTTGGATCTCCAAGCGAAGCTCCAACTCCAAAGGTGAGTCTCGAAAGCTGGTACTCTCAGTCTGACCCGAGCGTAAAGAAAATACAAAACACTCGAGTCAGGATTAACATTCTTATATCAATAAATCCAACTCAAGTGAAATAACAATTGAAATACAAGTAACTCAAAGGACGTTGGAATAACTATTCTTTAAGGATCCGTTAAACTATCTACTATGTAGTAGTGTACGCTAAGTAGATAATGTCTATCAGTAATATAAAATATCAAAATAGTGTTAAGGTGTAACATTCCTGAAAATTCATTAAGTTTAATTTGGCAATTAAATTAATTTTTGAAAATAAATTGTGAATTAATTAGAAAATTTTCTAGGATAAATAAATAAATAATTTGATTATAAATAGAAATTTATATTAGAAATTTAAGGATAAGTGATTTATAAAATAAATATTGAGTTTCAAAATAAATTGTATTAAAAAAATAAAAATAGAATTTAAAAGCTTGAGATTAATAAAATGATAGTAATAGTTGTTTTCTAAAATATTAATTTTTATTTGGAAGATGTATTAATTTTCATAATATTATTTTTAAGTTAAATTTTCATACATAAATAAGTGTGACTAATTGTTAATATGAAAGCAAAGTGTTTGAATCCATTCTTTTCTTTTGTAGAATTGTACAAAATAAATAATAAAAGATATATGAATGTAAATGGTGTAAATATAAATTTTTAAATAAATGTATGAACTAAGTTTAAATAATATTCGTCATAAGGATTGAATACATATTGGAATTGAATTTAAATTTTAAATGATATGTTTTAAAATAATTGGCATTTAAAAAAAATCATTGAAGTGTAACTTGTATAATGTAAAGATTGGTTAGAAACAATTCTTTTAAACTTTGTGTATATGTATATACAAATGGCATCATTGCATTTATAAAATAATCAAATTTAAAATTACAAAAAGAAAGAAATAACATTTTTTTTAGCTATGAAACAAATAAAAGAAGACAAAGATAATCAATGGCATATCTTTTGCACATTAGAGAATATCATTAGCCACCAAACACCCCCTATCAGCCACCAATAAAATCTGCAAATCAAAGATTTGGACAAGAAAAAATAATAATAAAATAAAAAGCATAGATATAAGCTGAAGATCAAGCTTGTTTACAGAACAAAACAAAAAAAAAATTATCTCAACATCAAAGCAAAAGCAACAGCCTCTTTTTCAATTCACAAACCAGATCAGCAAAGGGTCATCTCAAATAATAGGATATAGAATAAAACCTGGAAGCAAATGCAAGATCATTTCAAAATCAAGCTTCAGTTTACATTTGTTTCCAGCAAGTTTAAATTCAAAGTAAAGAAGCAACTCGGTAAACATGCAAGTTCAAATCTGGAAATAGAGGCAAAGTTCAATATTCAACACAAACCAGAAGATCAAAACTAGATATTCCAGTTGAAGAAATAAAGTAGAAAGAAAATTGGAAAACCAAATTATGGGAAATCAACCTGAAGTTAAATCCAAAAAAAATGGATGCTTCAGTCTTTGGCCAGAGATAGTGCAGATTCTCTTAAGCAATTCAAAGGCAAGTGAATCTTTTCTTTTAAAATTTGAATTCGAGTTATAAATCAGTAAATAAAACAAAGATTTAAACAACCTTGTAAATCAGTTGCAGGAAAACAAATCAAGTTTAAGGGCTAAAGTGATTTCTGGTTTGCAACTGCAGACCATATATCCCTGCACCCAAGAATTTAAATTGTAGGTAAGTAAATTAAAATTTTTGTTATTGATGAAATGAATAAACAAATAAATTGTGATTAAGCAAAGATTTGATTTACAAGTTCCAAATTCAAGCCTCAGGCAAGACCAATCAAAAATCAAAACAAGGAAAAAGAAAAAAAAAGCAAAAGCCTGTAAACTCAAACTGTTCTCTGTCTTTCTTCATCAAAATCATCCAGGTGAGCAAACTGTTTCTTTAAGCCTAATTTAGTTGATCAGTTGTGATGTTGTGGTGAATGTTTGATTGTGTGATGGGAAATGTTTGAATGGATGCAAATTGGTGTGTATATGTTTATAAATAAGTGTGTGTTGAAGTTGCATGTCTGTATATATCTATATACAGGCCTCTGTTCCATCAATGTGAGCAAAACCTTCCACTTTGAATCTATTATTGTTATTTGTGAGTAAAATCTATGATGTTCAAATTCTTTGTGCTTTGAATTCCTACTTGATTGCAATAGTTTTGAATTGAAGGGATGTTATGATTGTGTCTTGGTTCCCCTGAAAACATCTCTGTCTTCCTGTAACATTTTGTTACAGGGAAATTTGAATCCTCTATCCTATTTGTTTTTTTTTTGAAAAGAAAAAGGAAAAAAAAGAGAAGCAACGATGAATTCCAAAACAAGTTATGTATGGCTCAAAAACTTGCATTGTGTTTAGAGATAAATCAAAGAAAAAAATGTTGGTAAACAAGTTAAAATTCGTTGTTTAAGTTTGCATAACATTACAGTAACAAACTGAAGCAAGTTTATATAGTTTTCTCTGGAAACTGTAAACTCAGCCATCATCCAAGTTGGCAAAAAAAAAAAATTCAAACATCTTAAATCTTGATTTCAAGAATACTTTGAAAATCATCATCGAAAAAGGAGATTTTTGAAAGCAAAATACAGAATTTTCATTGGGTCTTTACCGAGAATTTTGGTTCGATCAGGAAGTTGAACCTTTGCCAAAAATCCGACGATCCAAGTGATCGTGGCCCTCGAGATTATCATAGCAGGTAGGTGGAGTGATCGACATCAATAGTAAAATAAGGGCAGAATTTATAAAATCTTAGATTATGAATGCGAGATCGAATTAGGGTTTTAGAACCCATTGTGTACACATTCGAAATGACGATGCTGCGTCGTCCACGGGTGATCGGGCTTCATGTCTTTAGGGCGAATCGAAGCGTGACACGACGACGAAGGCGTGGACCAAATATCGTGGCCTCTGACGATCGAAGGTGGCGGGACGAGACTCTTTTCTGGTGAGGTTCTGCTGGGTTGTTGGGTCGAGGTAGCTCGATTCTGTTTTTTTCAAATAAATTTGAGTTCTGGGTAATTGTGTGGTTTCGAGGGATGGAGGTCGACGTGCTGGTGGCCGCAGCACCAACCAACGGCGGCGAGTTTGATCGTGCACGTGCACGTACTTGGTTGGTGTGGGTGGTCTGGTTTGGGAAGACAGAGGAAGAGCTCGAAGCACGGCACGGGGGAATTGAGGGAAAACTCGAAGTCATGCTCGAGTTGTTTTGGGTTGTTCCGGGTTGAATTTAAAAACTTAACAAATTTTTGCAAAATAAGGGCAACACGGGTAAAACTAGGAAAAACTCGAAGTTGGGGGTGTTTTTTCTCGGGTATGACTCGAGAAAGGCTCGGGTTAGTCTTCAAACAGCAAGCAATCCTGTTTTTCTTTCAACTAGATTTTGGAACACAAGTTAATTAATTTTTCTGGATTAATTTATGAATGGAATATAGGTAAATGGTATTGAAAATAATTATTTGAGATTTGTGGAGTCCAAGAATATTTTATATTTTTATATTTTCTTTTAAATAAAAAATTGTTTTTAAGGTTTAACTTAAAAAAAATATTCTAGAAGTAAATCAAAATATCAAATGTTAACTGTAAACCAAATTCATTTATATGACAAAAATAATGATTAAGCATTAATGTTTTTGGTAATGATTTTTATAATTTAGAGTTAATCAATTGAAGAATTGTCAATTAACAAGGATAATTACACTTAATCAGGTTAACAATTTAGAATTCGTAAGTTATAATAATTAATTAAAGGAATAATTAGTTAATAAAACCAATTAAGATTAAATTGATTCATAATTAAGTAAAATTAACATTGACTTAAAATAATTAAAGAAAGAATTAATCAAAATGATTTGTAATTTATTAATGATAAATAAACCAAGATTAGTAACTATTCTTAAGCAATTAAAATTGATTCGAATCAAACAATTAACTGATCTTACTTATGGATGTTTGATTGTTAGATGATATGTGATGGATTGATGTATCTGTTATGTGATGTGATTCCATGTAATGTTTTGTGCTAAACTATTATATCTGTGATGTATATATTGTTATATGTATATGCAACCCATTGACCTATAGAACGACATTTGAATTTCGATGCGGCAGGGAGTCGGATTCCAGTCGGTTATCCGAAACCCACATCGAATCATATTGTTAATCTTTGTGATTGATATTTTACTTTATCTATGAATCTGTGAATATAGATAAGCGTTATGGGTTATACCGCTTATCGATATGATTGAACCTGTGATGATGATGTTGTGCACTATTGTGTTGAACCTCTGGCCACACTTATACACACACAAATATGGATTGCACGTGGAAATGGGTTAAGTCACAGATTTTTGAAATAATCTTAAAATTGAATTTTTCCAAAATAGTTTTGGAATTAGAATTGAAGCTTTTGAAAATGAGTTTCAAAAATAAAAGTTATTTGTATAACTTGATTGAGTTTTGAAATTTAAATAAATTAATTTAAATTTGAATTCAATATTTGAAATTGAATTCTATGACTTGGAGACTATTGTTTAAAAAGTTATTCAACTTACAAATGGGTTATATGGGTTTTAAACCATTTTTGTTTTTAAAAAGGTGAGGTTTTGAAATTTAAATTTAACTCAAGATTTCAACTTGTATAAATTAGATTTGCTTTCTCATAAGAAATGGACTTCCAAGTTATGTTAAAAGGATTTTCAAGTCTAAGAAGGAAAATTGTTTTCCAAGTTATAGATAAATCTTTGGAAATGGGTTTGAAAGCTATAAATATTTAATTTTAAAGATTTAATTTGGGTTAATCCAAATTTAATGGGAATTGTTTTGGAATTTAAATTTAACCTAAGATTTCAACTTGTATATAATTGGATTTTTCAGGAACGAAAACTATTTGTTTTCAAATAACAACAGCTTTCACATAAGGAATGAACTTCCAATTGGTGTTAAAAGGATTTTAAGTCTAAAATGGAAAATGGTTTTTCCTAGTTATGAATAAATATTTGGAAACGGTTTGAAAGATATTAATTAAATCTTTAATTTAAAGGTTTAAATGAGTTAATCCAACTGAAATGGAAATTGTTTTGAAAATCTATGAATGGATCTTCGTGAACTTTGTGAAATAAATATTTTTGTTTAAAGATTTTAAAATGGTGATTTGGTTAAACATTTGGAAGAAAGCTTTGGATTTTCAAGTTGTGACTTAACTGAAATCCCATATCCATTTTTTTTTAATATTGCCCTCATTATTCGGTTTAGCCGGGAGAGGACCTTGTGTCATATAGCCCATTCCGAATAGTGATACGACGTTATGGATAGCATTTGAAGACCGGTGGTGAAGACCGGGTATTTGTGAGAACGATAGGATAACCTGTCGATTGACTCTGCATTGAGTTGCTCTGGTATAGAGTTTCCCTAAGTGACGGGAAGTCCGATCAGGACTGTGGATACCCGGATTTGCAAGGGCTTCTTCGGAAGTGCCTTCGGTTCTGTTCGAACCCGGAACAGACTTGTATGGTTGTATGTCCGACATTACACTTTGAGATATTAAACTGATCTCTATCAAATACATTTCTGCTTGGTGGCGGAGAATTTATTCTCTTAGCTTAACACCCTTCTCTGAGACGTACGGGCTCAGAGGTTATGTAGTTGATATTTATCAGTGATATATTCCCAATTTGGTAATGTGGCATGCTGAGTGCTGCTGTGTGATGATGATCATTTGTTGATCATTTGTGATCAAAGCATGGCTTTTGTATAAAGCGTAGCTTTGTGGACGAGACTGCATCAGGACCTCACACCCCGAAAATGGTCGAAACAGGAAAGATGCGACAAGGTTATGAGGGTCACGCCCTTTAGGGTGTGTCATTCCCTTCTGGTAAAGGGTGGTATCATGGTATGGAGCCCAGATACTTACTCATGTGGATACTGCAGATCTATTACTTTGTGATACTTTGTGGTTGTTGGTGCGAGCGCTCGGATAAAGGTCCCAAAGGACCGGGGGATGGCATATTCGTGTAGTAGTTACCTAGTTACAGAGGAAACCAGGCCTTGTGTTGGCAGAGATCTAACCGTAACGTTAGTTCTCGGGACGTCCCGCCAGAGGCGATCCCATGTGGCAGTAGGAAGTTCCTTAGCCTGACCATTTGTTGGAAATCCATTCATCCATTACGCGCCGTGTACGGTTTTAGTTGTATTACCTGCCATCTACTTATGGTGGCGCCCCACTATTTGGATGGTAGCTATAGTAGGCATACGATACTGGTCGTATGTTGGCTAGGATTTATAAATTTTCTCGTATTAAGCATATTTGACTATCATAAGGAGAAATCTCCTCCAATTCTGCGTTTGCATTGTGTGTGTGGCGGGAGGCCTTATGGTAGTTTCATTTTCTAAAAAGCATTGCGGATTTCAAATTTAAATTCTGTTGTTTGTTTTAAAAGATCAAAGGTTTTTGTTTGCTCATACCAGTCCCATGACTGACCTGGAGTTTATTGTTCCTTTCCTAAACTCTGGGTGCCCACTATTTTCCCACACGGGCAGTCTAGAGTTGGGATTTTCAGATAATCTATAGTAGGTATAGATTCGATAGCTTTCAGCCTTAGGATTTGCAAATCGCATTTGGATTGAGTTGCTTCTCTTCATCTTGATTTGGGAGTTCGAGCTATTCTGGATTGGTGCCTTGGAGATGGAGATTACTGATACTGGAGTTCTTTCTTGAAGACTATACTGGAGATTTTGTTCCGCTGTTGTGTTATCTTTTTCTTTCCGCTGCTATTATCTTGTATCATAACTCTGATGTATATTGATGTTCATTGTATCATTCTGTTGTATCAGATATTGTATCAAATGTTGTATATTGATATTTGCTACTCTTTTTCTTCCGCTGTGTTGTTTTACTTAACGGTGTTATAAGCTCCGGCACGACTCGAATTTCGGCGTTTGGATCTGCGGCATTCAAGTACGGTGGAGTACGGATGTCGATTTTTGAACGCTGGAATTTGGATCGTGACATAAGGCTTTACCATTATCCCCCTTAACACATTTTATAAGCATCATAGTCCACACAGCACTGTAAACTCCACCGTAAACTAGTGGGATATCAGGGAGTAATCCATATGTATAACACAAAACAAATTCGTAGTGGTCGCGTATATAGGGATACAAGTATGACAAGGCATATGAGGCAATACCCAAGGTAGTGAAACTACCGTTTGCCTAATCCGGACTGGTGAAAACGCATCGCCGCAACGATCGCAACACCGCGAAACAACACTCCTGAAATTCCGCGGGTGCACCAATCAATAACAAGTAATGAGTAGTTTACGAAGAAGTGTGTTCGCTCGAGGTGGCTAACCCCATTTGGCCCGGCACGGCTCCTGTTTTAGTCATTTCCAATTTGACACAAGTGTCAAGGCTATCCATTATTGTTCTCTTTCTTCAGTCATCACGTACATCATTCCAACCACTTCATTCTGGATCACACTCCGCGTTTAGTTATTAAAGTGGTTTTCGGTTTAGATAGAGAGTATATCCATAACCGATTCCGGTTTCTTTAATAACTTTCGTAATTAGTACACCGATTGGTCGTTTAATATATTTCAAACCAAATCAAATTCAATTTCAATTTCAATTTCAATTCGTAAATCAACATTTCGTTTGTCTTTCTAAATCAATTTCCAAAATTCACGTTTCAAAACTTCCGAATTACCATTTCAAAATCTTATAATTCGATTTCAACTTTTATTTAAACAATTCAAATAGTGATTCAAGTTCGTATATAAGTTTCATTCCGAAATCATTTAAAATGGTTAAATTTTCATTCAAATCAATTTAAATTCATTTATCGATTTCATTCGATATTCGCTAAGTAAATTTATCCTTCAAAACAACTTCTATTTAAATTCCAATTCATTTAAATCAATTACTTACGTTCAACTTCATTATATCAAACTTCAAATTGAAATAAAATAAATTCGTCAAATCAATTCTTTAAATTACAATTCTTACGTTAATTTCAATAAATCACATTCATTTCAATAAATCACATTTTATTTCTTGTTAAAGAAATTCAATTTTCACTTATTTATTGACTTCATTACAAATTTTAAACTCAATTAATAAAGAACTAAATGTCACATAATCGAGAAGTTTCAATTTCACTTATTAACTTAGTTAAATAATTTTTCCAAAACTTTAATAAATAAAGAAACTCAATTTCATTTATTAACGAAGTTCAAATCCACTTATTCAAAAGTTCAATTTCTCTTATCAAAGAATTCAATTTTTATTCAATTATCGAATAATTAAATATTATTCAATTATTAAATTATTTCAATCTTAATCATTAATAATTTCAAAACTTAATGATTACAAACTTGATTATAAATTCAAATTTAATTATTAAATCATTTCCACTTAATTTTGAATTCAAACTTAATTATCAAATCATTTCAACTTAATTATAAATTCAACTTAATAATTTCAAACTTAATTATAATTCAAACTTGATTATAATTTCAAATTAATTATTAAATGATTTCAAACTTAATAATTTCAAAACTCAATTATTACTAATTCCAAATTATTTATTAAAAATTCCAAGTTTAATTATTAAATAATTAAATTTCAAACAACGTTCTTTCATCAATTACTACGTTAATGTTTGTTTCAGATTTCAATCTTTACATTTTCCTTTCTAAAATTCAAATTCCAACTTCATTTCAAAACTTATTCTTTGCTCGAATAAAATCTTTATTTGTTTTTTTAAATCAATTTATTGACCAATCGGGTTTTATTTAATTCTCTATCCTAGGTCAAATTCATTTGCGTATATATCATTTCAACCCGATTCCAATTTCCATTTAAGATCAAGCATAATAAAGGGAACTTGCAGTGTGATAACTGGGATGGTGTCAAAGTAAATAAACAAGCAATAACAACAATCAATAACAATTCAATAATTAATTCAAATAATCCCGAAATAATCGTATTAATTCACATTGTTATTTGTGTAAATAAGTATAATTATTTATAGAATCTACACTATAATTTCGTGTAGATTAAAGATTATTCACTTATTATTCTATGCAATTCTACACTTTACATCAACTATTCAATTTCATACTTCATCGATATACATCATAAATTCAAATGGTACAAGGGTAATTAATTATTTCTACGTGTCAAATAATTAAACATTTAAGGGGTCGTATTATACAAATTTAACTAATCAATTTCAACACATATGTCGATTCAAATTTTTTAACTATCCTACGTCAGATTCAATTGTATAATATTTAACACTTTATACATTACAATTTTAATGACCAATATAAACAACAAACAATCAACCAATTATCAACCAAACTGTATCATATTGCATAAATGTTATAATAACAGTGTACATAACTAACAGTGTACATAACTAAAAACATCATATTTCAATTGTAGTTTCAATTGAAATCAAATTTAACAAATAAAAGAATATTACTCGTGAGTGATTGCTCACCTTTCGAGGCTAGAGGGGACAGAAGATGACACAAATACGCACGCTGACACATATACTGAAATAGAGTTACGAATGTAAGCACGACTTCCAAAACAAGCTAGATTGGGATGAATCGACGAACGAAGCTGATAAATCAAAATTTACGAGATCAAATCCAAATCAGTTTTGATATAAACTGAAAATAAAATATTCTTATTTCTTATTAAAATCAATATTCCATTTTAAGATAAATATTAAACAAACCTCATATGCAAATAAAACCATTGTTTTGTATTTAACACATATATAAATAACTTTGTCAAGATCGTTATATATATTTTTATATAAGCAGAACTTAAACAAAATCAAAATATTAATTGTATGGTTTATATATAGAATATACATATAGACTCAATTATATTCACAATATCACGTCTAGATTAAAATATTATATATATAAATCAAAAGTTCAAGCACTAATCTAACTAATATATATAACTACTGCTTCATTAAACTATAACCCATCTTTAATTTAAAACAAATAACTGACGCATATAATATATATACAGACCATTAGACCATTATATGCGATCACACATATATAAATAATATGATCAACACAAAATGCACACGCTATATTAAAATACAAACAAATATATTATCGATATTTTATAACCTTTAAAAAACTAGTATATAACCGAACCAACTCTACATAACAACCTATATAAGCAACGAATGCTTTAATATCTCTGACAAAACATATGTCTGAAACTTTATTTTATAACAAACATTGTTAACATATTTTATATAGTATATACACAACTAAATGAATATAAACAGATAAAAAAAAATAAACGTATACATGTGGAATAAAAAGTGGACTTCACTTGAGAGTTCCAGAGAAGCAGGCTACCAAACTAGTGAATTAATTCATACATATAAAACATTGTGTATATTATACCTTCTTAAGCAATGTCAGCAAGGAGAAAAGACATGAATATGCAAGCACTGACGTGGGCTAAAACGAAATGAAGGCTCAGATCTGTTGCATGCGGCGGAGGAAGGTGGCGGCCATGGGAGGAGAAAGGTGGCGGCCATGGGAGTGGGTTAACAGGCATGGCTCATTTCATTTTTTATTATTATTATTATCGAACGGTGATTTTCAAGTTTCGACGGCGGAAACTACAGGTGGGGAAGTTCCGGCAGCAGGGGAGAGGGGTTCGGTGTCTTTGGCAAGTATGGGAAGAAAGGTAAAACGGACATGATGGTGTCTGCGGTGCTGCTGTGGCGATGGCGGCGAGCTTCGGTGGCCGGGTTTTGTTGTCGCGTATGCTAATGACGACGAGAATTAGGAGGAAGGCTGGAGGATGTATGCGCGAAAATGGTGCGGCATTCAAGGTGACCGGTGTGTTGATGGGTTAGGGGGGCTTGTTCGGTCATTGATGATGCAGCAGTGGGCGGGTTCAGGCGGGGATGAACGGTCGGCTATGGCAAGCTAAGGTGGTGGAAGGCCGGTGAGAAGCACGGCTTCGATTTTTTTTTATTTGCAGAGAAACGAAAAATGAATGAGATAGAAACAAGAAGAAGAAGAAGAGGAGGCAGAATGTTTTATTTTTGGGGGTTGAGGAACAAGACAAAGATCTCGCTGGAAAGAAAATTGCAAGCTACCGTCAAAGCTTGTTGTGTAAACTTGCCTTATTAATGCATAGCACAAAAATGAAAAGTCATCACATATTACCAAAACGAAGAAGAAGAAAAAAACCTGCATGAATTTAAGGTTGAACAGTAAAGTCAGAGTTTACTATTGGGAATAGATTAAGAAAAGTGGTTGAAAGGTCACTTGGTAAACAAATGTACAAAACCGATATGATACAAAAATCGGTTCGTAGATTCGCCGTTTTTCGGACGTCAAAATACATAATTGAATATACCGCGGAGATCAACACGACGAGACGATCAAAACGATATAAAAATATCAGTGGTACGATCGAATTATAAAAATTCGAATTTTCTACTAGCGGAAAATGCAAGAAAAACGTAGAAAAATAAGATCGACGGAGCTAAAGATGTCTGAATTTGAAAAAAAGACAAACTGACAGCTTGCTCAGAAGATGGTTTAGAATTTTTCTATATAAAAATATTTAGGTTTCGAAAATATTTTATTTTCATCGCTTTTTAATTGATTAAATTGAAGTAAATTTACGCGCGAAATAAACTTTCATATTTTCGGACGAAAATTTACAGTTTGCCATGTTTAACTCGACGCGTCTCAAATATTAATTTTTTTTATTTCAAATTTTTATCGTTTACAATTTCCCAAAATTAAAATTAAATCAATTAATAAAACAAATAAAAATTATCGAAAATTTACGGGTCGTTACACATGTTGTACCAATAATTGATTGATCACTAGGTCGTGGAACTAAATCCCAAACGTTATTTCTTTCGAATTGGTTTAGTTCTTCCTGCATAGCGATTATCCAATTTTCATCAGTAGATGCTTCTTTCATATTTTTAGGTTCAATATGAGAAAGGAAGGCTACAAGACCCATTTGATTTAATTGACTTCTTGTTCTAACAGATGAATTGAGTTCTCCAATAACATTATCAGACGGATGATCTCTTAATAATCTAGGTGGAGATCTTAATTCATTGTCATTGTGAATAATGTTTACATTATTTTCAAGATTTGAATTTTCTGTATTTGTGGTATTATCAGGAAAATCTTCATCATCTCTTATTCTTTGGATTGATTTAAAATTCTCATCGAAAGATACATGAAGTGTTTCTTCGATAATATTTGTTCTTTTATTATAAATTCGATAAGCTTTGCTTCGATCCGAATATCCTAGAAAGATTCCTTCATCGGATTTTGGATCAAATTTACCAAGCCGATCTTTCGTGTTTAAAACAAAACATTTTTAACCGAAAATTTTAAAGTAAAAAATATTTGGTTTTCGTCCATTAAGAAGTTCATAAGGAGTATTCTTAGTTAGTGGTCGAATAGAAACATGATTCAAAACATAACATTCTGTTGCAACTGCTTCAGCCCAGAAATGTTTTGGTAACGTACTTACATTTAACAAAGTCCTTGCACATTCTTGTAAGGTTCTATTTTTACATTCTACAACCTCATTTTGTTGTGGAGTTCTAGGGAATGAAAAATTATGGAATATCCTTTTTTTCTTACATAAATGTTCAAAGGCTTCGTTTTAGAATTCACCACCATGATCACTTCTTATGTTTTTGATTTTCAAATTTTTAAAATTTTGAGTTCTTTTAATAAAAGTTTTAAAATTATCAAAGGTATCACTTTTATTTTTCATAAAAATAGTCCAAGTATATCTAGAAAAATCATCAACGATAACAAACACATATCTACTATGATTAATGGATTGTACTTATGTTGGTCCAAATAGATCCATATGTAGTAATTCAAGTGGTTGTATAGTCGAAATGACCTTTTTAGATTTAAACGATGACTTAGTTAACTTTCCTAATTGACATGCATCACAAAAATGATCTATTTTAAAATTCATTTTTGGTAGACCTTTCACTAAATCATTTTTAGATAACTTTTTTATAGTTTTGAAGCTAATATGACATAATCGTTTGTGCCATAACTAAGGATCATTTTATTTGGCTATTAAACACATATCTGAATTATGATTTATTTTCATACTCAGAACATAGATATTTCTGTCTCTGTTTCCTTCAAAGATAAGATTTTGATTTTGATCGAAAATACAACATTTGTTTTCAAAAAAAGTGATTTTGAATCCTTTGTCACACAATTGGCTGATACTAAGTAAATTATAATTTAAATTTTTGACAAGTAAAACATTTGAAATAAGAGGTAAATTTGAAATACCATTGTTGCTCATATCTCCTTTGCCGATGATATATCCTTTGGAGTTGTCTCCAAATGTGACGGAGCCTGCATCTGAGTAAATAATATTTGATAGCATATCTTTGTCTCCTGTCATATGTTTTGAGCAACCATTGTTGAGTATCCATTTTCCTCTTCTCTTGAGCGGGACCTACAAAAAATATAATATAATATTGGTACCCACCTTTTTTAATAGGGTCCTAAGAGTTAAATCTTAGGAAACCAAACCCAAGAGGGCTCGGTATCCCATTTAAAAATATAATCTTTATTTTTATGAACAATTTCTAAAAAGGTGTTTATATATTTCTTCCTAATCAAACTGTTGTTTGTTTTAGGAACCCAAACTTTTATGCTTTTTGAGTAAAAATTCCTTTTTGTCTGAACTGTAATAGGATTAACATTTCTCCTAATTTTCTAAACATATCCCAATCCTTTCTTACTTGAACCAGATTGAGAGTTATCAAAAAAATTTGATAAAGTTTCTCTTCCTTTATTAAATTTTGAAACATTTTTGGTGATGCTTTCTAACTTAGTTTTGAGACTAGTATTATCCAATTCTATCAATTTTACTTTTGTTTTTATTTCATGATTTTCAGAAACAAGAGCGTCATTCTTCTCTTTTTGAGTTTCAATTTCTTGACTCAAAAGAGTGAGTTGAGAATTGATATTAGAGAATGATTCTTGTAAATTTTCAAGTTCTTCCTTTAGTATTTTTCTCTCGTCCTTAAGCATATCTCTTTCGAATTCTGCTTTGTTCTGATGTTCATGAGTCTCCTTATATTTTCTTTTGAGATTTTTCAAAGTATCAACTAGATCTGAATTTATTTCAATCATATCATCAAAAGTAAAATCACTAACCACGTTTTCAGTAGCCATGAAGCAGACATTTGCTTGCTCGTTTTCACTGTCACTACTGTTCTCTGATGAAGAAGTGTCTGAATCATCCCATGTTACCGAGAATGCTTTCTTTTTCTTGTCTTTTCTGCCTTTGTTGAAATACTTTTCTTTAATTCTGGGCATTCCTTCTGAATATGACCTTTCTTATGACAATTGAAACATTCTAGAACTGAGGATGATGGTTTGTTTGGAAAATTTCTTTTTCCATTATTTTTGTTATTTTTTCGGAATTTCAAGAACTTTTTGAAATTTTTGGCAATAAATGCTAGATCTTCTTCATCCGAATCTTCATCTTTTTCTTCTTTAGCATGAAAAGCTATGTTCTTTTTGTCTTGTTCTTGTACTCGTTTGCCTACAAATTTACTTCATAGGACATTAGATTTCCTATTAACTCTTTAGGTTTTATGGTAGAGAGGTCATTAGCTTCTTCAATAGCCAAGACTTTTCTTTCCCATTCATCCGTTAAAGAGTTTAGGATTTTTTATACAATATCAAAATCAGTGTACTTTTCTCCTAATCCTAATAGTGAATGATAGATATCTTGAAATCTAGAGTATATATCATTGATGGATTCATCTTGTTTCATTCTAAAGTTTTGAAACTGACTTTTGAGCATGGAGATTTTGCTTTTTTGACTTTTTTAGTTCCTTCATGAGCGATTTTAAGCGTTCTCCATATTTCATAAGGAGTTTGACACATGCTAACACGATTAAATTCATTTCTATCTAGCGCACAAAATAACATGTTCATAGCTTTAGCATTGGCAGTAGCATCTAATTTTTGTGTGTTTGACCAAGTGGAATATTCTCCAGTAGGAAGACTGTATTCATTCTGTGTGATATTCCATGATTCAAAACAATTAGATTGCATATAGATTCGCATACGAGTAGACCAATAATTATAGTTTAAACCATTAAAGAATGGAGGTCGTGCAGTGGATTGACCATCAATAAAACTAGTATTAGTGGTGTTGTTTTCCATATTAGTAAGATATCAGATTACTTTGTAACGGTTATAAGATGCCTTGCTCTGATACCAAATGAAAGTGTATAGGACCGTATAATATGGATAAAAGTAACATGGAGTATAAATAATGTGGAATATAAAAGTAGTAAAGTAAAATGACACCAGAGATTTTATACTCGTTCGGAGCACCGTCCTACGTCCAGTCCCAGACTCCTTTTGGAATTTAACTAACAATAATCCTCACTTAACCCGGAGGAACTGGTATACACAGTCTGAGCAGCAGAACAGGATTTTCGCCTCAATAGCAGAAGAAGACTTCACTAATATAAAGAATATCTGACACTATGTGTTCTTGCTAACACTCAAGTATATATGAAATGTATGTGAAGATATAAAGAGAAGGTAATGCCAAGAATCGATGATTAAGAAAGTTATTTGTAGATTCAAAGCAGTAGAAAGTATGTTCGCTGTTTGAATGTAAAGATTATAGCACAAGAAGAGTATTAGATAGTTAGAATGAAAATGGGTAAGTATGAAGTGTTTGGGAGTATCTATATATAGTAGTTGAAGAGTTATTGCCATTGGTGAAGGGTTCTGACGAAAAGAAGCAACTATTTCTGTTCAGAGAAGGGTTGCATCCTTTAGGAGAAGAAGATGTCTCTTAGAAAATATGGCAGTTGGTCTCAGGTCAGTCGACTGGTCGTTCTTGGTCAGTTGACTGACTATGCAATTTATTTAAAAAATAAATAGTGCATATCGTATATGTACATAGTCAGTCGACTGGCTGTGACATTTTTATAAGTATGCTTCTGTTTTGATTTTTGATGTGACATATGTAGTGCGGAGTACTTGAGGGTAGATTTTAAATTAATACTAAGACTAAATCATACATGCTAGACAGTGAAAGCATAGATGAAAAGTCTTTGATGATATAGCCATAGTCCGTTTTCTTTTTGTCGTGAATTCTCCATTTCTTGCTTTGTCATGAATCAAAAACTAGTGATTCAACATTTATATTCCCAATTATCATCTGATATCGAATTTCTTCATTCAAGACATCGTTTATCAATTTTATAACACCCTTTGGTTTTACCTATTTATAAAAACAAATCTATATATAAAAATCCATCATATAAATTTTATTTCTTATAAATTCCATTAATACTTCCAATCTATTTCTCAACATTGATTTCAACTTCTTTTTATATTTCCAAAATATCACTTATAAATTCTTTTATAAAATTCATTTTAAAAATATTCATTTACTAATTCACAATAGTTAAGTGTTACCAATCAATTATATTTTTCTAATTCAACATCTTTCAAATAACTCCACTTCCTATATTTTATTTTCAAATTCCCTTCAATTCCACAAATTTTAAAAATATATTTGTAGTATTTAAATTGTTAAAATTCAGGCCCGTGCTACAATAGCATCCAATAATTCAATCACTACAATAATTTATAGTAGATTATTCTACATAAATCATATATCACCATATATGAAAAATAAACAATAACCTTGAGGAATCCAGTTGGATCCCTCTAACATGTTTCCCCTGCATCCACAGATGTTTACATACATAAAATAAATACCAATCCCACTTCGAGGGGGATATCGCGGTATATAGGGTCATCTGCTATTTTGCGGGGCGCATAGGGTCTCATCCGCTATAATTTGCAGGAATATCACTCCAAATTCTATATATATATATATATTCCATCATATATTATATAAACATCCAACCAAAAATTTCAACTTATCAGCCCAATCCACATCCACTAATTTAACATTTAAACTTTAAAATATGGCAATCCAAAAATAAGTGAGACACTCTCACCTGATTTTTATTTGCAGACCATTCCAAATCTTGACTTGTTTAATATATTTTTGGACCATGCATAGCAAGTAATTTAAATTAATACGTACTCGACTTCAATAACATAATTATTTGTATCAAGTAAATCGCTTCTTCTCGAACGCAATAGTAAGCTTCTCCCCACTTCGGCCGTACATTAATCGGACCCCTCCAATGTAGCCGCAAACCCATAGAACCAGCCTTCACCAAAACTACCATCGAGCTTGACCACTACCACCCCAACCGAATCGCGACCTAAGCCCTTCCCGTCGACCCGAGCTTTCTGCCCACTGCCGTGCCCCAAACTCACGGCCTCCCTACCACGCTGCCTTGAGGCCGCCGTCGTTTCCCTACAAGCGCGCGTGGACACGCCTCTGCCCCCCGATCCCCCTTGTCAACCTTGCTCATGCGTCTCGAGCTCATAAACTCGCAATCAATTGCCTAATGCTTACGTTCGAAATAATTCGTTCGAGCCATGAATTCGATTATGATGAAAGGAGGAAGAACGAGTTTTTTGATTTTGATTCTGTATTTTTTTTGTTCGAATATTGTTCACCATTTTTTCAGCTCGATTTATTTCATATCTGATTTGAATTTTGAAGAGTACTAGTAGAAGAAAAAGGGGGATGCAACTTTTACATGCAGGGGTGGGCTTGGGTACGATGTTTTGTCGGCTAAGACTTGACTTCGACTTGACCAAATGTATTTATTTTATAATTCAATTATCTTACTTTACATATCACGAAATTTTGAACACCTATGGAGATGTGCCACTAGGAATTTATAATGTTACGCCCCTATTCCGAACGCGATGGAAAAGCTTTCAAGTCCTAATTCGATCTTATGGAGAAGATAGGTTTTTGAACCCAGTTATTATATTAAATTTCAATATTAATCCCAACGCGTTTGTATCCCGTACGATCAAAGATAACTCCAAACACTACGAATTTTGAAATCCAATAATAATACACTATTACGGATCCAATGGAATTGCTTTCATCGAGTTTCAAGACTGTGCCTCAAAGGTCTATTTTTTAAGTGCCAATTTGAACAAACTATTTCTAAAATTGAACTGATCACTTTTAAATTAAATTTTAAAACTTTTATTATCTTTATTATTACCAATATAAATTTTACAAGCCTTTAAATAATTTTTATCGTACTTCAAACTGAAGATACAATAATTGGACCAATATTCAATTATCAAAATTCAAAAATTAAATTATCCAATAAGTCGCTCTCTTTAAATTCTAAATTTATTTTATAAATGAAGACCAAATTTCATATTCAAAATAAATCTATAAATCCAAATACAATATTTAAAACCATATAAATATTTGAAGTTTAAGCAATGGAAAATTGGGTCCTTACAATTGTCGTTTGATCGTGCGAGCTTGAAACGCGTAGAAATCAATTTAATGATATCAAATTTGAAATAAGCTAATTTTAAAAGCTAACTTCTTCATACAATGGAATTAGGACTTGAAATCTATTTCAATGAGTTTTAAAATATCGAAAACATCTATTCTGATATATAGGATGACCCATTGTCGTTTTGGAAGCGAAACGGGCTTTTCGGATCGTTATTATCGTTCGAGCCAATTCAGTATGTTCATTCTTTCATATCGAGCCTTGTCCATATAAATAGATTTGTCCAAAACCCTAGCAGTTTTTTTATTTATTTTTTATCTCTGTACGTATCTATCTATTCCACCTTTCTGCTTCTTCTTCTTTCCAACGGCTGCAGATCCAAACACAAATTCAATTTCAAAACCAAATATAAATATCAAACTCCTCAAAACTATGTCATATTATATATCATCGAAAAGCTCTCAAAGAGTGTACTCCACTGTAGTGCTTCCTTTTTCGATTTGTTTCACTGTTTGAATAGAAATTGAGGTTGAACCTCGGCCTTCCATTCCTAGAGTTTTCAATCCAACGGCAGATCGTCGTCCGATCGACGACCGGGAGGTGGCGTCGGGAAGGTGGAGTCGAGTAGATTCTTAGCGTTCGTTCATTCATGCTAGATCGTCTCCAGCTCGCCACAATTTAGGTTTATTATGGGCGGTGGCTGTCACATCTGGGAGGTGAAATGGTCGTGAGTGATACTGGGGCGTGCGCCTCGGCTTGAAGGAGGCAGCGCCGTTCGTGGATCGTAGTCATGTTGCTTGTGGAAGCGGCAAAAATTGATTAAAGGTGGCGATGTTCGTGGCGGCTACAGGGGGAATCGCGATTTTTGGCTGAGTTTAATAGGGTTTTGCACGTTCACGTGCGTGCTGACGTGGTTGGTTGAGGTAATATATTCTTTCTTTTATTTTATTTATTTAATTTAGTTTAAAATTTCCAATCGTTCTAATGCTAATAACTTTCGCATACGAGTTCGAATTTACGTGTGGTCTATTCCGTTGGAATCGAATCGAAATTCCGGACATAATAAAACTAGTTTGGGCAAATTTTGAGATTGTTGAATTTTGGGCTATTTTTGGATTTTAAAATCGATTGAAAATCGAAGGTGAGTGTTTTAACCCACTCACGAATACTAAATTATATTATGTTAGTTAAATTTAATTATTGATGTGATTATAAATTGATTGGTTGTTGTTTGGTATATTTTAAATTGTAATACCAGTTAAATCTGACTTTTTGTTGAATTTAATTGTCATTCAATTTAATATTTAAATTTAAACCGGCAGTTAAATACCTGTTAATGATCACTAGTAAATTGTTATTAGCTATTGGTTGATTGTGTTGTATGTTCAATTGTTGATATTCGGATGATTGGTTGGTGTTATTGGTTGATATTTTGGATGATTGGATGTTTATTTATGTATATATCTCTGTTGTCCTTATGGGTTGAAATGATATTTACCCGAACGATCTTATAGATTAAGGAGAAATCGAATGGGTTGAAATGATAAACCCGAGCGGTTTTCATTGATTTGGAAATGTTGATTTTTGATACTGGATGAAATGACATATACCCAATTATTTCTTGAATTTGTATTTACGTAGTGAAATTGAATTTTTTGGAAGTTTAAGTTAAACTTCGATTTATTTTAATTTAAAACGATTAAGGTTGATATTTCGAATTATTTGAAATCCTTTAAGTATTTGTATTTACGTTGTACACTTGATAGAGATGGAAATCCCGTAACATCTCTGAAGCCATTGCAATAATGTTTCTATTTTACTTATTTTGATTTGATTTGCATAAGATCTTTTAGTTATGACTCGAATGTTTTGTCTTTTCATTACGTTCGGGTCAGACTGAGCTTTTCATTGTATTGAAACTATTTTCTGGAGGACGAAGATGAAGGTTCGGTATATTATTCCTATTTATTATTATTGTCCCACTGCATATTGTGTTCCGCTGCATTATTTTTTTATTTCTTATGTATGTATAACTCTGATTTGAATTGTAAAAGTGTAATCAAATGTTATTTGCAAAATAGTTTCATGAACTATTTATTTGATTATTATATTTTTGTCATTCCGCTGCGAGATTTTGTGTTTTGTTTTTCTTTCTTTTCTTTTTTTTATTTACCCCCATTAACAATCCAAAATAGTGGGTCGTTGCAAATGAATTAATATCATTTGAAAACTATTATTTGAATAATTATAATAATTATTAAATCATTAAATCTCATTTTAAAATATTAATCAATTATTAAATATAAGGGCATCATTGATGATGTCATAATCACATTTAATTTAAAAAAATAAAATAATTAATTTGATTTCATATTCTAATTAAATTATAAAAATAAGTGTATGTATCCAGCTCTGTGCGCAATGTTTGATAATTATTGAGTTGTTTACTGATAAAAAGGTTTTCAACCATTTTATCAATATTTTTCCAAAGTATATATTTTGTGAACATTTTCCAAAATAAGTTCATTATTATTTTCATTACTTAAAAATTTATTATTTGTTAAAAATAATTTATATTTGAATATTTCAAATAATTTAAATATACTTAATTAAAGTGATCAAATTACGGGTCGTTACAGTGCTATTCGAATTAACCAAACCATTCAACTTACTAAGCTAATACAACACTTAAGAGCGATCTTCCCGCTCAAAGGAATTTTGTTCATAAATAACATTGTCAAACTGTTTTATTGGTGGTGAAATTTGATGGATCGTTTCTCTTCAGTGTAAGCAAAATTTGTTTTGCTTTTACCATCTTTCTATGCATCTCAACCAATATTTAGTTTCTTGTCGGCATACAAATGACCTTCACTATACTTTATCTCTGAATGATTAGTAATGCCATTTACAACCAACAAGCGCTAACCATATAAAATGGAAAGTCTAACATTTTAATTTTAAATGGACAACTGCATTTTTTTGTACCATTTCCTTTAGAGTTAGTGGTATGCCCTTGAGGCAATTATGTGATCCATACATGTATCTAACTCTTTGATCAGTCTTGTTCATAATAAATGTGCTTGTTTTTATTTTGTATACATTGTTAATCTTTTATAAATAATTAAGTAATTAATTAGGTATATAATTAAGGAAATCATTAAAAAATGTTATATGATTGTAGTTGTAAATAGTGGCAATGTTGAGTAATTAATTATAAAACGAAATTACATTTTGTTTCAAATATTCCAAGCCATAATTCTTCGATAAAGGATATTGGTATATCCATTGAGATAAGAGTCTATAATGCTCTCTAAATGTTGGACAGTGTATTACTCATGGCTGTTGAGGGCATCAAGAGTCTACATACTTGTAACTGGATAACTATGGAATGGAACCCTGAGAGTTTCCTGTAGGTTGATAGCAATTAGGTCAAAAAGGAAATCTTAGTATGAAAATGTTATATAATTTTCTTAACTTGAGAATATTATTATAATTTAATGTGAATATTCCTCTTTGATTATAGTTGATATTAGCCTCTTTTCTTACATAACATCCTGAACCAATGAAAAACGTAGCAAACAATTGAAAATGTAAGAAATCAAGAAGAAAAAGAGAAGAGAGATGCAATCTTTTATAGCGGTCCGGCAAAATCTTCGGCCTACGTCCACATAGTTGTTTTTATTGATTATTCCTTTCTATAACACTCAATTTACAATGGCATTTCAAGATACAAAGGTTAGATTTTAGAAGTCTAAAATGCCTCATTCTAGTTGATGAAGGTCTTTACTTACAGAAAAATTAGGCATAAAAATCGTTGGATGTAGTTTGGATGACCCAATATCCCCTAATCTGAAGTTCCAGCCAAAAGAATAAGTCAAACCTCACATTTTCCCAGCAGTCAAACCGGTCAGTGCCAACAGGTTTTGACCGATCGACATCAATTGTTTGAGCTGATTAGTGTCAGTTGGTATTTTCTTATCAGAACTCCATCTTTCCTCTAGCATTGTTCAAGTATTCAATCTTCGGACCTTCATCAACAAAAATTGCCCATTTAGAGCCGGTCAGTGTCGACCGATTGGCGCCAACCAGTTTTGAATTTACAGTACGTAGCCAATTCTTTGAATTCTTCAATCCTAACTCTTCTAAACTTCTTGATTCGTTCATTTATCATTTTGTAATCTAATTCCTCAAATTTAAGTCAATTCCAAGACTGTAAGAAAATATTTAGGTGACACTTACTCCCAAAACATGCTATTGTGGATACAAAATGTGCTTTGATCAAGAACATGTATTGATGCTGGTAAATTGTCTGTTGTATCTTTTTGATATTTATTGGATTAATCATGGTGAATCATCCAGTTCCCTCGAACTCACTTACAAATTGAATGTCATTATAGACTTATCAAGGTCAAGGACTCATCCCTTGCATAAAAGTCATTCATAAATCATTATTATCCAGGTTCTCTCGAGATTGATATATCACATATAAATCATATTTCTTGTTATCATGCAATATTGATCATACTGGCATATTACCTCGATCGACACATTACTTAAAAATAATTTGGTATCTCCTAGCATTCCATTATAAGTAAGTCCACCTAGATCAAAGCAATAATATTAATCATCGGTAATCATAATCAAATCATTCCAAATCAGAAGGCGTTCATACTTAGAAGTCAAGTTTTAATCTATCTGGATCAAATAATGTATATCTATATTGGGCCCATCTATCCCCTTCTGGTGAGGAGGCTTAGAGTTTAAGGCAAATCCATCCACTCACTCTATGGTGAGAAGACTTGTATTTCACAGTCCAGCACCCTATCTCTTCAGGTAGGGGAACCATATTCTATCGCCAATGCCAAGTACGAGGGATACCCAAGTTTCATCAGTATCCCACAACAATGTGAAAATCAAGTATCATGTTCAAATAATTTCATAGCTAAACTTCAATCTGTAGATTATTCATTTAACCAAAAATAAACTGCATCAAACATAAATCTGAAAAAGTAGTTAAAACAAGGGTTACTCTTAGGTTTTAACTCAGAGCATGCCAGTGAGATTGATCGAGGTCGCACACATGTATAAGTTGCCCGATAGCAAACCTTTGTTGTTTATTCAAAGAAAAAGAAAATGGAAAAATAACCTGAATCCAATCCATCCTGATCATGGGATTACCATTTATGGCCCATATCTCGGTTGCGACCAGGGTTATCCACTATGGTTGGTGGTTTCTCCTACTGCACCATTGCGGTTTATGCTATTATCATTTCTAACATACTATTGTAATTCGTTAATCTTAACATGTTCCTCTATCAAATCTTTGAGAAATGCGGATTACGGATCTTAAGGCTAGGATTAACACTAGAGGGGGGTGAATAGTGTTAATAAAGAATTACTAAATCTTTTTCGATTTATGTTAATTTAGACATCGATGTATGCAATATACAAACACAGATATGATCACAGAAACAAACACAGATACAGAAATAAAATAAAAGCAGTAAAGGAAAGAACACATCAGATTTTATACTGGTTCAAAGTTACCCTACATCCAGTCCCGCAATACAAGTACGGATTTCCTTTCAAAAGCAATTGTACAATTACACCCTCGGTTTCAAGGCTACGAGGTACACCCTCCAGAATCTCGATCCTCTGGGTGGAGATACTTGATTTTCGGGCCACAAGTTTACCGAATTGATTTATCAAGGCTACAATCACACCTTTTCTTTCTTGATTGATTTTCAAGGCTACAATCACACCTTTTCTCGCTAAATAGATTACAAAGAAGTTTATAACTCTGAATAGCACTGAGAATCTTATAGAGAGAGTGACGGAGAATCAAACTAGAAGTAATCGAGTTCGATTCAATGTTGATTTCGGCAGAGTAATGATAAGAATATGTATTAAGAAAAGTGGAAGAAGAAGAGGAGTGAAAAACCATAAAACCTTATGATAAATTCGTTGAAACTAACCCCTATTTATAGAAGAACAACAGCCATGTCCATTCGTGAAGAGTTATGACGAACAGACACTTCTTTTGAATTTTAAATTTTGAACTCAACTGACACTATGTCGACATGGGGTATATAGGCATGTCGACATCCTAAAGCATTTTTTGATGTTTTGATTTTCTTTGAAAATAACCTTTATCTTATATTTAAAACTAATTTAAACTTTATAAATATACTTGAATATAGTTAAAATTCATAAGTAAATATAGAGAATAATATATATATAATTTAACTCTAATTTTATATTTTAAATCTAAGTATAAATATTTAGAAGTTAAACGTATTATATTAAAAGATAGTTTAAAATCAGGAGTAATTTGACTTTGAAATTAAAGATAATTTTGAGGCTAAAATTATTTAAAATTAGGATAGAGGGTTTTGAATCTTTTAAAAGGAAAGTTTTGAAAACATTTTGAAAACAGGATATAATTTTGAAAAATCATTTTGAATAAAAAGATAGCGGATACAAAACAATGTTCCACTAGATTTTCGTAGGTTCCATCCTACTTAGGGTTTCATCCCTTTAACAGGCTCGAAGTGGATTCCATTCCACGAATAAATTGGATTTTAAGATGCCAGTGTTTTTCCATGAGTTTTAACAAAATTCCTAATAAAAAAATTTACTTAACTTTGAAATCTTGAACTCTTGATAATCTTGATACTCATGAGTCTTCTATCTTGATATCTTGAATCTCTATACTGTACAGTCTTCTTTCTTAGTACCTGCATGGTTAAATCCTGCATATACATATATATCTAAACTTATAATGTTAGTATTTATATTTTATAAACTATTCTAAGGTCGTTTTCATCAAAACCATCATTTCACGGACTAAAAATCTCCCCCTTTTTGATGATGACAACCTTTGTTTATAAAATTTTACTTCTATCCTAAGAACTCCCCCTAAAACTAATACCTCCCCCTTAATCTATGCCTAACTACCCTATTTTATATTTCTTCCCCTTTATCATAAAAAAAAAATTTACTCCCCCTCATTCTTCAGTACCTGCATTGATAAACTATACAACGGAATATATAGATTAAGAAATAATTATACTTATGAACATGATAACTATTCAAAGTCTATATACATTTCAATGTATATATATATATATATGTTTTATACAACAAATTTCAAACCAATATCAAGAAATCAATCCACACAGAGTATCAATCCAAACCAAATCAATTCAAGCAAATCAAACAAAGCAAACAAATAAAAATCAAATGTTACGTGGAACTTCCACCCATCCTTCTTCTCCAAAGATTAGGTCTGCCTTAATAGCATCCCAATTATCATTGTCATTGGTGAGAGAGACATGAGGATGTGCTTCGTTATCATCCTTGTGCAGAGAGGACATCATCCATCGTGCCGCATCGAAGTGCCTTTCTTATTCCTTGATCATCTGCATTTGACTCAATTCTAAGTGATGCTAGTTTCGTAGAATAAACGAGAGAATATTCTTGAACGAATTAAGAGTTTCTTCAAGATTTTCAGATAGACCGTGAATAGGATTAGCCATAGTTGAATTTATGAAAGAAATAAACGATATAGATAATAAGAAATTAATTTCAGTGAAGAATTCTAGAAGAAACAGGTATTTATAGGTATAGAAGTTCGTTGGAAATGAATAGACATTTGTTAGTTATTCAAATTTCAAATTCAAAATCAATTGTCATTTCTGACCAGTATATGTCAACATGGTCATATAGGGGATGTCGACATGGGTCGGTGAAAAATTATGACTAATTTGATTTTGTGAATAATTGTGTGTGTGTGTATTTATATACTGTACTAACATTTATTCTGGAGATAAGATAAGATAGATAAAAGAAAGTAAATTTCATTTCATTGCATACTACAATAATACAACGATTAAGCATACAACAAACTACATGAACATTCGAAATAAGGCAAACTAAAACAAATACAACAAGACATTAAAAGATAAGACTAGTTAGAGGATGATGAAGATGAAGATAATCCAAGTTTCTTGCTGATTTGGAAATGAACTTGTTCATTTTGGATGAAATTTTATCCAACTTCTTACTAACGGATCTTTTAAGAATCCGTTGATTCTCAACAATCGTCTTTTGGTTTTTGAGAAGGGTTTTAGTGGACGGATTTGGAGGATAGTCAATGCTTTCCAAAGAGATTTCACCTTCTTCTTCTTCTTCTTCAATTTCCGTTTCATGCCCTTCTTCTTCTTCTTCCTCTTTTTCCATTTCCTCATGAGCCAAACACTCTTCCTTTTCGGTAAGGGTCTCATAAGGTTGAAAAACAAGTGGAATTTTCATAAGCGAAATATTGGAATGATTGAAAACCTTTTTAGAAACAAATTCTTCGCCTTTGAAATCCACTCCAAAATAGTTAAAAATCCGAGTGAGATAAATTCTATGGTATAAAGTATTCTCACCCATTTCAAGATTTTTAGGACGAAGTTCATCCAAAATAACTTGCGCCCAATTTATGTCATAATTTCCGAAAATAGTAAAAAGAGCTTTGCAAACTTTTGAAGCAGGATTGTTAAAATTCCCCGAACTTGGGGTCAAAGTACGTTGCAAAAGAAGATTGACAATTCTTGCTTTTGGTCGAAAATTTCTATTTTTAAATTCAAAATCATCATCTCTTTCGAAAATGTGATGAAATGTCTCACGATCATGTTCATCGATTTTAAAGTTAGAAAGATCCATTCCCGGATTCTTACAATTGAGAATAATGCCCAAAATATCATAATTCAAAACAATTCTAGTGCCTTTGACACTACTCCAAATTTCATTCTCATTACCATCATAAAATCCGCGATTTAAATTCGCATAGAAAATTTTGACAAGATTAGGATAGCAAACAAAATCATTTTGAGAAGCATCAATAAGACTAAGAACTCCATTGTTTGGAAAAAGAGAATCAATTTCATAAGAAGAAAAATCTTGGAAAATAGCAAATTTTTCGGGATGTACTTTGGCATAATTAGCATAATTGATGTATGCTTTTATTGCCTCCGGATCATTGAATAATTGCTCTTTGATTTTTCTGAAAATTCTCATGGTGGAGGGGTTGCTTGAAGAAGCAATTAAAGTTGAGAGTAGAGATTTTGAAGTTATGACGAGAGAGTTTGAATTTGAGAATGAGAGTGAAAAGATATGATAAAAGATAGTGAATAAATAGATTCTCAAAGGACATATTCTCTGGTTAAAATATAGCTTTTCAAAGAATTGAATGAAGTGAAAAGGTGGAGGGAAATTCAAACATTTGAATTCAAATTTTGAAATTCAAATTCAGGTACCCATGTCGACATCATGGTAGGGACCATGTCGACATGTGCCTTTGAACTTTCATGAATTGATTTTTCCTAAGTTCTCTAATATATAAAATATTATTATTATTAATGCCTATATATATATATCTGAAATATTATTAAACTTCAAGTATATTTCAGAAAATATTATTATACTATTAAAAAATAATAAAAATAATAGTAAAATAATGAAATAATAATAAAAAATAGAAAATAAATTTTAAAATTCAAACAACACATCAATTCAAAACCATTCAATCAAACAATCAAGCAACTAATTCTAAGCAAGCAATTTCAACCAATTGTATTGTAAATGTGTACCTTTTCCGAGTCCGTTTCTTTGAATTCGTCGGAGTCATGAACAGCTGTGAAATAAAAATTCGAATTATCTGTCTTCTGGTCATCATCCCTTGATGACGAGTCTGAGTCATCTAGAGTAGTAATAAATGCACGGTTCCGTTTCTTTGCTGGATCATTGTTCATAGGAGAATTTTGCCTATCTGGATACAGACAGTCTCTTTTGAAATGGCCTGGTTTATCACTGTTGGCGCCAAAATTGGTCACAAACCCCGAATACCGTGAAAGCACCAGTGTATGAATACAAATCAATAATATTCAAACACAAATCTCAGATCTCAGCAAATATTAAACAATAATCCCAAAGTATAGAACAGAGACACAAGTTTTATAGTGGTTCGGCTATCTTCGGCCTACATCCACTCCAAAGTTTTTATCCTTTTATTGATTATCCTTGATGATTACAGATGATTACATCAGTTACAAAGTCCAAAACTTGAAATAAATAGCAGCAATGATGATATGGAATGATTATGGCAGCGTCTGAGCGTGCTTTCTCTCTCTAGAATCTCCGACCCCTTTTCTGAATGACCAGGGGCTCTATTTATAAGCGTAGGAGGCTGATATTTCTCCTAAAATTCGGGAAGACCGCTTCAGGCACGTGAAAGGGCCCACTCGCCCGAAATCTGGAGGTCCGGGCCCACATCAGGATCGATTTGACCCTTGGTTCGAATCGATCAAGGAAATGTCCAATCGAGGTGAAATTTGGTGAGAACATTCTTCAACATGTATGTAAGCTTCTGTGAAAATTTCATAGCATTTGGATCAACGGTTTGGAAGATATGATCGATTCAAGTCCAAAGTTCCGTGTGCTCTGCCTGGTTCGAACCCATGCTTCGAACCCACCTCCTTCGAATCCAACTCCTTCGAACCCACATCCTTCGAATCCATCTCGTTCGAATCCACCTCCTTCAAATCCATTGCTTCGAATCCTCCTTTGAATCCAGTGTTTCGAATCCACCTCCTTCGAATCCATTGCTACGAGCTAACCTGTGTACACCATATGGATACGAAGGAGATCCACGCTGTGATCGAGTCGAAGTCTACCTGTCCTTCATCCTACTTTGCCTTTGATACGAACACCACGAAGTTGACTCCATAATGATCGATACGAGCGGCATCGATACGAAGTCCTCGCCTTTCGATCGATACGAAGTAGCCGTGTCAATAACTCGATCGATTCGAAGCCCATCGAGTCGAACCAGTAACTCGATCGATTCGAACACTATCGAGTCGAACCAACACCTGATGCGAACTTCACAGAGTCGAATACATACCAATCGATACGAAGTGTGTCGATTCGAACCTTGTGTGCCTTCGATCGATTCGAACCTGATGGGTTCGAAACGAACACCTTGATGGGTTCGAACAGCCATGCCTTTCCTACCTTGCATCGATCATAACTCTTTCATATGAACTCCGATTAACCTGAAATTTGAAACACAGCCTTTCATAATCCTTATCATCATCTCCAATTAATTTCGTCCCGATCGGAGTTCAACCAAATTTTGACGATATCGATCGTAGCCTTGATTCCAACCGATCTCCAATCCTGATATCCATAATTCCTTGCCAGTTTTGACCAAAAATGGGATAACACTTTGCCCCCCAAAACATGCCTTGTGATAACAAGGCGTGTTTTGAATAGTTCTGAATCCAATATCCGAAGTCCATAACCATATTGCCAGAGTATATCATCCTTGACTGCTTCGAGTCGATGCCCGATTCCAAATCTCGTAACCAAAGCCTTAGCCAATTCCATATCCACTCGAACTCGGCAGCCGAGTCCTGATCTATCCTTATCCAATGGCCAATAACCAGATCCAGGACCTCTCCGGGTCGATATCCGAAATCATAACCTCTCCGGGTTCTTGCCAAGCGTAATCCACACCTGACGACCGTGGCCCAGTGTCCCTGGATGTTGAGCTAACCATGGCTTAAGTCCTAAGCCGAGTCCTGGTCTCTCCGGACCCTTGTTGAGCATAGTCCATACTCAGCGACCTGAAATAATAATCGATAATATGGGGCCTAAGTCCTAGGCCGAATCCTGGTCACTCCGGACCCTTGCCGATCATAGTCCATACTCGACGACCTGAATGAGTCAATTTACCAAGTTCGGGCAAAGTGACTCACCCCTTGCCAGGCATAATCCTTACCCGACGACCGTTTATCAAAAACCAGATGAAAATCCAAAATCCAAATCCAAACCAGAAAACCAGAAATCCAAAGCAGCATTCAAAATCAAAAAAAACCATCCAGAGAAAAACCCAAATAAAAAAACAAGCAAAACCAGGAGTTCAATCCAAACTCCAAACCCAAATCCAAAAAGAGAAGCAGTGGCCAATCAAAAAGCAAAAGATAAATTTCACAAACCACAGCATCACAGTTTATCATCATTCAGAGCATGCCTAGGGGCTATCTCCTTCCCCGTACATGTGTAAATGACTTAGTTGCTTGCCGGTAGTTTGCTACTTATTTCACATTATCCTGATCAGTGGATGATCAATCGACCATCATCCCTGGGCCTCACATCATCACGGCGTGAGGTTGTCGGTGGTTGCTCCTGCTCCACCGTTGCATTCCGAGTTCCGATATATTGCTGTAACTGTCCATTCCTTACATGCTCTTCGATTATATCCTTTAAGTGCCTGCATCTGTTGGTATCGTGTCCATCTAAATCATGGAAGAGGCAGTGCCTTCCAAATGTCCTTTCCCGTTCTGATGGTTCTCTCCTAGCCGGCCTCCGATAAGGAAGGCGATTCCGAGTTTCCAGGTATATCCGCTCCAGCGTCTCGTTCAATCCTGTGTATGTGGAAAACTTTGGATCCCTCCATCGCTTCTTAGCATTTCCAAAATCATCGCCCAACTTCCTTTTCCCTTTGTCTTTGTCCAAACCATTCCTGAATGGTCCTACATCCTGAGTGGCATTAACCCTTTGCACCTTTAAATCCGCACTCGCATCTTCCTGCCAAAGGAACCTTTCTGTCTCATGAAAGAATTCGTCGAGATCCTATGGGGGATCTCGTATCAGAGATACCTTGAAATCCGAGTCCTCCCTGATTCCTGATACCGCTACCATTAAAACCATCGATGGATCAGGCCGATCCACCGAAGCGACTGCCGCACTGAATCGAGTTAGAAAAGCTCTAAGCGATTCATCCATCCTTTGCTTCACGGATGTCAATGTCATCACATTCTTCGGCCTCTTGACGTGAACCCGAAACTGTCCCAAAAACTTTTCCACCAATTCCCTCCAAGTCCTGATAGATCCTTCTCCCAGCTGCCTAAACCACATTGCAGCTAAGTCCGTCAAATATAAAGGGAAGCATCGAGCCATCACTTCCTCCGATGCCCCCAGCACCTCCATGTGTCCGGTGTACCTCATCAAGTGATCTGTTGGATCTGCCTTGCCATCATAAACCTCCACGCTAGGTAGCTTAAACTTAGGTGGATTCCGAGCCATCCTTATTTCCCGAGAAAATGGACTCCTATTCACTCCTTCCAAGTCTCCGTTGGACAAACCACCTCGCACAGTTCTTCTGATGATTTCCACTAATCCGGTATTGTCTGTTGGGGGTTGCCCTCCATGCCCCCGAGGGAACTCTGGCACATATTCCTCGTGTGGTTCACTAGCAGCAACGTTAGCTCTAGCCTGTTGAACTCCTTCTAAAGGTCCTCCTGTGTTGGATCCGGTGGGCCTGCCCCCAAGCCCTTGTTGATTGCCCTCTGGCTCCGCGTCCCGTACTTCGTTGGGTTCCACAACCCTAGTTCCTTGTCCGGCATCCGCCATGGCTGTGGCTGTTCCTAAGTTCTGCATCCCTACAACTCTCATCTGCTCAAAGAAAGTCTGCATCATTTCCTGTTGGCTCTTCAATAATCTCTCTTGCAAAGAATTTGCCATAGCCTCCATTTCATCCCGAGTTATGTAGATTGAAGCCTGTCCTTCCCCAGCTCCGGAGATGCTTGTTGACTTCCTTCCTATTGGCTTCTCTCAGCCCTTTGCCTTCTACTATTTTTTCTAGTCATTGTCTTCAGAACGAAACTCCTCAAACTTCTTTAAATCCAAACTTCAAATCCGATGTAGCGGGTGCTAGTCTTTCTCAGTGAAAGCACCAAAGTGTTTGCGCCAAAATTGGTCACAAACCCCGAATACCGTGAAAGCACCAGTGTATGAATACAAATCAATAATAGTCAAACACAAATCTCAGATCTCAGCAAATATTAAACAATAATCCCAAAGTATAGAACAGAGACACAAGTTTTATAGTGGTTCGGCTATCTCCGGCCTACATCCGCTCTAAAGTTTTTATCCTTTTATTGATTATCCTTGATGATTACAGATGATTACAACAGTTACAAAGTCCAAAACTTGAAATAAATAGCAGCAATGATGATATGGAATGATTCTGGCAGCGTCTGAGCGTGCTTTCTCTCTCTAGAATCTCCGACCCCTTTTCTGAATGACCAGGGGCTCTATTTATAAGCGTAGGAGGCTGATATTTCTCCTAAAATCCGAGAAGACCGCTTCAGGCACGTGAGGGGGCCCACTCGCCCGAAATATGGAGGTCCGGGCCCACAACAGGATCGATTCGACCCTTGGTTTGAATCGATCAAGGAAATGTCCAATCGAGGTGAAATTTGGTGAGAACATTCTTCAACATGTATGTAAGCTTCTATGAAAATTTCATAGCATTTGGATAAACGGTTTGGAAGATATGATCGATTCAAGTTCAAAGTTCCGTGTGCTCTGCCTGGTTCGAACCCATGCTTCGAACCCACCTCCTTCGAATCCATCTCCTTCGAACCCACATCCTTCGAATCCATCTCATTCGAATCCACCTCCTTCGAATCCATTGCTTCGAATCCTCCTTTGAATCCAGTGTTTCGAATCCACCTCCTTCGAATCCATTACTACGAGCTAACATGTGTACACCATATGGATACGAAGGAGATCCATGCTGTGATCGAGTCGAAGTCTACCTGTCCTTCATCCTACTTTGCCTTTGGTACGAACACCACGAAGTTGACTCCGTATTGATCGATACGAGCGGCATCGATACGAAGTCCTTGCCTTTCGATCGATACGAAGTAGCCATGTCAATAACTCGATCGATTTGAAGCCCATCGAGTCGAACCAGTAACTCGATCGATTCGAACACTATCGAGTCGAACCAACACCTGATGCGAACTTCACAGAGTCGAATCCGTACCAATCGATACGAAGTGTGTCGATTCGAACCTTGTGTGCCTTCGATCGATTCGAACCTGATGGGTTCGAAATGAACACCTTGATGGGTTCGAACAGCCATGCCTTTCCTACCTTGCATCAATCATAACTCTTTCATATGAACTCCGATTAACGTGAAATTTGAAAAATGGCCTTTCGTAATCCTTATCATCATCTCCAATTAATTTCGTCCCGATCGGAGTTCAACCAAATTTTGACGATATCGATCGTAGCCTCGATTCCAACCGATCTCCAATCCTGATATCCATAATTCCTTGCCAATTTGTTGATATTCCAGTTTTGACCAAAAATGGGATAACAATCACAGTTGTAACATTTGTCATTATTTGGCACTACATTCTGATTTCCAGAATTCTTATAATTGTTTCTCTTGTGATTATTCATCTTTCTGTATTTCAGGAATTTCCTAACATTTCTGGTCATAAAGGCTATCACTTCATCATTATCGTTGTTTGAGTCTGATCCATCGGTCAATGCATTAAATGCCATTGATTTCTTTTCAGATGCTTTACTTTCTCTTCTTCTGATCATTTGAACTTCATACGACATAAGATTTCCAATTAATTCTTCTATCTTTAAAGTACTGATGTCATTTACCACTTCGATCGCAAGTGTCTTTTGATCCCATTCTGGAGTTAGAGAATTTAAAAAAATTCTGACTTGATCTTCTTCAAAAAATTACTTTCCCAAAGATATTAGAGAATGCACAATATCCTGAAATCTACTATACATATCTAAATAGACTTATTAGGAATCATTTTAAATAATTGAAACTGATTTGTGAGCATGGAAATTTTGGTCTATTTAACTTTGCTTGTTCCTTCGTGAGTAACTTGCAAAGTTTTCCATATTTCATACGCAAACTTACAAACTTACACTCTATTGAATTCATTTCTATCTAATGTACAAAACAAAATATTCGTTGCCTTAGAATTATTTTGTGCAATAGTCTTTTGCTCAGTAGTCCACTGTGAAAAATTAGTTGTGGGCTCAGAATATTCAGTTTGTGTGATATTCCAAGTTTCTAATCCTATAGATTGTAAATATATTTTCATCCTACATGCCCAATATGCATAGTTACTGCCATTGAAAAGTGGTGGTCTGACAGTAGACTGACCCTCTACAAATGAACTAGTGACAGGGATACTAGTGTTAGTAACAGTACCAGTGTTGGTAGCCATTTTGAAATTTTTTCAAAAATCAGATTATGAAACTTTAAAAACCTAGCTCCGATACCAATTGTGAGAAATACGGATTACGAATCTTAAGGCTATGATTAACACTAGAGGGGGGTGAATAGTGTTAATAACCCTCTAGTGTTAATAAAGAATTACTAAATCTTTTTCGATTTATGTTAATTTAGACACCGATGTATGCAATATACAGACACTGATATGATCACATAAACAAACACAGATACAGAAATAAAATAAAGGCAGTAAAGGAAAGAACACATCGGATTTTATACTGGTTCGGAGTTGCCCTACATGCAGTCCCGCAACACAAGTACGGATTTCCTTTCAAAAGAAATTGTACAATTACACCCTCGGTTTCAAGGCTACGAGGTACACCCTCTAAAATTTCGATCCTCTTGGTAGAGATACTTGATTTCCGGGCCATAAGTTTACCCAATTGATTTACCAAGGCTACAATCACACCTTTTCTTTCTTGATTGATTTTCAAGGCTACAATCACACCTTTTCTCGCTAAATAGATTACAAAGATGTCTATAACTCTGAATAGCACTGAGAATCTTGTAGAGAGAGTGATGGAGAATCAAACTAGAAGTAATTGAGTTCGATTCAATGTTGATTTCGGCAGAGTAATGATAAGAATATGTATTAAGAAAAGTGGAAGAAGAAGAGGAGTGAAAAACCAGAAAATATGATGATAAATTCGTTGAAACTAACCCCTATTTATAGAAGAACAACAGCCATGTCCATTCGTGAAGAGTTATGGCGAATAGACACTTCTTTTGAAATTTAAATTTTGAACTCAACTGACACAATGTCGACATGGAGTATATAGGCATGTCGACATCCCAAAGCATTTTTTTGATGTTTTGATTTTCTTTGAAAATAACCTTTATCTCATATTTAAAACTAATTTAAAATTTATAAATATACTTGAATATAGTTAAAATTCATAAGTAAATATAGAGAATAATATATATATAATTTAACTCTAATTTTATATTTTAAATCTAAGTATAAATATTTAAAAGTTAAATATATTATATTAAAAGATAATTTAAAATCAGGAGTAATTTGACTTTGAAATTAAAGATAATTTTGAGGCTAAAATTATTTAAAATCAGGATAGAGGGTTTTGAATCTTTTAAAAGGAAAGTTTTGTAAACATTTTGAAAACAGGATATAATTTTGAAAAATCATTTTGAATAAAAAGTTAGCGGATACAAAACAATGTTCCACTAGATTTTTCGTAAGTTCCATCCTACTTAGGGTTCCATCCCTTTAACAGGCTCGAAGTGGATTCCATTCCATGAATAAATTGGATTTTAAGATGCCAGTGCTTTTCTATGATTTTTAACAAAATTCCTAATAATAAAAATACTTGACTTTAAAATCTTGAACTCTTGATAATCTTGATACTCATGAGTCTTCTATCTTGATATCTTGAATCTCTATGCTGTACAGTCTTCTTTCTTAGTACCTGCATGGTTAAATCCTGCATATACATATATATCTAAACTTATAATGTTAGTATTTATATTTTATAAACTATTCTAAGGTTGTTGTCATCAAAAACATCATTTCACGGACTAACAAAATCTCTCAAATGTTCAAAGTCATTCATCTTGTACCCATCTAACTCATGGGTATGTTTAACCTTAGTGGGTATGTTGGCTTCTTCTTAATGGGTATGTTTAATCTACATCCTAGAATGTAGATAAAACTTCTCCTGGGTTTAAGTTAAGTTAGTGTAAGAGGAAAACTTTGGTTCCCTTTTAGGATGCTTTAAAGCTCCGAAACTATCATCTGCCTTTCTTGTTTATCCTTCTCAAGTCCTACCTTGGATGGTCCTCCATCCTCTACAGCATGAAGTTCAACATTCTCAGCTTCCACATCTTCTTGACGCATGAATCTTTTAGCTTGGTGGTAAAAATCTACGAGATGCACTGGTGGACTCCTTTCCAAAGCCTTCTTAAACTCTATTGTACTAGAAACTCCAATAACCACTCCATGAGAACTACTGATGGGTTGGTTTCTAAAATATAGTGATTACTTTATATTTGGTCCGCTAACTCCGCAAAGGTTCATTATCCCTCTACTTCGTGTTTGAAAGCATCATCATATTCTTTAGACGAACTATGTAACCCTAAACTTGCTCATGAATCTCCCAGTTAATTTGCTTTGTGTGCAAATAGCTCCATTATCAAGTTGGTAAAACTGCATGGCAGCCAAATTAGTCAAGAATAGTGGAAAGCAATGCCTCCTCACTTCCACTTAAGTGCCCAAAACTCCCATGTGTTAGATGTATCTCATTAAATGAACTATATGATTAGTCTTCCATCGGGTAGTTCCAAGGCAGGTAGCTTGAAGTTAGGTAGATTTCGAGCATATTGGATATTTAGGTGAAGGGGTTATGATTCACATCCTCCCTACGTTGATCTAGAGCTCCACCGTGAAGCACTTATTGCGATCACAGTTATACGATCTTGTTGATTTAGTTGAAATTTCTAAGGTTCAATGTGCCCTTGCTCTAAGGCTTCCTCATATCATCGCTCCTATAAGGACCTTCTACTTTTTCTCTACGTGACTGTACGTTCATATTCTATTCTTGGTTTAGAGGCCTAAACTCATTCCCCTAAGGTGCTCTTTCCATATCAAGGTCCAAATCAAGTATGCCCCTTTCTAGATCGGTCAGTACCGACCAGTCTGGATCGGTAGGTACCGATCGATTAGGGGTTGAGTTTAATTTATCCTATCCCTTTCCTCTGTGCTTCTGTTCCATCATCTCTATTTTTTTACCTCCTCCAATCTTGAACTTTAGTTACTCAAGTTGGTCTTTACTACTTCATGCGTTGGAAGAAGTTATTTAACATCACTTCTGTCGACATCGCCCAGTCCGTCTCGTCCACAGTCAAAAATATATAAGGTGGATCAAAACTAGAGGACAAATCCTAGTTTCCCCAATGCTCTGATTTGTTTCCTCTAGATGTAGCTTTCCATTTAGTTGGTTACTTCATCTTTTACAAATATGATTTGGATCTTTCTCAGCGAAAGCACAAAAGATTTATCCTTTTTGTAGGCTAACACCTAAAATCAACGATAAACGTAGTAAAAAAATTGAAAATGTAAGAAATTAAGGAAAAAAGTAAACAGAGATATAATCTTTTACAGTGGTTCAAAATATCTAGCCCATGTTCACTTAGTTATTTTTTATTGATTATTCCTTTCAAGAACACTCAAATAACAATAGAATCTTGAAATACAAAGGTTAGATTTAAGGTTGGCCAAAAATAAAAGGAAGAAGAATTCCCAAAAGTCCCTTTCTAGTTAATGAAGTTCTCTATTTATAGGAAAACTCGGGCACGAAAATCATTGGATCTATTTTGAATGCAAGAATATCTTTATATCTGAAGTTCCAGCCATAAGAACAGGTCGAGGTGCACATTTTCCCTTAACTCAAATAGGTCTACGCCGACTTGTTTGGACTTGCCAACATCAGCTATTTTTTGCTCATTAAAACTCCATATTTCCTCTAACATTATTCAAGCCTTTAAGTTTTCGACGTTCATTGATAAAAATTTCCCATCATGGATTAGTCGGCGCCGTCTGGTTTTAACATCCTCATACTGAGATTTCCTATTTAACCTAGCTATTATCAATCAATAGGAAACTCTCAGACGTGTCATTCCTAGTTATCAAATAACTGTGACATAACCCCATGGTGCCCCCAGCAGCATGACTAATACACTGTCCAAAACATTTAGTGAGCGTTACGTACTCTGGTACCAACATATGAATCAATATCCTTTCACAAAGCATCTTTACCAAGAATATTAAAAATAAAATATTATTTTATACTGTGATTAATTACTCGTGATTGTAACCATTTACAACTACAATCAAATAAAATTAATGTAAGAACTTTCTTATTAATATACTTTAAAATAATTACTTAATTCTTTATGTCATAATATAACAAAGTATATAAAAGAAAAAACACCTATAGTCTGAACAAGATTGAGTACAAGTTAGATATACATAATAAATTACATAATTGCCTCTAGGGCATACAACTAAATCTTTCATTGCTTATCCCGGTGTGCATAGAGATTCTCAACATCCATTAAACTAGTCTCTTTAAAATATACAATCTATTAAACTAGTTTCAACCTTGCTCCATATTAAACATTTTAATATGTTGTTTATTTATATCGTTTAGCACAATTCCAACACCTTTAATACAAATTATGAAAGATATCATTCTCAAATCCATTGTCTAGTATTAAACAACCAAACTAAAATTATTTTAACATGGGTACATCATTAATAATCATAGCTTTGTCATCTAGTTATAATTTCAGAAGTATTTTTGTACCTTTTATAGTTCTTTCCTACAAACACACGCTTCTTCTGCATTTTGACTAAAACTAAAACCGTTTAATTTTTAAATTACTTTGTCAACTCCAATGCTGTTGAATGATACTTTCATATCTGTTTCTAGATCTTATCTAAAACAGCAAACTCAACACCCCTCCCGCTGACCTCGAGACACTTTATTTGTTATGTGCAGGCATCATATTATAAACCATTATTTAGAATTTTTGTTTCAAAATGCATGTACAAAGCAAAAAAATCATATTGAGCAATAAATTTTGTAGTAAAATAAGAACTAACTTAAGCACAATGAATAATGAATTTTTTATATTAATTTCGATAATTAAAATTTACGATGTTATTCTATCAACATAGCTTTCTATATTCCGACTGCGCCGGCCTTCTTCTCGAAAACACTTCTATGATTAATGATCATGTGATAACCCACACCCCAATATGCTTGAATTTTTGCAAAATTGAAAGTCAAAGTCCACCAGAGTATGGATTTTTTATTTAGTGTCATGCAATTAAATAAATAAATGCATATCAAAGCACTATCGATATAACTCACATCGGAATAGTAAAGTTTAATAAATCAAATATACTGACCAAGGTTGACTATCTAATGTCCTTGTATGTGCCAAGAATGCATGAGGAAACCTGTTTTCCCACTATTCCCATCTTTTACAAGTACATGTCCATCTAAAGCTATCATCTGAGCTATAATGAGGAGGGGTTAGAACAACGTTTTGGCGATTGGTATATTTTATGCTTTATACATAACACTAGTTTATGTCGATTGTCATCCATCACATGTGTGCCTTTTACTTTACTTAGTCGTCTCGACTCCAAGTACGCGTACGATACACCCTATCTACCCGAAGTACACCATAACTACATATGTGTGCACGCGTGCATGTGTATAAGTAACATAGTACCCATTGGACCTAATGTTATCCCCATTAGTATCCTTAACCCAACACATCGTCAGGATCCATCATCAACGCAATATCATGTCCTCATCGTCGTGCATACAAGGAACTCCCATAGTTTCTAATAACGGCGTCATAATAGTTTAGTTGTATTTTATCTCTCCTTGGGAATTTACTTAATCATCTGCTTCTTATTATGGAGTCAGCTCCACGAGATATGGAGGACTCGGCTCCTCGTATTACCCTACTCATTTTGAAAGATCTTTAAGGGTTATCTAGCCTCACCCCTAATAAACAAATTAGCAAACAACTGTGGCAGTGCATGACCTAAACATGATCTACACGAGTAAGAGGTGTAACCCGTTTAAGTATAACCCTCGTCTTTCTATTTACCTCTTAGGACGGATGACACTCTCGACCTATGTACAGCTCCAACACCCTAATATGGTGCCCAAAAACATCGATATATCACCGATCCTCTATTTCATTTAGATTGCCTAACGCAATCATGCAAATACCCATACTAAAAAGTTGAAGCAAACCCTACTAGGTATTCCTTCACCTATACACGAGCGTATATAATTCCATAGGTCCTAAGTTGGATATATCACACATCAGTATAATGAACACAAAACCACTGGTAGCCCCATGCCCTGGGTAGACTTTTGTTGTGTAATAATACTGACCTCGCATTCCAACCTATTTTAGTTATTAGGTAACTTGAATAATTCACACCTGTTATAAACGCATACTTAAGCGGCATGTGTGTTTATATATATATATATATATATATATATATATATATGAATGTATATGTGTATGTATGTATGTATGTCAATATGTGTGTATGTATCGTACTTGTTTAATTATTATGCTTCTAATGGTTAATGGTTCATAATATTTCTTTACTTTTTCATGTGTTTACTTCTTATCCTTTTAGTATCAACTTAACATCATTTACCACTTTCATTAAAGTATCTAAATATCTTTTCTTGTTTACTTTTGTTTCTCATTATTGAATTTTTATTTTATTTAACTTTTATCACCTTCCCCTGTTTAGTGGACTTTCCATGCCTATAAATTTTATATATTTATTGCCTTTATTCATTTTATTACTTGCAGACCTTGTTATTTAATCCCGAAATTTGAAGTGAAATTTAACAAGAATTAAATAGAGATTTGAAAAGAAAATTTAATAAGAAAATTAAATTAAACTAAAAGAAGGACTTAAAAGAAAATTTTCACAAACATCCAAATTTGGTGATGAAACATGATCATTACTTTGTTAGCGATTTTCCAAACAATTTTCATATACAACCCTTCGTAATCCGAATTAGTATGAAGGAGTTATGGGAGTTAGATTGAAACTAGAAAACAAAAATAAAATTTTAAAATTTATAAAGCATTGGCGACCCAGGAGGGTTCCAGGTCGATGGTATCTGTCACCAAGACCCATGAGCGATCAACCCATAACGATAAAAATCAAGCGCAAATGATTTATGACGATGTTTCTGAATGGCCTGGATTCGTTGCTTAGTGGAGAAGAGTTAGATCAATGGTTAAGATTATAGCTAAGGTTAACCTAATGGCCTTAAACCTAACACTAACTCTATAAATAAGATGCTAGTGGAACCCTAATTCTCTAATGAAAACTTAAAGTCACGAAACTTTGCCAGTTTTCTATTGTAAACCCTAATTCTCCTCAAAACTCTAATTTTCTCAAATCCAAATCAAAACTAAGGGGCAAGCAAGCAATTAAGGAGAAGATTAAGGAGAGTTATCGGTTGGAGGCCAAATTCCCAAGATCTAGGCTTAGGCTAGAGGTGAGTTGGCACAAATTTGATAATTTGATTAGTGTAACCAAATTTAATCTATTTTAATTGATCTAAGATGTTAGAACCCTAAATTGATATGTTAAATCCAAATTGAAATATGCTAGAATTCTAGAATTAAACTTTTTAACTTAATTTGAGATTGTATAAACACTAATTTGATCCTAAAACCCTAGAAATCAATTTACAGTAAATGGATAATTTAATTACCTAACTAAACACTTGTTTAATGTCAAATTTGTAACCCTAACCAAAAACCCTAGAATTGATTAGAATTGGAAAATTATTAGCTAGAGATTAGGGATTAACTCGAGTTAATTAACTGTTGAAGTTGACGAAACTAGTTATAAAACAATCGACGATTAAAAATAAGTTCAAAACTCCAATTTTTATTCATCAATGACTGACCTGGGTGCCAAACTGGTCGAGTTGTAACAGTCGACCTAGGGTAAGTCTTGGTTGATCGTTCGATTGTAAAATGCACAGATTGAACCTCGGCCTGAGGCCCAAAATTTAAAATAAAAATTTACATAATTTAGTATAAAAATTATATAAATAAAAATTTGACTATTTGAGCCTATTTCTGAGCTAAGTAGAAAGAATATAGATGGTAGGGCAGTAAATCCCCTAACAGGGAAATTGTAGGGCCGTAAATCCCATACTAAGAACTATATGTCATCGTGGTTTGGGTAATAGTTAAATACCCAAATTAGAGAAAATAGTTAAATAGGGCGATGTATTTTATAGACATTCAGGGGGTATTATGTCATGGTGGCACCCAACACTTATGAACATACCGGGTGAGTGAGCTCGATCCTAAGGGAAGTTCTTGTATACATGGTACTTGCACGTCCTGGTATAAGTGGACGCTGGTGTAGGATGGTAGGAGGCTATCGTAAAGGACATTTGGCACTATGATATAGAGATGGGCAGTGGGCGCATACAATGAGTCACGCTGCGAATTTTCGTTTCGAGGTTCTCCTGTCGTGCGTAGTAACGATAGGTACTCTTGGATAGTTCAAAAGACACTGGTCGATCTTTAATGTGAGGTCCGAATTGTTGTTCAACCCATTGTGTTAGACAAGAATCCTTAGGCATTAAACCTTAGAAATTCACAAACACCTGTTACACACCCTGCATCACTTAGAGTAGTTTTAAAGTTAATTGCACTCAATCATCACTTATTAAACTTGTTCTAATTAACTAGACTTTATGTCCGACTCATTCCTTTTCCATATTTTTTACCACCATAAGTGGAAAGAGCAGTAGGTGATTTTCCCATTTCAGATATTTGGAGAGAGCCATTCTTTTCTTGGGGTCTACTTTACTACATCTTCTCTTCATGAATCATTTTATCATATAAGTATAGGTATTTTCTGGTATCAGACTATAAAGGATATTTTGCTATGTAATCTATTTCGGATCATGTATTGATATTTTTCAAAGAATATGTTTTGAGATTCTAAGACTGATATTTTCTATTATATTTATATGTTTTATTCCTTCCGTTGTGAGTTCTGAAAGTTTGTTTATCATTACATTAATTTTTCAAGTCTCTGAACTATTAAAATTTAAAACCCTGATGATTCATATTTCTCAACGTGATAGCTTTTGGAGTATGTCAGGAGGTGCGGGTTGTCACGGTTGGTATTAGAGTATCATCTCAATGTTCCTTGGGATCAGGACCGTATTAGGAGATGCATTTTGAAAAAAATTTGAAAAAAAAATGGTTACCAAAGTAGTTTCCAAAAATATTTTTAGAAATGGTATTTTCTTTTTAAAAAAGCATATATATAAGTAAATATTTTTCAGTGAGCTCCTAAATATTTCAGACAAGCTGTTATCTCCCTTCTTCATGCCTATGCTACATTTGATTCATGTTATACTATTCCTTCTATTCATGCCTAAACTATCTATGAAAAGTTGCTAATAAAACTCTTGAAATTCATAGATAGAAGATAATTGATCCTATAGATCTAGGCTCTAGCAATGCAGCCAAAATCCCAAGCATGAACATTCCCATATGATTCTGTCGAGACCTTTAGGCTAGGGCCGGACCGAGCTCAATCCCACTAGAGGATCCGTGCAGGAAGCAATTAGTGCGATTCCTACCCACCCACGTACCGCTCTAGACTTTGCTAAGCTATGCAAAGATTTTTCTAGTTTTATAGGCAAGCCCTATTTGGGGTCAGAGTCTTATGTGGATTTGAGAGCATGGATCCATGCTTATAAGAGGATATTTGGCCTCATGGGCTTGATTGTTGTTATGAGGAGACAGTTAATTACCTGGGAGTTACAGGAGAGGCTTTGAACTGAAGGGAGGTCATGGAGTTGGAGACCAAGTTCCATAAGAGGCTTGAGATTAAGTTTCTTTCTAGGGTGGAGGCAGTATTTAGTTTGAGATGTTTATTCATCTCAAGCAGGGAGATATGTCCGTTAAGGAGTATGTGAATCAATTTAATGAGCTAACTAGATTTGCTATGGAGTTGATTAGTACACCACACAAGAAGGCTCTTGAATTTGTTAAAGGATCGAACCACTCTAAGATTTGGTTGTGAGTCACATTCTGATGGGTGCTACTATGAGGGGTTAGTAGAGATGGCTTTGCTTACTACCATCTCTATGAAAGAAGGGAAAGAAGAGGCTCCAAAGGCTAGAGAGAAAGGGAATCAGAAGAATAAGAAAAAGGGAGGATTTGGACCTGAGGGGAAGATTCGGATCTCCAAGAAAGAAGTGAAAGAGGTGGCTCCAAAGGCTAGAGAGAAGGGGCATCGGGAGAATAAGAAAATGGGGGGACTAGATCGATGGGGAAGATTTAGAAGAAGAAGTGCAACAAATGCAGCAAACTAAGGCATTTCGCTAATGAGTGTAGGATGGATATATCGAAGATGAAGTGTTATAATTATGATTAGTTTGGGCATTTGAAGCGAGCTTACAAAGCACCACTGAAAGCTCCTACTTAGACTTCTACTTAGGTGGCTTCGGCTTATGCACTAGAGGTAGTCCCTAGAACGAGTGAACAACTAGCGGAAGACAAAGGTAAGATGGTAACGATCAAAGGTATGTTGACTCTTTCTGGCTTATCTACTTGCACTTTATTTGATACCGGTGCTTCACATTCTTTCATTTCTTATAGGTTTGTCGATGATTTGCACTTACACACTATATAGTCACATACCCCATAGTTGTGTCAAACCACATAGGATGATAGGCCTACTTGTGTATGTTGTTTATCTTATGGGTCGAGTTTGATTGTAATGCCTTTATATTGGGATTTTCTGCGTTTGGACTAATATCAAGCATGGATTGGATGACTATGTATGAAGCTATTATAGACTGTGATAGGAGGATCGTTAGACTAGGCATATGTAGTGAGCGTAGCTTATAGGTTTACTACGATCCCCGAGGATCTGTTATGTTGAGTTACCTATATCCATTGACCTACCATGGGACGAGCTTAGTACAATGCTTATGGTTAGAGATTTACTAGATGTTTTTATTGAGGTTACCAGTCTTCTGCCCTAGAGAGAAATCAAATGTAGGTTCTATCTAGTAGAGAATGCTAGACCTGTCACCTTACCACTAAGGCATATAGCTCCAAAGGAAAGACGCGAGTTGAATAAACAAATTAATGAGCTATTGTAGGAAGGCCATATTTGGAGGAGCATTTCACAGTGGAGAGAACCAGTCATTTTCGCCACCAAGGCGGATAGTTCTCTCAGACTCTGCATCGATTAAAGGGAGCTAAATATATCAATGAAGAATAATCGTTTTCCGCTTCCCCGCATAAACTATATCTTCGATCAGTTAGTTAGAGCTAGAATATTTTCACAGCTTGACTTGGCTAATGGATTCCATCAATTGCATGTTGTCGAGGAAAGTATCTAGAAGATAGCGTTTCATACACCCAATGGATTATGTAAGTGGTTAGTCATCCCCTTTGGGCTAACCAATGCACCTACTTATTTTGTTAATCTGATGAGCTGAGTATTTAAGGGGTTTCTTAATAAATTTGTTGCGGTATTTGTGGATGGTATTCTTGTATACTTGAGTAAGAAGGAGCATGCATTGCATTTAGGAGAAGTGCTCAGTACACTCCGTGCACACAAGCTGAAGGAGAAGTTTTCTAAGTGGCACTTTTAGAGAGAAGAGGAACAATTTTTAGGATATATCATCTTAGAAAGTAGATTAGCAGTTGACCTAGTAAAGTGGCGGTAGTTCAGGATTGGCATATTTCGAAGAATGCCATGGAGGTGAGAAGTTCCGTTAGTTTAGCGGGCTACTACTGCAAGTTTATTAAGGACTTTACGAAGATCTCAGCTTCACTGACCCATCTTACCAATAAGAATTTAGTTTTCTTATGGGATGCAAAGTGTGAAGATTCTTTTATTAAGTTGAAAGAGGCATTGACTAGCGCGCCAGTTTTGGTGCTACCCGATGGGACGAAGCCATTTATAGTTTATATTGACACCTGTGGAGCGGGGTTAGGCACGACGTTGTTCCAAGAAGGAAGGGTACTTAGTTATGCAAGTAGGTAGTCGAAGACTCATGAGAGGAGCTTTCCTACACATGATCTTGAGTTAGTAGCCATTATCTTTGAGCTCAAGTCAAGAAGGCGTTATCTTTTAGGAGAGCGATTTGAGCTATATACGAATCACAAGTCCTTGAAGTATTTGTTCTCCTAAAAGGACTTGAACTTGAGGCGGAAGAGATGGATAGAGTTCTTTGTGTCCTATGATTTTGATCTCTTATATCCCAAGTAAGGGTATTGTAGTAGCAGATGCTTTGAGCAGGCAGCGAGTCGTGTTGAGTCCCTTATTCTTATAATAAGTACATTTGGGGTGTATATCTACATTTGATTTCCGTCCATCATCAGATATTACCTCGAGACTACTAGCAGCTTTTGATGTTTAGCCTATCTTAATGAAGCGTATCGTATTTGAGAAAAAAGAGGATGAGGAGCTGGTTGGTATTTTTAAGAGAATTGGAAGAGGAGAGTCATCGAATAATAGCATTATGCTATTCACTTGAGAGGATGATTACGGAGAGATGATAGGCTTTTTGTTCCTCGCAGTACATATTTGGTTGATGCAATATAGTCTCACCATTCTAGGATGACCATTCATCCTAGTAGTGAAAATATGTATCGCGATATAAATCAAGTTTTCTATTGGTCTGGCATGAAGAAGCAAGTAGTGTAGTATGTAACTAGATGTATGACTTATCAGAGGGTGAGGCGGAGCAGAAAATGCCGGGAGGATTGTTGCAACTAGTGATATTCCTCGGTGGAAGTGAGAGAGTATCTTCTTGGATTTTATAGATGATCCACCTAGTAGTAGGAGAGGGAATGATAACATTTGGGTCATAGTTGATTGGTTTACCAAGTGCGCTCATTTCATACCAATGAGAAATACTAGGACGGCTGCGTCATTTGCGGCTCTATACGTGAGAGAAGTTGTTTGGCTATATAGAGTTCCTACTAGTATATTTTGCAACCAAGATCCACTTTTCACTAGTGATTTCTGGAGGAGTCTACAGGAGGCTTTGGGGACTTAGTGAGTTTGAATACTGCATATCACCAATAAATTGATGAACAGATGAAGAAAGTAAATCGGGTTTTGAAGGACATGCTACGGATGTGCATTATAGACTTTAGGGGTTCTTGGAAGGATCATTTGCCATTAGTGGGGTTTACCTACAACAACAGTTATCAAGTAAGCATTGGGATGATACCTTTCAAGGCGTTGTATGGTAGACCGTGTACATTACTATCGCGTTGGTGGGATGCGATGGATAGGATTATCCTTGCATCATACATGGTAAGGGAAACATTAGAAAAGGTGGATTTGATCCTTCAAATAATATAGACTGCTAAGGGTAGATAGAAATCTTACGCTAATATGAGACGTAAAGAGTTGGAGTTTGTAGTGGGAGACATTGTATTCATGATAGTTTCACCACTTAGGCACGTGATGAGATTTGGTACATCGGGAAAGCTAGCACCAAGATTTGTAAGGCCGTTCCAGATAGTTGCTAGAGTAGGGAAGTTGGCATATAGAGTAGAGCTTCTAGAGAAGTTGGTAGGGGTACACTACGTTTTCCATGTGTCGTACTTGCGGAAGTGCTTACATGATACAGCTACTGTGGTCGAGCTGAGTCGGTTGGAGGAAGTGGAGGTTGAGCAAGTCACTTATTTGTCGTACACCCACTCGTGTTTTAGGGCATGGTATAAAGAGACTCTGCAAGAAGGAGATTAGATTTGTCCAATTCCAATAAGGATACGATCCATTAGAGACTACATGGGTGCCCGAGGAGAAAATCTGCACTACCCAACCATAGCTCTTTTCTAGAACATTTCCAGTTTAATTCTCACAAGTGAAAAATTCTTATGTACAGGACTTAGGTGGTATATCCTTTAGGTAAAAACCACTGGATGTTAAGAATGGTTGTAAACATGTCGATAGGGCGTGTTATGGATGATGGATGTTAATGAATGAACAAGTATGTATTGTTTGCATTGTGCTCTTTTACACATTAGGACAGTAAATCCTCTAGGTACACACACACTTATATCTAGTCACATGTTACTTGTTGATTCTTGAATGCTGTGGATGTTGTGGATTTGGATGTTGCATATGAATTGTATGGTTACACGAACATATAGAACTGCAAGTGTATCTACTTAGGATGTTTCATATATTTGGATGCATGGCATTATCATTTTTCCTTAATAGGAGGTAGACTGAATTGGTAGACCACCTAATTTTGCATTAGTGTACGTTCACATGCCGTTCACATCGGATATAAGTACCTGTGGCATTAGAAATTTTTTGAGGACGGTATTGCTTGTGGATGTTGGTTTAGTATATGATTGTAGTTATTGGTTGATGTGTGTATGAGTTGCATTTTTCCATCCTTATAGATTTAGGGGACGAAATCCTTTTAAAGAGGGAGAATGTAATACCTAGAAATTTATGTGAAATTTGACAAGAATTAAATAAAGATATAAAATGGAAATTTAATATGAAAATTAAACTAAACTAAAACAAGGATTTAAAAGAAAATATTCATAGACATTCTAATTTGACTACGAAACTTGCATATTGTGTTCATAGCGATTTTATAAACAATTTTCATATATAACACCTCGTAATTCGAGTTAGTATAGAGGAGTTACGGAAGTTAGAATGAAATGAAAAAATAAATAAAAATTTAAAACTTACAAAGCATTAGGTCGACCCAGGATTGTTCCTAATTGACCGGTAATGGTCAACCATGACCCATAAGTGGTCGACCCGTGACTATTAAAATCAAGCGTTATCGCTTTGTGATGACGTGTTCGAATGGCCTGGATTAGTTGCTTAATGAAGAAGGGTTAGATAGTGGTTAAGATGATAGCTGAGGTTAATCTAATGGCCTTAAACCTAACATTAACTCTGTAAATAAGATGTTAATGGAACATAAATTCTTTAATGAAAACTTACAGTAATGACACTGTGACGCCCTACCTCTATACTCTCACTAACAAAGGACACTACTGGGTAATGTCGTCGATTAAAGCAAGGAATAAGCCTGTTGAGGAGCGATCAACTGTATAATTGCTTTGAGCAAGTACCAATATGTTGGATAGTATATCACGCATTCCATTTCAAGAGAAAATCTGACATATTCAATACAAACTCAAAGCTACTACATAGTGACTAAATGCCCTTCGAAAACAATATAAAATAATCATAACATAAAATCAGGCACAGATATTCATATCACTAAGGTAGAAGCAGATATGAATATAATACATAGAAGTGAACATCGTAGTAGTGGGTATACAAGATCCACTACATCCTAAAAGAATAGGTACATATACTACACAAAAGAATATGAATTCATCAAAGAGTCTCTATCTCGTATATATGAAACACAAAAAAACTACTAAGCTAAAGTAGTTAGCCAAAAGTCAGAAGATAGACCCTACTAAGAAGTCAAGTGGAAGCACCTGAAATACCTCGGTCTGATCCAAGTATTACCTAAGAAGAAAAATAATAAACGAAACAATCTACTTATAATTATCATGTAAGAAGAGATACTATGAGAGATATGTCAAATATATATATATATATATATATATATATATATATGTCTATGATAACAATAAAAATCATACAATATCTCAAGTTTTCTCAAACGCCCAAAAAGAATATCATATTCTTTAATTTTATTCACCAAATCATAAATATTGATAAAGCTTAACAATGCAAATCACAAAAATTGGTGAAACACAAATTCCAAAAATCAATATTTAGAAATCTAGAAAGAACAAAGGGGGAGGCCTATCATAAACGGGAGCATGAAAACTCACCAACACATGTATCACAAAGGGGACGCTATCCTACAGGTCACTAACCCATAAGAATGAGCCGAAGTCTATAGAACAGGGTATAGTACCTCCCTGCGGACAAATGAGCCGAAGCTCCACAAACAGTCAAAAGACCATGGGTCATTACCCCACCAAATTGGGCCAAAGCTTCACAGAACAGGGTATAGTCTCCCATGTGGACAAAGAGACATTGCACATCGCAAGTCTAAATCACAAAATGATCATCATTGATCAATAAGTGTATATTAAACTAAGCTAGTAAATAAATGAGTTTAGCTTCATGTTTAATAACCACTGGGTTACTTAAATATTTACGAACAATTTGTAGATTCCCACTCAAAATTGTCATAAGATTTCAATTGAACAAGTTCAAGAATTAACCGACAAAATAAACACAAGCATTTCATTCCACTTGTTTTGCTAAGTCGTTTAATTACACTTCTCATACGAATGAGGTAAAGGTTTGTATATACTAGTAGATTGGAAAATAGTTTTAAAATCGGGCTATGTATGAAAAGTAGAGTTGGAATCATTTTTAGTATTTACTACTAGTATAAAACCTTTGTCTTAAAGGTGACAAATCATAGAAATGATTGTACAAACAATTTCTCACAAAAATCCATATTTCAATGACATGAATTAAAACCATGGAAATCGATATCAAATGCATCGAATGGAACCACCAAAAATCCAAAAAAACGATGATCAAAGTTGATATTGAATGACAATAACTATTTGGATAATCAAAATTGATATATCAGAAATCCACATAAAAATAAGCCAAATTTCAAAATTTAACAGCCGTAGACGTCTGTGGGAAATCCAGAGACGTCTATCCCATGTTTCAACTAATTGTAACCCCACAGTCACAAACGCCTATGGATAATCACAGATGTCTATCACCTGTAGCGGGACAGAATTTGCAAACCCTTAAATAGGCAAACCTACACAACTTCTTGGATTTGAAGCGATTGAATGAGCAACTACGACCAGGGAATTATGCCAAGCGACAACCTAGCCCTAAAAGCTCTTCAGTTCACCCAATACGACATGTATGTGTAAACACTCATACTAGGGTTTTCAAAAAATTTGACTTCAAAATACAAAATTTTGAAAATTCACTAAACCAAGTCAATTCAAAAGCAATTGGATAAGAAATAGATGTTAAGATTTCATACCTAACAACAATCAAAGCTATAGACATAGATGTGAGTTAACTCACCTTTAAACTCAAAAATAGAAAAAGTAAGCTCCAAAACAAGCTAAGATCAATTCCTCCTCAACTACACCTCTAGAATCTCCAATCTAGTATCACATGCAAAGATTTCCTATATTAAGTTGTAGGAGTTTCTGAAAATTGGAGAGATTGAGGTGGAGAATATGAAAAGGATGCTTACTTAAGCTTCTCTTTGATTTATAACTTGAATTTGAATTTCAAAGAAAAGCTAGGGCTCAAGAATTTCCTCTACCCACCATTTTTTCTTTAGCTTGAGAGTGTTAGGGAATAGAGAATGGAATGAATGGAGAGGAGAGAAGATAGGGTATTTGGTAGAAGGGTTTGGGTTATCTTATTGGGTTAATGGGCTAGAACACAACCCAAAGCCCAAATTAAAATACCAAAATTAATCAACTCCAAACTTAAAAATGTTTATGTTTAAACAAGTTGAAAACATCGATTTTAACTCAATGAAAGTGGCCACGAGTCTGGATTCGACTGTTTACAAAAAGTCACATTTCGGACTTTAATCCAACTAATGATGCTATATTTAAATAAAACATTTAAATACATAATCATAAAATATGCGGGTTGTTACAGACTCCCCTCCTTAAAGTAATTATGTCCTCGTAATATTTAAGAAGGGAATAAAGAGTAACATCCATTCTGTGACATAACAATCACAAAAAGGAAAATTGAAATGAAAAATTCACCTTAAGAAGCACGAGATAGTAAATCGGGATGCGTTCTCTTGATGAATTCTCCGGATTCCCAAGAACAATCCTTAGAATTTGCAAACCATTGAATTTTCACAAGCGAAATGTCTTTGTTATGAAGGGTTTAACCTCCTTAGCAATGATGCGAATAGAATGTTGCTCATAAGTCAAATTAGGTGAAACCTCAATTTCTTCAATAACACTAGGCTCAAGAATAGAATCGGAATCCCTAAGGCATTTCCGTAGCTGAGAAACGTGAAATACATCATGAATAGTAGAAAATTCAGCCAGTAACGAAAGGTGATAAACCACTGAACAAATGCGTTCGGTAATGGGAAACGGGCCAATATATCGAGGTGCTAACTTTCCCGATCGACTGAAACGCACTACACCCTTCATAAATGAAACACGAATGAATACCGAATCTCCCACAGAAAATTCCGAAATTCCTTCTTGGTATCAGCATAGGATTTTTGTCTATTCTGTGCTTCTTTTATCCTATGATGAATAAGGTCAATCTTTTATGTGGCATCATGAATAAAATCTGGAACCAAAACCAGCTTCTCACCGGTTCCAAACCAACACGAAGAGGATCGGCATTGCCCTCCATAGAGTGCCTCGAAAGGTGCCATACAAATACATGATTGGAAGCTGTTATTGTAAGAAAACTCAACAAGAGAATTATGATCCTCCCAATTTCCACCAAAATCAAGAACACTGCACGAAGGAGATCTTCAAGAGTTTGATTCACACGCTCCGTTTGTCCATCGGACTGAGGATGATAAGCGGTGCTAAAATTAAGCTTCGTTCCCAAAAGCTTTTTGAAGACCTTTCCAAAATCCACTAATAAATAATGGATCATGATCGCTAACAATAGAAGTAGGAACTCCATGCAATTTAACAATTTCTTTAACACAGAGTTTATCCAAAAGAGGTACGGTTTGGCTAGACCAAACGAAGAGAAAATAGGAGTATTTTTTAAGTCTGTCTATAGTCTCCCATAAAATGTCATGGCCTGAATGAGAATGGGGAATACCATCAATAAAGTCCATGGAAACTCGATCCCACTTCCAAACGAGAATGTCTAGAGGTTGCAATAACCCATCGGGCCTTTGATGCTTGGCCTTTATTAGTTGGCAAGTCATGCAACACTTAATAAAGTTAGCAATATCATATTTCATTCCATCCTAATGATAAAGTTGCTTCATATCCGTGTACATTTTACTACTACCGAGATGAATGGTAAATTTAGGACGACGACGATCTTCTAAAATGTCTTTACAGAGACCACTAATATTTGGCACAATAAGCCTATCAAATTTTCGAACGCCTCCACAAGCATCGATTTCAAACTCTTTCGAACCATCAATATTATTATTATCTCTACAGCTTTGGCTAAGATGAGCCACTTCAGAATCGTGCTTTTGAGCTTCAAGGACACGGTCTAAAAGAGATGGATGAGCCTCAAGGCTACATAAAACAAGAGATGAACATGAACCAGATTCACGTTCTCGAATCTCGCAAGTGGATAAAGTCTCGAGATCATTCCATCCAGATATCATCATGGAAACAACCGCTTGTTACTTACGACTAAGGGCATCCACAACAATGATTTTCCTTTTCGGGAGTATAAAGAATATCAAGATCATAAGATCCAAGGAATTCGAGCCAACATTGTTGATGCAAATTAAGTTCCTTTTGAAGAATAAATACTTTAAAGATTTATGATCAGTATAGAGAACAAATTTCTCTACCAAAAGATAATGACGCCAAATTAAAGAGCAATAACAGTGGCTGCGAGCTCTAAATCATGAGTGGCATATCTAGTCTTGGCAGACTTTAGCTGCATAGAAGCATAAGCAATAACACGTTCCCTTTTGCATGAAAATAACCCCCAAATCAATACGACTAGCATCGATATAAACAATCTAGTCTTGGTTCCCTTCGAGAATCGCAAGAATACGAGCATCGGAAAGGGGTTCTTTTAATTTCTAAAAAGTAGCTTCACATTTGTCTGACCAAATGTACTTGACTCCCTTCTTTGTCAAACTAGTAAGAGGTAAGGAAATTTTAGAAAAGTCTTTTATGAATCGACAGTAATAGCCCGCCAATCCAAGAAAACCACGTAGTTCTGATACACTCTCTGGTCTCCTCCAATTTTGAATCGCCTCTATCTTTGAAGGATCCATGGAAATTCTGGATTCATAAATAGTATGTCTTAAAAAATTTACACAAAATTTCCAAAAATGGCACTTAAAAAATTTGCTTTCAGTTGATCGCTCCTAAGTGTTTCCAACATAATTCGAAGATGTTTTTCATGCTCTTCCTCGGTTTTAGAATAAACAAGAATATCATTAATAAAGATAAGAACAAATCGATTGAGGAAGTCTTTGAAAACTTGATTCATAAGGTCAAAAAATAAGCTGGAGCGTTCATTATACCAAATGGCACAAAAAGCCATTCATAAGATCCATAACTATTACGGAATGATGTCAAAGGAATACTATCCTCTGCAATTCGAAGCTGATGGAAACCGGTTGCTAAATCCAACTGTGAAAAGACTCTAGCACCGCAAAGTTGATCGAATAGATCATCAAACTGAGGTAAGGGATATTTATTCTTAATGGTAAGGTCATTAAGCTTGTGGTAGTCAATGCAAAGTCTGAGTGTACCATCGGATTTCTTCACAAAGATAGTCCCCAAGGAGAGGAATTTGATCGAACAAAATTTTTTGCTTCCAATTCGGATAATTGTTTACACGTGTCCATTTTTTTCTTATTGGACATACGATGAGGAGGACAAGTGATAGACAGAGCTCTAAGGATTAGATTAATTTTGAATTGAATTGCTCGCTTAGGAGGTAATCCAAAAACAGGCACAAGATATTGGAAAATTCACGAACAATGTGAATGAGGGAAATAACAGCTTCCTCATCATCATTGTCATCATCATGTGGTTTTAGAGAATAAAAGGATACCACCAAATTGGAATCGAAATCATTAAGAACGATAGAAATCTTCTTAATCGATTGAGGATGTCGAAGATGGAAATCGATTGAGGATGTCGAAGATGTGGGCTTCGTAACGGTTAAACCAATCCATTCCTAATATCATTCCAAAACCTAAATAATGCATAACATGAAAATTGGCACAGAAAGCATAATCACATAAAATAATCATAACATCCTTACAAAATAAACTAAGTATTGTGGATCCACCAACCGGACTTGCAATTTTCAATGAAGTCATCTAGCCCATAACATTTAAAGACAAAGTATCCACAAGTTCTTTTGATATAAAAGAGTGAGTTGCACCCATATCAAAAAGAATTCAAACAGGATGATCATGAAACATAATAATGCCGTCAAGGATATAATGAGAAATACCTTGACCAAGAGAAGGGTTATTAGAGGCTTGCATAACATTTAGTTCTCCCTCTTTCTTGTTTTGAAGTTTAGGACAGGAAGATATATGATGACCCAAACTTTTGCAATAGCGATAAGTAAAAGGACTTTGGATAGTTATTGGCATAAGTCCTTAGAATCACAATTGTAGCATTCTCCACGACCAGGGGTAAGAGTCTTCGCTACCGAAGTTGCTTGCTTCCCTTTATTGTTGGGATTTGGGCCTTTGAAGTTATTAACGGAATGCATCTTCTTGTTGTTCTTGAGTTCTTCTTGGAACCCCCAACATCACCATCACTTTCCTTTTCGGCATCTTCAAGTCGAAGAGCGATATCTACAAGCTAATCGAAAGGCACTTCTAGTTTCAGAAGTAAAGACGTTCTGAGATTCTTATTTAGACCATAGATAAACCTTTGATTCTTCTTCAATGGGGTATTAATATACTCAACCCCATATTTAGAGAGGGATTCAAAAGATGCGACATAAACTGTCAATGAAGATTCACCCTGAATAAGATAAATGGAGCATCGAGCTAAAGTTACGTTTTCTGCTTTAGGTACAAACTTTAACTCGAACCTTTCTCGTAATTGCTCCCAAGTAAGATCCGCTTCAATAATTTCTAAATTTGAAAGCTTGTACCAATCTAATGCTCTCTCTTAGAGCATGCTAGAAGCCACTTGGACTCAATGTAAATCCAAATGATTCATGCAAGAAAAGATTCGATCACATGTTCTAAGCCAAGCTTGGACTTCTATAACGATTTCGAAAGCTTTGAATGGATTTCCACCCAAATTGGTGTAATTACTGCATAAGCATGTGACCTAGATTTAGGATGAGTAGGCTTAGGAATGGGACCGGCAGCTTGGTTATTCTTTACAAGATCCAAAAGCTATTGAGCAGACATGAATACGCCATCCTGAGGAGGACCATTGGACTGACCAGTGTTTGGACGTCCTTTTCTAACCATTTCTCTTCTTAAACAAAAAGAAAGAAGAGGAAAAAGGTTATTCTTAGAATGAATTCAAATAAGATTGATTGATAAAACAAGGCATCATAAAATAAGATAGGACATGAAGACTCGAATTAAATCCTAAGGCACGATTACTAAGAGAGACTTAGGACATTGATCCTCGTCATAATATCCTACATTTTCCAAAGTTTTGCTCCGATAACATGCTGTGACACCCTACCTCTATACTCTCACTAACCAAGTACACAACTGGGCAATGTCGTCGATCAGCGCGAGGAATAAGGCTTTTGAGGAGCCACCAACTGTATAATTGCTTTGAGCGAGTACCAATATGTGGGATAGTATATCACGCATTCCATTTCAAGAGGAAATCTGACATATTCAATACAAACTCAAAGCTACTACAAAGTGGCTAAATTCCCTTCGGAAACAATATAAAATAATCATAACATAAAATCAGGCACATATATTCATGTCACTAAGGTAGAAACAAATATGAATATAATACATAGAAGTGAACATTGTAGTGGTTTGGTCATACAAGATCCACTACATTCCAAAAGAATAGGTACATGTACTACACAAAAGAATATGAATACATCAAAGAGTCTCTATCTCGTATACATAAAAGATAAAAAAACTACTGAGCTAAAGTAGTTAGCCAAAAGTCGAAAGATAGTCTCTGCTAAGAAGTCAAGTGGAAGCACGTGAAACACCTCGGTCTGATCCGAGTATTATTAAAGAAGAAAAATAATAAACGGATCAGTCTATCTATAGTTATCATGTAAGATGAGATACGATAAGATATATGTCAAATATATATATGATAACAATAAAAATCATAAAATATCTCAAGTTTTCTCAAACGCCCAAAAAGAATATCATATTCTTTAATTTTATTCACCAAGTCACTAATATTGATAAAGTTTATCAATGCAAATCACAAAAATTGGTGAAATACAAATTATAGAAATAAATATTTAGAAATCCAGAAAGAACAAAGGGGGAGACCTATCATAGACGTAGCATGAAAACTCACCAACGCGTATATCACAAAAGAGACGCTATCCCATGGGTCGCTAACCAATAAAAATGAGCCGAAGCTCCACAGAATAGGGCAAAGTACCCCCCGCGGACAAATGAGCCGAAGCTCCACAAATGGTCAAAAGACCATGGGTCACTACCCCACCAAGTTGAGCCAAAGCTCCATAGAATGGGGTATAGTCCCCCACAGACAAAAAGATATTGTTCATCGCAAGTCTAAATCACAAAATGATCATCATTGATCAATAAGTGTAAATTACACTAAGCTAGTAAATAAATAAGTATAGTTTCATGTCCCATAACCACTGGCTTAACATAAATATTTACAAACAAATTGTAGATTCCTACTAAAAAATTATCACATGATTTCAATCGAACAAGTCCAAGAATTAAATGACAAAGTAAATGCAAGCGTTTCATACCTATTGTTTTGCTAAGTTTTTTAATTGGATTTCTCATACGAATGAGGTAAAGGTTTGTATATGCCAGTAGATTGGAAAATAGTTTTGAAATCGGGCTTTTTTATTAAAAGTAGAGTTGGAATCATTTTTGTGAAAGAGTTTTAGTATTTACTACTAGTATAAAACCTTTGTATTTAAAGGTGACAAATCACAGAAACGATTATAAAAACAATATATCCAAAAATCCACATTTCAATGACATGAATTAAAACCTTGGAAATCGATATCAAATCCATCAAATGGAAACACCAAAAATCCAGAAAAGAGATCATCAAAGTTGATAGTGAATGCCAAAAATTATTTAGATAATCAAAAATAGATATATCGGAAATCCACATAAAAATAAGCCAAATTTCATAATTTAACAGCTACAGACGTCTATGAGAAATCCATAGACATATGTTCCCTGTTTCAAGAAATTGTAACCTTGAAGTCACGGCCATCTATAGATAATCCACAGACGTCAGTCGGCTGTAGCGGGATAGAATTTGCAAAGCCCTTAAATAGGCAAACCTACACAACTTCTTGGATCGGAAGCGATTGAATGAGCAACTATGACTAAGGATTTATGCCAAGTGATAACCCAGCCCTAAAGGCTCTTTAATTCACCCAAAACAATATGTGTAAACATCCATGCTAGGGTTTTCATAAATTTTGACTTCAAAATACCAAAATTTGGAAAATTCGCAAAGCCAAGTCAATTCAAAAGCAAATGAATAAGAAATAGATGTTAGGAATTCATACATAACAACAATCAAAGCTATAGACATAGATGTGAGTTCAAGAACTCGCCTTTAAACTCAAAAATAGAAACGATACGCTCCAAAACAAGCTAAAATCAATTCCTTCTCAACTTCACCTCTATAATCTCCAATCTAGTATCACATGCAAAGATTTCCTTGATTAGGTTATAAGTATTTCTAAAAATTGGAGAGAGATTGAGATGAAGAAGATGAAGAGGATGCTTACCTAAGCTTTTTGATTTATAACTTGAATTTGAATTCCTAAGAAAAGCTAGGGATTAGGAGTTTTAATTTCTTATTCCCACCATTTTTCCTTTTGCTTGAGAGTGTTAGGAAATAGAGAATGTAATGAATGAAGAGGAGAGGAGAGGAGTTATGATATTTGGTAGAAGGGTTTGGGTTATCTTATTGGGTTAATGGGCTAGAACACAACCCAAAGCCCAAATCAAAATATCAAAATCCTAATCAACTCTAAACGTAACAGTATTTATACTTAAAAAGTTTTAAATGTCGATATGAACTCAATGAAAGTGGTCTCAAGTCCCAATTCGACTGTTTACAAAAAGTCACATTTCAGACTTTAATCCAACTAACGATGCTATGTTTAAATAAAAGATTTTAATATATAATCGCTAAATATGCGAGTTGTTACAGACACTGTGCCAAGTTTTCTACCGTAAACCATAATTCCCCTCAAAACCCTAATTTTCTTAAATCCAAATTAAAACCCAAATCAAAACTAAGAAGCAAGTCAATCAATCACGGGGGAGATTAAGGAGAGCTATTGATTAGAGGCCAGAATCTCAATATCTAAAGCTTAAGTTAGAGTTAAGTGGGAATAAATTAGTAATTTGATTAGTATAAATAGATTTAATCTATTTTAATTGATATAGGATGTCAAAACCATAAATTGAGGTGTTAAACCCAAATTAAACGTGCTAGAACTCTAGAATCGAACTTGTTAATTTAATTTCAGACTGTATAAACACTAATCTGATCACTAAATCCCTAGAAACCAATTACAGTAAATGGATAATATAATTAGCTAATTAAACACTTGTTTAATGTCAAATTTGTAAACCTAATTCACAAACCCTAGAATTGATTAGAATTGGAAAATTAATTAACTGGAAATTAGGGATTAATTGGAATTAATTAACTGTTGAAATTGATAAAATTAATTATAAAACAATCGACGATTGAAAACAGCTTAAAACCCCAATTTTTATTCATCGACAACTGACTTGGGTGCCGTAATGGTCGAGCAGTAGCAGTTGACCTAGGGTAATTCTGGGTTGACCGTTCACTGTAAAATATACAGATTGAACCTCGGTCGAAGGCCCATGTTTAAAATATAAATTTATATAATTTAGTACAAAAATTATGTAAATAAAAATTTATTGTTTGAGTCTATTCCTAAACAAAGTAGACAGACTAGAGATGGTAGGGCCGTGAATCCTCTATCAAGAGAATTGAAGTGTAAAGATTCGGAAGTTTATCACTTTGATATGTGAATATTTAATTTATGGTTTAAATTATTAAATAACCCTTTTTTAATTTATTAATGATAGGAAATTCATTTTTGATTTTTTTTACTAAAATAGATAGTTCAACGAAAAATAGAAAATGTGACCGAAACCGGTTTTTTCTGAATTTCGACTTTTTATCAAACAACAAGTTGTAGAAAGGCATTGAACCTTTGTGTGCATTTTAAAAAACATTTTAATGTTTAAAACATTTTATTTTGAAAATGTTAAGTAAATAAGTAATATGATAATGATGAGAATTAATTAGTATAAAATACAATTTAAAAATAAGAAATGATGGATGTGAAAGGGAATGATTCCTTAAGTGTGAAAGTTGATTTAAGCACATGATCCATGCTAATATCCTCTATATTTTCATAAGGGTGACATCTTAGTTGACTAGAAATGATGGAATGTGAGTGAGGGGGGTTACATGTTCATTAATGGAAGAGGGGGAGATGGTAAGGTGGCATAAATATGTGGAGGGTAAGAGGATAAAGGGAAAAATGGTAGTTCTCTCATTTCATTGTATATAAAAATATTTCTTTTCTTTTTCCTTTTCCATTTTAATTTTACATTTTCATTTCAGCTTTTACTTCCTCTTTTCTAAAACTCCACTTCCTATTTTAATGGCTTCTCAAAGTTTTTAAAATTTAAAACTCTTCACTTTTCTATTTAAAACCCCTTATACTTATTCAAAGTTATTTCCATTCTACATTACACCATCTCTCTTCCAAAGAGCAAGCCTAAAATCCTCTACACACATAAGGCGAGCCCAAAATCCACCCTAGGTCGAACCTAATGTCCACTTCCCTAAGCCAAAATCCAAATTTTGCTAAAGAAAATCCAAGATCCGGTGTTGGTACGAAGTTTTTTTTAATTTTTGGTTTGGAATTACTTTGATTTGGCGAGTAAATCTCACCTTTAAAGTTAAAGTTTTAAACTTTATATCATCGATCACAATTTTTGTTAGTTGTTTGGCTTTGGAAGTGATATTGCTCATATTTACATATATGTGTTTATTGTCGTGTTTTGTGCGAACTTGAATGTGTAGTGGAATGTTGAGTGATGGTTCAAAAGTAGAAGTCTTTACTTTGCAATATGAATGTTTGTACATTAATATGTATGTTGTGTATGTTTTGCTCATGTATACAGATGTGAAATGCTAAAAGAATAGTTAGCATTTGAACTTGCGTATGTGTAACATCGAGATCCCTTGGTTTAAACTTGTTTTACTTATATATTTTTCTAAAAAAGTTTAATAAATTTCTCTAAAATTATTTTCTCTTTTCAAAATTTTATACAAAGTTTATAAAATATTTCAAATATGGAAGAAAATAATTTTGAAATCTACTTTACTTTGGAAAATTAAGTTTTAAGGGTATGGTATCCATAGTCGCTATGGATGCAGTTCGTGAATCTAGCGAATTTTGTGAAAATTTAAAAAAAAATTTCACTTTGGATATTTTTGAATATCTTAAAAAAAATACTATAAGTATTAAAAAGATTTGCTTATTATTTAATTTATTAATTAACTAAAGAATTGATGATTGTTTAATTAATTAAGTAGGTAAAGATAATTAGTACTTACTCACTAGTTAAGCAAGGGTAATCAGTACTTAATTATTAATTAAGTAAGATATTATAATTAGTTAATTAAGTAGAGGTTAATCATTTATTAATTAAAGGTAAACTATTTAATTAATTGTTATTTAAGTAAGAATTAATTAATAATTAACTGCCAATCAATTATGGTTTGACTATTAAGTAATTATTTGTCGGATAGGGTTTAGTTATTAACTAAAATTAAGTTAAGATTTAACTATTATCAAATATAGGATTTAAACTTATTTTAATTAATTAAATAAAGGTTTTTAATTTCTTTATTTCAAAGGATCCGTTTGTTTAAAAGCAACTTTCTTTTTCAAAGATGGGTTTAAAATACAAGGGATTTCTTTGCCTGTACCATTAGGTTGCCAAGCAAATACGATAAGTTATGCTAAAACATTGAATTACATAGTAACGCCGTCAATTAATTTATACTTATTTGGACATTTATTTGGGAAAATAAATTCTCGTTCTGCTATAACTATATGGAATGGATTGTTGATGACATCTGTTTAGTAGAATAAATCCTCATTCTGTTATTATATTAATTTGGACATTTATTCATATGACAGTTAATTAATATTGGGAAAAGTGACGTGTTAGCTGTTGATGGTTAACTGTCGATTTTATTTACGTACATGACTGCTCATGTAATACCATTTATGTGACTTCAAAGACAAATTGAATTAAAATGACAACTTGATTTAGTACCATTATGGTCACTAAGCCTCTTTCTGAGTTCGTAAATTTATGGATCTAAAATAAATTAAATTTTATAACAATTCAAGGTCAAGTGTTTATAAATGATGTGTTAAAGTAAGTTAGTTAATTATTTATTGTTGAGGTTTAAAGTTAATTAATTGTTAATTATGATGTTTAATGGGAATCAATTAATTAAATAAAGGAATTTATAAATTATAATCTATTTAGAAAATAATTTTACTTAAATAAAAGGACTAATTTTAAAGAAATTTTCAAATGATATTTGGTAAATGATATTTTATAAAGGATTTTTATAAAGAAGTTATAAAGGAATATTTATAAAAGAGTTTTATAAATAGAAAGGGATTTTATAAATCATTTTAAGAGATTTATAGAAGAGCTTTATAAATTAATTTGGAGATTTATAAAAGGAATTGTAAATATAAAATGGGCTTACTTAACACCAAACGATAAGTAGTTTGGTTTATAGTAAGAAATGTTCTTAATGATATTTGTCTGGCCCATTTAAAATATAAATTTGGAAAAGAGGAAATTTTCCTTAAATTTTGAGAATATACTTATACTATTGAGATAAGTATATGAATGTTTTCCAAGTGTTGAAAAGACTATAAGGGGCTTGTGAAGATATCTTTTGCGAAAGTATTTTGATTCAAATAATTTTGAAGAGATTTAATTAATAAAGATTAAGTAACAGAGGCTTGGTTGATCCCATATGGAATTAAATCTATGTTTGATTGTTTGTTTATTTGATAGTTAAATAACTGACTATTAAATCCAAACCAATTTTTACTCTGGAAATATTTAGGAGAAAACACGAGAATTATATGGTACAGTTATGCTTAGGGATGCTATACTGTGCTTATAAACTCGTGTATTCTTTTAGGACAAATGATAAGGAGATCTGACCACTTAAACAATTAGGGGATAATCCTTACTCTTATCTATTATCTGTTCATATTTTAAAGAACCAGACTTGAGTTTAGTAGAATCTATCGAACGTTGATTCGAAGAGACCAGGATCGGATAAGTATGAATTATCCAAAAACCACTTCCAAACAACTCCAGCATTCGAAGTAAATACATGTTGAAGATAATGAAATCGAAGACCGAGCTCTTTAAAGTGCAGGGGCTACTTGCTGCTAATCATAAGGGTGATTCCAAATGGATATAGTAGGAGCAGTGTCTTTGATTTGTTCATGTCCTAAACAACTTGTATGGATGAATGATGGCATTGCATTGTGTGTTAGCTTCCAAGTGGGATTGCTATCTAAAAGGTAAAACGTTGCCTCAAGCCTCAACAACCGGGAATGACTAAAACATAGGATATGGGGTAGAGCTATATGGGTCACACCATTAGGATATTATCATCACCCTTCAAGATATAAATATTTATGGATTTGGTTGTGCATAAAAGCACTAAGGAAAGGTTGCAAAGTGGCCAGGGTAATGTCGGTACAATCCTATAAGAGGTAAACCGATGTCGTGTTGGTAGGGGTCCATGTGAGGCTCTCGGTACATTTTTCTAGATGTGTACTGTGGCAGGCAGTACCCTAATAGCCTTGTCATTGTATGGAATCCATTCTCTAATAAGCGTCGTACAGACTTATTTGTGTCCAACTATGCTGGAATGTGAGATGCAAGCATTCTAGTTATATACATAATTTATTTTAAACCCCTAAACACTATTATAATGTCACTGGATTTTTTATAAAAATGGTGTGGTTACTGTAAGATAAAACCTGTTTATGTTTATATGCAGCGTGGTATTACGAGATACCTTTATTTTAATATGTTTATTAAAAACATTAAGAATGATTTGATTGTATTTCTCATGCTTGGTTTACCAGACTAATATGGATTTATTTTTCTTATAATGCTCAGGTCAGCTCGAGCATATTTTCCAGATTTAGCTGAACACTTGTAGCTGCAGGAGATGAGTTGGATCCTACAAGACATATTACCACATTTTATCTTCCGCTGTTTGTTTTTGTCTATATTTATCGGCAGTTGTAAAGACAAGGTGTTATAATTGTTTAGGCCGATAATAGGTTAGTTGTACTCTGATTTTGTATATTTATATTAAAGTTTAGTTTTCTTTTGTAAAGACCATTGGTATATTATATATTACTCGTCACGTGAAGAGATTGTATTTCGTATTTCTTTCTTTCTTTCACCATAACGGTTTGTTATCCTGCACTTGGATTTTCGCCGCATCAATACCAAGAATGTATTAATGTCGACTTCTAAGGATCGAAAAGACAAATTATTGCATGTAGGGTCGTAAATCTTCTACTAAAAAACTATATGTCACCATGATTTGGGTAATAGCTAAATACCAAAATGAGAGAAAAGAGTTGACTAAGACGATGTATTTCGTAAACACTTAAGGGGTATTCTATCATAGTGGCGCATGGTACTTATGAGGTACAGGGCGAGTGAGTTCGATCCTAATGGGAGTTCTTGTATTCACGGTACTTTCACGATGCGGTACAGGTAAATGCCAGTGTAGGATGGTAAGTGACCACTGCAAAGGAAGTTTGGCACTACGATCGAGAGGTGGATAGTGGAAGCATACAATGAGTCACTTTGCGATTTAAGGGTTCTCCACTCCCGCATAGTAACGATAGGTATTCTTGGATAGTTCAAAGGACATTGGCCGATGGTTAGTGTGAGGTTCGAATTGTAATTCGACCCATTATGTTAAATAATTCCTTAGCATTAGACCTTAGGAATTCACATACACCTGTTACACATCCTACATCACTTAGAGTAGTTTTAAAGTTAATTACACTTAATCATCACTTATTAAACTTGTTCTCATTTGGCAGACTTTATGTCTGACATGTGCAGTTAAAGCCCAGCTGAAGCACCGCAAAGTCCTCGCTATAGCATATAGCGCTTTTCGGTCGCTACGCTATTTCAACTTAGCACTACTAAATAGTAGATCCGCTTTAAGCCCCGCTATTTTCCACTACACCTACTAATTCAAGGCTTTTTAACACCCACTTTAGCAATAAATATGACTAGTTCTCTTGTAAATAAAATCAACAAAGTTAGGGTAAAGACTGAATTTTAAGGTATAAGTGCTCTTTATAAGTTAGAGATCTATTGTAGTCACCAAATCTAGTATGCAAAATCAGTATTTTCTTCGATTTTGTTATATAAGATTAAAAAATATTTCTTTTTTCACAATAAATGATATGAGAATGAGAATAAATTAACTATAAATATTTCATTTTTTTATAAAATAAAGCTTTGTACCTCCGTTATTTCTGATATACCCTGCTTCAACCCCACTATTACTTTTTGCACCTCAATCGCTATGGAATCGCTAAGCACTTTAACTGCACAATGTCTAACCCATTCCTTTTCCATCTTTTTTCTCCCACCATAGGTGGATAGGGCATTAGCTATTTACCCTATTTAGGATACGTGGAGAGAGTCTTGATTTTCTTGGATTTCGCTTTACTATACCTTCTCTTCATGTATCATTTTATCATAACAGTACAGTTATTTTCTTGTATCAGACTACGAGGGATGATTTTCTATGTACTCTTTTTTGGATCACATACTGATATTTTTCTGAGACTATGTTTTAAGAGTTTCTGAGATTGATATTTTCTATGATATTTATATGTTTTATTTCTTCCATTGTGAGTTCTGAAAGTTTTGTTATCATTTGATTATATCTATCATTGTAGTCTCTGAATTCTTAAAGGTTAAAACCCCGATGATCTGTATGCCTCGACGTAACAGCTTTTAGGGTGTGTCGGAAGGTGCTGGTTGTCATAGTTATCATTTACTTTTGGTTTCCATCTTGTCTCTATTGAATATATATATATATAATTAATTTTATAATGTAACAGTTATTATTATCACAACTTCAATTCTTTAATTCAACTTAGGGATTTCTGCATTTTAATACATTGGAATTACATCTCCCTCAAAAAGAAAGGTTAACATAGAAAATCTCTATATCTTATACAAAAAAAGAATTTATGTTACATTTGAAATTACAAGGAATTATATTTTGTATTTACTGAAATAGACATAACAACATGAAGTAAAATATCAATATTTTATACATATTTTTCTTTTAGGCGCATTCCTTATTATTTCAAACTATACACTTCTTATTTATGAATATGAATATGATAATGTATAAAAATTATATTGTAACACACTACGTTCCAATAAATTAAAACATTGCTTAAATCCCCATAATTTATTGTGATGACTCTAATTTACATTTTATCTGCATAAGATATTTGAATCTACAAATATAGAACTAATACATGATTTATCAATTTCAGGGACTTACCCAATACTTCCTAGATTCTCATACATGCAATATTAAAATTTAAGTTACCAATCACAAAATACATAGGCTGGATTTATAATTCATTGCACATATATAATTTTAGCCTACAACTCTAAGTTTACATTTAGGCATATAGGAATAGATTTACAACGATATAAATTCATTATTATAAAAAAATATATAATTTTCCACTCATATTTTAGCTTTTCAAATCTTCATGCCTAATCCTTGTTATTTGGTTTGACTCCATTTTTCTCCCTATATGAATACACATACCGCAAACATACATATATCTTTTAGAAATCTAGATCAAAAAAGATATTTGGATTTAATTTAGAATTTAGATCGGGATCTATAGTTGACCTTAGCATTGACGATTTGATTTGACTCTATTCTTCTTCTCGATTATCCCTTACTACTGTACACTTGTATATACTTATATAACTATAACTATTTTAGAATTAAGAATTTTAGTAGAGAAGAGAAATTGGTAGAGCTCCGATGTTGCTCCAAAAAATATGAGAAGAAAGTGAGGGGTAAGATCCATATTTATAGGGGTTCAAATCGATGCCGGCCATTCAATTAAACTATTTTAAATCCAAGCCATTCAGTCACGTCAAAATCTTGCATTTATTGATTGAACTGATCAAAATACACCCCTCTGTTGAATATGCGCTTATATATTTTTATTTGATGATAATAAACATATATATTCATTTAAATGTATTTGGTAATGTACTATTTTGTTTCTCATAGATTAAATAAATATTTGTTGAATAAAATAAATTACACAGAATTTGAATATGAATTCAAACAGAACAAGTTACATAGATTTTGAATTCAAACAGAAATTTTATTCAAACAAATATTTATTACAATCTTGAATAGTACAAATTCATGCCCTCACTATACATATACATTTTTTGATTACATCACGATTACATCACAAATATTTTTACATTGATAACCTCACTACATATCACTCACACTCGTATTTTGTCTTCAACTGCATTCCAGTTTGAATCCAGCATCTGAGAAATCTGCAAAAATATTCACTAACGCAGTAAAATTGAAAAAGAAATGTTTTTGCAATATAAAATGAAATATGGTTTATGAAAATATGATTTGCCTCAGTTATTTGGGTTGTTCGTCATCATTCACACTTGTTTTCATCACAAAGTCGTGCATATAGATATTACAGGGACATGTAACCATAAGTGGCTGCAATACACACGTGTACATTCATACACGTGTGCACTGCCTCGCCAACTCATGTGCGCAGCCAACAATAGCAAGTGTGCAAACACAACTTCACAACAAACAAGGCAATGCACTATGCAATGTACAACAAGTCCAACAGCCCAAATGAACAACAAAGGGTCAAAACACAATGCACATGAAACCAAAGGCCGAGCAATTGATATATGGTGATGTAGTCAACAGCTACAAACTGCAACATCAAGTTCAGACCAAACAGTCGAAGACATGAATGCAACAAAGTTCACAAGTGCAGACACAAGGGCAGTGGACAGTACAGGTAAACTGGCAACAAACATGAAATGAACCAAAGTAGTACAGCATGCACAAAGTTCCACAAGTGTACATGAATACAACTCGACTGCAACAGTACAGTCATGAAGTATGCAAAGAGCTCGAGCATAAGATATGGCAACTACAGTAATGCATCAGTGACCAAACACAGGAACTCAACAAGGCAGAGGAATGTCACAAGCATAAAAGCATGTATACAGCAAAGTACAGAGAGACTACAATATCAGGGGCAAATGCACAACTAGACCAAAGTACAACATCACACAATCAAACTACAACAGGACAGAGGTGAAAACAATACAATACTGAAGTGATGAAGTGCATATAAACAACTGAGACACAAATGAATGCAAATACAGGAACTCGACAGGCACATATGAATACACACATGCAACAGTTCATGTATGAATCAGTGACCAACCACAAGACCACCAGGCAATTAACCAGAGGCAACCACAAGTATAGGTAAACCAACAAAAAAATGTCACAGCAAGATCAAGGGACAACATAGGGCAGTACAATTAAATGAAATAGAGGTCAAGCATATATAGATATGCAATGACAAAGTGGATCAAAATGAAACATAAAAAATGCCCAAGTAAAGTTCACAGTGAAGATCATAAACCAACCAGAAAAAGATGGCCAGAGACAAAGACATGATCACCACGAGATTCAACAGTGCAGAGATGGGCCGAAGTCAGAATTCAACGCAAGTGTATCAAATTCGTATCTTTGAAATAGTCAGCAAAATCAAAAAGAGGAAAGTTTCAATGCCGTGTAACACAAGAAGAATCGAACGTGTAAAAGTCAAGGCCGTAAGTATCAAGGTGTAAGTATATCAGGAAAGACGTGCGCATCAGGTAACAGAAAATTAGGAAAGTATCAAAGTGAATACGAACGAATCAATTGATTCGAATTCATATAAATACAAACCCCATACTATCATCATTGGCATCGAGAAAAAGAGCAAGCTATCAAACAAGCAACAAAAGAAATTACATACCGAAATAATCAACAACTCGATCGAGCTAGCAACAAGCATAAATCATCAAAGAACGAGCGTGAGCAAGAGCAACGCAAGTCAGAGCACCGATCATCAGAAAGCCCCAATTTTGAATCGAAGACAGAAGCTCTAAATTAGTGGCAAAGAGAATCAACCGACATTATTCTCAGGAGAAGAAAGGAACAACAGTGGATCGGGTTAATGAAAAACAAGGGGCCGACCTTGTTAGTTTAAAAAGGGGCTTAAGTTATTTTTTAGGGTTTAATTATAAAGGGTTTTTTAGTTTTTATTTTTGAGCGAAAATTACGCATTCAAGTTGTATTTTAATTTTTGCTCCGGTTTTAATTTTGAAGTCTGCATTTCTTTTTTGAGTCAAAACTTTGTAAATCACCACCTAGGTTTAGGTAGTGTCGGATTGTCTATTTAGAATTAGTTCAGTGAGCAGGGTGTGCGAGTTTGCAAAGTTCTATTGTAGGCGGGAGCAGAGTTTGCGAGTAAGCAAAGTTCTATTGTAGGCAGGAGCAGAGTTTGCGAGTAAACGAAACTCTATAGGCGGGAGCAAGGTGTGCGAGTCTAGTAGAGTGTTTGTGAGCGGGAGCAAATGTTTGCGAGTCTAGTAGAGTGTTTGTGAGCGGGAGCAAATGTCTGCGAGTCTAGTAGAGCGTTTGTAAGCGTGATACTGTTTAATTCTAATAGAAATCTGTGAATGCAGCAGTAGGCAGGGGTTGCCGAAGCTGGGTAAATTTTGTGTGTGATTTACTTTTTTAGCATATTTAATTCTGCAATTTATTTCAGTGTTTAAATCGAGAAAATTTGCTATAACCCTATTCACCCCCCTCTAGGGTTAATCTAGATCCTACAAGTGGTATCAGAGCCTGGTATTTTTATTTAACTCTAGAGTCATGAATTCATCAAATAATGCTTTTTCTGAAGGGCAATCTATTGTTAGGCCACCCATATTTAACGGGAATGATTATGCTTATTGGAAAGTTAGGATGAGTATTTATCTTAGTTCCGTTGATTATGATGTTTGGGATATTATTGAAACTGGCTATAAAACTCCCACTATAACTGTTGGTGGTACTGAGATTCCTAAACCTAAGGATAGGTGGGATGCTAACGATAAGAGATTGAAAACGAAAAATGCTAAAGCCATGAATGCTTTGATATGTGCTCTTGATAAAAATGAATTTAATAGAATTTCTCATTGTACAACAGCACAGGAAATTTGGCACACTTTGGAGGTGACACACGAAGGAACTTCTCAAGTCAAGGAGTCTCGTCTCGCCTTATTCAGCAATGAATACGAAAACTTTGTGATGGACAAAGGCGAGAGCATAAAAGACATGTTTGGACGCTTTTCAACTTTGGTGTACAACGCTAGAGCGCTTGGGAAGGTATTCACTGAGGTAGAGCTTGTGCGGAAGATACTACGAGTCTTACCGATGAACTTTGAAGCAAAAGTCACGGCAATCCAAGAATCAAAAGATTTGAGTAAACTAAGCATGGAGGAGTTGATTGGTAACTTGATGGCATATGAGCTTGAGTTAAAAGCAAAGGAAGAACGCAACAACTCTGAACCAAAGAAGAAGACGATTGCCTTAAAGAGCAAAGAAGAAAGCGATGAAGAAGGAGAAGATCCAATTGAAGAGCTTGCAATGGCTGTCAATAATCTTAGAAAATGGTCGAGATTCAAGCCACGCAAGAAGAAAACAAATCGTAATAGGCCAAAAGATTCTGACAATTCCGATAATGAACCGACGTGCTTTAACTGCAAGAAGCCCGGACACTTCATACAAAAATGCCCACTTCTCAAAAACAACAAAGGAAAGAAAAAGACGAAGAAGGTATTTGCGGCGACTTGGGATGATGAAGAAGGAGAAGAAGTTTCGGATAGCAGCTCAGAGGAGGCTAACTTGTGCCTTATGGCAAAATCGGATTCAGAAGCAAGCTCCGAGGAATCTAGTGAGGCAGGTGAGTATTCCTATAGAGATCTTGTTTTTATGTGTCTTGATCTCACTAAAGAAGTTGATACTCTTGAATCTAAAATTGAAAAACTGAAATCTGAAAGGAGGAAACTCGCCCATGAAAATTTTAGGTTAGAAAGTGAACTTGAAAATATTCAAAACCTAGAATGTGAAAAATGTAAGATTTTAGATTCAGAATTATCAAATCTTAGGAATAACTTTGAGAATCTTGAAAAAGAAAACTTGAATCTTAAGGAAATCATTGACACTAGGAAAAAGGATTTAATAAATCGATGCACCTCACTTGTCACTGAAAACACAACACTAAAAACCAAAGTCCAAAATATTGAGAAATCTTTGAATAACTTTTCAAGAGTCGAAAAATCTTTCCACATGCTATTGGGAAATCAAATTTTTGCTAACAACAGAAAAGGACTAGTCTTTGGGAAAACACAAGTTGAGGATAATGCAAAAGGGAAAAGTAACTTTGATAGATGTGAAATAATTGGACATCGTGTTGAAAATTGTAGTCATAGGAACAAGAACACAAAATTTATACAAGTTTGGGTTCCTAAGAATTCTACAACCAAATTTCATGTCTATTGGAACAAGAATAAAAGGACTAAACAAGTTTGGGTTCCAAAGGGTTTGTTTATTCATAATGCTTCTGCCACTAACAATCATGGACCTAGAAATAGGTCACAAAAATCTTTCATCGTGTAGGTGTGGTGGCAGGCTAAGGAACAACAACAGTGTTCTCTGGATTTTGGCTGTTCCAGAAACACAACGGGCAACATAGCAAAGTTCCTTAGCCTAGTATAAAGGTGACAGAATCACAATGGGCAATCACGAGAAATTATCGTAAAGGTAAAACAGGTGAAGGTATATTAAATGTGATAATCTGCACCATATTCTGAATTAAATCAGCCAAAATTGCGATAATGATGTGATGTCTTTAATTCTGACTTATTGATATGATTTTTCTTTTGACTTGTTCTTACTTTGATTTGTGCTTAAAAGTAGATCAACCATCCTTTCATCATTGAAATTAATATGTTTGGTCAAATGATGGTATTTTATTGATCCTTGATTACTCATGCTACACTTAGATATATTTTGACATTTTGGTCACTGCTTGTAAATTTGCACGATTTCAAATTCATGTGAAAAAGGATTTTAAGAAATTGTTGAAACTTCAAGAAATTATTTTTGAAATAATTATGATGTTGATTGACTGTTGATTACTCATGAATATAATTGTTTATCCTATGGTTCCTGAAATTAACACCATGATATTTGTTTGAGTGTGAACATGGCTTCATTTCAAATTTCATTCTGAAATAGTTTGTTGAAATTTCACAATCTGGTCTTTGACATCCAGCGAGTGAATATTGAGTGAAATTTAAAATTCAGATGCAGATTACACTGGTAATATAGTTGATAGAGAAATTACTAGTGTAACGTGATTAATTTTTGAAACATTCATTTGCTACATCGTTTTCCAAAGAAAATATCTGCATATTTTTCACTTGAAATAATTTTTCATTTAGCAGAATTTTTTTTCATATACCCCCGTGGAGAAAATAATTGTTTGACCATATTTTCAGATTAGTCATTTGATTTTAAATGACAAATTTTGACTAATCCGACTCCCTACTAATTATCAAAAAGATAAATAGTGATTGAAAAGGTGATGAGTGTTGATATTTAACATACATTACTCAAGAGAGTATATTTGGAAAATTTCTTTAGGAATTAAAACAAGAATTATAAAACTTTTTGTTGGGTAAAGATTCCATGACCATTTCTATATCTATCATTATTTCTATCGACCATGGTTTATCAAATATTCAATATAGTTTGTCGATATGTGGTACTATAATAAGGAATCATTGGTTTTTCATGTCATATTTTTAAACAAATAAATAAATATCCAAAGTATTCACTCTCATTTAAAAGTCCTCACGGTTATGCATGGGTGAATTACTTGGATTTTTGTTTATTATGTGCTTCCATGCTCATTTAAAAGTCCTTATGGTTATGCATGTATGGAACGCATATCAAAATTAATTGATTAAATAGACAAGTTGATTCTAATCCCATTTAAAAGTCCTTATGGTCATGCGTGGTTAGAAGATACTTGATTTCATTTTTAAAATTAAATTCGAATACTACTAATCTCATTTAAAAGTCCTAACGGTTATGCATGATTAGTAGATATTCAAATTCCTGATATAAATGTACCACAAGAAGATTCAACTGTATGATTTTATATGAACATCATATCCATCATTTCTAAAAGTGGAATATGCGCCTAACAAGGGTAGTTATGGTTTTTGTTTGATTCTTATTGAAGTTTACTATTTATATTCAATTTGAGTTTAATGTTGGATTAATATTGATCACTTTATCTCTATTTTTCTCTCACACTATTATTCTTTTGCTGATAACAAAAGGGGGAGAGAAAAGTTAAGATTTTGTCAAATAGAATCAAGCAAAGGTCAAATAATTTTCCCATATGCATCTAGGCTTATTTGAATATTTCTATTTGTATGCATATATGTAGGGGGAGCATCATGTAGAGAGGAAACATTTAAATAGGGGGAGCAATTAAAGTATATCATTGATCAAATACATTTAACACATGTACAAAATCTTAAATATATGTTTGTTATCATCAAAAGGGGGTGATTGTTGAATATGCGCTTATATATTTTTGTTTGATGATAATAAACATATATATTCATTTAAATGTATTTGGTAATGTACTATTTTGTTTTTCATAGATTAAATATATAATTGTTGAATAAAATAAATTACACAGAATTTGAATATGAATTCAAACAGAACAAGTTATATAGATTTTGAATTCAAGCAGAAATTTTATTCAAACAAATATTTATTACAATCTTGAATAGTACAAATTCATGCCCTCACTATACATATACATTTTTTGATTACATCACAAATATTTTTACATTGATAACCTCACTACATATCACTCACACTCGTATTTTGTTTTCAACTGCATTCCAGTTTGAATCCAGCATCTGAGAAATCTGCAAAAATATTCACTAACGCAGTAAAATTGAAAAAGAAATGTTTTTGCAATATAAAATGAAATATGGTTTTTGAAAATATGATTTGCCTCAGTTATTTGGGTTGTTCGTCATCATTCACACTTGTTTTCATCACAAAGTCGTGCATATAGATATTACAGGGACATGTAACCATAAGTGGCTGCAATACACACGTGTACATTCATACACGTGTGCACTGCCTCGCCAACTCGTGTGCGCAGCCAACAATAGCAAGTGTGCAAACACAACTTCACAACAAACAAGGCAATGCACTATGCAATGTACAACAAGTCCAACAGCCCAAATGAACAACAAAGGGTCAAAACTCAATGCACATGAAACCAAAGGCCGAGCAATTGATATATGGTGATGTAGTCAACAGCTACAAACTGCAACGTCAAGTTCAGACCAAACAGTCGAAGACATGAATGCAACAAAGTTCACAAGTGCAGGCACAAGGGCAGTGGACAGTACAGGTAAACTGGCAACAAACATGAAATGAACCAAAGTAGTACAGCATGCACAAAGTTCCACAAGTGTACATGAATACAACTCGACTGCAACAGTATAGTCGTGAAGTATGCAAAGAGCTCGAGCATAAGATATGGCAACTACAATAATGCATCGGTGACCAAACACAGGAACTCAACAAGGCAGAGGAATGTCACAAGCATAAAAGCATGTATACAGCAAAGTACAGAGAGACTACAATATCAAGGGCAAGTGCACAACTAGACCAAAGTACAACATCACACAATCAAACTACAACAGGACAGAGGTGAAAACAATACAATACTGAAGTGATGAAGTGCATATAAACAACTGAGACACAAATGAATGCAAATACAGGAACTCGACAGGCACATATGAATACACACATGCAACAGTTCATGTATGAATCAGTGACCAACCACAAGACCACCAGGCAATTAACCAGAGGCAACCACAAGTACAGGTAAACCAACAAAAAAAATGTCACAGCAAGATCAAGGGACAACATAGGGCAGTACAATTAAATGAAACAGAGGTCAAGCATATATAGATATGCAATGACAAAGTGGATCAAAATGAAACATACAAAATGCCCAAGTAAAGTTCACAGTGAAGATCATAAACCAACCAGAAAAAGATGGCCAGAGACAAAGACATGATGACCACGAGATTCAACAGTGCAGAGATGGGCCGAAGTCAGAATTCAACGCAAGTGTATCAAATTTGTATCTTTGAAATAGTCAGCAAAATCAAAAAGAGGAAAGTTTCAATGCCGTGTAACACAAGAAGAATCGAACGTGTAAAAGTCAAGGCCGTAAGTATCAAGGTGTAAGTATATCAGGAAAGACGTGCGCATCAGGTAACAGAAAATTGGGAAAGTATCAAAGTGAATACGAACGAATCAATTGATTCGAATTCATATAAATACAAACCCCATACTATCATCATTGGCATCGAGAAAAAGAGCAAGCTGTCAAACAAGCAACAAAAGAAATTACATACCGAAATAATCAACAACTCGATCGAGCTAGCAACAAGCATAAATCATCAGAGAACGAGCGTGAGCAAGAGCAACGCAAGTCAGAGCATCGATCATCAGAAAGCCCCAATTTTGAATCGAAGACAGAAGCTCTAAATTAGTGGCAAAGAGAATCAGCCGACATTATTCTCAGGAGAAGAAAGGAACAACAGTGGATCGGGTTAATGAAAAGCAAGGGGCCGGCCTTGTTAGTTTTAAAAGGGGCTTAAGTTATTTTTTAGGGTTTAATTATAAAGGGTTTTTTAGTTCTTATTTTTGAGCAAAAATTACGCATTCAAGTTGTATTTTAATTTTTGCTCCGGTTTTAATTTTGAAGTCTGCTTTTCTTTTTTGAGTCAAAACTTTGTAAATCACCACCTAGGTTTAGGTAGTGTCGGATTGTCTATTTAGAATTACTTCAGTGAGCAGGGTGTGCGAGTTTGCAAAGTTCTATTGTAGGCGGGAGCAGAGTTTGCAAGTAAGCAAAGTTCTATTGTAGGCGGGAACAGAGTTTGCGAGTAAACGAAACTCTATAGGCGGGAGCAAGGTGTGCGAGTCTAGTAGAGTGTTTGTGAGCGGGAGCAAATGTTTGCGAGTCTAGTAGAGTGTTTGTGAGCGGGAGCAAATGTCTGCGAGTCTAGTAGAGCGTTTGTAAGCGTGATACTGTTTAATTCTAATAGAAATCTGTGAATGCAGCAGTAGGCAGGGGTTGCCGAAGCTGGGTAAATTTTGTGTGTGATTTACTTTTTCAGCATATTTAATTCTGCAGTTTATTTCAGTGTTTAAATCGAGAAAATTTGCTATAACCCTATTCACCCCCCCTCTAGGGTTAATCTAGATCCTACACCCTCTACCGGTCCTTCACTAATGGTCGACCAGTAAATATCAGGGGTCGACTGATTGTTGTGAGTTACATCAACTAATTAGCCACGTTTATTTTTGTTGATTACTTTACTTCTTAACCAATTGCGATAATTTATTTCCACGTTTGACCTTACTTAAACCCTAAGCAAACGTTAATATTAATTTAGCATTAATTTATTTCAATAATTACATTTTATTTCCTTAATTATATACATAATTATTTTTGATTTAAAATCTTCAAATGTCAATAATTTTTTCATTTGAACTCCAACCAAAAAACTTCATATATCAAAATTGATTAGAAAATCGCCATGAACCAATGATGCAAGTTTCGTAGTCAAATTCTGACATTGTGAAAATTCTATTTTTAGTGTTATTACGTATTAATTAAAAAAATTTAAATTAATTATCATAAAAATCATAGGGTGTTACATATCATATCCCTTTGAGTATGACTATTATAATCATATTTTGATAATGTACTTGGAATCCATTCTGGATTTGCACATCGTGCCATATGGTCAAGGCAATACTCTTAGTGGCTTATTAGTAATTAAAGAAATTCTTTTCTTGACACTGATATGAAACTCATAATTTATCTTTAAGTTATTAGTGTTCTTATTAGACATTCTAATACCTTGTGTCTATTTTGGCTAGGTTATTTCATTTCATCCTTCATGGTCTGTTTTATCTTTGGATCAATCTAAATCCATTTGATTACCAATAATTTCTAAAAGAAATTCTTTCTTCATGAAGTTAGTGATTCTTGAAACAATTACTTCTTGGTCCAAAGAAATAAGCATACATAGACATTTTCCGAACTACCTTTATATATGTGTAAGACTGATTTAGTTTTAAGGATATGAATTTTATTTTCATAACAAAAGTTGATCAATCAAAATTGGTCGGTCCCAAGATTTTTTAGGGTGGCGCATACAAGATCACTCTTGAAATAATATTATGGGTAGTCTCTTGACCTAGACAACCTGTTGACTCCTTGATCTAGGATATGTAAAGGTCCCTAATAAACTTCTTACCTTGCATGATCTCATAAATATTTTTAAATGAATTAATTTTAACCTACGTATTACACTTAAGTATACATTCTAAAAGAAAGAGTTAACTTAAATTTACTCATCATCAATCGTTCTTTCTCCAAAAAAATCCAATTGCTCCTTGTCCATACATCATTATTTATCATAGAGGGAAGTATCATTCAAGATAGAATCTTATTCATTTTAGGTACATCTAGAACTCTTTACCAGAATACTTACCTACCTGATCAAGTCGAATCATTTTATTTTCTTTCACATGTTATGTTATTCACTTCCATTTTGTATTATATGAACTTATCATAGACATACTACATGTCTATTTATGCATGTCCATGTCTATGATAATTCACTGATGAATTTAATGAAGTATATGGAACAGTTTTGGTATCATTGCATTTATGACTTTATATATCTATATGTATCAATCTAAAAAGTTCACCGACTTTTCTGTTGCTCCTACTAAATAGGTGCTTTGTCCTTAATCATTAGTGATACAATTCACTAGTACCGTATGATTTGTAATCATGTGGTTGTAGAATTAGATCTCGAAGATATGGCATAGTCCATAATTCCAAAATAATTATAAAAATTTCAATTACTTCTTTATTTTCCAATGCATCATTTTGTTATGAAAAAAATACCATTGTTATAGATTTATTATTCATAATATTCATATTAAAATAAAACTATTTCTATTTTCAATCAATAATGAAAAATAGTTATAATATCATAAATAATATTGGTATATATATGAAACGTCTTTCATATGTTTATGTATCTACTAATAAGTGCCACGTGGTATGCTCTCACCATTTCCATATTACCATAACAGCACATGAAATACAAAGCACCATTTAACAACTTAAAATTGGTTATTTATATCATTTAGTATAACTAGGTTTTAGATCAAATGTCTTGAACTCTAATAAACAACGCTTATCGAAGACAATTTTCTATATGAAAATAAAATTGGAATAGAAATCATATTTCTCATTCTATATTAACCATTTATTAGTATTTTATATAATTCTTGTTTTTAATGTCTCATCATGAAGGAGAGTTCAATATTCACTCTCATCATCCTAACCGCGTCTAAGTTACATCCAATCTTGTGCATTCTTTCTCTTTCCAAATGGTCCGACCATTCAAAAGGAAATTTTTTCTACAAGATCGCCATTTTTTACAAAATTGCATTTGGTTATCCCTAATGTTTAAGGTAACGAATATGTTGCATTTTATGTAAGCTAATCAAACCGACACTTCAACGATCAAATTAGTAGGTTTATCTTGTGGCTCTTGGTCTAGAGCTACATTAACATGACAAGATCCTTACTGTAACTGATCCTATTAGATATATGATTTCGCACTATGGTTTACTTGCACATTTTGAATGGATAAATTCCATCGGGATTTTCTATAAAGTAACTATTTGCCATATAACATTTATATATGTTTGAATATGAATCGAATAAACATATTCTTATATTACTTTAAAGTTTAAACTCATAAAAAACAATCCAGGTCTAGTGCAAATAAACTCCTAAATAACCAAGGTACGAAAGTTTTAGTGGTTGTATAATTTGGCACTTGCATGGGTCTAGAAGTGATAATATACCAAAAGATTTATTTCTACTTATATTTTGCACAATCCTTAATTTTCAGCATTTGTATATCTTAACTGATAAATATTTTATCTGTTTTGTTAATTGCAAAAATTTATGTAGATTATTTTAAAATTATATAGCAAATGTTCTTAGGGTATTACAAAGGTTAATGTTATTATTTCATTTTTTAATAAGGATCCCACTAGGCTTTTATGTTCCTCAAAATCCAAAGAGATAAAAATCTTTCGGTTTCTTTAGTGAGTGTTAGAACTTGCTTGCCTTAGGATTCTGACCTTAAGGATGATTTAATAAATTATAGGCCTGCAAGCGATTGATAAAACGTTATCAGTTGCATCATATATAACTCCCAAACCATGGTTTTTACCTTAGTCTCATCTTGATATTGAAGATGATGTATAGATCAAGAGAGATTATTCACTCGTACCCACTATTTTCGCGACAGGAAAAGTATAATGTATGCAACTGAGAAAGATTGACAAACACGTACATGTATCTTATCGCATCTTGTCAATATACCAATAGTATGACACATAATATCTCTAGGTTGAAAATACCAACAACTAAGGAGTACGCAAATAACCTATTAATGTATAAATGGTAGAGAACAAATTTATATATCATATATTAATATCTCTAATGTAAACATCAGAGTGATATCAATATAGGGAATAATGATATCTTATGAAATACCCTCATGATTCAAGTGTCAAACATATCTAAAATCACAGTATACATACATTACATCTATACTTATTCCAAAAAATATTTTTTAGTTCTACTTATGAATATATATCATTATATAAATTTTAATTTTTTTATAACTTTTACAATTAAACTAACTTACGTAACATATATATATATCTATATATGTATGTATGTATATATTATTAATTAAATCATATTTTAATTGATTTTAATTAAATCATATTTAATTAATTTCTATTTCAATTTTTATTAATTAAATCATATATAGTTAGTTTAATTTACGTAAAATTGTAACAACCCGTAGATTTAACCGGCTTTAATAACGTATTAATTGAAATGTTGTAGGAATTTAAACGATAAAATTTTGAAATATAAATTTGATATTTGGAATGCGTCCAGTTAAACATAGCAACTGGTAAATTTTTGTCCGAAAATATGAAAGTTTAGTTCGTGCGTAAATCTACTTCAATTTAATTAGTTAAAAAGCGATGAAAATAAAACGTTTCAAAACCAAAATATTTTTACATAGAAAAATTCTAAAACCTCTTTTGAGCAAGTTGTCAGTTTGTCATTTTTTCAAATTCGAATATCTTTGGCACCGTCGATCTTATTTTTCTACGATTTTTGTGCATTTTCCGCTAGTAGAAATTTCGAATTTTTATAATCCAATCGAATCATTGATATCTGTATACCGTTTTGACCGTCTTGTCGCACTGATCTCAACGGTATATTAACTTCTGAATTTTGAGGTTCGGTTCGCGACGGAAACGTTGATAACGTTCCGTTGTAACGGTGCCAAAATTTTGAATTCGTGACCTTTTGTGTTCCGTTGCCTTTCAAACTTCAGCCGTGTTTTTCACGCAACAAATAAATTGCTTTAATTTTTTTCCTGTATCAACGTGAATGTTTATTCCTTTTCCTATGTATCAGCCGTATACCTCATTAGTAATTGTTTATGTAACCAACGTACATTGGCTTTTCATATTTAGTTTGGTCTCCATTATTTGTAAATCTCCAGTGAGCTTTTGATACTTTCCTTTCTTCACCTTTCTCTTTTCCAATGCTCTGAGAAAAGAAATGAACATTTGCAATTCCATGGTCCAAAGAGGAAAGAAATGCCTGTAGCTCACTTTCTATACTTCAACAACAGCCATCATTCCCTTCCAACCTTGCCACTAAATCCACGTCCCACCCCACTTCCCCTCTACCACCATTTTTCATTACCTTCCTGACGTGTTGAGCCAACCCAGCCTCGTCAGCAACCCACTCCATCAAAACCCAAAGCACTTCGGCCTCCGCTTAACTCCTCCGACCTGGTCCACATCCCCTCCACCGAAGTCAAAGGCCGAAGCTCCTCTGCCTACTCCTACAACATCGACCGTCACCGTGTCTCACCACCGCCTCGTAGCCTCCACAACCCACACGCCATCCCAAACCCAGCGGCAGCCGCGTCCAACCACCTCCTTACCGTCATCTTCGGCCTACCACCGCTTCTCTGTCTGAGTATCAAGCTTCCCACGCCCACACTTCCGAGCTCACCACCACCGTCCGCCTCAGCCACCGTTTCCCTTCGCTTCTCAGATCCCGAGCCTCTATGTTTTAAGTAAGTAATGTATATATATTTGTATAATGTATACTCTGTTTTACTATTCATATTCTAAAATTTTAAAATTTGTGCACGGTGTCTGTACGTCCATATTCATACATATAGTATTGAGTTTGATTTTATATGGATTTCAACAGTAGCTATATATATGTGGCATATCCTGTAAGTTTTTATATATTGAGTATTTTATTTATATATATGTATTATATCTGTTTTAAAGAAATTTTATATGTATTTACGAAAAATATACACGTATGGTGGTATACATATGTCGCGTTCGTAATATGTTGCTGTATACAATATAAGAAGTTATATAAAACAAGTATATACTATATAAGTAACGAAATATATTTGTTGAAATGCTCTTTGCTGGCATAAGTTCCTACTTATTTAATATATTTGTTACTTTCGTGATGTTAGACTATATTAGCCTTTACTGAGATTTTGAGTTGTTTACAGAAATATTTCTTTTGTTTTATTTATGTTTTGTTATGTTATATGTTGTAATAGTATTATATAAGTTTTGTCGCATGGGCTGTATCCAAGTGTTTATAGTTACCTTTGTTTACTGATACTTCGCATATATATGCAATTAGGTGAGTATAATATATTTTATTCATGCCTACAATATAAGTTACAAGTATGGATATACTTACTATAGTATTTATTTAAACATACGTTAGTACTTTAAAATACTTGTCATAACTGTAATATATATATGTATTTCTAAGGTATAATTTAAAGGTAGACTTGTCATTTAGTGAGTCTGCATGTTGATTTGTGAGCAGGTTGTGTGTATGTATATATACTCCATATAATAGTCACAGCTTATATATATAAACTATTAGTTTATAATGTTGATTTTATATATTTTACACATAAGTATAATTGAGTCTGATTGTAATTAATTTAAAACAATGATTTTTAGTATATATACATATATAATTTAATTGGTGTTTGAAATTTAAATTATAATTTTGTGTATAGTTATGCATATGTGTTCACGATATCAATATTCGTCATCGATCTCATTCTGATGTGTTCAATCGATTTCTGTTATCAGCTTTGATCGTTGAATTCATGCCGATCTTGCTTTGCTCGGGTTCGAAATTGAATTCTAGTATCTGTATCAGTGTGCGTATCCGTGTCATCATCTATCTTCCCTAGCCTCGAAAGGTGAGCAATCACTCACGATTAATATTCTTTTATTTATTAAATTTTATTTCAATTGAAACGACAATTGAAATATGCTGCTGTTATTTGTTGCACTTTCACTTATGTTTCTGTTCACCTTGACATCTGACACCATTATCTGTTAATTATACGATGATAATCCAGTTTGGCTGATGAATGATTGATTGTTTGTCGTTTATATTGAATGTAAATTGAAATGTGATAAGTGATAAATATTATGCAATTGAATTTGACGTTGGATAGTTTAAAAATGTGAATCGACATATGTGTTGAATTTGTATAATGTGACCTCTTTTAGACTGTTAAATTAATTGACATGTAGAATAGTGATAATTACACTTTGAACCATTGAACGTATATTAGATAAATTGTTGTAGTATAAAATTTAAATTGAACGACAAGTGGAAAAACCGTAATGTAATAATCTTTAGTCTACATGAAATGATAGTGTAGATTCTAGAGATAATTACATTAATTCGCACAAACAACAATGCGAATTAATACGATTATTTCGGGATTATTTGAATTAATTATTGGATTGTTGTTGATTACTGTTATTACTTGTTTATTTACTTTGACACCATCCCTGTTATCACACTGCAAGTTCCCTTTGTTATGCTTTAATTTTTGAATTGAATTGGAATCGGGTTGAAATGATAAATACCCAAATGAACTTGTCTTAGGATAGAGAATTAAATAAAATCCGATTGGTCAATAATTTGATTAAAAGTAAAATAATGATTTTACTCGAACAAAGAATAAGTCTTGAAATGAAGTCGGAATTTGAATTTTTGAAAGGAAATGTTAAGATTGAAATATGAAACAAATATTAACAAAGTAATTGATGGAAGAACGTTGTTTGAAATTTGATTATTTAAGAATTAAATTTGGAGTTATTAATAAATAATTTGGAATTAGTAATAATTGAGTTTTGAAATTATTAAGTTTGAAATCATTTAATAATTGAGTTTGAAATTATAATTAAGTTTGAAATTATTAAGTTGAATTTATAATTAAGTTGAAATGATTTGATAGTTAAGTTTGAATTCATAATTAAGTGAAAATGAATTAATAATTAAGTTTAAATTTATAATCAAGTTTGTAATTATTAAGTTTTGAAATTATTAATAATTAAGATTGAAATTATTTAATAATTGAATGAGATTTAATTATTTGATAATTGAATAAAAATTGAATTCTCTGATAAGAGAAAATCGAACTTTCGTTTAAGTGAATTTGATCTTCGTTAACAAATGAAATGGAGTTGCTTTATTTATGAAGTTTGGAAAATATTTAAATAAATAAATAAGTGAAATTGAAAGTTAGTTTTGTTAATTGAGTTTGGAATTTGTAACTAAGTAAGTAAATGAACGAAATTGAATTTCTTTAACAAGAAATAAAATGTGATTTATTGAAATTAATGTAAGACTTATAGTTTTGAGAATTGATTTGACAAATCTAATTTATTTAATTTGAAGTTTTGATAAAATGAAGATGAACTTAAGTAATTGACTTAATGAATTGGGAATTAAGTAAAATTGTTTGAATAATAAAGTAACTTAACGAATGAAGTCGATAAATGAATTTAAATTAGTTTGAATGTTGAATTTAATCACTAAAATGATTTCCGGAATAAAACTTATATGCAAACTTGAATCAATATTTGAATTGTTTTAAATAAAAGTTGAAATTGAATTGTAAGATTTTGAATTGGTAATTTGGAAGTTTTGAAGCGTAAATTATGGTAATTGTTTTAAAAAGAAAAATGGAATGCTGGTTTACCAATTTCTAATTGAAATTGAATTTATTTGGTTTTTGAAATTTATTAAATGACCAATCGGTGTAATAATTACGAAAGTTATTAAAGAAACCGGAATCGGTTATGGATATACTCTCTATCTAAACCGAAAACCACTTTAATAATTATACGCGGAGTGATGATCCAGAATGAAGTGGTTGGAATGATGTACGTGACGACTGAAGAAAGAGAACGATAATGGATAGCCTTGACACTTGTGTCAAATTGGAAATGACTAAAATCGGGAGCCGTGCCGGGCCAAATGGGGTTAGCCACCTCGAGCGGACACACTTCTTCGTAAACTACTCATTACTTGTTATTGATTGGTGCACCCTCGGAATTTTAGGAGTGTTGTTTCGCGGTGTTGCGATCGCTGCGGCGATGTGTTCTCACCAGTCCGGATCAGGCGAACGGTAGTTTCACTACCTTGGGTATTGCCTCATGTGCCTTGTCATACTTGCATTTCTGTATACGCGACCACTACGAATTTGTTTTGTGTTATACCTATGGAGTACTCCCTGATATCCCGCCAGTTTACGGTGGAGTTTACCGTGCTGTATAGACTATGACATTATAAAATGTGTTAAGGGGGATAATGGTAACGCCTTAACACTACTTTGATATGTTATATTACTGATAGACACTATCTATTTAGCGTATATTACTACATAGTAGATAGTTTAACGGATCCTTAGAGGATGGTGATTCCAACATCCTTTGAGTTACTTGTATTTCGATTGATATTTCACTTGAGTTGGATTTATTGATATGAGAATATTAATCCTGACTCGAGTGTTTTGTGTTTTGCTTTACGCTCGGGTCAGAATGAGTGGTTCAGTACTCAAGACTCAACTTTGGAGTTGGAGCTTCGCTTGGAGATCCAGCTATCTATCCAGCTATCAGATATTCAATGATTCCAGTGATGTATTCTGATTCTTATATTTGACTGTTGTATTCGAGACTTCTGTTATAACTTATTTAACTCTGATGTATCTTATATATTTATATAGTAGCTTCATGAACTACTATCTCTTTTTCTTCCGTTGCATATTATTACTCTGTGTCTGTGATGCTGTAATTATTATTTACTGTATATCTGAGTTATGCCAAATGTAAATTAACAATTCGGTATTTTGAATTATCCAAGTCCGACATGTGCGGATGCGAATAGTCCAAAATAGCGGGTCGTTACAGTTGGTATCAGAGCTTTTGGTAGCTCTAGGCAAAACTTAGCATATAGGGTAAATGTATTTACAGAATCACTATCATTCGAGTTCAATCTCTTCCTTTTGACTCAATTCCTTTGAATTTTTGGAACGCCCCTTGGTTTCAAAATTCATTCTTGTCCCTCACTATTCATCTTCTTTCGATTCCGGAGTATCCCATAACTCCACTTCGAATGTTCTTTATAATGAATCGGCGGTCTTGCCAAACTTCGAGTGATCTGTAAATGGGTGAAACTCATTTACAATAGACATCGATTTACAGAAGGTTTCTGTATCCTCGATTTATGATGCTATCTATCTCCTACAATACCTGAATTCTATTTCTTGAGATCGAATGTTGATTTATCTCAGAATTCAGCATCGATCTTATTCTTGAAGTTACGGTCGACCCGATTTAGGTTGCCGTGAATTAAATAAGCTTATCCATCTTCCGATACTGCTAATTGAATCATCTTATCTTTCTTTCGAACCTGTATTCGAATCAGAATTCTCTTTAATTTGAGTCCATCAAATTTGAAACCCCATCCCTATTTTGAAATTCATTTCTGTATGGTCAAGAAAAGAAATGTATTTGTAAACTAATATTTAAAATGTTTTATATATATTGTGTTGTTTGAGTTGTTGATGTTGATTTGGGTTTCCGATCGATTCGTCTGATCAACACTATCGATAGGATTCCAAAACACTTTAACAGAGCAAACTGACACAATATTATTTTCAAATTTGGTAAACAAAATGGTTTTACATGATTATATTATATATAAGTCTAAGTTTTCTGAAATTAAATGTTAACGAATCCGTTGTTTGAAAGGTTAAAATTTAATTTTCGTTTATTGCTTTATAAATCATTGACTATTTCATAATATAAATAAATGAATTTATTAAATTTGGTCATAATTTGATTTGGAGTTTGTAATGAATTTAAATCAAGAATTTAAGAATTTAATTTCCGACGATTTCAACTTTGATTCGGAAGTTTCAAAGATTGTAGTTTTAAAATATTTTCAAATTGAAATCATTTCTAAGAATTTAAAATTTCAAAATCAGTGCTCTTCTCTTTTGTCGCTGGGAAATAATTTCGGTGATGACGGCCGCATCATCGACATTCATTTTCGAGTTTCGAAGTGGAGAGACAAATTCGTAGCTTTGCTACTGCTTTGTTTTGGAAATTAAAATGATTTTTATTTCTTAAGTATGATTTGATTTATTTATATATAGGTATATTATTTTAAATTTAATTGGATTTGATATATATAGTATATATATAATTATCTCTAAATGGTTTGAAGTGAAATCGGAAATTTAAATTCTTAAATGTATGATTAAAGATGATTTCATGATATAAATCGAGGCAAGGATTTTGAATAACTATTTAACTTAAAATAACTGAAGTATAAATTTTATTTGGATAATACTCAATAGCATTATATATAACTTACCTAAATTTTCAAAAGTTAATTATGTAATTGAATATTATACAGTATAAAATAATGTTAAGGGAATTTATATATAAATTTGATTAGTTATAATTAATGTAAATATACTTAATATATGTGATAAGATATATTAGGTGGAATAAAATTTAATAATAATTGGAATAAAGAAGAATAAAAATTTGTTAAACAAAGTATAACTTTAATAAATGACTATTCAAATTTATGATTTTTGAAATTGTTAATTTAAGAAAATGGGATAATATACAATATAAATCGCCTTTATAAATAAAATGTGAGTGTGTATAATAAACGTTATTCACTTAAATTTTAATTATAAAATGTTATGGAAATGAATAGAATAATAAGTTAAATAAATAATAAGTGTGATTAATAGAAGAAAATTTTGTTTTGAAAGTTAATAAATTGAATTAAATCAACTTAAGGGAGTATCTTGAATTAATTGAATTTAAATTGAATTTCATTTGAAAGAAACCTTTTGTACCTAACATTTATAAATGAGAAATCAAATCAACTTAATGAAAATCTTGAATTTAAATGTCAATTGTTGAATATAAATTAATTTAAATCAGAATTTATATGGTTTAAATTAATTGTTTATAATGTAATTCAAGTTTATTTTCTTTTGATTGTTTCTATTCTCCTACTTCCTTCCTTTTCGGGGACGAAAAGTTTTGAGTGGGGGAGAGTGTAACAACCCGTAGATTTAACCGGCTTTAATAACGTATTAATTGAAATGTTGTAAGAATTTAAACGATAAAATTTTAAAATATAAATTTGATATTTGGAATGCGTCCAGTTAAACATAGCAACTGGTAAATTTTTGTCCGAAAATATGAAAGTTTAGTTCGTGCGTAAATCTACTTCAATTTAATCAGTTAAAAAGCGATGAAAATAAAACGTTTCAAAACCAAAATATTTTTACATAGAAAAATTCTAAAACATCTTTTGAGCAAGTTGTCAGTTTGTCGTTTTTCCAAATTCGGACATTTTTGGCTCCGTCGTTCTTATTTTTCTATGATTTTTGTGCATTTTCCGCTAGTAGAAATTTCGAATTTTTATAATTCAATCGAATCACTGATATCTGTATACCGTTTTGACCGTCTTGTCGCACTGATCTCAACGGTATATTAACTTCTAAATTTTGAGGTCCGGTTCGCGACGGAAACATTGATAACGTTCCGTTGTAACGGTGCCAAAATTTTGAATTCGTGACCTTTTGTGTTCCGTTGCCTTCAAACTTCAGCCGTGTTTTTCACGCAACAAATAAATTGCTTTAATTTTTTTCCTGTATCAACGCGAATGTTTATTCCTTTTCCTATGTATCAGCCGTATACCTCATTAGTAATTGTTTATGTAACCAACGTACATTGGCTTTTCATATTTAGTTTGGTCTCCATTATTTGTAAATCTCCAGTGAGCTTTTGATATTTTCCTTTCTTCACCTTTCTCTTTTCCAATGCTCTGAGAAAAGAAATGAACATTTGCAATTCCATGATCCAAAGAGGAAAGAAATGCCTGTAGCTCACTTTCTATACTTCAACAACAGCCATCATTCCCTTCCAACCTTGCCACTAAATCCACGTCCCACCCCACTCCCCCTCTAGCACCATTTTTCATTACCTTCCTGACGTGTTGAGCCAACCCAGCCTCGTCAGTAACCCACTCCATCAAAACCCAAAGCACTTCGGCCTCCGCTTAACTCCTCCGACCCGGTCCACATCCCCTCCACCGATGTCAAAGGTCGAAGCTCCTCTGCCTACTCCCACAACATCGACCGTCACCGTGTCTCACCACCGCCACGTAGCCTCCACAACCCACATGCCATCCCAAACCCAGCGGCAGCCGCGTCCAACCACCTCCTTACCGTCATCTTCGGCCTACCACCGCTTCTCTGTCTGAGTATCAAGCTTCCCACGCCCACACTTCCGAGCTCACCACCACCGTCCGCCTCAGCCACCGTTTCCCTTCGCTTCTCAGATCCCGAGCCTCTATGTTTTAAGTAAGTAATGTATATATATTTGTATAATGTATACTCTGTTTTACTATTCATATGCTAAAATTTTAAAATTTGTGCACGGTGTCTGTACGTCCATATTCATACATATAGTATTGAGTTTGATTTTATATGGATTTCAACAGTAGCTATATATATGTGGCATATCCTGTAAGTTTTTATATATTGAGTATTTTATTTATATATATGTATTATATCTGTTTTAAAGAAATTTTATATGTATTTACAAAAAATATACACGTATGGTGGTATACATATGTCGTGTTCGTAATATGTTGCTGTATACAATATAAGAAGTTATATAAAACAAGTATATACTATATAAGTAACGAAATATATTTGTTGAAATGCTCTTTGCTGGCATAAGTTCCTACTTATTTAATATATTTGTTACTTTCGTGATGTTAGACTATATTAGCCTTTATTGAGATTTTGAGTTGTTTACAGAAATATTTCTTTTGTTTTATTTATGTTTTGTTATGTTATATGTTGTAATAGTATTATATAAGTTTTGTCGCATGGGCTGTATCCAAGTGTTTATAGTTACCTTTGTTTACTGATACTTCGCATATATATGCAATTAGGTGAGTATAATATATTTTATTCATGCCTACAATATAAGTTACAAGTATGGATATACTTACTATAGTATTTATTTAAACATACGTTAGTACTTTAAAATACTTGTCATAACTGTAATATATATATGTATTTCTAAGGTATAATTTAAAGGTAGACTTGTCATTTAGTGAGTCTGCATGTTGATTTGTGAGCAGGTTGTGTGTATGTATATATACTCCATATAATAGTCACAGCTTATATATATAAACTGTTAGTTTATAATGTTGATTTTATATATTTTACACATAAGTATAATTGAGTCTGATTGTAATTAATTTAAAACAATGATTTTTAGTATATATACATATATAATTTAATTGGTGTTTGAAATTTAAATTATAATTTTGTGTATAGTTATGCATATGTGTTCAAGTATATCAATATTCGTCATCGATCTCGTTCTGATGTGTTCAATCGATTTCTGTTATCAGCTTCGATCGTTGAATTCATGCCAATCTTACTTTGCTCGGGTTCGAAATTCAATTCTAGTATCCGTATCAGTGTGCGTATCCGTGTCATCGTCTATCTTCCCTAGCCTCGAAAGGTGAGCAATCACTCACGATTAATATTCTTTTATTTATTAAATTTGATTTCAATTGAAACGACAATTGAAATATGCTGCTGTTATTTGTTGCACTGTCACTTATGTATCTGTTCACCTTGACATCTGACACCATTATCTGTTAATTATACGATGATAATCCAGTTTGGCTGATGAATGATTGATTGTTTGTTGTTTATGTTGAATGTAAATTGAAATGCGATAAGTGATAAATATTATGCAATTGAATTTGACGTTGGATACTTTAAAAATGTGAATCGACATATGTGTTGAATTTGTATAATGTGACCTCTTTTAGACTGTTAAATTAATTGACATGTAGAATAGTGATAATTACACTTTGAACCATTGAACGTATATTAGATAAATTGTTGTAGTATAAAATTTAAATTGAACGACAAGTGGGAAAACCGTAATGTAATAATCTTTAATCTACATGAAATGATAGTGTAGATTCTAGAGATAATTACATTAATTCGCACAAACAACAATGCGAATTAATACAATTATTTCGGGATTATTTGAATTAATTATTGGATTGTTATTGATTGTTGTTATTACTTGTTTATTTACTTTGACACCATCCCTGTTATCACACTGCAAGTTCCCTTTGTTATGCTTTAATTTTTGAATTGAATTGGAATCGGGTTGAAATGATAAATACCCAAATGAACTTGTCTTAGGATAGAGAATTAAATAAAATCCGATTGGTCAATAATTTGATTAAAAGTAAAATAATGATTTTACTCGAATAAAGAATAAGTCTTGAAATGAAGTCGGAATTTGAATTTTTGAAAGGAAATGTTAAGATTGAAATCTGAAACAAATATTAACAAAGTAATTGATGGAAGAACGTTGTTTGAAATTTGATTATTTAAGAATTAAATTTGGAATTATTAATAAATAATTTGGAATTAGTAATAATTGAGTTTTGAAATTATTAAGTTTGAAATCATTTAATAATTGAGTTTGAAATTATAATTAAGTTTGAAATTATTAAGTTGAATTTATAATTAAGTTGAAATGATTTGATAATTAAGTTTGAATTCATAATTAAGTGAAAATGAATTAATAATTAAGTTTGAATTTATAATCAAGTTTGTAATTATTAAGTTTTGAAATTATTAATAATTAAGATTGAAATTATTTAATAATTGAATGAGATTTAATTATTTGATAATTGAATAAAAATTGAATTCTTTGATAAGAGAAAATCGAACTTTCGTTTAAGTGAATTTGATCTTCGTTCACAAATGAAATGGAGTTGCTTTATTTATGAAGTTTGGAAAATATTTAAATAAATAAACAAGTGAAATTGAAAGTTAGTTTTGTTAATTGAGTTTGGAATTTGTAACTAAGTAAGTAAATGAACGAAATTGAATTTCTTTAACAAGAAATAAAATGTGATTTAATGAAATTAATGTAAGACTTATAATTTTGAGAATTGATTTGACAAATCTAATTTAGTTAATTTGAAGTTTTGATAAAATGAAGATGAACTTAAGTAATTGACTTAATGAATTGGGAATTAAGTAAACTTGTTTGAATAATAAAGTAACTTAACGAATGAAGTCGATAAATGAATTTAAATTAGTTTGAATGTTGAATTTAATCATTTAAATGATTTCCGGAATAAAACTTATATGCAAACTTGAATCAATATTTGAATTGTTTTTAATAAAAGTTGAAATTGAATTGTAAGATTTTGAATTGGTAATTTGGAAGTTCTGAAGCGTTAATTATGGTAATTGTTTTAGAAAGACAAATGGAATGCTGGTTTACCAATTTCTAAATGAAATTGAATTGATTTGGTTTTTGAAATTTATTAAACGACCAATCGGTGAAATAATTACGAAAGTTATTAAAGAAACCGGAATCGGTTATGGATATACTCTCTATCTAAACCGAAAACCACTTTAATAACTATACGCGGAGTGATGATCCAGAATGAAGTGGTTGGAATGATGTACGTGATGACTGAAGAAAGAGAACAATAATGGATAGCCTTGACACTTGTGTCAAATTGGAAATGACTAAAATCAGGAGCCGTGCCGGGCCAAATGGAGTTAGCCACCTCGAGTGGACACACTTCTTCGTAAACTACTCATTACTTGTTATTGATTGGTGCACCCTCGGAATTTCAGGAGTGTTGTTTCGCAGTGTTGCGATCGCTGCGGCGATGCGTTCTCACCAGTCCGGATCAGGCGAACGGTAGTTTCACTACCTTGGGTATTGCCTCATGTGCCTTGTCATACTTTTATTTCCGTATACGCGACCACTACGAATTTGTTTTGTGTTATACCTATGGAGTACTCCCTGATATCCCGCCAGTTTACGGTGGAGTTTACAGTGCTGTATAGACTATGACATTATAAAATGTGTTAAGGGGGATAATGGTAATGCCTTAACACTACTTTGATATGTTATATTACTGATAGACACTATCTATTTAGCGTATATTACTACATAGTAGATAGTTTAACGGATCCTTAGAGGATGGTGATTCCAGCATCCTTTGAGTTACTTGTATTTCGATTGATATTTCACTTGAGTTAGATTTATTGATATGAGAATATTAATCCTGACTCGAGTGTTTTGTGTTTTGCTTTACGCTCGTGTCAGAATGAGTGGTTCAGTACTCAAGACTCACCTTTGGAGTTGGAGCTTCGCTTGGAGATCCAGCTATCTATCCAGCTTTCAGATATTCGATGATTCCAGTGATGTATTCTGATTCTTATATTTGACTGTTGTATTCGAGACTTCTGTTATAACTTATTGAACTCTGATGTATCTTATATATTTATACAGTAGCTTCATGAACTACTATCTCTTTTACTTCCGCTGCATATTATTACTCTGTGTCTGTGATGCTGTAATTATTATTTACCGTATATCTGAGTTTTGCCAAATGTAAATTAACAATTCGGTATTTTGAATTATCCAAGTCCGACATGTGCGGATGTGAATAGTCCAAAATAGCGGGTCGTTACAAAAAATTTCGAAATTTCATATTATTCATTTTAATACTATATGAGATAAATAATAAACTGTAACATTTACAGTTGATACATATCAGTGTATGCATATATCAATCAATTAACCTTTAATTAATCTTAATTAATAAATTCATTTATTTGATTAAATAATTTGATAGATTATTTAAATTAATCCAAAATTTTAGTATAATTCATCTTAAACATATTTAAGATAAATACATGACTATAACAATTATAGTTACATACACATGTCAATAAATATACATGTGTATTAATTAATTAACTTTTAGTTACTTGTTTAATTAACTTTAGTTAATTAAAAACACTGAAATTTCAAAATTAATTATTTTGACTTCTGTAAATGATTTCATGAAATTTGAATTTATTTTATAACTTTTGTAAAAATTCTTTTATGTTTTGAACTTAACATTTAAATTTGAAATATGTTTTAAATTTTCAAATTAGCCCAAGGCCTAAATCAATTTGGGCCTTTACAGTTGAGCTAATCAGGCTAACTTCACCCATTAGGCTAGGTTGGTAACCAAGGAAGGGAAAATACTTGATTATTATAACGCCCCACCTTTGTGCCCATATTATCTAAGAATATTACAAATAATGTTGTCAAATGATGCAGAGAATAAGGTTGGATAGGAGCGACTAACCATTTCTATTTCCTTGGGATAACACTACAACACCATTCATTGCCTCCTATCACCATATATAGATGTGAATAGTCTCGGCATAGGCATATAGACTAAAATAGAATAATATATAACATAATACACAACATAGAATCATAAATCGCAATGAAAAATATAATACACGACATATCTTATAACCAGTGAATCAACAAAAAGTATACTATGCTCACATAAATACAACACATAGACTAAGATGGGTCTCCAAAATACAAAATGAGTCTACATATCGAATAAGATACATCCATATACATAAGACTACTGTCTCAAAATGAACCCCATATCATATATATGACCTAGCCTTTTACTTCTACACAACTAGCCCATATCCAAAGTCATAAAGCCCTGCGCTTGTCAAGTCTCAGTCTTACCGGAGTATTATAAAAAGAATAAACAAGTCAGACTATCTCTAAATATCATAAGTGGTGAGGTCACAAAATAATATGCTTGCATAAACATCAAGGATATACGTGTCCATATAATGTACTTTATTCAACATAATAAGACTTCCTTGATAAAAGTCATGTTATAAAGTAGGCTATGCCCATCAATGTTAAACATCGAAACCATAACAACAACCATACCATATTCGCATATACAAAAGATTACAATTGACATGCACATCGCATGTTATATAAGTAAGATAAGCACATCACAAGTTAGACTAAAGCTCTAATGACCTGCTATTTCAAACCATTCAAATTGACAATAATCCACACATGTCAGACTTGAATTTCTCAAAACAACATACTGTTAATTTATATTGGGAAAACTTAGCATATACAGTAAATAAACAGTCATAGAATCATAAATACAGAGTAATATACAATAAGCAGCTGAATAGATAAATAGTAGTTCATGAAGCTACTATAGAAACATCATAGTCTAAAATAAATACAACAGAAAAAAATTCTAAGTATAAAGAAGTCACTAATACAAAAGCAACCGACAAGTCTGAACATAAATATCTGGAATAAACTAAAATAACTGAATGGATAAGAGATGGATCTTCAAGCAAAGCTACAAACTCCAAAGGTGAGTTTCAAATGCTATGACACTCAGTCTAACCCAAGCAAAAAGCAAATCACAAAACACTCGAGTCAGGATTAACAGTCATATACTAGTAAATCAACTCAAGTGAAATGTCCAATTGAAATGCAAATAACTTAAAGGATGTTGGGATTCCATCCTTTAAGGATCCATTAAACTATCTACATACGTAGTATAGTACACTACATATATAATGTCTATAGTAAAGTAAATTAAAATAGCGTTAAGGCGTTACTCATATCCCCATTAACACATTTAATATATTCCCGTAGTTTATATAGATACTGTAATCTCCACCAAACCAATGGTTTACTCAGGGAGCACTCCATACTACGGTATAAATCAAACTCGTAGTGGGCGCGATAAGGCATGTGATAAGGCACACGAAGCAATGCCTAGGGTAGGATTCTACCGTTTTGTAGAACCGGGCACGTGGTAATGCATAGTAGCTACTATCACCCACCTCGAGACACACTCCTAAAATCAAAGGTGCACCCAATCAAATCACAAAGTAATAGAATGGTATCGAAGAAGCAAGCTCGATCGGAGGTGTGACCTCACTTGGCCTAAGTATAGCTCTTATTTTAGCCACATCAAGCTAACTTGCAAGAGTCAGGGCTACGTTAATACCTCATACAGAATCGTCGTCAAACCATCCTACTTCGTTTTGAAATCTCCACCACGTGCATTGTTGTTAAAATGGTTTTCGGTAATGGCAGAGAGTATCATAATATCTGATCCCTGTCTCTTTAACAATTAACCGCTTATTTCACACCGTGATGGTTTTCATTTTAAATAGTTTATACTTCATATCAAAGTATCGTATCCATTTCAAAAATCATATCACTTTCGAAATCATATCACTTTTGAAACCTTATTCACTTAAATTATAATTCACTTCAAAAACCATAACCACAAGTAGGTTGAACCATCATATCAAAGTATTTGCATTTAAATCCATTAAATCTAAATCATAACAGTTCCAACTTAAATAGTTTAAATACTTAAAATAGTTTATATATATATATATTGAAGTGGTTATAAATTTAAAAATAGTTTATATATTTAAAAATAGGTTATAAATTAAAATAGTTTATATAAAAAATAGTTTATATCGAAAATAGTTTCAAATTAGAATTTTCTCTTCTAATTTCATAAGTCAATTCAAATCAACTTTAGTTCCAAAAATTCAATTTAAACCAATCTCAGTCCGACAATTTCTAATTCTCACTAAAACATTTTAAATTTATATTGATTTGAAATCCAGGTTTGAATTACAAATTTAAACCAGTTCCAATTCAATACGTTTCAATATTCAAACAATTTACAATAACTCAATTTGATAAATTTTATTTATATTTAAAAAATCAACTTTAATCCTATTTAAAATTTCAAAATATTTACTTAATCGTATTTAATGCCATTTAAATAAAATCTCATATTAAAATTTAATTTAAAATTAAATATTCAATTTCAATTTTATTTGAAGTAGAAAATATTCATTTAATCACTTCTTATCAAATCAAGTTATAAAATCATACTTTTCAAAATCTCAAAATCATTGGGTTCAAATCAAACCTTATTAAATTCAATTCTAAACAAATTTAATTATAAATTAATTATTATTTAAATTCAATTCTTAAAAAATTAAATTACGATTCAATTCTTAAAAAATTAAATTACAAATCAATTCTTATTTAATTTATCTTTCCAACTTCCATTTACTTAAAGTTATTACAAAAATCTATTTTAAAATATAAATACAAATTTAATATAGATATATATATATATATTATTAGTTAAATTAAATTTTTAATAAATTTTATTATATTAGTTATTATTAAATTAAATCTTATTATTATTAAATCTATTTTACTATTTTAAATCTTATTTTATATATTTTAAAAATAATAAAATAATAAAGTTACAAGTAAAATTTCATAATTTTCATATAAAAACTTAACTTATAATTTTAAAATATCCAAAACATATGATTTTTAAAATCTAATTTTTACACATATATTAACATTAAAATATTTATATTATATTTAAAATCAGTATTTATTAAAACACATATATTTCCTTTCAAACTTTGAAAATCATTTTTCAAAAATAGACCAACGGTGTCCGTATATAATTTTCTATCTTATGGTCAAGTGATATGGGTATTTATCATTTCAATCTGCAAATAAAATTTAATATTTATGGCTATATATCATTTCAACCTGCAATCCCAAAAATGCAAAATCGATAAAATCGCTTGGGTCTATCATTTCAATCCATATCGATTTTTCCTTAATCTAGAATATCGTTCGGGTATGTATCATTTCAACCTATAGGGATTTCTAATCCTAGCAAGGAACTTATAGAGTAAGAACAATAGAATAATATTATAAATTGACATACATATCAATAACAGACATATACCATCATTAACAATTTAAATATAATATATACAAAAGGTTATGGCGTCATATGTCATACGTAAACGATTGCAGATAATGACATATCATATTTAACAATTAAATAACTAATAATTCAAATTTAACAACATATTTCAATCATCATTTCATGTGAATCAAATTTACTAAATATAAGAATGTTAGTCTTAAGTGATCGCTCACCTTTCGAGGCTAGAGAAAGTAGACAACACAACAAGCTACAAATCCAACAATAAATTCCAAAGCACGGCACGATGAACACGAATTTGATAAACAAAGCAAGGCTAGTGGAATTCGAGATCGATTTAAAATATAAAATTTACTCACCTATTTGAAATAAACCATTATATACTATATTTAAAATCAATATTCAATTTAAAACACATGTCAAAATAAAATCCTTATATATATATATTAAAACTAATATTTAATTAAAAACACATATTAAGATAAAAATCTTCATATTATATATTTTTTTTTTTTTGGCAAGGCCGACGAGGTTGGATGGTCCCCGACCATTTTATTGCAACACCAGAGAACAACAAATACAACAGAGAGCAAAAAGCTCATAGAATACTGAGGAGACTAAGGTGTTACAAAACACAAGGAATAACAAAAAGGAAAAAACATGAAAACAGACAAAACATAACAAAGTTAGCAAAGAGAGGCCACTGATATTCCTGGATCAAATGCAAAAAGCATCTTAACCACTGAATATATCTCTTGCATAACACATATCTTCAAAACATCATCAGATTTGGCATTAGTAGGATCAAAAACCCTATTATTACGTTCCCTCCACACCACAGCAACAAAGCACTTTAGAGCAACACCAAAGATTCTTTTTCTTTCTTGCTTGTTACCAGTTTCTGAATAAATTCTTTCCCATTCCGCCACGTTGACATTTAAAGGTCTTTTTCTACAATATTTGTTCATGACCTCAGACCATATTTTCTTCGTAACAGTACATTCAAAATAAATATGATCGATTGTCTCAGGAAAATTACTGCAAAAGGTGCATGACGTATTAACATTCATGCCGTACCTCACAAGTCTTGATTTAGTCAGAAGAGCTCCATTAAGGACCTTCCATAACAATAAGTTGTGCCTGTTGCTACTGTCAGTATTCCAAGTTCTCTTCCACCATCTCCAGTTCTGGTTCAAGTTGTTTTGCATCAAGAATTCATATGTCAAACCAGTTTTATACTTCCCTCTCTTCTTACCCCAGACAAGATTATTGTATGAAGAAGGCAGAGCAGTAAATGACTTTATTTTATCCCATATAATTTGCACTCTTTGGTTCGAAGTGAAAATGTACCTTGATTGAAAGTTATGTATCACATCTCTGACAAGCGTACGTTCATGTATTCCAGTATGTAGAATCTCACTATAAGTGAGCTGTCTCCTAAGAATAAGGCCTTGTTCAAGCCATGGGTCATCCCAGAAATATACATTGATCGCACTGTTAGTCTTCATCTGTATCATAGGGAGAAACAGCTCTTTAAACTTGTGGATATTACGCCAAGTCCAGCTAACATTTTGCTGGTTTGACATATTCCATAACCCTCTACAGTTCATATACTTCTTCATCGACCATGCAGCCCATAGACTGTCAGGGCAATTGAACAAAGTATCAATATGTCTAGCAAAAGCAGCCTTATTCCACTGTTTTAGATTAATCAAACCAAGGCCTCCTTTGTTTAGTGGCTTCTCGACAGTAGCATACTTTATAGGAGCAATGAATCTACCAGTAGTCTTGCCACTCCACAGATACTTCATCATAGCACATCTTATCATTTTAATAAGTTTTGTAGGGAGAACAAAAGATCTAGCCCAGTACACTTGCATAGAGAAGATAACAGACTTTATTAATGTGAGTCTACCAGCTTGACTTAACCTCCTCGCAGTCCAGCAGCTTAATCTAGCTGTGATTCTTTCATACATAGGTAAGCAGTGGTTAGTAGTAATTCTGGAAGTAGTCAGAGGAAGACCAAGGTAGGAGACCGTGGATAGATTCCTATTCAATCCAGTGACATGATAGATCATGTTGGCATGAGCAGGGCTTACACCAGCAAGAACAATATCAGATTTTTGGATATTGATTTTTAACCCAGTCATAGCGTGAAACTGCTCAAGAGTAAGCATAATGTTTTCAATAGTGACGAGATCAGGAGAACAAAACATGATTAAATCATCAGCGAACATTAGAGTGGTGATTTGAGGGTCTTTACAAGCAGGATGAAGCTTGATTTTCCCCATACAAGCAGATTTATTGATCATTCTTGTGAGCAATTCCATTACAAGAATGAAGATGTAGGCTGACATGGGGTCTCCCTGCCTTATTCCTTGCCTGCTATTGAAAAAACCAGTAGGAGAACCGTTGACAACAATGGAGTAAGTAGGAGAGGAGATGCATTCATAAATCCACGCAATAAAGTGAGGAGGAAAGTTCATATACCCCATAATTCGTACAATACTATCCCATTGTAGCATATCAAAAGCTTTCATAATATCAAGTTTAAGCATAGCTTTGGGGGGAGTATTACTTCTGTGGTTTCCTTTAATAATCTCATGCGCAAGAAGGATATGATCAAGAATATTTCTACCAGGCAGAAAGGCAGTTTGGTTGTTTGAAACAAGAGAGGGAAGAACTTTCTTTAACCGAGTAGCAATTACTTTGGAAATACATTTGTAAATAGTGTTGCAGCATGATATGGGCCTAAAGTCTTTAACATGGTGTGCATTTTTGATTTTAGGGACAAGAGCTATGTTTGTGTAGTTGTAGGACCTGTAGAGCTTGCTTTTAGAGAAGAAGTAAGAAATAGCTTTACAAACATCCGTAGACACAATATTCCAGCATTTAGTGTAAAAGTGAGTGTTCAGACCATCAGGGCCACTGCAAGAATTTGAGTTGAGAGAAAACATAGCATTGACTATTTCATCTTTGGTGACCTCTTCACAGAGCATTTTGTAGTTCTCATCATCCAGCATTGGCATTATGTCCATGGGAATATCATCAATTGCAGGGATGAAGTTGTTAGCATTGGAATATATAGAAGAAAAATATTGCTCAAAAGCTAAATTGATTTTACCAGCAGTATTTTGAACATCCTCATTCATGTCAATTATAGATGCAATGTTCTCTCTTCTATGTTTGTCTTTTAGACTATCATGAAAGAATGCACTATTCTTGTCTCCTTCTTTCCACCATTTCATTCTCGACTTTTGACGTATCATATCACATTCTTGAGCAAGGGCTTCAGAGTATTGTTGAGTTAAAACAGCTTCAGAGGCAGAAAAACTAGCATCATTATAATTATCCATCATAGCCTTCTGTACTTCAGCAAGTTTCCTCATAATATTGGAGCTCAACTTATCACCATTGCCATATTTGTTATATGCCCAATTTTTAAGTTTGCTTTTGGTTTCTCTAATTTTCTCCCATTAAAACTTCAAAATTATTAGATATGATAAGTTCGGTAGATGTTTCCTTATCCTCATTACTATCATTCCCATACTTTCCCTTATCAGCACACACATCAATATCTTGGTTGTTGTCTTCATCAAGCAATGTAGTTTTATCACTAGACTTAATTGGCATACTACTTCTCTCACTTTCCTTATCATTTCTATTACTATCAGCATCATGTATTTCAACCACATCCATTCCACTGGTTTTATCACAGTCTACCACTTCAATGCTTCCTTCTTTATTATCTTTGTTATTCTTAGTCACAGTCAATTCTTTTTTGTTTCTACTCACACGATGCCATCTTCTCGCTACTTTCACCTGAAAGGGGATACCCTTCTTTATATCATGCACAGTCTCAATTTTATTGCCTTTACTGTTTCCTTTCACTCCATTATTTTGTTCTTCAGCTCCTCTAGTAACTGTTACCTCTTCTTTATACTCACATTGATCAGTTGAGTGACCAAATTTGTTGCAAATCACACAAACATCCGGCCTCCACTGATACTCAACATATATCTTCTGATAGCCACCTTCCACCAGTTTCACTTTAAATTCATTAACTAACTCCTTATTTGGTTTCACTTCAATGAGACACTTAGCATAAGTTAACCTATTTTGTTGCTCAGTTAATTCGTCCATACATAGTAATCTACCCAAACGACTACACAACCAATTAATTCCTAATGGTGACCATGCAATTGATATTTATTAAAAACCTATATAAAATCAATATCTATATATCATTATTGTTGTTATTTTTAAAAAATCAATACTTACAAATCAATATTTAATAAAACCCATAGTTTACAAAATTCTTCAAATAAATATTTAAACATAATATCTACATATATTTAAAATCATTCCGAAATCCATTTCAAAATCATAAATTTAAAATAAATAACATATTATATATATGATCACAACCGTTCTAATATATATATATATATATATATATATATATATGCTGCTAGGGGTTGAGGCATGTGAATGAAAGTGGAAGGCGGAGTACAAGCTAAGGGAGATTGATGAGGTGGGTCTGGTTGGATGGCGAAGCTTGCATGTTGCATGGTGGAGTATGGTCTAGTGAACAAAAGGGCGAATGCTATTCCGAGGTCAAGGGCAGGTGGTTATCAAGGTGGAACGGCTATCGGTGAACTTTTGGAGGGGTGTAGTATTGTTCGGTGAGGTGCACAACGTTCGATTGTGTAAGAGGATGTGGAGCCGAGGCTTGCGTGGGAAAAAGAAGGCACGGTGGTGGAAATGGAATGAAGATGAAGGCATAAGGTTGGCAAATCCACGCGGCATCTCAGGTGCGGGGATTATAGAGCTTGGGTCTGCTATGGCCTGTTGGAGGAAGATGTGTAAACGGAGAGGTCGAGGTGAGGTTTCGGTTGATCGATGAGGCTCGTGTGGTGGTATGGGTGCCGCTGGCAGTTCAAGGAGGGGATTTACGTGAAGCTTGGTGAGGGCTGACTTGGGAAAGAGGACGGCAGATGGTCACATGGAGAAGGTTGATAGGGTGGTGGTGTGACCACTATGTGGAGACTGAGGCGATCAAGTGGGGTGGCGAACTTTGGGAGTGTATGGATGTAGACGATGGGTTTGCGTGCGATTGGATGGCATAGGGCTAATGGGATATGTTGCTCGGCCCCCTGAGTGATGGCATTGCATGTTGGACTACAAGGAAGGTCAGGGGTTGTACACGTGGCTAAGGCGGGCTAATGTGTTGTTGGAGGTTGCTAGAATGGCACAGGAAAAGGAGGGTGGTTGGCACAAGGAAATGGAAGGATGGGTGGTATTGTCGGAGCTGAGAAGGAGATGATGGGTTTGGCATTTTGGTATGGTGGAATGCATTGTTTCTTACTAGCGATTGAGTAGGAGAGGTATGGTCATGGCAAGATGGGATAGGGCGAGCGGTCAAGTTGAAGAAGATAAGCAGGTTGATGGTGGAAAAATTGAACGAGCAAGAAGGCCAAAAGAATATAAAGGTTTGATATTAAAATAATATAAAAAAATTCTTTAAAGAAGACAGTGAGACAAACGAAAATGAAAGAACTAAAGAGAATATATATATTAACCAATGGGAATCGCAAAAGTCAAGCATGAATTCAGGAAGTTATTAAAAGGCATTGGCTGTGGGGATTATATGCTGGATAAGGGAAAGACACAAGAAAACAAAGAGGCTCAAATACGGACCCGATATGGCAAAACGTTTTGTTGATTATGCCACGTACCGAACAACGAAATACACAAATGAATATATGTGAAGATTGGCACGACGAGACGAACAGAATGATACACAGATATCGACAATAATACCAAACTATCAAAACTCAATTTTTCGCTGCCAAACTAATACTAAAACACCAAAAATAAGAAACGGAGTTAGAGCGGTCCAAATTCGACGAAACGAAATATGACGTCTCAATTAGAAAATGATTTAGATTTTTATTATATAAAATATTCAAATTTCAAAAATATTTTATTTTCATCATATTAACTGCTTTTAAATTGAAATTGGAAATTACACGATAGAATTAACTTCCATATTTTCCGATGAAAATCTGTCATTTGCTACATTTAAATAGACATACTCCAAATATCAAATTTTCGTTGCAAAGTTTTATTATTTAAATTTCATAAAAAATTTAGTTAATTATGTTATAAAAATCGTTAAAATTTCCCAGTCGTTACACTCTCCCCCACTCAAAACTTTTCATCCCCGAAAAGGAATGATACAGGAGAATAGAAGCAACATAAAGGAAAGATAATTCAAAATACATAGTACCAGATACAACAATTAATTCAAACCATATAAATTTTATTTATTTTATTTCATTTACATAGTATATTTCCTTTAATGTCAATATCACTTAATTAACCCTACAAAGAATCATTTAAGTTTAGTATTAACATTCCATATTTATTTACTTAAATAACATTCTCTTTTTATTATTTAATTTATTTCGCTTAAGATATCTTACAATATATATTAAGTGTATAAAAATTTATTGTATCTTAGAACATATATTATTAACTTAAATAGCATTTTATATTGTACAATATTCGATTACATTCAAACTTTTCTCGAGTAAGTTTTATTAATGTTTCTGAGTGTAGTTGAGCACTATACACATTTACCCTTTTACTTACAAGATTTTATTAAGAAAAATTTAATTTGAACAATTTTAGTACTTAAGTTTCTCTTATATAACCTTCAGCTATATTTTCACCTTAACATTTTAACCTTTTTGAATATTTCATGTAAGTTGTATATTTTTAAAATGCAATTTGAGTATTATACAAATAAACTTTAATTCAACTGTTTCAAGTTGTTTCAATCCCATTTCTCATTTTGGACACTTCAAATATTCAAAAAAAATTATTTCAATAATTGAAAACCATCACTAAATATAAAACTTAGGAGTTAAATTTCCAGTATCACTTCAAACCATTTTGAAATAAACATACACATACATATATTTTATAAATCAAATCATATCAAGAAATTCAAATCAAATCCATTTTTTCCAAAATAAAAGTGTAGTAAAGCTACTAAGTGGTCTCCCTACTTTGAGACTCGAAAATGAATGTCGATGGTGCTATAGTCATTGTCGAAATTATTTTCTAGCGATAAAAGAGGAGAGTATTGATACTTTCTTTTAAAATTCTTTGGAAACAATTTTCTTTTGAAAGTACTTTCACATAATAATATATTTTCAAAACTTTGAAAAACCAAATTTTAAAAAGCATCGAAAATTAAATTCTCAAATCTTTAATTTAAATTCATTTCATTTGCAAATCAGAGTCATAAACTATGTTGAAAAAAAACTCATCTCCTTATAACATATAACAATGGTTAATGGTTTAGGAACCTTGACGAAACAATAAATGATAATCTAGTATTATCATTTCTCACCAGTATTTCATTTAATTATCTAATTTTGGAAAATTACACTTTTATATACAAAAATATAATCATACAAAAAATATTATTTCATTTACCAATTTTGAAAACAATATTGTGTCAGTTTGCTCTGTTCAAGTATTTTGGAATTCTTATCGATAGCATTGGCCAGAAGAATTGATCGAAACCCAAAATGCAGACGGAACAACTCAAACAACACAATATAAAACATTTTTATATTAATTTCAAATGATTGTATGATTCAATTATAATATAAAACAACTAAAAATTCTCTCATAGGATGATTCAAGCATGGATTCAAAACATCAATAGAGATTCAAATTTAGATGGCCCTAATCAAAGAGAATTCTAACTAAAAGATAGGCTTGAAAGGAATAATATAGTAAAATTATAAAAGAGGAAAGATGGATAGACTGATATTAATCGGGGGTGACCTTAACCGGGTCAACCGAGACTCGGAAAAGACAAGAATATCATCAACGAAAAATCAGGACAAACCTGTTGAGAGCATCGTGGAAAACGCAATTCATGAGATCAACGAAGAAGGAAAGGCATGGGCATTGGTTAATCCAAAGGGAAGGACTAAACATTCATAGAAACCATTCGTCCGGGAGGAAGGACAATAGATCGAGCTTCAAAGATAAGATCAATGCAGAATTCAATTTTCCGCTTGGGAGGAGGAGAAGTGGCTTCACCAAAACATCAGGATAAACCTTGACTATAAGGGTGGGTCAAGATCATTAAGCTGAACATCAAGCGAAAGAGAAATTACTCACAAAATCCTAAGTCATTCGACATACGGTCACAATAGAATTACCCTGGCCTTCTACTAGAGAATGGTTCGGGCTTAGCAAGAAATAACAGCATCGTAAACCGAGGACATAGAAATCACTGGTGAATCGACGTCTGTTGTAAAGGAGTTTCACCCCTTTAGAAATCATACTAAGGTTGGTGGGACTTCCAATGGGATTCATCACACAAAATGATGAAGTTGATAGTTGAGGTGAAGTTGTAGGGTGCTCCAGTATCAAGAAGAACAAGAGTAGGACAATAAAATAATGGATTTCAAAACAAAAGGTAAAGTTCCAAAATTCAAAAGAAATCCAAATCTAGGAGGATCCTAATGAAGAATTTCAAGCTCGAACGAAAATGATTTTATAATTGTTCTACTTATTCTAGGGTATGACTACCCTATCTCTAATGAGTTTTTACTCCATATGCCAAGATTACCTACACCAGAGCTCTGATACTAACTGTAGTGACCCACTATTTCAAACCATTCAAATCGATAACAATCCACACATGTCAGACTTGAATTGCTCAAAACAATAGATTGTTAATTTATATATGGCAAAACTTAGCATATACAGTAAATCAATCAATCACAGACATAAAGTAATATAATAATAAGTAGTGGAATAGATAAATAGTAGTTGTATCGAAGCATTAGAGTCTGAAATAAATACAGCAGGAAAAAAATTCCAAGCACAAAGGAGTCACTAATACAAAAGCAACTAACAAGTTTAAACATAAATAACTGGCATAAACTGAAATAACTGAATGGATAAGAGATAGATCTTCAAGCAATTGTCCAAACTCCAAAGGTGAGACTCAAATATTGTGACACTCAGTTTGACCTGAGCATAAACCAAAACATAAAACACTCGAGTTAGGATTAGCATTCTTACACCAGTAAATCAAATCAAGTGAAATTTCCAAATGAAATGCAAATAACTTAAAGTATGTTAGGATTCCATCTTTTAAGGATCTATTAAAATTTCTACATGCATAGTACAATACGCTATCTATAGTAAAGTAAACTATTAAAATAGAGTTAATGTGTTACCCATATCCCCTTAACACATTTTATATATTCTCGTGGTCTATACAGATACTGTAAGCTCCATTAAACAGGTGGTTTACTCAAGGAGCACTCCATAGGTATGGTACAAAACAAACTCGTAGTGGACGCAATAAGGCATGTGACAAGGCATGCAAGGCAATGCCTAGGGTGGGATTCTACCATTTTGCAGAACCGGACTGGTGGTAACGTATAGCAGTTACTACCATCCACCTCAAGACACACTCCCAAAATCGAAGGTGCACCCAATCAAATCACAAAGTAATAGAATGGTATCGAAGAAGCATGCTCGATCGGAGGTGCGAACTCACTTGGCCTAGGTATAGCTTCTGTTTTAGCCACATCAAACTGATTCGCGGGAGTCGGGGCTGCGCTAATACCTCGTACTGAATCATCGCCAAACAATCCTACTTCGTTCTGGAATCTACACCATGTGCACAGTTATTAAAGTGGTTTTTGGTATTGGTAGAGAGTATGACAATATCCAGTCCCAGTCTCTTTAACGACCAACCGCTTATTTCACACTGTGGTCGTTTTCATTTCAAACAGTTTATACTTCATATCAAAACATCATATCCATTTTAAAAATCATATCACTTTCGAAATCATATCACTTACGAAATCTTATTCACTTTAAATTATACTTCACTTTAAAAACCATAACCATAGATAGGTTGAACCATCACATATAAGCATTCATGCTTAAATCCTTTAAATCTAAATCATATCAGTTCCGACTTAAACGGTTTAAATATTAAAATTATTTTATATATTTTGAAATACTTATAAATTTAAAAATAGTTTATATATTCAAAAATTGGTTATAGATTAAAATAGTTTATATATTAAAAAGAGTTTATGTCAAAAATAATTTCAAATTAGAATTGTCTCTTCTAATTTCAATAGTCAATTCAAATCAACTTATTTTCCAAAATTCAGTTTAAATCAATCTCAGTTCAACAATTTCTAATTCTCATTAAAACCATTTTAAATTTGTATTGATTTCACATCCAGGTTTAAATTACAAATATAAAGCGCTCCTAATTCAATACGTTTCAATATTCAAACAATTTTCAATAACTCAATTTGATTCATTTATATTTAAAAATTCAACTTTTATCCTATTTAAAATTTTAAAATATTCACTTAATCATCTTTAATGACATTTAAATAAAAGATCATACTATAATTTAATTTAAAATTAAATATTCAACTAAAATTTTATTTAAAGTTGAAAATACATTTAATCACTTTTATTAAATCAAAATCTCAAAATCACTAAGTTCAAATCAAACCTTATTTAAATTCAATTTTAAACAAATTTAATTATATATCAATTCTTAGTTAAATTCAATTCTTAAAAAATTAAATTACAAATAAATTCTTATTTAACTTATCTATCCAACTTCCATTTATTTAAAATTATTACAAAAATATATTTTAAAGTATTAATACAAATTTAAATAAATACTTAACACATTATATATATTATTAGTTAAATTAAATTCTTAATCAATTTTATTATATTAGTTATTATTAAATTAAATCTTATTATTATTAAATATTACTTTATATATTTTAAAAATGATAAAGTTGTAAGTAAAATTTTATAATTTTCATTTTAAAATCAACTTATAATTTAAAATATTCAAAACATATAGTTTATAAAATCTAACTTTTATATATTAAAATAAAATCTTTATATTATATTTAAAATCAATATTTATTATAACTCATATATTCCTTTTCAAACTTTGGAAATCATTTTTCAAAAATAGACTAACGGTGTCCGTATATAATTGTGACGCTCCACCTCGAGACCTATACTAGTAAAGAGAATTACAAAGTAATCATGTCTACTAATGCAGAGAATAGGGCTGGTTAAGGGCGACCATCGTAGTAATAAGTTAGTTAAGGGCTAAGCATGTCGAATGTGTCCCTATTTTTTTCATTACCTCATCAGTGATCGGCACACTTAGTCTATAACTAATGCACACTATTGTGGTTTCGGACTGTCTTAGAATATATGCAATATGCAAGTAAGTAAATGTATCAATCATGGAACGACATATTATTCATCATATCATTCATAACAAAGGGGACATCAGTGATTCATCTATCTATTTCAAGGGAATTAAACAAGTAACCTGCATATGGTTTCTCTTAAGGACATCTATAAGTAAAATGGATAAGGGATGAGAACCATATAATAACTTCATAAAGAAACATCAAATGATCATAATCTATCATAAGAACTCAATAAGTGTTAAAGGCAATCATAATCGAAATCACCATATAGCATAATATAAATGTAGCATATATCATACTCAAGGCCATATTCAAACAACAACATCACAAGATGGTGAAATCAAACATTGAAAACTTCATAGAAAAGTGCACATGCTTTTCATCTTCACTAGTACTACTATTGTTTAGTACATTCGTCGTGATGACTTGGGGTCACATAATATCATAACATCGTGATCATCTTGATTGACTATAGTCGGGAATATCGTGATGACACCCAGTCACAAAACCCGAGTAATAACATTGTGATGAGTAGAGTCTAGTAATAACATCATAAACATCATAGTGACTCCAGTCGTGTACTCGGTCTATAGTACTAGTAACATCTTGAATATGTCTCAACCTTTTGAATTGGAACCCGATAGGCATAAACGTACGTCCCCTCCCATACGTTTGGACCTATTGGCTTACTAATTGTTAGTCACTACCACATTAGAAAACAACCATAAAACATCATCAAATAAACAACTCGCCTCATCTCCTTGGCAAGTATGAATAACATCCTGATGGTCATTTCTAACCATAATCGCAAATTAAAGTTTTAACATCAAAAATTGCCTCGTTTCATCGGCAATAATAAGAAAATTGCATCTAGATTGGTTCATCATCGAATGCACTCAAAAAGAGTAGTTCTCGAACTAGTAACCTTCGCCAAAATTAGGCAACCCCTAAATCATCTCAACTATCACTTCAAATTGGTTTCCGTCGTACAAGTCCGATATTGAGCGATAAAGCAAAAATACATGTCCTATACCATGTATTTTTACTAAATCATCTAATTCTCATTCTTATGCATCGAAATTCACAAGAATAAGCTAAAATATATTCAAAATAATTTTATAGAGAAAATAAGATTTTTAAACGATTTTGAGAAATTTACATATATAAGCTTTATAAGGAAAAACCCCTATTTAAATAGATTATCTATTTATAAAATTCTTTAAAATATTAACTAATTGATTAAAAATCCTTTAAAATGACTTAAAGACACTTACTTTCCAAACCATTATTTTTTATAAATTTTCCAAAAAAATTTTGAAAGCAAAAACAATTAAAACCATCAAATTCTCCAAATATCGGTATTTACCGATATTTGAATTTAAGTATAATTTAAATAAAATTTAAATTCCAAATTTCTTCAAAACTGAGCCAATCCATTATAGGATATCATAGCTTCAAAATCCATCATCAGACTTTTCAATTCAATCATCAATTAACTCAAAAACAGCAGCGAAAACTAATGAAGAATGCTGCAAATTGAAAGTCTTGTTTCTTCCCAACTTTGACGATGTGTTTCAGATATCAAAATTGTCCAAAATTAAAAAAAATACGCAACAATAAACTTTAGCACATGGAAAACAACATACTAAAATTTGACAGCATTTCCTGCAAGATTAGAAGGTTAAGATTTTTCTAAAATGGCGCTTTTCAAACACTGAACTGAACTCAGCTACAAATATAGTTTCTAGCCAACTTTGACGATGTGTTTCAGATATCAAAACTGTCCGAAATTGAATAAAAATATGGATAAATAAACTTTAGTAGATGGACAGCAACATACTAAAAATTGACGGTATTCTGCTGCAAGGTGAGAAAGTTATGTTTTTTCTAAAGTGGAACTTTTCAGCAAGCAAAATAGAGCAAAAGAACAACTTGCCAAGCAACTGAGTTTTGGTTGACTTTGGACAATAATTCGGGGTATCAAAACAACCCAGATTTAAGCAATATTTTGCAACAATATTCTATGACACGAGGGCTATAGCATATCCAATATTGGGAGCACTTGGCTTTAAAACATTTTTATAGCTTTAAAACATTATTTCAATCTTAAGTATACCACAAAAATTTATTTTCTTTATGTTTATCCTTTTTCTTCTTTTTTGGGATAAAAGGCTAACATTGGAATAAAACATGTATATTATAAATTTTAACCCAATAATTTATTTTCATCATTTATTCTCATTCCATACCACCAATAAAGTGTTCTAAACTTTATTTCCATTTGTTTACATTAAAAAAAACCAACTCTCAATCAACAAACATTTTTTATTTTAAATAAACAATATTATCATCAATTTATTCCATCTATAAATTCATAATTCCCATATTAAATTATAATTTACATTATAATTTAATATTCCAGTAATCTCCAAAATCTCGGGTTGTAATAGACTCCCTCTTAACAAAATTTCATCCTCGCAATTCCTAGAGGAAAGTCCGTAAGCAACACATCAAACCATCGTAAGAAAGAAAGAACAAATGTTTATAAGATAAAGGATTCTCACCAATACCATGAGAAGAAACGAGTCTAGGATACACTCGCTCGATAAATTCTTTGGTTTCCCAAGTGTAGTCATTAGGATTATTGGACCATTGAATCTTAATGAGCGGCACATTCTTGCTCCGAAGGCGCCTCACCTCCGAATCAAGAATGCGAATAAGCTGCAGCACAACAGATAGGTTTGGTGAGATCTCAAGCCCTAACTGCTCGGAAGGATCAATAATGGAATTAAGATCTCTGAGGCACGTTCGAAGCTGAGATACATGGAATACATCATGAATGCCTGAAAGATGAGCTGGAAGGGAAATTCGATATGCAATTGAACCAATGCGTTCAGTAATAGAAAATGGCCCTACATAGTGAGGAGCATATTTCCCAGTCGTACTGAATTGCATAACTCCCTTCAACGGAGAAACTTGAATGAAAACAATATCACTCATAGAGAATTTGAGAGGCTTTCTATGATTGTCCGTGTAGGATTTCTGACGGTTCTGCGCCTCTTTCATTCTTTGTCTGATAAGAATAATCTTCTCAGAAGAATCTCGAACTGAATTAGGACCCAAAACAAACTACTCTATATATTCTGACCAATAAGAAGGTGATCGATATGGCCTTCTGTATAGGGCTTCGAAAGGAGCCATACCGATACTGGACTGAAAGCTATTATTATACGAGAATCCACAAGAGGTAAATGATCCTCCCATGAACCATCGAAATCGAGAATGAAAGCACGAAGAAGGTCCTCAAAATACGATTAACCCTCTTAGTCTGACCATCAGACTGTGGATGATAAGCGGTACTGAAATTAAGCTTTGTTCCCAAAGCTTGCTGAAGGCTACTTCAAAAATGACTAGTAAATAAAGGATCACGATCACAGAAAATAAAGGAAGGAACACCATGAAGTCGAACGATTTCTTTGATATATAACTTCGATAGAAAAGGAGCATTCCTATTTTACTTAATAGGGATGAAATGAGCAGACTTCGTAAAATGATCAACTACAACCTGAATGCTAGAATAACCCTCGAACGAGGTAGGCCATCAACAAAATCCATCGAAACTTGATCCCATTTCCACAACGGAACCTCTAAAGGCCGAAGAAGACCGAATGGCCGTTGATGCTTGGCCTTAATAAGTTGATAGGTTATGCAATTACCCACATAACTTGCGACATGACGCTTTATGCCTTCCCAATAATAAATGCGACGCATATCGACATACATCTTACTACTGCAGGGGTGAATGGTATACTTAGAGCGATGACAATCATCAAGAATGTCATGCCTAAGTGCTAAATCAGAAGGCACAACAATACGGTCCCTCATACGAAGACAACCGTGAGAATCAGTACTGAAATCCCTCATCTCAACATCATGGGATTCAGATTCACAAAGACGAATAAGGCGCAATGTCTCGGAATCACGCCGCTGAGCCTTGAAAATACGATCTAAAAGAGAAGGCCAGGCTTCCAAATGAATAAAAGACAGTGAATTGAAAGAAGAAGCTCGTTCACGAATATCACAATAAGATAAAGTTTCAAGGACATCCCATTTGGCTAACATCGTAGAAACAACAGTCGAATGGTTGCAACTTAGCGCATATGCCACACGATTACCCTTCATTAGGGTATACTGAATGTCAAAATCATATGAAGCGAGAAACTCAAGCCAACGCTGTTGCCTCATATTAAGCTCCTTCTGAGCGAATAGATATTTCAAAGACTTATGGTCGGTAAAAAGAACGAAGTGCTCTCCCAAAAGATAATGATGCCAAATCTTCAAAGCGAAGACAATGGCCGCAAGCTCTAAATCGTGGGTAGCATACCGAACCTCTTTCGGACACAATTGCCTAGAAGCATAAGCAATTTCCTGATCTCTCTGCATCAGAACAGCACCGAGGCTACTATGACCGGCATCGGTATAAACGATAAGATCTTGGTTCCCTTCAGGAACCAAAAAACATGAGCATTAGTGAGAAGCTCCTTCAATCTCTGAAAAAAGCCTCACACTTATTGGACCAAACAAATCGAACGCCTTTCCTCGTAAGGCTAGTCAAAGGAAGGATGATACGAGAAAAGTCTTTGATGAAACGATGGTAATAACCAGCCAAATCTAGACAACTACGAATCTATTGAACATTCGCAGGCCTCTTCCAATCAGAATAGCCTCAATCTTAGAAGGATCAACGGAAATAACTTCTGAAGATACAACATGGCTAAGAACTTCACTTGCTTTTCCCGGAAGTGACACTTAGAGAGTTTTTCTTTGAGTTGATGCTGTCGAAGAATACTTAAAACAATTCTAAGATGTCAAGCATGGTCTTCTTCGAACTTCGAATATATAGGAAAGTCATTAATGAAAACAAGCACGAACTTATCGAGATATTCCCGGAATACTCGATTCATAAGATCGAAAAGATAGGCAGGTGCGTTCGTCAATCCGAACGGCATGAAGAGTCACTTATAAGAACCATAGCGAGGGCGTAATGCGGTGAGAGGAATACTATCTTCTATGACTCGAAGCTGATGAAAACTAATGGCAAGGTCTAACTGAGAAAAGACCTTAGCACCACTCAACTAATCGAACATGTCGTCGATCATCGATAAAAGGTAAAGATTCTTGATGGTTAACTCCTTAAGCTTGGGATAGTCGACGCAAAGCCTAAGAGTTCCATCGGACTTTTTCATGAATACTACCGCGGATCCCCACGGTGAAGAACTAGAACGAATAAAATGATTTGCCTCAAGCTCAAGAAGTTGCTTTTTGAGTTCCTCATTCTCTCATGTAGACATCCTCGTGGGAGGACGACTAACTGGCTGCACATCGGGAATAAGATCGATACGAAACTCAATAACTCTCTTAGGAGGTAAACCAGAAATGGGCACGAATAAATCTGAAAAGTCACAAACGATCGGGATACGAGATACATCATCATCATCGTCTCGAGAGTCAAGAACAAATACAGAAGCCATGGAAACATAATAAGAATCATGAAGTGAAAGAGATCATTGATCATAAGAATCGGGATGTCAAAGATATAAGACTCGCTCTAAACATAAAATCCTCGCATCGTATCGAACTAGCCAGTCCTTACCCAATATCATATCAAAACCAAGGAAAGGAATCACGCGCAGATACGTACGAAAAGAAAATCCACAAATCAAAATCTCAACATCATCACAAAATAGGCTAAGGGTTGCGGATCCCCCGATAGGATTCGCAATCTGTAAGGAAGTAAGCATGCAAGAAACATCTAACTGTAAAGCATCAATGAGTTCCTTCGATACGAAGGAATGAGAAACACCCGTATCGAAGAGCATTCGAATATAACGATCATGGAATTTAATAGAACCCTCTAAAATAGAAGAGGAAGTACCTTTAGACTGAGGAGCATCCCTAGAAGTAATAGCCACACTAAGATGACCTTGACGAGAACCCTTCTCCCTTTTGGGACAAGCTGAAACCAAATGTCCCTCCTTCTTACAATAAAGACAACGCTTAGGCTTGGAGCACTCTCTCACTGGACGGTCAGGCACACCACAATTGAAGCATGAAAAAGGCTTAGCTGAAGGAGTAGCGGAAGACTGCAAAGAAGATCCCCTCTGTTTCTTCTTCTTACTAGGATGGAATGTCCTAGACTCGTGGAAAAATTTCTTCCTATTCGGGTTTCCCCGAACATTACCCTCATCATCATTATCTTTCTCCTTCTCAACCGCTTCAAGCTAAAGGGCCGCATCCATAAGTTTCTCGAAAGTGAGCTCAAGACGAAGCATAAGGGACTTTTTCATATATTTCTTAAGTCCAAAAAAGAACTTAAGATTCTCCTTATATGAAGTGGAGATATGCTCGAGACTATATTTAGACAAGGCTTCAAAGGATGCAACATATTCAAAAACGGTCGACTTTCCTTGTTTGAAATCAAGGAAACGTCGAGCAAGAATAGCCTTCTCGGATTATGGAATAAACTTTAGTTCGAACCTCTAACGGAACTGATCCCACTCTAAAGTGGACTCATCAACCTCAACAACAAGTAGATCATGCCAATGTAAAGCTTGTTCTTGCAACATACTAGATGCTACAAGAGCTCGGTGATGACTAGAGATCTCCATACGACTAAAGATACGCTCACAAGAACTGATCCATGCCTCAACATCTAAAACAGTCTCGGTGCCTTTAAAGATCTTGCCATCAAGATGTGTGAAGTCGCTACACATGCGCGACAAATGCGGATTTTCATGGAGGAGAAGAGTTAAGTGGAGCAGGAGGTTGAGTGCTCTGAATAAGCTCAAGGATCTGATCGGTAGACATATATACGCCTTCAGGACGAGAACCACTAGACGGTCCCGCCATCGAAGAGCATCCTCTAACTCTACTCGACATAGTTGAAATATAAGATAAGATAGGATTATTCATAGGTAAATAGATATATTAGCAATTCAAGTGTAGAAGTTAAGGAATAATATGGAATATAATTAACATTCCTAGACATATTCCTTTCTATCTACCTCAAAGGAATTAAAAAGGGACACGAATCAAAACAAGAATAGGGATAGGGCAAGGTCAAGGTGAAACAGATCACAATTAAGGGATGATGTATATAGATGTATTATATCCGATGTACGGTATTTCGTATACTGTTCTGTATATGTTACATTATATTCTGAAACAATGTTTTGATACCAAGCTGTGGCGCCCTACCCCTAGACCTACACTAGTAAAGAGAATTACAAAGTAATCATATCTACTAATGCATAGAATAGGACAGGTTAAGGGTGACCATCGTAGTAATACGTTAGTTAAGGGCTAAGCATGTCGAATCTATCTCTATTTTTTTTCATTACCTCATTGGTCGTCGACACACTTAGTCTATAACTAATGCATACTATGGTGGTTTCGGACCGTCTCAGGATAAATGCAATATGCAAGTAAGTAGATGTATCAGTCACAGAACAGTAAACCCAGATCAGAGTAAATATGTATATACATCACCATACGTCATAATAATAATAATACATTATACATAAGTTGCATGGACTACCAAATAAAATATACAACCATCCTACAAAAGAATACACATCATGATAACAAAAGAGTCGACTACTCAAAAATTACGATGTCCAAGCCAAAATGATAAATCCCAAAAAAAGCCAACAAAATGATCCAACGGAAGCAACAATCCATGCCTAACCTGCAACTCAGTCTGACCAGAGTGAAAAGCACACACTGGTCAGGCAAGCTAGAACTTATCAGTAGTAAGGATCTCAGTAATAAGCGGAAGGGTGAGAATTACTCCGTTGTTGCCAATGGAACGACATATTATTCATCATATCATTATTAAGAAAGGGGACATCAGTGATTCATCTACCTATTTCAAAGGAATTCAATAAGTAACATGCATATGGTTACTCCTAAGGACATCTATAAGTAAAGTGGATAAGGGATGAGAACCATATAATTACTTTATAAAGAAACATCAAATCATCATAATCTATCATAAGAACTCAATAAGAGTTAAAGGTAAGCATAATCGAAATCACTGTATAGCATAATATAAATGTAGCATATATCATACTCAAGGCCGTATTCAAACAACAACATCACAAAAAGGTGAAATCAAACACTAAAAACTTCATAGAAAATTGCGCGTGCTTTTCATCTTGACTAGTACTATTATTGTTTGGTACCATTCATCTTGATGACTAGGGGTCACATAACATTATAACATAGTGATCATCTTGATTGACTATAGTCAGGAATATCATTATGACACCCAGTCACAAAATCCAAGTAATAACATCGTGATGATTAGAGTCTAGTAATAACATCATAAATATCGTAGTGACTCCAATTGTGTACTCGGTCTATAGTACTAGTAACATCTTGAATGTGTCTCAACCTTTCGAATAAAAACCTGATAGGCATGAATGTACATCCAATACAATACATTTGCACCTATTGGTTTACTAATCTTTAGTCGATGCCACATTAGAAAACCAATATAAAACATCATCAAATAAACAACTCCCCTCATCTCCTTGGCAAGTATGAATAACATCATTATGGTCATTTCTAACCATAATTGCAAATTAAAGTTTTAACATCAAAAATTGCCTCGTTTCATTCGCAATTATAAGACACTGCGTCTAGATTGGTTCATCATCGAATGCACTCAAAAAGAGTAGTTCTCGAACCTTTGCCAAAATTAGGCAACCTCTAAATCATCTCAATTATCACTTCAAATTGGTTTCGATCATACAAGTCTGATATTGAGCGATAAAGCAAAAACACATGTCCCATACAATGTGTTTGTACTAAATCGTCTAATTCTCATTCTTATACACTGAAATTCACAAGAATAAGCCAAAATATATTTAAAATAATTTTATAGAGAAAATAGGATTTTTAAACGATTTTGAGAATTTATATACATAAGCTTTATAAGGAAAACCCCTATTTAAATAGATTGTCTATTTATAAAAAAAATTAAAATACTAACTAATTGATTAAAAATCCTTTAAAATGACTTTAAAACGTTTAATTTCCAAACCATGATTTTGAATAAATTTTCCAAAATTTATTTGAAAGCAAAAACAATCAATACCATCAAATTCTCCAAATATTGATATTCACCGATATTTGAATTTAAATAAAATTTAAATTCCAAATTTCTTCATAACCAAGCTAATCCATTATCGGATATCATAGCTTCGTAATCCATCATCAAACTTTTCAATTCAATCATCCATTAACTCAAAAACACAGCGAAAATCAATGAAGAATGCTGCAAATTGAAAATCTTGTTTCTGGCCAAATTTGACGATGTGTCTCAGATATCAAAACTGATCAAAATTAAACAAAAAATGCAAAAATAAACTTTAGTACATGGATAATAATGTATTAAAATTTGACAGCATTTCGCTGCAAGAAGAGAAAGTTATGTTTTTTCTAAAATGGCACTTTTCAAACACAAAACCGAACTCAGCTGCAAATCTAGTTTCTAGCCAACTTTGACGATGTGTTTTAGATATCAAAACTAGCGAAATTGAATAAAAAATTGCTGAAATAAACTTTAGTACATCCATAACAACATGCTAAAATTTTACCGCGTTTCGCTGTTAGATGAGAAGGTTATATTTTTTTCTAAAATGGCACTTTTCAACAAGCAAAATAGAGAGTTTTAGCTGACTTTGGACAATAATTCGGGATAACAAAACCACCCAAATTATAACAAAATCGTGCAGTGATATACTACATCACGTGGACTATAACATATCCAAAATTGGGAATAATTTGCTGCAAATAGTAAGAGTTATGATTTTTTGAACATAGCACTTTTTAGCAAGCAAAATAGAGCAAAAGATTTTTGGCTGGTTTCAACCGACGATTTGCTATATCAAAACAATCCAAAATTCAATGAAAATATGTAGAAATCTAATACAGCATGAATACTACAACATAACAAAAATTGTAACTAATTCGCTGCAAATTGAAGAAGTTATGATTTTTTGAACACGGCAACTTTTCAGCAACAAAAGTGAAAACTCATTCAATATACAGAACATTACAAGCAACAAATTGATAGCAAAACTCGATATTTTGCTTTAGCTCACTATAAGAAAACTCTTACCTTGCTTATAACTTGATTTAGCAATGGTTCAGCAACAAAATGATGGATTTAGCATGGAAATGGCCTTCAAGAGCCTGTAGATTGCAAAATAGGAACATGTAGAAAGAAAATCAATCAAAATAAGATAACAGTAAATAAAAATCCAAACTTTGGATGAACTAGAAAACCTACAAGGTTGGAGATTACCTATTGGATAGCTTAGAATCCAATTTAACCCTAGATTCTACCAATTTTAGGCTGATTTTGGATTTTTAAGGAGGTCAATATCGATTTCCCTTTTTTGTTTTAAGAGCTTTGTATATTTTTTTTCTTCTGGAATGAGAAAGAAGAAAGAGTATGCTGGTTAATAGAAGTGTCTAATGGATAATGCGTAGGCTAATCTTTGGATCCAAACCCAATAGAATACTTGGAACAATTTTTGTTGTGTTTATATATGTTATTAACACTAATTCCTTCGTAACTTTTTGATAAAAACTCCAAATCACATGAAACAAATTGCAATATTTATGCCTTAGATAAAAGAACATGATAAAAAGGTTATAAAATTCCAACTAAAAATATTATTTTCACAACTTAATACCATTTATTTACCAATATACGCATTAATAGTGAAAAATCACTATTTTCATCATTTTCCAACAACAAAAATTTATTCCTAAGTTCATTAAGGTGTATAAAAATGCTTTTAACATTTTTATAGTTTTAAAATATTGTTTCAAACTTAATTATACCACAAAAATTTATTTTCTTTGAGTTTATCCTTTTTCTTTTCTTTTTTGGGATAAAAGGCTAAAATTGGAATAAAACTCCAATATTATAAATTTTAACCCAATAATTTATTTTCATCATTTATTCTCATTTCATGCCACCAATAAAGTGTTTTAAACTTTATTTCCCATTTTTTTTACATTAAAAAAAGCTTAAATTCTTAATCAACAAACATTGTTTATTTTAAATAAACAATATTATCAACAATTTATTCCATCTATAAATTCATAATTCCCATATTAAATTATAATTTACATTATAATTTAATATTTCGGTAATCTCCTAAATCTCGGATTGTAACAATAATTTTCTATCCTATAGTCAAGTGATACGGATATTTATCATTTCAATCCATAATTTAATATTTACGGGTATATTTCATTTTAACCTGTAATCCCAAAATTTAAAATCAATAAAATCGCTGGGTTCTATCATTTCAACCTATAATGATTATTCCCTAATCCAGAATATCATTCGGGTATGCATCATTTCAACCCATAGGGATTTTTAAACTAACAAGGAACTTATAGAGTGAGAACAATAGAATAATATTATAAAATGACATACATATCAATAGTAGGCATATATCATCATTAATAATTTAAATATAATATATACAACAGGTTATGGTGTCATATGTCATAGGCAAACGATTGCAGATAATGGCATATCATATTTAGCAGTTAAATAACTAACAATTCAAATTTAACAGCATATTTCAATCGTCATTTCATGTGAATCAAATTTACTAAATATAAGAATGTTAATCGTGAGTGATCGCTCTCCTTTCATGGCTAGAGAAAGTAGACAACACGACAAGCTATGAATCCAACAACAAATTCTAAAGCACAACACGATGAACACGAATTTGATGAACAAAGCAAGGCTAGTGGAACTCGAGATCGATTTATAATATAAAATTTACTTACCTATTTGAAATAAACCTTTACATATTATATTTAAAAATAAATATTCAATTTAAAACATATATCAAAATAAAATCATTATATATATTTTTTTTAAAACCAATATTTAATTAAAAACACCTACTAAGATAAAAATCTTCATATTATAAATTTTCAAATCGATATTTATTAAACACCCATAAATAAATCAAATTATCTATGTATCATCATCATTATTATTATTTAAATCAATACTTAGAAATCAATATTTAATAAAACCCACAGTTTACTAAATTCTTCAAATAAATATTTAGGATAATCTATGTATATTTAAAATCATTACAAAATCCATTTCAAATCATAAATCTAAAATAAATAACATATTATATATATATATACATATATATATACATGAGCACAACCGTTCAAATATATATGATATATATATATATATATATATATACTGCTAGGGGCTGAGGCGTGTGGATGGAAGTGGGAAAGGCGGAGTACTAGCTGAGGGAGATTTATGAGGCGGGCCTGGATGGATGGCTAAGTTTGCGTGTGAAACGATGGAGCATGGTCGAGTGAATAAAGGGGCGAAGGTTGCTCGGAGGTCAGGGGTAGGTGGTTATCACGATGGAGCGGTAGTCGACAAACTATTAAAGGGGTGCAGTGTTGTTCGGTGAGGAGCATGGCGTTCGATTGTGTAAGAGGAGGTGGAGCTGAGGCTTGCGTAGGAAAAAGAAGGCACGGTGGTGGAAATGGAATGAAGTGGAAGGCATATGGTTGGCAAAGCCGTGTGGCATCTCAGGTGGGTGGATTGGTAGCTCGGGTCTGCTATAGCCTGTTAGAAGAAGAAGCGTAAATGGAGAGGCCGAGGTGAGGTTTCGGTTACTGTAGCGATCAAGTGGGGTGGCGGACTGTGGAAGTGTATGGAGGTAGACGATGGGCTTGCTGGCGGTTGGATGGCATAGGGCTAATGGGATGTGTTTCTCGACCCCCGGGTGATGGCATGGCATGGCATGTTGGACCACAAGGAAGGTCAGGAAGTTGTACAAGTGGCTGAGGCGGGCTGATGTGGTGTTGGAGGTTGTTGGAATGGCATAGGCGAAGGGCAGTGGTCGATATAAGGAAATGGAAGGATGGGTAGTGTTATCGGAGCTGAGAAGGAGACGATGGCTTTGGAGTTTCAGTAGGGGTGCGTGGTTGCTTACTGGCGATGGAGTGGGTAAAGGATGGTCGCGGCAAAATGGGATAGGGCGGGCGGTCGAGTTGAAGAAGATAAGCACCTTGATGGTGGAAAACTTGAACGAGCAAGAAGGTCAAAAGAATATAAAGGTTTGGTATTAAAATAATATAAAGAAATTCTCTGAATAAGACATTGAGCCAAATGAAAATGAAAGGACTAAAGAGAATATATATATATATATTGGCCAACGGGAATCACAAATGTCAAGCATGAATTCAGGAAGTTATTAAAATCCATTGGCTGTTGGGATTATACGGTGGATAATGCAAAGGCACAAGAGAACAAAGAGGCTCAAATACGGACCCGATACTGCATATCGTTTAGTCAATTTTATCACGTACCAGATATCGAAATATATAAATGAATATAGTATGGAGATCAGCACGATGAGACGAACAGAATGGTACACTGATATCGAGACAAGACCAAACTATAAAAACCCTATTTTTCACTGCCAAATTACTGCTAAAATGCCGAAAATAAGATAAACGGAGCTTGAGCAATCCAAATTCGACGAAACGAAATATGATGTCTCACTTAGAAAATGATCTATATTTTTATTATATAAAATATTCATATTTCAAAAATATTTTATTTTCATCAAAATAATTGATTTTAAATTGAAATTGAAAATTACACTACAGAATTAACTTTCATATTTTTCGATGAAAATCAGCCTTTTACTACATTTAAATTGACGTATTCCAAATATCAATTTTTCATTGCAAAATTTTATTTTTTAAATTTCACAAAAAATTTAGTTAATTACGTTATAAAAATCGATAAAATTTCCGGATCATTACAAAAGCAAGCATATCATAAGCCCACACAATTGACAAGCGCATCACAAGTCAAAATTAAGCAAGCGCTTCGTAAGCGGACACAATAGGCGAGCACATCACAAGTCTAATCTAAAGCAGGCGCATCGCAAGCTAACATAACATGCAATTACATATATTACCCAGTACTCTAGCCCGGCTGTATTAAACTGGTTGCACGAGTTAGATCCAACTACTATCAAGGTTGATGATTCCAGATCTATGATTATGGGATCTGGAAGTCAAGTACGGATGGTTATTTGAAGTCAGATTTGAACAGAATTGATAGATATGCGACATAGAATGCTCAAAGTATGGGGTATGGCTTCTTGGATGGAAGGGGTTGGTGTAGCATGGCTCATTAAGAAAGGTCGGCATGCAGCGTGGAGGATGGATAGGTAGGCTTCAGGGAAGAGGAGTCAGCATATATCAAAATACTAAAACACCTGTGCGGAAAACAATCAATACCTCGATATCTACAAGACCAATGCATATGAAATTTAGAGAGCAAGGTATATGGACCATATGGAATTTACCCTAGGGTTCGCACATCAAATGGACGAAGTGGGAGGGATCTGCACACAACCCTTCAGAGGGATCGACAGAATTGCAACACTCAAGTCATGGTATGACAAAGATCAAGCAATAAATCAAGTTCCGATGGTCCAAATGACATGAAAATTGAAGGCGAAACATATTTTAGCATGGAGAAGCCACCATAGGTATCACTGCCGAAAAATCGACCAATGAAAGATCAGTATCAATCCCTCCACATTAGGAATTGGGCCTAACGATCCCACTAGTAGGCCCATGTGGATTAGAAGGTCCTTCTGCCAAAGTTTCAGAGAGATTTGTGGTCATCTTCACCTATAAATACTGGCCTGATGGGTCATTCTAAGTATCTTTATGCTTCTTATTACTCTAGACTCTATTGTAATCAAGTGTTTTCTATTTCCTACTACAATATCATATTTATAATTGATTAATAAAGGATAATATTCAAAGTGGACGTAGGCATACAACGCCGAACCACTATGAATCTTCGTGTCTCTGACTATTGCTTTTTATTTGTTATTAGCTTAATCATTTCCTTAGTTTAATCTAATTTTGCTTCACTTACTTCTCTACAAAAACCTATTCTTGGGTGTTTATGACAAATTTAGTTGCAAACTTTTTTGTGCTTTCACTGAAAACCTTGACTCTCAACTTGCTAGGATCCCTTTATTACAACTGGATTAGATAAACCCCACAAAGGAGATCTTCAATTATTTTCAAGAAGTTGTTGATACCACTCAGATTTGTAGAAATCTAAGCAAATGGTGATACATACTAGATCTATTACTCGAACCGTGGAAGGAAATGAGAATACTAGCATTCAGCAAGGAGACTCAAGCAATCAACCAAACAATGTGATTGTTGATCCCGTTGATGTTTAGAATCGCACTGATTCTAATATAAGAGCTGAATTTCATAATTTAATAAGAGAGTTGATGGAGAGTTGTCGACAATTAAATTAACTAATTCCGACCAATATCAACTTGGTGAACCAAATCAATCAACAACAGCGGGGCAAATATAGGAGGGATCACACTCCTTATTCGGCATCTGAAAATTCTAGCTCATCAGACGAATATCGCAGACATATGCATCGTAGAATAGATAAACTGTAGAAAATTCAGGGCATCAACTAGAAAACCATCATAGTCTGCTAGGATCGATCGGCACTGATCCCTACATAGGGATCAGCATCGATCCCTCCACTAGAAAGGAGAATTCATCCATGCCTTATGACAATCAAACTGGAGCTGCTACGGTTGCTTTGGGTGCTGGAGTTCAATTGAACCTTGACCAAGCTCTTTCCTAAAATGATGATGATGTGAATTTACAAGATACACACCGGGAAGATGGTGAACCTAGAAGGCATGAAACGACACATAAACATCAACCGAACCATTCACGTGAGGTGGAGCGCAACTATCGCTTGGCACCAACCATCCAAACGCCAGGCATATAGGCAATGGTAGACAGTTGGCGAGAGAGAACCAGGGCTTGACTAACGATGAATAGGGAATTTTAAGAAGCCATACCTCATTTACTAATAATTTTTTACATGCGGAGTTTCAAGGAGGTTCAACATGCCACCAATGTCTGTCTATGAGGGAAAAATCAACCCCAGGCGGCATATGACGAGATACGAATGGGTAATGGATTCTGCGTGAGCGGATGATGTGAACAAGTGTAGATGCTTTCCCATAACTCACTCCGAAACAACGATGATGTGGTTCACAAGACTACCCCCACGATCAATTTCTAGATTTGATGAGTTGGCAACCAAGTTTATTGAGCTGTTCCGTATGAATGCGACTTGTCCCAAAGATGTGATGTCCTTTTCTAGTGTGATTCAGGCTCTAGGAGAGTCATTAAAAGATTATTTGGAGAGATGTCATATAGTTGTTATGGAGGTCGGTAATCGAATGATCATGCGATACTCATAGCCATAATGAGAGGGATTGATCTAGAGCCTGACTTTGGTGATTGGTTAGCCGGTAAGCCGCCCGCAACATTGGAGCTCTTTTACGCAAAGGCGGCTCGGTATTTGAGAAAAGAGAAAGCCAGGTCCTCCAGGAAAAAGAATGTTACGGGACCAAGTGGAGAGGGAGTACGGAGTAACATTGCAATAATACAGTCTGATGATAGTTCTGGAAAAGTTCAAGTAAATGTCCAGAATAAATCAAATCAGCCAAAGGGAAGCAGAGATAGGAATCATGAATGAAAGAAGGATTCTAGGCTTTAGAAGCCTAGGACTTCGATGTATAATACTTACATGCCATTGATTACATCCTTAGAGAATATATGTTTTTCTACTTGCAATACCATGCAGTATAGGAAGCCGCCTCCAAAAGAATCAACAAAGAAGCAGAAACAGATTAGGAAATATTGTCAGTTTCACGAGTGTTATGGGCACAATACAGTGGATGCAGGCATCTCCAGGATGTTACAGAAAAACTGGTTCAAGAAAGGAAATTAAAACAGGAAAGCCCTATAGGATGACGAGCAAGGGACATCTAACCCCCAACCAAGGACAAGCGCCACGTAGGGTTAAGGAGCCTGCGTGGACTGGTGGAACACTTGTGATAAATACGATAGTCGGAGGACCTCACCAGCAGATAAGTGTTGGCAAGAGATGGAGATCTATGCTAGTGCAATTAGGCATGTGGATTTTTAATGTTGTTTGAATACAGAAGATGGAGCTACGGCAAAACAATAATGTATGATGGTGAATGATATTGTGTTTAGGAACGAGATGCAGATAAGGTAGAGGCTCCGACGATCGACCCAATGTTCATTTCGGCTATGATTAGCCCCACTTTGGTGAGAAGGATATTGATTAATTGTGGAAGTTCAGTAATTATAATCTTCCAAAAAAACTTACGATTAGATGAAGATGGAAGCCAAAGTTTAAAAATCGTCTAAAGCTCGTGTAGACAGCTTTAACGGTGTTGTAACTAAAACTGTTGGTTATGTGTAAGTACCTGTAGAGTTGGGAAAAGGTGAACGAAGGAGAGTGCAGATCTTTTTATTTTTTGTTTTGGATGTTGACTCTTCATACAACGTTTTTCTGGATCGACCGGTCCTAGCCGAATTTCAGGCAGCTCTTGCCCCGTGGTGTTTGACGTTCAAGTTTCCAATAGATAATGTTGTTGGAGTTTTTCATGGTGATCGGGCGACCGGACGTGCCTGTTATGTAGCTGAAGGATGCTCAGCGCAAAGAAAAAGTTAAGGATGTGGACAAGATTGTTCGCATCCAAGCTAACGAAGATTGACAACTAGCGCCCGGGCCTTGGCTCAGGTGCCACAATCATTTCTATAGAGATCCAAGAGATGACAAAGAGGAGCCCAAAGATACCAAGGCTGCATTGGTTGAGCTGACAATTGATATCACGAGTCCTAAAGATAGGATCACAGCTCAGCCCCCTGATGATGAAAGAAATTGCTGGTTTTCTTTGAGCGAATCTAGACGTGTTCGCTTGGACTCACTTTGACATGTGTGCAATATCGCCTACCATTACGAACCATGCATTGAATATTGACCCAAGGCATGTCCAATTGAAGCAAAAAAGACATGGCATGAATCCAGAGAGATCCGCCGCTCTCAAAGAAGAGGTGGATAGACTAGAATAAAATGAGTTTGTCTTTGATGCCCTCTACCCTAAATGGGCGTCTAATCCTATACTTGTAAAAAAAGTGAATGGGAAGTCGAGAACATGCATTGATTATTCAGATTTGAACAAGGCATGTCCAAAAGGCAGTTTTCCCATTTCGAGGATTGACCAGCTGGTGGATTCAACCGCAGGACACAAATTGCTATCTTTCATGGATGCGTACACGGGATGTAACCAAATCACAATGCATATTCCTGATCAGGAGCTCACCGATTTCATTACCGATGTTGGATTGTACTACTATGTAGTAATGTCATTTGGATTAAAGAATATGGGAGCGACTTATCAACACATAGTTAACAGGATGTTTAAAGATCAAATTGGAAAAACGATGGAAGTGGATGATATGCCCATGAAATCAGGACGATCAAGTGACACTTTAGAGACTTGGTAGAAATTTTTGACATCCTCTGATATTACAAGATGAAAATTAATCTTTGAAGTGTTCTTTTGGTATTGCATCAAGGAAGTTCTTGGGTTTTATTGTTGATTCCCATGGAATTGAAGCTAATCTCGAGAAGATTCATGCTATATGTGATATCCAAGAACCGAGGACTATTGAACAAGTGCAGAGTTTGAATAGGAAAGTTGCTGCCTTAACCGATTTATTTCAAAGCTATTGACAAATGCATTCCTTGCTTTGACTTGATTAGGAAAGGGAAAAGAAACTTCAAATGGATGCAGGATGGTAAAGATGTGTTTCAAGTTTAGTGAACCATTTGGAGAGACCCTCTATCTTGTCAACGCCAGTAGACATTGAAGATTTGTACATTTATTTGGTCATATCGGCACATGCTATAAGTGCCGCATTACTTTGTGAGGATGTCGAATATAGAGGCTAGTGTATTACGTCAGCAAACGATTAATGAGAGCTGAAAGGAACTATCTGAAAATAGAGAAAATGGAATACTACCTGCTGATTGCATCACGAAAGCTTTGTTCATCCTTCTAGGCACACTCGATCAATGTTTACACCGACTAGCAGTCATGACAGGTCCTACAGCGACTTGAGACATCTGGAAGGTTACTCAAGTGGAATATCGAGCTTAGCCAATTCGGTATTACCGATCTCCCTTGGAGGGCTATCCAAATGGCAGGAACTAGAAGATTTAATAGCAGATTTTACTCTACAGTGATTCTCCAGAAGGCAATGAAATCCCTACCATATAGTGGAAAATGTATACTGATAGTGCGCTATAAAGCTTGATTTCACGAAGGTCGGTCAATATGTTATGCTATAAAGCTTGATTTCCCAGCGGCAAACAACGAAGTTGAGTATGAAATTTTGGTTGTTGGATTTAAATTAGCTAGAGAACTCGAAATAAAATCTCTTGAAATCTTTTGTTTTGGCAGTTGGTAGTATACCAAGTCAGGGGAGATCACCAAGCTAAGGGGCAGCGGTTTCACTATACCTTACCTATGTCCAAGAGTGGTTGACAGAATTCGAGTACTATGACATTTCACATATTCCATGGGATCGAAATAGAGAGGCCGATTCATTGGCGAAGTTTTCCCCACACTAGCGAAGCATGGTAGATGGGCTTGGTTCCAGTCGAAGTATTAAATGCCCCAAGTGTAAACATGATAGAAATGGGCGGATACTGGAAGCAGAACCTGAGAGGGAATCATGGATGACTTTGACCAAAGACTAATTGCTACATAAAGTCCTACCAGATCAAAGAAATGAAAAGCGATATGTCCTTCGTAAGGCTTCGCGATATATTATGCAAGAAGGAATTATGTACAGAAATGGATTCTCAGTTCCCCTACTCCGGTGTGTCACTCATGAGGAGATAAAACGTGTCCTAAAAAAAGTTCATGAAGGGGAATGTAGAGACCACACTAGGGGGAAAACTTTGGCAAAGAAAATACTTTGTTACGGGTACTATTGGCCAACTGTCAATCGAGACGCCGCTGACTATGTAAGACGGTGCGATGAATGCCAAATATATGTAAAAGTTCCAAGATCTCCGCTGACTGAAATCACGTAAATGGTCAGCATATGGTTGTTTTCTATGTAGGGTATAGACATTATCCATTCCTTACCGATCTCTAAAGGTGGCACAATGTATGCTATCGTCGTAGGTGGTTACTTCACCAAATGAGTCGAAGCAGATCCTTTAGCCATGATCACGAAAAAGAAAGTAATCATTTTGTTGTCCGAAACATCATATGTTGTTTCGGTCTTCCGTAAACTATTGTGATAGATAATGGGAATCAATTTGACAGTATTGAATTTAAAGACAACTGTCAAAGGTATCGTATTGAAAAGAGATTTGCAGCAATCTCTCACTCATAGGAAAATGGACAGATTGAAGCTGTAAACAAAATAATAAAATCGACTCTAAAGAAGCATATGGAGAAGACTAAAGGCAATTGGGTGGATTAACTCCCGATAGCGTTGTGGGCTTACAGGACCACCCATAAATCAGCGACTGGCCATATTCCATTTTCCCTTGCTTATGGTTCCAAAGCCATCATTCCTATTGAGCTTGAAGTTCCTTCTCATAGAGTGACTTAATACGATCCCAAAACAAATAAAGATCTCTTCAATTTTATAGATGAGAAGTGCAAGGAAGCTGATCAGAGGGCAGATGTGCATCGACATCGAGCCGTTCGGTATTACAACATTAAAGTCTAACCTAGAACTATTGAAATCGACGATCTCGTACTAAAATGGGTTTTTCCTACCACATGGCACATAAAATCTAGGAAGGACCATATGTCATTGAACAGAGGCTTGGAAAGGGAAATTTCAAGCTAGCGACTGTCGATGGCATCACACTTCCAAGGGCATGGAATAGTGACCATCTGTGGCGCTATTTCACTTAGTTTATTTCTTTTTCATTTCTGTTGTATTTGCTTTCAAAATTTTCTTTAGAATTTGATTTTCTAGATATAGAATAAGACATTTTATGTTAATCTTTCCATTTAATGAATAAAGTTTCGGACTACCTGTATATTTATGTTTGTTATGTATTAGTTACATGAAGAAACTGATTAATGTCGGTATGTACGAACAGGCTTCCAAAGTTTGAAATTAATCAATCGCGCTAATTCCTAATGGGATTAAACAAGATGAGCTTGGTCCACTTGTTCATTTGATAACTCCCATTCATAATTCAATGGATGGGATACACAATGAGGAATAAATGTGGCTCGACCATCTGATGATTGAATAAATCCTGCCAAACTATGGAACTGAAGTAAAATGAGATCGACTGTGACACGATCTATTGCTCGCTAAATCAAACCCCAAACCCTGGAGGGCAAATTAACCAATTAAGAAGAGTATGATCTGACATCTCTCTGAAATAACTTAATGTCCCTAGGGTGCGGAACGGAGTATAAACATAAATTGGGTGTGAATCGACCACCCGCAAAATGACTCTAAGTCCTCAGAGTGCGGACTAGAGTATAAACGTAAATCTAGTGTTAATCGACCACTCAAAAAATAACTTTAAGTCCCCAGAGTGCAGATTAGAGTATAGACACAAATTTGGTACGGTTCGACCACCCATCAACTAACTCTTATTCCTAAAGTGTGGATATGAGAAAAATCAAATAGTTGAATGATGTTCGACCATTCGTTATTCAATGAACTTCGGCCTGAACCGACAAGAGGAGTATAAACTCACTAAGGATGGAGTTCAACCATCCAACCTCTAACCCCGCTAACCTAAGATTGGGGACAGGAGTATAGTTACTCAAAAACCGCTGAATTCGAAGATGTAACACTAAGGCTCAAGCCTAGCATTTGAAACAATTCAAGGCATTGACCGCATAGAGGCCTTGGGATAGAGCTAACGGATTGTTACCAGAATTTATGAACAACAAATTACAAGGACATTGAATAGAAAGCAATAGTTCAACTGCTTAAATAGTAATTCATACGAAAGTTCAATAGAAAACGAAAAATTTTATTCACATGATAGGTTTGGAGATTATGGTACAAGTTATTTCAATCATACTCGTACAACCACAACTAATAAAAGAAATAGCGAACAAAAAGCTATGCAAACTATGTACACACCAAGCCGAAGTGATGGCTATTTCTTCGACCTCCTTCCCTTTTTGGATTTTTTAGGAGTGGTGCCACTCAAGCCCCCAATGTTTCTCTTCCTAGATCCTTTGCCACCTTCTGCTGGAGAGCTTATAAAGGTAGGAAGGAGTTCACTGGGAACCGACTCTCCAGATGGAATAAATTGTAGTGGCACAAGGTGTGGATCGTCGATATCCACCTCGACGGGCTCAGCTTTAGCCTTTTTTTCAGCATCTACTCCTTCTCGATACGCTCTTTCAAGCTAATCTCATCAATGTGTTCGAAAGCCAGTAATCAAGACATCGTCAGATTTATCTACTAGGAGCGGATCTTCAACGTTATCATCGTTAAGAGCTCCGATGACTTAAGCATCGGGCCTCGGCACATCGGTGGCCTCCAGAATCTCTGTTAGTATCTCTTGTTGCTCCACGGCACATCGCTTTTAGGAGTTTGACTGGGACCCTAAAGACCTACAAAATTTGTTAAAACAAGGAGATAAGCCTAAACCATTAGGCGCGAAGAACAGAACCTCTTATAAATTAGAGAGTAAAGTGGAATGCCCGTATCTTGTTGGCTCTCAGTGGTTGCTAGAGTGTCCCTTGCAAAATAAGGGACAACACTTTGGATTGATAACCGGGCTTATCTGGATCATAGCCTAAGTCTTGCTCCGGGCCAAAGGAAACTGATGCTTCAGCCGCTTAGGAAGAAGAGGTGCCCTTAGGATCGACCTTTGAGGATCCGGCAATATGTTCCCTCTATCAGAAGGAGTAGAAACGTCAAAGTATTGGAGTCTCGTGGCGGCAAGATCTAAGGATCTTTTTCGCGGAGGATCCACCGCACTAATTTTTCTTCATCAAACTCAGCTCCGCTTAACTCCCTCTTTTTCATCTCAATGATGTGCTCCCAGGCTTTAGCAAGTGACCCGAGATAACCTTTCTAAGAAAACTCAAGTTGCGGTGGAGGAGGATTTTGGCATTGTATTGGATGATGTCAACGGATCAAATTAGTCCTCGATTTCATTTGGACCAGAGTCCTTAGCATCTTCTACCCGAGTTTCAATTTTTTCCATCATCTCCTTACAGCCTTCCTCTTGTGCCTCCTCTTTAAAAGTTTCTATTTTGGAAAATTTCTCATCAATTTTAATTTTTAGGCTCCTGGCTTCGATAGCCTCTTCAAGATACCTTTGCAATTCTTCCTGGGCCTCAATTTTTTCTTCCCTTTCTTTCTTGAGAAGCTCCTCGAGTTCCTCAATGCGGTGGGCCAAGACGTCTTTTTCCTTTTGCAAGGAATCTTTTTCCAGAGAGAATGCCCAACTGTGATTGAGGGCAGCATCGAGTTCTTTCATATGGGAAGCTTCTAAACGGCTCACTTCCTCTAACGTTTCCTTGGCACTTTTCTCCACCTCGGCAAGTTTTGTTGTCAATTCCAAGAGTTTGTCATCTTGGTGTTTGATTATGTCTTTATCATGTGTCGCCTCTAGCTTGAGGCAATCTATTTCATATTGTCGCTCGATTTACATTTTAGAGATTTTTTCGGCCAAGTATTGAAATGATTCATGTTGCACGAACACGTCATTAACACACCGAGAGAACTTGCTTTAGCATGCCATGGGATCAACATAGGAAGGAATTTAAATCCCATCGAAATAGATTTTAGGAAAAGTGACCTTATGCTCGGCCAATTTCTCTACTGTACAAGTGTTAGAAGCAGCGATCGGCAAGGATGGATCGGAAGCAGCAATTGGATGCTTGCTCGATCTATGGCCGTGAAACTGCTTAGATCTTGAAGAACCAGTGTGTTTCTCATGTGATGCGGCAATTTGAGTGCCGTGGAAGGGAGGCTGGTCTCCGATATACACAGGAAAATTAGGCTGATCTCCATGGCGAGATGTTTGAGACTGGGACTTGCACTTAGAAGAGGAGGATTCCCTTAAATGATAGCTTCTTTCTCATCCATCGTCTTGCTCCCTGCACCTACCAGAATTTGAGTCGCGACTAGATTGATAATATGTTAAAGAGCCTCTTAAGCGATCGAAGACCTGAGACTATGTCATTGCACCTACAAAAACCAAATGAAAACATGTGAGTAACTATTATGCAAAGGATTAAGGAAGAGCGTGTAGTGAAGTGCATGTGGTCGTGAGTGTCCGAGTGTTCCCCCATAACAGACCGGTGGCTGTAGCTTTGCTCATGGGTATCCTCACTCCTTTATCGGTAGGATGAATGCCTTCACCGCTCCTAGTAGGAGAATTAAGTCCTTCGATATTCATATTTGGAAAGTCGTACGTCATAATATCATCAGGAATTTGGAGATTTGAAAATCCCTTTAGAGAACTTTCCAAGTGTTGGGAAGATGTTTATTCTTGAATAGAAGTAATGATGAATTATGGATCCACGGCAGTTTTTCTTCTGCAAAGTTTGTATGCCAGCTTCTTTTTCTCTTAGTAGGCGTTTGAGATTGCATGCCTTATGGTTGTTCAACCACAGGCGCCTTGCTTAGGCTTTCATCAGCATTGCCGGTTTTATTGGCCTTGGAATCCCTAATCTCACCTTCTTCAATATCATCTCGAGTCCCTTCGGTTGGGGGCATGATAGGATCAATGGCATCCTTTTCTTGATTGTGATGTTTCTTGGCAAGGTTGCACTTTCAGAGATCCCAATGCATCAACCCTCTTCCAACAACCCGAATAAAGATAGTAACACATTGGTCAAAAAGAAGTTTTATGTCCTTATCCTCGACGGGAGTAGCGCGAATAGCGACGACCACTGTAGAAAAACTAACGCCTTCAGGACATGGGAGGACACCTGTAGGAATCTCGAATGTTAATAGATTTGAAAATATGACTTGGATTAAAGAACTTAAGAATGAAATGAAAAATATACTTATGTCCTTCCAACCATCGCCTCACGAAGCCAGGTGAACATCGAACGTAGAACTACTCATGCTTGAACAGAGAGATTTTACTCCAAGCATCTGTTAAGACTTGGCAGTTAGGAGAAGGTTCAAGAAAGACACAGGAAGGACTTCCTGACCGCCATATAAAGTTGTTAATGAATCTTATGTCCTTAGGAGTTGGCGGATGAAATAGAATTCTCATGAACAGTAGAAAGGTTCCATGTAGGAAGGCGTGACTATTTGGATAGAGTTGAGTGGGAGCTATTCCAAGATATTTCAACATCTCTCAAATAAACGAATTAAAGGGTGGTATGCATCCGGCCTAGCACATAAAAAATTTACATGCTGTGTACCCATCAGGGGGTAAGTGAGGCCTGCTGTTTATTGAAGGAACTAGGACATCTATAAACGGAATTCCATGTATGGAACACAGCCTGCGAAGGGCAGTGCCACCAATTCGAGAGGCTTGAGAATCTGTCGGATTATCAAGAAGAAAGGCACCCTCTACTGCATCGGGAGCATGACTTATATCCTCCACCGGGAGGACTGGAACGTCTGAAAAAAGGTTGACCGATGGCTCAGAAACTTCCATCTGTTCTATTTGATGACTGGGAGAAACCCTACTGGATATAGTCGCAAAGCTCGATTTCGCTTTGGATTGGTGTGTTGCGTGGCCGGTTTGGAAGATATAGTAGCTAAACGCTCTGAGCGTCTGGAGTCCATATAACCAATAGATAATCGAGGTAAGAAAAGTTTACCCCCTCCCCCGCCTCCCCGTGTTAAGTGTAAGCTAGTGCAGTTTAGTGAAGTGTATAGCAGAAATGAACAGCTTAAAATCAGAAAAACAAAGTAAAACGATGAGACTTTGGATTCCGACCAGAGTGACCATCATCTCTAATCATCTCAACTGGCGAAGAGATTGATCGGTTGAAAAAGCTTTGGGATCGACAATCGGTATGTTGAAGAGTGAAGTTTGTCACTCAAGTCCACTTGTGAATTTTTAATGTATGTTAAAAGTCCTAAAGATTTGTTTGTTCAATCTCGAGTTCGGTAGTAAATATGCAAGTTTTAGCATCCATCATCATCGTATGTCCGAGTTCGTTGGGATGAATTAGTAGTAACTATTCAAACAAGTAAGGATAGACTAGTAATAAGTTCAAAGAACCCCTATAAGTCCTTATGTCGGTCCATGTATACCGAACCCTATATATTGAACCCAGTATAGCGAGCCCTATGTACCGATCCCTATCCCAAAGCCTATCTACTGATCCGTCTCTTCACCTTAATCCTACTGATCCCTTCATTTTACTATTCTTAACCTTACTTTCACCAAAATTCCACGTTGAACCCTCATGAATGCTCGATATGTCACATGTAGCAATCATCATTGCTCTCAAGGTTGATGGCGATTGTAATCAAAGGAGGGATCGGCATAACCATGCCTTGTAATGAATCCTAACCGAACCCTCCTTTTTTCCTCCCTTCTTCCTTGTGCTTATATATTCTTTCGAACCCTATCCACCAATGATCCATCTTCTCCAGGCCGCTTCTATCGTTGCGTCATCACGGCCTCGAACACCATCATAATCGCCAACAGCATGGAATCCACACCGATATAATTGAAATTTATTGTTCAAAAATTTTACTATATAAATGTCTGAGTTAAAATGGAGGCAAGTGTTTGGGGATGTTCGAATTGGAAGGGAAGAAGAGATGAGTTTATGGGACAGGTTAAATCGTAGATTGATTTAAGGCTCGAGGTTGGAAAGTTCGGTTTCGAGGATTGAGAATGAGGGTTAGGTGCAAAGGCAAATGTTAGGAAAGTAAAGCAGAGGAGTTAGAAAAGAAGGAGAAAGAGGGATCGTCGTAAAAAGAATCAATCCCTGTGAGCAAAATGGAAAAAAAAAGGAGAGAGAGAGGGATCGACTAAACATAGGTCGATCTCTAAAATGCTTCTAAAAAATGAAAAACGAAAAAAAAAATGAATGAACAAAAATATAATAATAAACGATTATAAAGGTTAGGCTATCAACATGTACATACAAAATGCATGAAAGTTGGCAATGATCCATGAACGTGCGAGCATGTCCAGGAGCCAACAACAAAAACATGTATACGAATGTGCAAGTGAATGACCTGAAAGTTCAATTTTTTAAAATCGATAGAAAATTGAAGTTAAAACCTAAAACCTTCTAGTTCGAGGCTGGACCGGATAATAACAGCTTATTAGTCTCGTAGAGCCAAACTTATATATTGGTAGAAATATAGCGCTGGATTTATATTATTGGACATCGACCAAGCGTCATGGCAATCAATGAGGAATTCGGCAACTTGAAATGGTTCGATAAAGGAATAGCAACTGTTCAGAAGGATAGATGGATCTCATTCTCAACAATCCAAAGCATGTCATATTAATCACAAGACGTACTTTAAAGAGCAAGTGTTACCTGGTATTCTAGCCTAGCTATATTAAACTGGTTGCATGAGTTAGATCCGACTGCCATTAAGGCCGATGATTTCGAAGGGATGATCGTAGAACCTGGAAGTCAAGTGCGGATGGTTATATGAAGTCAAAATTAAATGGAATTGATAGATATGCGATGTAGAATGCTCAAAGTATGGGTTATGGCTCCTTGGATGGAAGTGGTCGGTATCATTTGGCTCATTAAGGGAGATGGGAATGCATCGTGCAAGATGGATTGGCAGGCTTCATGGAAGAGGGTCAGCATATACCAAAATACTAGAACATTTATGCATAAAACAATCAATATCTTGAGTTCTATAAGACCAATGCATATGAAATTTAGAGAACAAGGTATATGGACTATAGGGAATTTACCCTAGGGATGGCACGTCAAATGGATAAAGCAGGAGGGATCGGCATAAAACCCTTGAGAGGGATCAGTAGAATTGCAGCACTCAAGTCATACTAATTCAAAGATCAAGCAATAACTCAAGTTTCAGTGGTCTAAATGACATGAAAATTGAAGGCAAAACATATATTAGCATGGGTTCTCCACCATAGGGATCGTTGTCTAAAAATCGACCAATGAAAGGATTAGTACCAATCCCACCAAATTGGGAATTAGGCCTAACGGTTCCTCTAGTGGGCCTATGTAGATTAGAAGATCCTTTAGCCAAAGTTTTAGAGAGATTGGTGGTCGTATTCACGTATAAATACTGGCCTAATGGGTCATTCTGAGGATCTTTACGCTGCTTTTTACTCTAGAATCTATTGTAATTAATTGCAATTTTCTACTGTTGTATTTAGATTTATAAGTGATTAATAAAGGATAATCTTCAAAGTGGACGTAGGCATACAACACCGAACCACTACAAATCTCCTTGTCTTTGATTATTGCATTTTATCTGTTATTAGCTTAATCATTTCCTCGGTTTAATTTAATTTTTCTTCACTTGCTTCTCTTCAAAAATCTATTCTTGGATGTTTGTGACCAATTTATTTACAAATAACATCGCAAGTCAAAGTAATCATTTCTGATCGATAAGTGTGATGTATTCTCATTTAATAATTAAATAAGTATCGTTCAATGTCCCATAACCACTTAGCAATACTTAGATACTTACTAAAAAATTATAAAATCCACTTGTGTTTAAATAAATGTTCAATCAAGAAAGTCCAAGAATTAACGGATAAAGTAAACGCAAATGCTCCATACCACTTGTTTTACTAAATTGTTTAATTCAAGTTCTCATTCAAGTGAAGTAATAGTTTTTATATCAAAATTACTTCCTGTGAAAATATTCAAATATTGTTCTAATGACCGTAAAAATTACTTTATTTAAAATCGCTTAGATATTAGCCAAATGAACATAAAATTAAGAAATTAGAAATGACATTTTGTTTATATAATTTAAACACTTAATTAAAATATTACTTTAAAGCTATGTTGATTTTATAAAAAGATTTAAAATCATAAAACAATTGATAACTTATTTTGTATAACACTCCTTTATAAACAATTCTTATAATTTGCATACAAGGTATACACACACACATAAATCTCTGCAGAGTACAACTCCATGGCATCTCAAAGCAACTCTAAAGGAATCACAACCCAAATTGGATAAGAAAGAACGCGGCTCAAAGAGCTAAGATCGGTATAATCAAAGCAACAGGGCAGTACAAAACACAAAACAACGCAAGCACACAGCAAAATGGGGGGGAGAAGTGACCTGAAACTCATGTTCCAGATTAGATCGATTGACCAGTCTCATCGCACTAGTCAACTGATTGTAGGCCTGGAACGTGCGTTTAAGGCACTTTCCTCCTCCACCGATCGGTTGCAAGTTTCCGACGACCATACTCCGACCTTTGACTATTAATGCTTGTCATTCTTTACTTCAATATATACATGCAGGCATTTAAATGGATTTATACACAAGGATTTGGCAAGTAAAGGAGAATTAAGTTCATAAGAAGAGATGCTATAGAGTTTTAAGGTCTCTTGTAATAATTGCATACATTTTAATTCAAGCAACCATAGATTGACCAAAATTACTAAACAACCAAATAATTACAGCAAGCAAGATAGCTAGAGATAGATGTGAGATTTACTCGCCTATCTTCCTTAATTTAATAGTTAAACAACTATTGCAACATGTTTCTTCTCAACCAAAAAACCCTAACGGTGTTTCATCAAAATAACAAAAGAACTCAATTCAATATACTATAAAATGAAAACAAAAGGCCTAATATGAAGAACGTAGGTTTGAGATTTTCTTAACTGAAACTATTAGTCTTTTTTGGCCTACTAGTGTGAATCTTGAGAGCTTGGAATTAGGTTTCTGTAAGGAGAAGAAGGAGTTGTTTTCCATTTTTTAAATTATGAGATACTAAGAACGTACAACCTGTTTCACCAGTATTTTTTTGCAGATTATCTTAGGCCTTAGGTTTTCTTTTTCTTCCCCTCAACAAGAATTAAAATACACTTAATCGCTTTGTTTTAATAAATAGCGTTTATAACTTAAATTTTTTAAATATCTAAATTATTAATCAAACCCATAACTGAGAATTATAAAATCTTACATTTTATATTCTAAAATCCTTCTATTTTATATAATTTAAATCCCTAAAACTATTTAACTAAAATATAATGAATTTACTACTTATTAAAAAATTTGAATTCCAATCTCTAAATTAATTTACTATCTTTTCTAGAATAATACAAATTCTCTATTATTCATATAAAAATAGATTTATTTATAAATTCTAAAAGGTTCGTTATGTATATTATTCTCCAATATTATCTAAATTTAGAATTTACATTCCAAAGAATTTGTTATCTTTTATAAATTCATTTTCTCCATATTTCAATATTTGAATAATCAGATTTCTCATTTAAATCTCCAATTTGAACCATTATTTATTTTATTTAAGGAACCAAAAATTCAGGGTTGTTACAATTATTCAACTCCAAGTATAGATGCTGATTTTATAGACACCCATCAAACAAGTAGGTTAAATTAGTTGGCTATAGAGTTATTAGTTAGACTGTATAGACCATTTAGGGTCGGATATCATCGAAGAGACGTAGTCGCTTTGCATTGGGTAAAATTAATGGATTTCGAAAAATTAACTATTTAGATACTTATTAGGCATATGAAATCTAAATGGGTTTATTAGATCTGACCAAATTACTTTAAATAAAATCAAATTTTAGTTAGTTTTTGATTAGTCAATCGATGAATTCAATTATTTGGTATTTTGTATATTATATGGGTATATCATAATATACTCTTGCGTATACATAGTGCATGCACAATATATATAATAGAGCATGCATAGTCAATGTGTATGTATACACTTGTTGGAAATTACATCTATAACGGACACATTCACCATTCGTATTGGCATATGCTTTCACAAAACTATTATTTATATATGTATGCATTTAATTATATATGTTAAGATACAATGCTAAAAGCATAGGTTGGTTTTAAATAGAAGGAGATCAAGAGACAAACTCCTCTTGATTTTCTCTTTTTTCTTTGTTACCATTTACTAGATCTAGATCTAGGTATTTAAATTCCTCTTTGACTATTTAAAATAAATAATGTAAGTTTGTATGTACATATGAAGTTTTCAACAAAACGTTTTCATTTTACAAAAAATAAAAACTATATATTTGAAATTCAGTATCATTAAAAATATAAATTTTATTTGGATAATTTACAAAACAAACTTTCTTAACTCACTCCTTAATTTGGTACCATTTATTTGATTCAAATCTAAAATTCAAATGCTTGTAATTACAAAGTGTGTATATATATATACAAACGATAAAATAATATTTTAAAGGACGAACGATTTTGAGACAATAGATTCATTATATTTAAATCATAACTACCCTTTATTAGGCTATCTAAAATCTTTAATTATATATGTTAAGTCTCAATTCAACCATTGATAGAGAATCAAACCATTCTGTAAAATAACATATTGAATTTTGGATTTCAAACTTAAATCAAAACATTGATTTTGAGACATTGAAATACATTTAAATACTTGTAAAAGAATGTATATAATATAAGATCAAAATACAAGGTATTTTTTCTTTTTAAATCAAAGATCTATAATTCAATGTTACTTAGTAAATTAAACATATGATTTAGATAATTGGATGAGACAACATATGCGAACATGTAATTGTTCTACAAATTGTTCAACAAATGATATATGTGAGTAAAATATAAACAAGGGATATGACTTAAAGATGTCGTCGTTGATTACATCTTTGAATGATAGATCGTCTTCAATCCAATCTAAAAAGCCTTGCCCTTTATAACACCGTGATTTGAGATTTCTCCTTAGATCTCAAGTAGATCCACCCTCAGCTTTGCAAGAGAACGATAAATCACTTTATTTTATTTCATTTGATGTTTGCATTTGATTTGGAGTTGATAAAACTTCGGAGATGTCTCATTTGATTTTTGGCCATGGATGGTTTGGAATAGAGGAAAGAAAAGTGAATGAAAGGAAAAAATGAGTTCTAGAAAGAAAATGAATGGGAGGTTTTGTTTTAATGAGAGAAAAAAATTCTTTCTTATTCTCTCTTTAAAACTTCCACTTTTAATTATTAATTAATTTTCAATCAAACCTTCATCCATATCCCTTCATCTCTCTTTGACATAGAAGGCCACATCATTCCATCGTATGGATAATTATTTCTAAAAACTTATTAAGGAATTAACTATATTTAAAACCGCTTAAATATGTACCAACATCGTATATCGATACACGCATATATAATATTTATATATGCATCCAAATAATTACTTAAAAACCAAAAAATCAAACAAATAAATTAAGAATCAATATTTATCAAATATTAATTGATTGGTTAATTTACACATTTTATAAATTAATTAAATCATGCAGGTTCTTTGGGGAATTCATAGCTACAATTGTGTGACGTAGAAGTGCAAATTCAGTCATCAATGAATATTTGACTAATTCAAATATTAACGTCCACACGTGTTAGCTGAATTCATCACTTACGAAACTTTTCGGTAAAACAACACTTTATAATTACTTAAGCAGTACCAATTAATAATGATTATTTACATTAGTTCTCTTAACGCTATATCGCATTAAGACTTTTGCAATTTGATTTTGGTTAAAATTCCAATATCGTCCAAATTCAACTTAGTTAGTCCATAAACAAAGTCATTGGTTCAATAATAAAATTTATTATTAATTATACTACTATACCTCTAGATTTTGAATGTGAGTTTACTACAGTTGAATGTGATACTGACATCATATAATCGAGGTGACGAATTCTCTATTGAATTGTGCTTCACTTTCAATGCTTCAACTCAACCCCAACTGTAGTCGCTTGATGGATGTGATACCACGATTTAACTATAATCTAAGGGGGTATCCATATTGAAGTTCAATGATATTCTTAAGTCGAAAGAAATATGTAATATCATCACTTTGAGATTTCATGTTTGTTCTCGGTTATTATTAACCAATAGAGGACTCTCGAGTGAGTCATTCCATAATTATCCAATAAATATCAGTACGTAACTTCTTGGTATCCCCAATAACCATTAATAGTAAACTTCCCATATTTAGAAAGAATTACATAGTCTGACCTTTACGGATGTATTAACATCCTTTCTTGAAATATCTCGATCGAGGATATATAAAATAAAACGTACTTTATATTATGATTAATTCTTCATGAGTGTAACTATTTGTAACTACAATCGCGTAACATTTTATTTAAGAATTTTCTTATTTATAAACTTTAAATTAATTACTTAATCAATCATATCACTATATAACAAATATTTAATAGAAATTATATACTTTTATTATGAAAAGGATCGTTCACAGAGTTAGATATACGTAACAAATTACATTATTGCCATTAGGGCACACCCATAAGTCTATTATAATAAACTACCAATAGCATAATGTAGTTTTCATTCAGATTTAATTTTATAATAAATCATTTCCTGTACAAAAATTATGTTGAATCAATTATTAATTTAAAAAATAACACATTACATATATAAACATGAATTATCTTTATACAGACGATTTAGCCATCATGAAATCAAGTAAAAGTACAATGTTTACCAGTTTTGCAATCTATCTCTTATAGTACCATGATCAATGTATATCTTATAAGAATTTTATTTTCCTTCTTGATCTTGCAAGGATTAAATAACCAAAGTCTTTAGTTCAATAATAACATTTATTATTAACCAATATGTCTTGGCCGGAGACTTCTGATTTTGTGTTCATCATAGTTGATCATGATACTAACCTTTCATAACAAATGAAATGAATTCTTTATTGAATAGTATTTCAATTTGTATGCTTAAACTCAGACCCAGCTACATTGCTTGATGATCGTTATGCCATATTTTAATTATAATCAAAGCGGAGTGTTCACTTTAAAGTTCCAAATCATTCTCAAGGCGAAGGAATTATGTAACATCGTCATATTGAGATTTCCTATTTGACCTTATTTATTATCAACAATAGGAAACTCTCTATTGATTCATTCTATAGCCATCCAATAATTATCAACACATAACCCTTCGGTGTTTCTGGCGGCCATGAGTAATAAATCAACCAACATGTGAAGAATGTTACATACTTTTGTCTTAAAAGATGCATGGATACCCTTTTCTTGAAACATCGCAACTAGGACTATCGAAGAAAAAAGTATTTTTACTTATGATTTGATACTCATGATTACAATATTTTTCATTTCAATCATATAATACTTATCTAATGATTTTCTATTTTATATATTAGATGGTTATTTAACCATTTATTTATATCACAATATAACATTATATATAATTGAAAACAAACACCAAAGCATACTTTATTTTGAACGATATTAGTTTCAAAATTATGATATCTAACAAATTACATAGTTAGCTCTATGGCGTATCCTCTTAGCTATTAGTCTCCCACTTGCACTTGGGGCAATTTTGAATCCACATTCCAATACCTTCTTAATTGATCGTCCTGGATTCGACCAGAGTGAGCCTCGGGGAATGGATATGTATTATTATATTATATCTACTATATTAGTTTTGCTTAATCTATATTTAAAAAAAAATTGACTTATGATTCGATAAACTATTTATCACGTGCCAGTCAAATACATCCTATCTTTTTATTGGTTCTTGATTTCTTTGTAATCATTATTACATTATTGTGTCATGGTATGTCATTGGATACTCAATGGAGAAAACCATCTTAATATTATATATAGATTTTTGTATACCTATTTTAATGTAGCACTATTCTAATACAACTTGGGGGAACTTCTCGTTTGGAACTCTTTCCATCATAAGACCTTAGTGAATGTTGAACCTTTTATAATTTTCTGATTGACCTACCACACTCGATATTTCTAATGAAGTTTATCATGAACATCCTTGATGAGAATTTTATGTTTCCATAAATATTTTCGGTTTTCATGAATATTCGAGAACACTTCACCTGGTAAATTTTCAGACTTGATTTCATTTGCCTATTTTATCAAACGTATATACAAATCTAATTCAATACACAACTTTTGTAATGGAACTTACTTTCAATACATATGGAATCTTATATACCTCATTCCACAAGAACATTTATCATCAACGATCATGCTATCCATCTATAATCTTAGAAATGATTTAATATCTTTTTCAATCTTTCTTTATACAGGGACTTGCTTACTTAGCATTTTGGTTCGGATCAAACATTTTTCATTTTTCATACAATATATATGTTTAAGTTTTATTTTCATTAAAGATTACAATTTAATCCCAAAAATAAAAGAAGTTCATCGCTTCTGCCGATCCTAAGACATTTAATGTTTGCAGCAATAGAGTTTAATAGCTTGTGGGTGAATATCTAATGGAATTAAGAAAGATGATAGGCAAAATTGATTTTAAATTCAACATTTGAATCAACCAAATCATTCCCAATTTCCTTTTCTTAATGAATGTATAACTTTCCAATTAAAACTTTTGCATCCGACAGATTATATCTCATCGGCTATACCTTAAAAATCATATTTCGATCGTGTAGTTGGATTCCATTTCAGATCTTATCAACATCTCTCCAAGTGGCAAAGACTGTGCTTCTATGACTTATGAAAAATTAAAGAGACTGACATTCAGTCTTCTTTCTCATATTTAAAAAATCATATTTTCTCTTCGTTATTTGAGACCCCTTATCAGAAGACCTAATTTGACATGTCCTTGTTTAGCTAGGTTAATTCTATATTATCTATTTATTTTCAATTCATTATCCTGGGTCTTATCCAAATCAACCATATTCCTATGTAATATCAATTGTTGGTAGGTCCCAAACTTTTTGGTGTAGTCCACACAAGATCCCTCACGAGTAAATCTTATGTGAAGCCTTCGACTCACATAACATTTCATTTCTTAAAACAATGTTTTATTTTATAATGCAATCGAACAAGCTTCCAAAAGCTTGTATAATTTTTATGATAATAAACACAGCGTTGAGTTTACGTGATTTACATTCTAAATGTACATTGGAAAATTTGTATCTTAACCTTTCAAGTGCAACCTTTCCTATGTCACATCATACATTAAATTATAAACTTGGCTCTAGATAATACCATATCAATATATGTATGTACCAATAGATACATATTCTTTAAGAAAGATTTAACTCGACTTTACTTATGTAAATCAAATCACAATTTGACTATTCTATATATACATCTCAATATAACAAAAGAGGAGAGACATTTGAGATAAAATCATATTTTATTTTTGGTATTTATTTGGAACTCTATATCTAATATACTCACATTATTTGATCATATCGAATTGTCTTTAACTCTTTTGCACAGTTTCACTTTTACTTCCATGTACGCTAGAAATTTGACTCAATGTATCAATATACATAAGGTTGTATCGCATATATTTTAATAGGAAAAATGAAGTAGGTGGATTTGATTTTGGTTTTTTAAACTATGATATCCTTTTTAGTCTATCTCAAACATAATAGTTAGTTGGGCCCACACATCTAGGGTGGCATGTTAAGATATTCCACGATATAAACCAAAGTTATATCAACTTTGGTTACACTCCCACTAAATATAAGCATCAACACCCAAGCATACTTTATCATGATTCACAATTATAAAAATTTGAAGGCATTCTTCATATTTATAGCGTGATCATTTATCTCAATGATCAATGGCATAGTTTAAAATATCTAAGTTAACTATACTTTATATTTAGATGCTTATACAGTATTTTAAGCCAATACACCACTTAATCAAGACTACGAATATTATCAAGACATATCCTCATAAGTTTACTGCATATCATAAACAAATAAACTATGTTTATTTTCCAACAGATTGAATATAGTTATTATTTCACAAAATAGTATTGGTATTCTTGAAAATATATACTCTAACCTAAACATGTCCATTGACAAAAATCACATGATGAGCTCACATTGTTTTAGCCATTACTATAGCAATGTATTCAATGCAAATTTCTGTCACTTTTACCATGGGCATCCTTTTTCAATTATTGTAATGAATTTAGAATTGAGATTTTGAATCCAATATTCAGAAGTTTATGAAATAAAACTTATACAAGACAACCTTTTACAAGAACTTCAAATCGTATTTCTTATTCCTTTTAACATCTTCTAATATTAGTATAATTCCAATTCCAATGCCTCTTCATGAATTCCATGTGATGTTCACCATCCATTCATCCCAACAATACCAACTTTATTACCATCATCTTAAATTTCCGTTATGATTCCTCAAAGTTCACACCTTTAGGAGATAACCTAATTATGAGATTAAGGCCTATTTCCAATGCTCATTTGCTATCGTTCAACCTTAACAGATTAAGGATATCGATCTTAGAATTAAATAATTGGAGCAAACTAACGTTTCAATTAATCAAATCTCTCTCTAGTTCTTGGTCTAGAACTATTTCCAATAAGAAACATACACCTAACAAGCATACGATCTCATACTAAGTTTTATTTTATTTGTTCAAATAATAATTATTCAAAATTAAAAAATTATAAAATATTACTGTTCACTATACAACTATTGTATGCGATCAACTATGAATCAAATATCCATACTCTAATAATATATATAGAGTCAAACTCATATGGATAATAAACAAAGTTTGACAAGTTAGAACTTAATTGAGCCTAGATTCAAAAAATTTAAATGATTGTAGACTTAACTTGTTATCATAGGTTATGAAGTGACTACATGACAAAAGAATTAATTTTAAGAGAATATGCATTTCTTTTAATTAATAAATATTTCGTTGATTATTTTACACAAATTAAAATCAGTAGATATTACAATATTACATATGTTGTTATATTTATTAGATTGGTTAACAGTTATTCATTTCATTTATCTAATAAGCTTTAGTAATTAACAATATCATTGGAAAGCGTTTAAATGCTAATTGCTATTGTAGTAACGAGCTTAACATCATTATAGCGTTTGGACTTTGAATGCCCTAAGAGCATCTCCAGCTATTGGAGTAAAACAAAAAAGTAAGTGATTCCACTTTCTTTTTGCTTCACTATGCTACAGTAGTAGGAGTTTGAGCGTGGGTTCATAAATCTATTGTAAAACCGTTAAGGCTAAATGGTTTTCAAAATCCCATTTTCATAATTCTACATATTTTTCCAACCGTTTTGAATTTCTTTTGCTAAAAAGGTTTATCCCGTTTTTAGCATTAAATACATTTCAAATACCTATTTTATGCTTTTTTAAATTAATTATTTTTACATTAGCCTCTTAAGAAGTAGGGAACATGCACGTTTTTTCCACCCATCCTTAGGCCAAAAATTGGCTTCATACTAGAGATGCTTTTGCAACTTATATAATGTGACATAATAACAAATTAAATGCCAATTTCATTTGCATCGCAAATTTAACTCTCCAAACCCCTCTATTTTCTTGGAAATAATAATAATATATTTATACCCATTTTTCACCAGTTGGTTTAATATGTTGGAACTAGGGCAGCCCGTAGCGGAAGTTATAGGTGAATTTTAATTTTTTTTTACCATAATGGATCTTTGTTAGGCCTATGAAGTCTAATTTATTTAGAGCATCTCTAAAGTTTATTTAAATATATTTTTTATTTTCTTTAAATTTATAAAATGATATTGTATTATTTAATTTATATTTTATCAAATATATATATATATATATATATATATATATATATGTATCATATATACATATATATGTGTGTGCATGTGTAACGTATGAATCCGTGCAAGATGTAAATACCCATGTATAGATGTTGGGATTTACATCACAACGGACACCTTAGCTAATCCAATATACAAATATATTATCTAAGTATATATTTATATACATTTACTTATATATATAAGATATTACAAATATGTGTATGTGTATACGTATAGTATAAACTATAATACTTTATTTTGAATAATTTGTTGTAAATATATGCATGTGCATATATATGTATAACATAAGTATGGACTATTATTATATATATAACTATGTAAATATGTTTAAATCATTTAAAAATATATATTAAATATAATAATATTTTTTCTACAAGGCCGAAAGTACTATATGTATAATATTTTTAAAATTATAAATATATATATGTATGTATGTATGTATGTATATGTATATGTATATATTAAATACTTATATAAATTTTTAATAATAGATATATAATGCAAATAAAATCGCAAATTAATTTATATTACATATCTAACTACATAGTCATGAGAATGGCTCTGTTTTTAATTTAAAATTTTAATATACATACATACATGTATGTATGTATGTATGTATAATAAAACTAATAAGATTTTAAAATAGGTAATAGCCTGTTCCTCTATGTTCTTTATAAGCCTTGATGTATCTCCTTGTTCATGTATGCAGTTCAGCAGGTTGTTATGATGTTGTCGTATGGACATTTTAGCGTAGAAAAATTTGTTACATTCATCACCTTGTTTCAACCACCTTTCTTTTGCTTTTTGTTTCAACTCAACAGCTTTCTTGTGAATTTCTTCTTTGAGACTTCTTTGTAACTAGATATATTCAAAGTAATCGAGGAATAAGGCAGGGTGACCCTCTATCCCCCTACCTTTTTGCAGTAGCAATGGAATGGTTTACATTACAAATGGAACTGGCATATAATCAGGGATTTATTCAACCAATATATAATAACCTTCCATGTGTTACTCATTTACTATATGCAGATGACCTCCTAGTGGTGATTAAAGGAAATTTAAAAGCAATAGACAAGATTAAAGCAATCTTTGGAGAACTGGAAAGGTATGCAGGCCTCAAATTGAATGAAATGAAAACCAAATGCTACTTCAGCAAATACTGTCTTAACAAACAGTCCATGCTTGACAAACTTGGCTTCACTGAAGGACATCTCCCAGTCAAGTACTTGGGGGTACCTTTGTCAAACAACAATATTACAGATGCAGAATGTGGTAAGCTTATTAACGAAATCAGGGACAAATTACAAGGTTGGAGGTCAAAACTCTCATCTTTTGCTGGAAGAGTAGAGCTAGTACACACAGTCATAACTTCCAAAGTTAGATTCTGGCTCCAGTCTTTTCAAATTCCCGATTGTTCTATTGCAAAAATCAACTCAGTATGTGTTGATTTTATTTGGAGGGGAGGGATGCACAAGGTAAAATACTCAGACTTATGCAGGAAAAAGAAAGAGGGTGGAGTTGGATTGAAAAATCTTTTTGAACTTAAAAAAGTGTACTGCTTCAAATTAGCCTGGAATGTATTAACTTCAAACAAACTATGGGCTTCCTGGATGAGATCTAGATATCTGAAAGATAACTTCTGGACTACTAGAATAGATAATAATGCTTCAGTTACTTGGAAAAACATTCTTAAGACCAGAGAGGATTTTCAAAAGTATTTAGATAGAAAGATTGCCAATGGAAGGAAAACTGACATCTGGCGAGATCCATGGCTTAACTCTAAAAGTCTGATAGACAGGCTTGGTTGGGATGCATTCTCAGCATATGGAACACCAAACTGGAAAGTAGCAGATATTGTTGAAAATGGAGAATGTCAATGTAATAATAACTTACTAACTCTCAATTACTAGGAAGAAATTCGAAAGAAATATATGTACAGAGAAGAAAATGAAGATAAATGGATATGGAAGGTGAGTGCAAATGACCATTTCAAATTCAAAGACATTTAGGAAGAATCTAGAAAGAAAAGCGCTGAGGTTAAATGGTCTGATATAGTATGGAGCAAATCCAATCCCCCAAAAATGGTGCACACAGTATACAAGGCGATTCTGGGTAAATTACCCACAAAAGACAGACTAAAAAAATGGAAAATTTTGGAAGACACAACATGTCTCTTTTTCTATAGGGAAGAAGAAACTCATGACCACTTATTTTTTGACTGTGAATACCCGAAAAGAATCTAGAACAACCAAAAGAACAGACTTCAGCTCAACAAATGTGCTACTAGCCTAAAAGAGGAGATGGATTACCTGCACGATGGGAGTAACTTCTCTAAGCCGATGAAGGAGCTCGGAAAAATTGGCCTCACAACCTGCTTGTGGTTCATCTGGAAGGAACGAAACTATTGGACTTTTGAAGATAAAAAGCTAGACACGTTAGCTCTCACAAATCGAATTAACAGAGAAATTGCTATTATTATCGAAAGAATCCCTAAGAAAATACTCACCACTGCATCGGGACAAGAAGAATTACCACTGACGAAGTTGAGGAAGATGGAACTGAGCGGACAAAATCAACCAAGGAGCTGGCAGCCGCCATAGTTGTAACCTATTAAGGAAAGGAAGTAGAAGACGATAATTTGACTGTGTATTTGTTGGCCTATTGTTTTATTATACTTATATGCTGTGTTGTGTTGTGGGCCGCAAAGCCTGATTAGTAATCAAATTAACCTATTTTCAAAAAATATATATATATATATATATGTATGTATATAATAAAACCATATGAAAATTATTAAAACAAACAACAAAGATTTTTTTGAAATCAAATTTGACCAGTAAATTTTAGATGATAATTTTGTAATTTGAAACTTTATTATATGATTTTATAATTTAAAACAATTTAAAAATCTAATTTTTGACTTTTGATTTATGCTTAAATATTTAAAAATAAAAAATTGGCGGAGAGTATAATATGTATTAGACTAATTTTATAAAATATAAAACACAATTTATAATGCATATATGTATTTATACAATTATTTATATGATTATATTATTTAAAAATAATATATAAATATATAAAATCATTTTTTTCCATCCAAAAATATTATAGCTATTGAATATTATGTATAAAATTATATTTCCATATTTTACATAAATGTAAAGTAATATTGAAATTATAAACTATATATACATATAGATGAATATTATATTTTAAATTATATAAAAAAGTTTTTTAATGTTGACTTGTGCTGAGCATAGGTGAGTTTACATATTTTTTTAACATATATATTCATAAAACCAATCAATATTATGACAATATATTTATATATCAGATCGTCACTTAAATAGCAATATGATACATGAAATAAACATTATAAGTATAGAATAATATTTATAAACATGTCAGGGATATACCTTATAGCCAAAGCTTGTAAATACATCTTGAAATGATGAGATCCGATCCTGAACAGATTTCCAATCTATAAAAGTGTTGGTGCTGAACCATTAACGACCAACTATCGATTGATACTTGATTTTATTTGATTTAGGTTTAGAAATTAGAGAGGTTGAAGGGAGGAATTTAGCTAGCACCACCCCTTGCTTCCCATGCTCCTTTTTTCGACTTTTTTATTGCTTTCCATGCTTGCTAAGGTGGTCTAAGGCTCTGGTGAAAGTTTAGTGAAGTTTGGATAATATTTGAACTAATTAGAGAAAGATTAATGAAGATAGAAGCAGATTAGAGCTAATTACTTCTATTCATTTTTTTTCCAAGCTTTTGAAATTATGAACCAAACACAACAAGCTACCTATGCCTCTCTTTTAAGCCCCATGGCCAGCCAAAAGAGTCCTTTCCTCGTGCTTTTCACATATACCACTTTACACCACACTATTTCAAAATAAATATCTAAAATACTATTTACCTAAAACATCTTCTTCCTTAATCCTTGTATAATATTTAATAAATTTTTGCACAAAAAATTTTTAGTCGCTAACTACCTAAATTATGATTAATTAAAAAGCACAAAAAGTTCGAACAACTTCGGTTGAGAAAAAAACTATTTATCGATAAAACAATTTTCGGTTATATTATCGGCATTTCTTCGAACTATTTATTTTTATAAAGATTTTTCTAAGACAAGTTTACCATTATTAGTTATTTATTCAAAGAGGGTTAGCAAGGTTATTAAATCACTGTAATCATATTAAATCTAAGATTCAAATATTTAAATAATTCAGATATTTAAATAAGAAGTGTTTAAAATTTTGGTTGTTACAATATTCAACTCTATAGTCCAAAAAAGTCCTTGGTTCAATAATAACAATTATTATTAATCGAACTACTCTGGAAAAAGATGGTGACTTTGAGTTGACTTAAATTGATCGTGATAGTAACCCTATATAACCGAGGAGATGAATCCTCTACTGAATAGTGTTTCACTTTCAATACTTCCACTCGACCCAACTATAGTCACTCAATGGACGTTGTGCATGATTTAACTACAATCAAAGAAGAGCTTTCATATTGAAGATTGATGGTATAATTAAGTCGAGAGAACTATGTAAATCAGTCACATCGATGTTTTTTGTTTGAGCTTGGTTATATTAACCAACAAAAATCTATCAAGTGAGTTGTTCCATATTTATTTAATAACTGTCTGTAGGTAACCCCTGTTAGTCCGTGAGATGATAGTTTTGATGGCAACAACCTTAGAATAGATTATAAAATATAAATACTGACAGTATAAGTTTAGATATATATGTATATGCAGGATTTAACCATGCAAGTACAAAGAATGAAGACTGTACAGTATAGAGATTCAAGATATCAAGATTGAAGACTCATGAGTATCAAGATTATCAAGAGTTCAAGAATTTAAGTAATTTATTCTTTAATTATAAATTTTGTTAAAAACTCCTAGAAAAGCACTGGCATCTTAAAATCCAATTTATTCGTGGAATGGAATCCACTTCGAGCCTGTTAAAGGGATGGGCCCTAAGTAGGATGGAACCTACGAAAAATCTAGTGGAACATTGTTTTGTATCTGCTAACCTTTTATTCAAAATGATTTTTCAAAATTATATCTTGTTTTCAAATCCTTCCTTTCAAAAGCATCAAAAATGTTTATCCTGATTTCAAATACTTTTAGCCTCAAAATAATCTTTAATTTCAAAATCAAATTATCTTTGTTTTTAAACTATCTTTTAAATACAATATATTTAACTTTTAAATATTTATACTTAGAAATATAAAATTATAGTAAAATTTTGTATATATTATTCTTTATACTTACTTATGTATTTTAAACATGGTCAAGTATATTTATAAAGTTTAAAATAGTTTTAATATAAAATATAGGTTATTTTCAAAGAAAATCAAAACACCGAAAATCCCTTTAGGATGTCGACATACTCATGTACCCCATGTTGACATGGTGTCAGTTGAGTTCAAAATTTAAATTTCAAAAGAAGTATCTATTCGTCATAACTCTTCACGAATGGACATGACTATTGTTCCTCTATAAATAGGGGTTAGTTTCAACGAATTTTAAGACAGTTTTTCTGGATTTTCACTCCTCTTCTTCTTCCACATTTCTATATAAAAATTCTTATTACTCTGCCGAAATCAATGTTGAATCTAACTAGATTATCTCTGGTTTGATTCTCTATCGCTATCTCAACAAGATCCTCAGGGCTATTCAGATTTATAAGCATTTTATAATCAACTTAGCAAGAAAAGGTATGATTGTAGCCTTGAAAATCAATCAAGTGTAAAAGGTGTGATTGTAGCCTTGGAAATAAATTGGGTGAACTTGTTGCCCGGGAAATCAAGTATCTCTACCCAGAGGATTATGATTCTGGAGGACGTACCTCGTAGCCTTGAAATCAATGGTGTAATTGTAAAGATTGTTTTTGAAAGGAAATCGTACTTGTGTGCGGGACCTGATGTAGGGAAACTCCGAACCAGTATAAAATCCGGTATGTTCTTTCCTTTACTGCTTTTACTTTATATTTGCATTTGTGTTTGATTCTGTGATCATATCTGTGTCTGAATATTGCATACATTTGTGTTTAAATTAACAAAAACTCAAAAAGATTTAATAATTCTCTAAAACACTATTCACCCTCCCCCTCTAGTGTTTGTCCTTAGCCTTAAGATCCTTAATCTGCATTTCTCACATTTGGTATCAGAGCAAGGTTTTCAAAGTTTCATAATCTGATTTTTGAAAAAAAAAATTCAAAATGGCTACCAACACTGGTATTGTTACTAACATTAGTATCTCTTTCACTAGTTCATTCGTAGAAGGTCAGTCTACTGTCAGACCACCACTTTTTAATGGCAGTAACTATGCATATTGGGCATGTAGGATGAAAATATATTTACAATCTATAGGATTAGACACTTGGAATATCACACAAACTGAATATTCTGAACCCACAACTGATTTTGCATAGTGGATCGCTGAGAAAAAGGCCGTTGCACAAAACAATTCTAAAGCAATGAATATTATGTTTTGTTCACTTGATAAAAATGAATTTAATAGAGTGTCAGTGCATATGAAATCTGGAAACTTTGCAAGTAACTCACGAAGGAACAAGCAAAGTTAAACAGATCAAAATTTCCATGCTCACAAATCGGTTTCAATTATTTAAAATGAACCCTAATGAGTCTATTTCAGATATGTATAGCAGATTTCAGGATATTGTGCATTCTTTAATATCCTTGGGAAAGGAATTTTCTAAAGAAGATCAAGTAAAAAAAAATTCAATTCTCTTACTCCAGAATGGGATCAAAAGACACTTGCGATCGAAGAAGCAAACGACATCAGTACCTTAAAGATAGAAGAAATAATTGGAAATCTAATGTCATTTGAAGTCCAAATGATCGGGAGAAGAGAAAGCAAAGCATCTGAAAAGAAATCAATGGCATTCAATGCATTGACCGATGGATCAGATTCAAACAGTGATGATGATGAAGAGATAGCCTTTATGACCGAAAATTTTAGGAAATTCCTGAAATACAGAAAGATGAATAATATCAATAGAAATAACTATAAGAACTCTGGAAATCAGAATGTAGTGCCAAATAATGTCAAATGTTTCGACTGTGATGAACCAGGCCACATTAAAAGAGACTGTCCGTATTCAGAAAGGCAGAATCCTCCTATGAACAATGATCCAGCAAAGAAACGAAAGCGTGCATTTACTGCTACTCAAGATGATTCAGACTCATCTTCAAGTGATGATGATCATAAAACAGATAATTCAAATTTGGGTTTCACGGCAGTTCACGACTCCGACGAATTCAAAGAAACGGACTCAGATAAAGGTACACATTTACAATATAATTGGTTGAAATTGCTTGCTTAGAATTAGATACTTAAATGCTTGATTGATTTGATTTTGAATTGTTGTGTCGTTTGAATTTTAAAAGTTACTTTCTATTTTTTATTATTTTATTATTATTTTTATTATTTTTAATAGTATAATAATACTTTCTGAAATATACTATAAGTCCAATAATATTTCAGAAATATATAGACATTAAAAAAAAAATAAAGTATATATATATTTATTTATTTATTTATTAGAGAACTTAGGAAAAATAAATCACAAAAATTCACGGGCACAGGTCGACATGGTCCCTACCATGATGTCGACATGGGTACCAGAAATTGAATTTCAAAATTTGAATTCAAATGTTTGAATTTCCCTCCATATTTTCACTCCATTCAATTCTCTGAAAAGCTACCTTTTGACCAGAGAATATGTCCTTTGAGAATCTATTTATTCACTATCTTTTATCATATCTTTTCACTCTTATTTTCAAATTCGAACTCTCTTTTCAAAACTTCAAGCTCTCTACTCTACTTTAATGGTTTCTTCAAGCAACCCCTCCACCATGAGAATTTCCAGAAAGATAAAAGAGCAACTCTTCAATGATCCAGAGGCAATAAAAGCATACATCAATTATGCTAATTATGCCAAAGTCCATCCAGGAAAGTTTGCTATCTTTCAAGATTTTCTTCTTACGAGATTGATTCTCCTTTTGCAAACAATCAAATTCTTAGTCTTGTTGATGATTCTCAAAATGATTTTGTTTGCTATCCAAATCTTGTCAAAATTTTCTATGCAAATTTAAACCGTGGATTTTATAATGGAAATGAGGATGAAAATTAGAGTAGTGTCAAAGGCACTATAAATGTTTTGAATTGTGATCTTTTAGGTACCATTCACAATTGCAAGTGTATGGGAATGGATCTTTCTAATTTGAAAATCGATGAAAATGATCATGAGACATTTCATCACATTTTCGAAGGGAATGATAATTTTGAATTCAAAAAACGAAATTTTCGACCAAAAGTAAGAATTGTCAATCTTCTTTTGCAGCATACTTTGACCCCAAGATCGGGAATTTTAACAATCCTACTTCAAAAGTTTGCAAAGCACCTTTTGCTATTTTTGGAAATTATGACATAAATTGGGCGCAAGTTATTTTGGATGAACTTCGTCACAAAAATCTTGAAATGGGTGAGAATACTTTATATCATGGAATTTATCTCACTCGGATTTTTAACTATATTGGAGTGGATTTCAAAGGCGAAGAATTTGTTTCTAGAAAAGTTTTCAATCATTCCAACATTTCGCTTATGAAAATTCCATTTGTTTTTCAACCTTATGAGACTCTTGCCAAAAAGGAAGAGCGTTTGGCTCATGAGGAAATGGAAGAAGAGGAAGAGGAAGAAGAAGAAGAAGGGGATGAAATGGAAATTGAAGAAGAAGAAGGTGAAACCTCTTTGGAAAGCATCGACTATCCTCCTAATCCATCCACCAAAACCCTTCTCAAAAACCAAAAGACGATTGTTGAGAATCAACGGATTCTTAAACAATCCGTTAGTAAGAAGTTGGATAAAATTTCATCCAAGATGAACAAGTTCATTTCCAAAGTCAGCAAGAAACTTGGACTTTCTTCATCATCATCCTCTAGCTAGTTCTACCTTTTCTTATCTCGTTGTATTTGTTTTAGTTTATTTTGATTTGAATGTTCGTGTAGTTCTTTATGATTAATCGTTGTATCGTTTTAGTATGAAATGAAATGGAATTTCTTTCTGTTATCTAGCTTATCTTATCTCCATAATAAATGTTAGTAAATTATATAAATATATATATACACACACACACACAATTATTCACAAAATCAAAATATATCATCAAATTTCACACCATGTCGACATACCCCCTATGACCATTAGACATGTACTAGTCAGAAATGACAATTCATTTTGAATTTGAAATTTGAATATTTACCATATGTCTATTCATTTCAAATGAATTTCTACACCTATAAATACTTATTTCTTCCAGAATTCTTCACTGAAAACTATTTCTTATCTACTCTATCTCTCATTCTTCCACAAATCCAAATATGGCTAATCCAATTCATAACTTATCCGAAAATCTTGAAGAAACTCTTAATCCTTCAAAAATATTCTCTCGTTCATTCTTCGTAACCAGTGACACTAAGAATTGAGTCAAATGCAGATGATCAAGGAGCAAGAAAGGCATTTCGACGAAATACGATGGATGATTTCCTCCCTACACAAGGATGATAACGAAGCACATCCTCTAGTTTCTCTCACCAACGACAAAGAAAATTGGGATGCTATTAAGGCAGACCCTATCTTTGGAGAAGAAGGATGGGTGGAAGTTCCACGTAACGTTTGATTTTATTTGATTTCTTTGTTTGAATTGTTTGCCTTGATTAATTTGATTTCATTTGCTTTGGCTTGGTTTGAATTTGATTGATATTTAGTATGGATTGATGTTTGTTGTACAAAACATGTATAATTATACATTGACATGTATATAATCTTTGATTCATTCTTGTGACTATCAACTCTATATTCCATTGTATAAGTTTATTAATGCAGGCATTTTCGTCCAAGGATAAGGGGGAGTTATATAGTTTAGAGTTAGTTTTTTTTTGTTGATGACAAAGGGGGAGAAGTATAAAATAGGGTAGTTAGGCATAGATTATGTAACATCCCGCCTTTTCGCACACTTTAAACCGACACACGTGCCAATTCAAAGCATACGCAAGGGCGGATTGTTATGGGGTAAATAAGAAAAAAAACAGAGAAGAAATAAAACAAAATAGAATCTCACAGCGGAAGGATAAAATATAATAATCAATATATAGTTCATGATAACTGTTTACAAAATATTTATTTTTCTTATACAATGAATATCAGAGTTACACATACCAATACAATCAATGCAGCGGAAATTTAGAGTGTGGTGCAATACTATAAATAATACAATACGGATTCTTCGTCTTCGTCCTCCAAAGCTAAAATCTTCGATCCTGAAACGCTCGGACTGACCCGAGCGAATTTGAAAAGACAAAAACACTCGAGTCAGACTAAAAGATCTTATGTGAGTTAAATTAACAGAAATAAATATGAGTACAGTAACTCAAGAGATGTTCAGGATTTACATCTCCTAAGGATCCGTTAAACTATTTACTATGTAGTATATTGCGCTATTATAATAGTGTCTATTTATAAAATAAACTTACTTTTTAATAGCGTTAAGGGGTTACCCATATAGCCCTTAACACAAATAATGCCAATAGTCTATACAGTACCGTAATACCTCCTGATCGGGAAGCTACCAGAGGATACTCCATAGGTACGACACAAATAGAAACTCGTAGTAAAGGCTCGGTATGGTAGGTGACACGGCACAACTAGGCAATGCCAGGGTAGATATACCAATTGCTATCCAAGCTGGTGGAAACCCGTAGCCGCAGTTACCGCCCACCTCGGACTAACTCCCCAAATCAAAATATAGAAGTGGCCACTGAATCAATCCAAAATCAAAGTATAATATCGAAGAGGAGGGTCCGATCAGAGGAATGACCTCATTGGCCTGAGAATCGCTCCTGTTTTAGCCACCTTATGCCAACTCACGGGAGTTGGGTCCACGTATTTACCTTACCGGAAACGTCACCACCACCTACTTCATTCTGGAATCTCCACCGCGTACACGGTTAGTCGAAGTGGTTTTCGGTATCAACAGAGAGTATGTCCATATCCGATCCCGGTCTCTTTGCCAACCCATCGTTATTATAACACCGCGGTCATTTAAAAATAGGTTATACTTTAAAAATCAGAATAAACATTCCATTTCATAACCATGAATACGATGTCATTTCAAACCCAAAGCCATATTTTATCACTTATCCCAAATATAATTCTTTTCCAAAATCATAATGCTTTAACTTCATAACGTCTGAAAATCAAATATTTCAAAGCATAATATTTTGAAAATCATAATTTAAAACCATAACTTCTAAAAACTTGAATGGTTTGGACATTCAACGGTATATGAATTAAATGGTTTAACTTAAATGTTACTTTGTAAAGAAAATAGTTCTCATGGCTTTACAAATACATTTCTTTATTAAAGTCTAAACCAAAATTTATATTATCTCTCTCAAGTTCCAAAACCACTTCAATTTATTTATATATACGTATATCCATTTTGAGTATCAATATTTCAAACTAAAGTTGGATTTTATTCTTTCAACAAATCAATTGTTCTATTAATTAGTCTTGAATATTCATATAAAATCCATAAATAATAAGACTTCAATTTCTAGTAATAAAATATATATTTTTCCCAATTCAAATTATACTAGAATATTCATTTCAATTTATTTTGGGAAAAATCCAATTATAAATATCATATCTTAAAATTTCCAAACTTAACATTTAAACATATGATATAAATTATTAAACTCCATTTTCTTAATTTTCTTCCATTTTTAATAAAGATTTTTATACACCTTTTAATTTCAAAATTTTCAACTTCATATGTATATATATATGGAAGAAAAATATTTATACAATATAAAATTTAAGATTATTATAAACCGTATTCCATCCAAACCATAGAAATCACATTTAAATAGTTATATATATACCGCGGTGCCTGTATATAATTTTCTATCCTATGGTCAAGTGATACGGATATTTATCATTTCAATCCGCAATTTAAAAGATATAAAATTTTGCGGTTATATATCATTTCAAACCACAATCCCGAATGAAATGAAATATGCATGATAATTTGCAATTTAATGATATACAATAAACATCCATTCATCAACATCATCCATCATCCAAATCGCAATCATCAATCAATATCAATCAATAACAATATTATTTTTGATACTACATAACAGGTAATACTGGCAATTTTATTCAAATTAAATTTAACAGCTATTAATCTACAGTCTATATTCAGTAATAAATTATATAACTGTTAACTAGCAGTTCATATACAAACAAATAAATTTTAACTGTAAATTTATACGCAATAAATTAATTAAATTAACAGTTAAATTAAATAAATGCAATTCAACAGATATGAATAAAATAAACATGCCAAATACTCATAAATAAATTTCTATTCATTTCTAAAATTAATTTAAACAAACATAAAAGCTTCTAGTAGTTGTGAGTGGGTTAAAACACTCACCTTTTGAATTTAAATCGAATTTAAATTCGATTTAAACCCAAAAATTCGCCCTTCTTGGAATCCGTCCAAACCAGCGTCATCAAGTCCGGAATTAAATTACGATCCTAACAAAAGAAATTTCGTGTGAATCCGACTTCGTATGAGAAAGTTATGGCGAAAAATGATGATTGAATTCAAAATTGAAAATAAATAAAACGACACACATTCATCACTTACAAATATATGTGCCACGTCACTCCTTCTATTCCCAGAAACGCACGCGGCCCCCTTCCAGAAACCCTATGCATTCGTGAACCCCTCCCACGTCTGAACGCAGCTGCCAGAATTCGCCACCTTCACGTTCGTCTCCGATCAAACAAGGCTATCGCGGCCAAGCTCATCATCCCAAATCGAACCGCCTTCCTCCAAACGGCCACGCGAGCACGAAAATCTGTGCTCCCAGCAACAGCCGCCCATGTAATTCGAAACCCAAATCGAAGATCTACGACGATCTAACCGTTGAATCAACACAAAAACCATATAGATGCGATCCCCATCGTCCACTCTACAAAACCCAGAAAAGGTTTGATGATCCGACCAAGTTTGCGACGACGATGATGAATGGTCACGGACTGTTTGAATTAATTCTGGTCAAACGAATGTTCAAAACAGAAAACGAATTGCACCAGTAGATTACATGCCTCGAGAACATTAACATATATTTTTGTGGAATTTTTCTGAAGTGTTTGCATTTTCACTGAAATTTGGATTGGGGTAGATCTAGGTTGCATTCATTTGAGGAGGAGAAGGAGATGAAGAAATGAACGTATAGCAAAAGGGAAAATAAAATGGGGCTAGGGTTTATAACCGTGCTTATATAGGTAGACTAGAGATAGCGTAGATGGATCGGATAAGTGAACGTACGAAACAAACTATGGCCCAAAAAGCCCGCTATGCCTCCGGAACCGAATTTATTAAATCTATATATCCAAATAGGTATTTTAAGATATTTTGAACGCGATGGAAAAAGTTTCACGTCCAAATTTGATCGTATGAAGAAGTTATGCTGAAAACAAAATTTTCAAATTGATTTCAAATTGATTTTATTAAAATTGATTTCAAGGCGTTTCACGCCCGCACGATCAAACGACAAGTCCGATCGATATGAAACTTGAAACCTTATAATAATTCACCGATACGGATCCGATGAAACTGGTTTCGTCGAAATCCGAGTCCGTGGCCAAAATGGCTATTTTTAATATTCATTAAATAAATTAAATAAATTATAAAAATCCAATTTTTACATCTAAATTCAAAAATTGACCAAATTTTCTCCCTTTAAATTTTCTTAACTATTTACTCCAATTCTAAACAATTTAAGTGTCAATAGTTGTTCTATTCATCAATTCAAATGTGAATTCTTAACTTCAATATTAATTCCAATTTTAATAAATTCAACATTATAAGTTTGATTAAATTTATTAAATTCACTTTCTTTCTATTATTCAAGGTTATTGATGTCAATTTAATGAAACTAACATTGGCTCAATATCTATACATTAAAAATCTCAATTCTAAACTTAGATCTCAACTTATGAAATAGTTAAATAATAAATTCCATCTAAATCTACATCTTCCTACTATCTAAATATTTAGAAAAATTACTTACCACTTTTTATTGTAAATTTCTAAACTAGTAGATTTGTGTCATTTCTAGCCCTCTGGATATTTTATATTAACTAAAAGCAAATTTACATATAATTTCCATCGTCAATTATTTTAGTGAATAAATCTTCAAAGGTTACTGCAATTAATCCCCTAAATTGCAATAAATTCTAATAAATTTGACTCTATTTGATTACAACTCACAAATAAATCAATTATTCCCCAACTACAAAGTTACCGTTTCTTATATATATATCACTACAGTAATACTTCCAAATGTTCGTCTTTTGTTTGCATAAATTACTGTATTCAATTGAATTGTAATATTGTTAACTTACACATAAATAAAACTTAACAACTAATAGAATAAATGACTTACAAAATTTGTTGTCATAAATATATTTTATAAGTCTACACTTAATTATTATCTTACAATACGTTTTTATGTTACTATAAAATTTATACACTCTTCCGTTACCATATTAATAATTACTAAAGTAACGTTCATTCTTAATAACAACGTTATACTATTCAACATAAAAAAGGACTCCATTCCCCAAATACATTCATTTATATTTATTCCCTTAAAGTTCTCCTTTATTGACTAGACACATTAATTTAGATTCATTTACATCTAATGCCCTTCTTAGCTATATACTCAATACATGTTAAATCTACATAATTTTTACCCTTTTATTCAAATTCACTTATACCATCAATAACAAAATGTTGCCCTAAATTTAGATTCAATTATATACGTTAGATAAATGGGTAAACTTTTGTAATTATCCATATATGAAAATATTTTTATGCATACATTTCCACTTACTTACTATGCATTCATTTATTAAATTACTAATTGCCTTAGTCAACTTATCCCCTATTTACTACCAAATTTCAAATTTAATTATAGCTTATCAATACATAAAATTTACATAGGCAAAACAAATTTTATTACTATCTTAAGTCCATTTATATTTGACAACATTCATTAAATCTCCTTATCAACACTTATTGCATTGATTTATTCAGCGGTCACCTTTTATTTAGTTACTATCCATTTTACAATCCAATGTAAGTCTTCCACTATTTATTTTATATTAAATGAATTCCATTCTACTTAATCTTTTTATTGATATTCACTAATTCAACCCTTACATCAGTTTCTTATATTTAACTTTAAATCAAATTGTGACAATCTACATTATCCAAATCTATTGTCAAAAAATTTTATTGTTACACTAAATTACAACTACTATACCAAATTTCTACATTTATTCTAAATTAGATTAGAAATTATATTAATTCAATTCATTTAATATTATTAATTTAACGGGTCGTTACAATCTCCCCCACTCAAAACTTTTCGTCCCCGAAAAGGAAAAAGAAGGGAGAAGGAAGAATAAACAGTACATCTTATTTCAAATATTAACTTATAAACAATAATTTACTGGATTAATTTCCTTTAATGAAATATACCCGTTTATAATCATTACAACCTTTTATACTTAAATCATTAAAGTTTGGAAAATATTCAACAAAATTCTAAGTCCAAAATTTACGAAATTTTTTGGCAGAGTCTCCTTTGTACGGTGAGGCTCGGGAGAAAATATAATATCAAAATATACAAATATATTACATATATTATCAAAATATTATATCCCAACACGGAAAAAATAGCGCTTTAAACGTAATCCGAAAACGTACCTATTTGTCGGGCAATATACGCTTATTATTTTGGAACCAAAAGCAGTAGCAGTTGCTTCCATTACCTGTATTCACTTATATAATCTAAAAGGTTAAATATTTATTTTAAAGTGAACTATTCAAGTGGATTCAATCATTAATCAACCAAACAATTCAACAACCATCAACCTTACAAACAACATACATACACAAACAAAGCAACCATTTAATCCATCAAACAAATAGTTGTTTGGGTTCAAACTTGAAATTTGTATGAAATGGAATTAACTATCAAGTGCATCCTTTACTCAATAGTCTTAGATGGAACAAAGATAGATACTTATTCATTTAACCACTTCAAATTTCTTACCCAACAACATAAATCAAACAACACAATTTAAACCAACACCCAATTTTATTTATTATACATTTATCTCATGCTTCAATGGTTTGATTTTCTTTCTTTCATTTATGGAGTGATTTCTTTATTTCTTACTGTTATCCCATTTTTTGGTCAAAATTGGAATATCAACAAATTGGCAAGGAATTATGAATATCAGGATTGGAGATCGGTTGGAATCAAGGCTACGATCGATATCGTCAAAATTTTGTTGAACTCCGATCGGGACGAAATTGATTGGAGATGATGATAAGGACTAGGAAAGGCTATGTTTCAAATTTCAAGATAATCGGAGTTCGTTTGGAGGAAATATGATGGATTCAAGGTGGGGAATGCATGTTGTTCGAATCCATCAAAAGGGACAAAGTGGTGCTCGGTTCGAATCGATTAGATTCGAACCCACCAGGATGGATTCGAACCCAACAGGTTCGCATCGATCAAGAGGCGTTGCGCAAGGACAGTTCGAATCGATACACTTCGTATCGAATGGCATGGTTTCGGCTTGGTAAAGTTCGCATCGATGGTTCTTCGAATCGAAGGACTTCGACTCGATGGAGAGGCATAAAGGTGTATACTGGTTCGTTCGCATCGATGGTGGTTCGAATCCATGGGAACTCCATGGATTCGAAGGAGAGGGATTCGAAGGAGATGGATACGAGGGACATGGATTCGAAGGACGTGGATTCGAAAGGGATGGATTCGAAGAGGATGGACTCGAAAGGGATGGACTCGAAGAAGATGGACTCAGAGGATATGGACTCGAAGGAAACAGGTTCGAAAGTCATGGACTCGAAGGAGGTGGCTTCGAAGAGTGTGGGTTCGAAGCATGGGTTCGAACCATTCAGAACGCACGTATCCTTGAACTTGAAACGATCATATCTTCCAAACCGTTGATCCAAATGCAATGAAATTTTTACAGGAGCTTACATACATGTTGAAGAATGTTCTCATCAAATTTCAAATCAATTGGATCATTTCTTGATCGATTCGAACCTTACTTCGAATCGATCTTGATGTGGGCCCGGACCTCCAGATTTCGGGCATGTGGGCCCCCTCACGTGCCTGAAGCGGTCTCCCCGGATTTTAGGAGAAATATCAGCCTCCTACGCTTATAAATAGATCCCCTGGTCATTCAGAAAAGGGGTCGGAGGATTTGGAGAGAGAAAGCACACCCGGACGCTGCCAGAATCATTCCTTAACATAATTATTGCTATTTATTTCAAGTTTTGGACTTTGTAACTGCTGTAATCATCAAGGATAATCAATAAAAGGATAAAAACTTTGGAGTGGACGTAGGCCGGAGATAGCCGAACCACTATAAAACTTGTGTTTCTGTTCTTTACTTTTGGACTGTTGTTGAATATTTGCTGAGATCTGAGATTTGTGTTTTGAATATTGCTGATTTATATTCATACACTGGTGCTTTCACGGTATTTGGGGTTTGTGACCAATTTTGGCACAAACACTTTGGTGCTTTCACTGAGAATTGAACTCAGCACCCGCTACATCGGATTTGAAGGTTGGATTTGAAGATTTTAAAGAGTTTGGATTCAAGGACAATGACTGGGAAAAATAGTAGAAGGCAGAGGGCTGAGAGAAGCCAGCAGGAAGGAAGTCAACAAGCATCCTCCGGAGCTGGGGAAGGACAGGCCTCAATCTACATAACCCGGGATGAAATGGAGGCTATGGCAAACTCTTTGCAGGAGAGATTGTTAAAGAACCAACAGGAAATGATGTAGACTTTCTTTGAGCAAATGAGAGCAGTAGGGATGCAGAACTTAGGAACAGCTACAGCCGCTGTGGATGCAGGACAGGGGACTAGGGTCGTGGAACCCAATGGAGGACAGGATGCAGAGCCAGAGGGCAATCGACAAGGACTTGGGGGCAGGCCCGCAGGATCCAACACAGGAGGACCTTTGGAAGGAGTTCAACAGGCTAGAACTAACGTTGCTGCTAGCGAGCCACATGAAGAGTATGTACCGGAATTCCCTCGGGGGCAACCCCCAACAGACAATACCGGATTAGTAGAAATCATCAGAAGAACTGTGCGAGGTGGTTTGACCAACAGAGACTTGGAAGGAGTGAATAGGAGTCCGTTCGCTCAGGAAATAAGGATGGCTCAGAATCCACCTAAGTTCAAGCTACCGAGTGTGGAGGTATATGACGGCAAGACAGATCCAACAGATCACTTAATGAGGTACACAAGACACATGGAGGTGCTGGGGGCATCGGAGGAAGTAATGGCTCGATGCTTCCCTTTATATTTGACGGACTTAGCTGCAATGTGGTTTAGGCAGCTGGGAGAAGGATCTATCAGGACTTGGAGGGAATTGGTGGAAAAGTTTTTGGGACAGTTTCGGGTTCACGTCAAGAGGCCGAAGAATGTGATGACATTGACATCAGTGAAGCAAAGGATGGATGAATCGCTTAGAGCTTTTCTAACTCGATTCAGTGCGGCAGTCGCTTCGGTGGATCGGCCTGATCCATCGATGGTTTTAATGGCAGCAGTATCAGGAGTCAGCGAGAACTCGGATTTCAAGGTATCTCTGATACGAGATCCCCCGTAGGATCTCGATGAATTCTTTCACGAGGAAGAAAGGTTCCTTCGGCAGGAGGATGCAAGTACGGACTTAAAGGTGAAAAAGGTTAGTGCAATCGAGGTTGGAGCAATATCCAGCGGTGGTTCGGATAAAGACAAAGGAAAACGGAAATTGGATAATGATTCTGGAAACGCTAGGAAGCAATGGAAAGATCCAAAGTTTTCCACATACACAGGATTGAACGAGTCGCTGGAGCGGATATACATGGATACTCGAAATCGCCTTCCCTACCGGAGGCCAGCCAGGAGAGAGCCTTCTGAACGAGAGAGGGCATCAGGGAGGCATTGTCTCTTCCATGACTTAGACGGACATGACACCAACAGCTGTAGGCACTTGAAGGATATAATCGAGGAGCATGTAAGGAATGGACAGTTACAGCAGTATGTCAGAGCTCGGAATGCAACGGTGGAGCAGGAGCAACCACCGACAACCTCTCGCCGTGATGATGGAAGACCCAGGGATGGTGGTCGATTGATCATCCACTAATCAGGATAATATGGAATAAGTAACAAACTATTAGCAAGCAACCAAGTCATTTACACATGTGCGGGGACGGAGATAGCCCCTAGGCATGCTCTGAATGATGATAAATTGCAACGCTATGGTTTGTGAAATCTATCTTTTGCTTTTGGATTGGACACTACTTTTCTTTTCGGATTTTGGTTTTGGAGTTTGGATCGAGCTCCTGGTTTTGCTTTCTTTTGATTTAGATTTTTCTTTTGATTCTTGTTTCTGGTTTTGAATGCTGGTTTGGTTTTCTGGTTTTCTGGTTTTGGGTTTGGATTTTTAGGTTTGGATGTTGGATTGGATTTTGATTGGATTTTCATCTAGTTTTTGATAAACGGTCGTCGGGTATGGATTATTCCTGGCAAGGGGTGAGTCACTTTGTCCGAACGTGGTAAATTGACTCACTCAGGTCGTCGAGTATGGACTATGCTCGGCAAGGGTCCGGAGTGACCAGGATTCGGCCTAGGACTTAGGCCCTATATTATAAATTAATATTTTCAGGTCGTTGAGTATGGACTATGCTCAACAAGGGTCCGGAGAGACCAGGATTCGGCTTAGGACTTAAGCCATGGCATTGTACAACGTCCAGGGACACTGGACCAAGGTCATCAAGTGTGGATTACGCTTGGCAAGAACCCGGAGAGGTTAGCTCAACGTCCAGGGACACTGGACCAAGGACATTAAGTATGGATTGCGCTCGGCAAGAACCCGGAAAGGTTATGGATTTGGATATCGACCCGGAGAGGTCCTGGATTCGGTTATTGGCTATTGGATAAGGATGGTTTGGGACTCGGTTGTCGAGCTCGGATGAACAGGGAATTGGCTCAAGCTTTGGTTATTGGGTTTGGAATTGGATATCGACTCGGAGCAGTCAAGGATGATATACTCTGGCAATATGGCTATGGACTTTGGATATTGGATTCGGAACTATTCAAAACATGCCTTGTTATCACAAGACGTGTTTTGGGGGGCAAAGTGTTATCCCATTTTTTGGTCAAAACTGGAATATCAACAAATTGGCAAGGAATTATGAATATCAGGATTGGAGATCGGTTGGAATCAAGGCTACGATCGATATCGTCAAAATTTTGTTGAACTCCGATCGGGACGAAATTGATTGGAGATAATGATAAGGACTAGGAAAGGCTATGTTTCAAATTTCAAGATAATCGGAGTTCGTTTGGAGGAAATATGATGGATTCAAGGTGGGGAATGCATGTTGTTCGAATCCATCAAAAGGGACAAAGTGGTGCTCGGTTCGAATCGATCAGATTCGAACCGACCAGGATGGATTCGAACCCAACAGGTTCGCATCGATCAAGAGGCGTTGCGCAGGGACAGTTCGAATCGATACACTTCGTATCGAATGGCATGGTTTCGGCTTGGTAAAGTTCGCATCGATGGTTCTTCGAATCGAAGGACTTCGACTCGATGGAGAGGCATAAAGGTGTATACTGGTTCGTTCGCATCGATGGTGGTTCGAATCCATGGGAACTCCATGGATTCGAAGGAGAGGGATTCGAAGGAGATGGATACGAGGGACATGGATTCGAAGGACGTGGATTCGAAAGGGATGGATTCGAAGAGGATGGACTCGAAAGGGATGGACTCGAAGAAGATGGACTCAGAGGATATGGACTCGAAGGAAACAGGCTCGAAAGTCATGGACTCGAAGGAGGTGGCTTCGAAGAGTGTGGGTTCGAAGCATGGGTTCGAACCATTCAGAACGCACGTATCCTTGAACTTGAAACGATCATATCTTCCAAACCGTTGATCCAAATGCAATGAAATTTTTACAGGAGCTTACATACATGTTGAAGAATGTTCTCATCAAATTTCAGATCAATTGGATCATTTCTTGATCGATTCGAACCTTACTTCGAATCGATCTTGATGTGGGCCCGGACCTCCAGATTTCGGGCATGTGGGCCCCCTCACGTGCCTGAAGCGGTCTCCCCGGATTTTAGGAGAAATATCAGCCTCCTACGCTTATAAATAGAGCCCCTGGTCATTCAGAAAAGGGGTCGGAGGATTTGGAGAGAGAAAGCACACCCGGACGCTGCCAGAATCATTCCTTAACATAATTATTGCTATTTATTTCAAGTTTTGGACTTTGTAACTGCTGTAATCATCAAGGATAATCAGTAAAAGGATAAAAACTTTGGAGTGGACGTAGGCCGGAGATAGCCGAACCACTATAAAACTTGTGTTTCTGTTCTTTACTTTGGGACTGTTGTTGAATATTTGCTGAGATATGAGATTTGTGTTTTGAATATTGCTGATTTATATTCATACACTGGTGCTTTCACGGTATTTGGGGTTTGTGACCAATTTTGGCACAAACACTTACAAATTTTCATTTTCCATTTATCACAAAATTCATTATATTTGTATTCCAATTTATTTACTAAACTTTCTATCATCTATTTATACTACTTACCTTTTCTTATAGTAAAATTTCCAATTTAACTTAAGTCTATACAATTAATTCTCATTAATAATAGCAAATTAATAGAATACCTTTATTACCTTACTCTTCACTTGTAAGATTTCCCCTTACATTTTCCTACTAACATTGCAACTTTTTATTATATGGTAAGTTATGTATGTTTTAAGAATGTAAGTGAAAATTTACAAGTTTCTTCTCCATTCCTTTAATTAATATATATTTGTTTTATAAATTACAATTTCAACTTACCTTTAATCTCATTCATTTATTTAATGCTGAAGTTTCCATTATATTTAATTACAGTAACCCTCTACTTACACTTAATTTATCAACCTTATAACTTGCATTCCTATAAGTGAAAGATTTTACTCATTCATTAACTATGGATTGCAGTCGTTTATATTTTTCCTACTTTCCATTATATTAGAATAGGGGAAATTAAGGCGTACTTAAGTTAATAACCCTACAATCAAACTTTATAAATTAAGGAATTTCATTTTTACTTTCTTACGGTTAAAATCACCTATTAATAATACAACCTTTAATTTTAGTAAAATTCCAATCATCACTTAAGCTAATACCATTAAATTCTTATTTATAACAGTAATTTATTGAATACTTCATTATTTCCAAAAATTCTACTTGCATAATATTCTATTCCACTCTTAATTTACATTTCAACTTTTTATACTTGGTAAGTTATTTATGTTAAAGAAAAAGCAAAAGAACTTATACAAGTTTAATCTCAACCCTTTTAATTCATTGATTACTTAACCTTTTTTTTTTACAACTAATTAATGGAAATTCAAGAATTAATACCGGGTCAAATTCCAAAATTACTTTAAAATAATAGATAATTAATTTCTTACAACTTTTATATCTCTAATTACCTTTAAACAATTAAAATTTTAAATAATTTCAAAACAAATCTGCAGTAGAATTTACTACAGTGGCCTTTCCCTTCGAAACTCGAAAATGAAAGTCGATGATGCGGCCGTCATCACCGAAATTATTTTCCAGCGACGGAGAGGAAAGTACAAACTTATTTTCTTCAAAATCCTCTTTAAACCAATTCTTTCGAATTATACTAAATATTTATATAAGAAAATATTTATAAACCAAATCATTATATTTCATAAATCCTTTGAAAGAAGATTTCAAAAATCCCGGACTTAAGTTCTAAAATCTCCAATTTGATTTATTAAAATTCAACTTAGCTTTAATTCATTACAAATATTTTTATTACCTAACACCCAACTATAGCAACCAAAATATATCTTTATAAAAATATTTTTATATATAGAAAATATAATAGGCAAAATTATTTCATTCACCTATATTAAAAACAAATATTATGTCGGTCTGTCCTATTAAGTGTTTAGAAATCCCTATTGATGACATAGCGTCCCATGCATCAACCAGAATTTATAAATACAAAGCGGAACAGATTAACACAATATCAAAATCCTTTATTAATACTAACAAATACGCTCTCTCATATATATATACACTCAGCGACTCCCATAGGGTATTACTACCCTATTAACAAAGAGTCAAACCCCACAAAGCCAAGGTTTATCGCTAAACCTCGCTCTGATACCAACTGTAACATCCCGCCTTTTCGCACACTTTAAACCGAAACACGTGCCAATTCAAAGCATACGCAAGGGAGGATTGTTATGGGGTAAATAAGAAAAAAAACATAGAAGAAATAAAACAAAATAGAATCTCACAGCGGAAGGATAAAATATAATAATCAATATACAGTTCATGATAACTGTTTACAAAATATTTATTTTTCTTATACAATGAATATCAGAGTTACACATACCAATACAATCAATGCAGCGGAAATTTAGAGTGTGGTGCAATACTATAAATAATATAATACGGATTCTTCGTCTTCGTCCTCCAAAGCTAAAATCTTCGATCCTGAAACGCTCGGACTGACCCGAGCGAATTTGAAAAGACAAAAACACTCGAGTCAGGCTAAAAGATCTTATGTGAGTTAAATTAACAGAAATAAATATGAGTACAGTAACTCAAGAGATGTTCGGGATTTACATCTCCTAAGGATCCGTTAAACTATTTACTATGTAGTATATTGCGCTATTATAATAGTGTCTATTTATAAAATAAACTTACTTTTTAATAGCGTTAAGGGGTACCCATATAGCCCTTAACACAAATAATGCCAATAGTCTATACAGTACCGTAATACCTCTGATCAGACCCTCCTCTTCGATATTATACTTTGATTTTGGATTGATTCAGTGGCCACTTCTATATTTTGATTTGGGGAGTTAGTCCGAGGTGGGCGGTAACTGCGGCTACGCGTTTCCACCAGCCTGGATAGCAATTGGTATATCTACCCTGGCATTGCCTAGTTGTGTCGTGTCACCTACCATACCGAGCCTTTACTACGAGTTTCTATTTGTGTCGTACCTATGGAGTATCCTCTGGTAGCTTCCCGATCAGGAGGTATTACGGTACTGTATACACTATTGGCATTATTTGTGTTAAGGGCTATATGGGTAACCCCTTAACGCTATTAAAAAGTAAGTTTATTTTATAAATAGACACTATTATAATAGCGCAATATACTACATAGTAAATAGTTTAACGGATCCTTAGGAGATGTAAATCCCGAACATCTCTTGAGTTACTGTACTCATATTTATTTCTGTTAATTTAACTCACATAAGATCTTTTAGTCTGACTCGAGTGTTTTTGTCTTTTCAAATTCGCTCGGGTCAGTCCGAGCGTTTCAGGATCGAAGATTTTAGCTTTGGAGGACGAAGACGAAGAATCCGTATTATATTATTTATAGTATTGCACCACACTCTAAATTTCCGCTGCATTGATTGTATTGGTATGTGCAACTCTGATATTCATTGTATAAGAAAAATAAATATTTTGTAAACAGTTATCATGAACTGTATATTGATTATTATATTTTATCCTTCCGCTGTGAGATTCTATTTTGTTTTATTTCTTCTCTGTTTTTTTTCTTATTTACCCCATAACAATCCGCCCTTGCTTATGCTTTGAATTGGCACATGTGTCGGTTTAAAGTGTGCGAAAAGGCGTGATGTGTATGCTTTGAATTGGCACGTGTGTCGGTTTAAAGTGTGCGAAAAGGCGGGATGTTACAGTAAATAAGAAAAAAACAGAGAAGAAATAAAACAAAATAGAATTTCACAGCGGAAGGATAAAATATAATAATCAATATACAGTTCATGATAACTGTTTACAAAATATTTATTTTTCTTATACAATGAATATCGGAGTTACACATACCAATACAATCAATGCAGCGGAAATTTAGAGTGTGGTGCAATACTATAAATAATATAATACGGATTCTTCGTCTTCGTCCTCCAAAGCTAAAATCTTCGATCCTGAAACGCTCGGACTGACCTGAGCGAATTTGAAAAGACAAAAACACTCGAGTCATACTAAAAGATCTTATGTGAGTTAAATTAACAGAAATAAATATGAGTACAGTAACTCAAGAGATGTTCGGGATTTACATCTCCTAAGGATCCGTTAAACTATTTACTATGTAGTATATTGCACTATTATAATAGTGTCTATTTAGAAAATAAACTTACTTTTTAATAGCGTTAAGGGGTTACCCATATAGCCCTTAACACAAATAATGCCAATAGTCTATACAGTACCGTAATACCTCCTGATCGGGAAGCTACCAGAGGATACTCCATAGGTACGACTCAAATAGAAACTCGTAGTAAAGGCTCGGTATGGTAGGTGACACGGCACAACTAGGCAATGCCAGGGTAGATATACCAATTGCTATACAGGCTGGTGGAAACGCGTAGCCGCAGTTACCGCCCACCTCGGACTAACTCCCCAAATCAAAATATAGAAGTGGCCACTGAATCAATCCAAAATCAAAGTATAATATCGAAGAGGAGGGTCCGATCAGAGGAATGACCTCATTGGCCTGAGAATCGCTCCTGTTTTAGCCACCTTATGCCAACTCACGGGAGTCGGGTCCACGTATTTACCTTACAGGAAACGTCACCACCACCTACTTCATTCTGGAATCTCCACCGCGTACACGGTTAGTCAAAGTGGTTTTCGGTATCAACAGAGAGTATGTCCATATCCGATCCCGGTCACTTTGCCAACCCATCGTTATTATAACACCGCGGTCATTTAAAAATAGGTTATACTTTAAAAATTAGAATAAACATTCCATTTCATAACCATGAATACGATATCATTTCAAACCCAAAGCCATATTTTATCACTTATCCCAAATATAATTCTTTTCCAAAATCATAATGCTTTAACTTCATAACGTCTGAAAATCAAATATCTCAAAGCATAATATTTTGAAAATCGTAATTTAAAACCATAACTTCTAAAAACTTGAATGGTTTGGACATTCAACGGTATATGAATTAAATGGTTTAACTTAAATGTTACTTTGTAAAGAAAATAGTTCTCATGGCTTTACAAATACATTTCTTTATTAAAGTCTAAACCAAAATTTATATTATCTCTCTCAAGTTCCAAAACCACTTCAATTTATTTATATATACGTATATCCATTTTGAGTATCAATATTTCAAACTAAAGTTGGATTTTATTCTTTCAACAAATCAATTGTTCTTTTAATTAGTCTTGAATATTCATATAAAATCCATAAATAATAAGACTTCAATTTCTAGTAACAAAATATATATATTTTTCCCAATTCAAATTATACTAGAATATTCATTTCAATTTATTTTGGGAAAAATCCAATTATAAATATCATATCTTAAAATTTCCAAACTTAACATTTAAACATATGATATAAATTATTAAACTCCATTTTCTTAATTTTCTTCCATTTTTAATAAAGATTTTTATACACCTTTTAATTTCAAAATTTTCAACTTCATATGTATATATATATGGAAGAAAAATATTTATACAATATAAAATTTAAGATTATTATAAACCGTATTCCATCCAAACCATAGAAATCACATTTAAATAGTTATATATATACCGCGGTGCCTGTATATAATTTTCTATCCTATGGTCAAGTGATACGGATATTTATCATTTCATTCCGCAATTTAAAAGATATAAAATTTTGCGGTTATATATCATTTCAAACCACAATCCCGAATGAAATGAAATATGCATGATAATTTGCAATTTAATGATATACAATAAACATCCATTCATCAACATCATCCATCATCCAAATCGCAATCATCAATCAATATCAATCAATAACAATATTATTTTTGATACTACATAACAGGTAATACTGGCAATTTTATTCAAATTAAATTTAACAGCTATTAATCTACAGTCTATATTCAGTAATAAATTATATAACTGTTAACTAGCAGTTCATATACAAACAAATAAATTTTAACTGTAAATTTATACGCAATAAATTAATTAAATTAACAGTTAAATTAAATAAATGCAATTCAACAGATATGAATAAAATAAACATGCCAAATACTCATAAATAAATTTCTATTCATTTCTAAAATTAATTTAAACAAACATAAAAGCTTCTAGTAGTTGTGAGTGGGTTAAAACACTCACCTTTTGAATTTAAATCGAATTTAAATTCGATTTAAACCCAAAAATTCGCCCTTCTCGGAATCCGTCCAAACCAGCGTCATCAAGTCCGGAATTAAATTACGATCCTAACAAAAGAAATTTCGTGTGAATCCGACTTCGTATGAGAAAGTTATGGCGAAAAATGATGATTGAATTCAAAATTGAAAATAAATAAAACGACACACATTCATCACTTACAAATATATGTGCCACGTCACTCCTTCTATTCCCAGAAACGCACGCGGCCCCCTTCCAGAAACCCTATGCATTCGTGAACCCCTCCCACGTTTGAACGCAGCTGCCAGAATTCGCCACCTTCACGTTCGTCTCCGATCAAACAAGGCTATCGCGGCCAAGCTCATCATCCCAAATCGAACCGCCTTCCTCCAAACGGCCACGCGGGCACGAAAATCTGTGCTCCCAGCAACAGCCGCCGATGTAATTCGAAACCCAAATCGAAGATCTACGACGATCTAACCGTTGAATCGATGCAAAAACCATATAGATGCGATCCCCATCGTCCACTCTACAAAACCCAGAAAAGGTTTGACGATCCGACGAAGTTTGCGACGACGATGATGAATGGTCACGGACTGTTTGAATTAATTCTGGTCAAACGAATGTTCATAACAGAAATGAATTGCACCAGTAGATTACGTGCCTCGAGAACATTAACATATATTTCTGTGTAATTTTTCTGAAGTGTTTGCATTTTCACTGAAATTTGGATTGGGGTAGATCTAGGTTTCATTCATTTGAGGAGGAGAAGGAGATGAAGAAATGAACGTACAGCAAAAGGGAAAATAAAATGGGGCTAGGGTTTATAACCGTGCTTATATAGGTAGACTAGAGATAGCGTAGATGGATCGGATAAGTGAACGTACGAAACAAACTATGGCCCAAAAATCCCGCTATGCCTCCGGAACCGAATTTATTAAATCTATATATCCAAATAGGTATTTTAAGATATTCTGAACGCGATGGAAAAAGTTTCACGTCCAAATTTGATCGTATGAAGAAGTTATGCTGAAAACAAAATTTCAAAATTGATTTCAAATTGATTTTATTAAAATTGATTTCAAGGCGTTTCACGCCCGTACGATCAAACGACAAGTCCGATCGATACGAAACTTGAAACCCTATAATAATTCACCGATACGGATCCGATGAAACTGGTTTCGTCGAAATCCGAGTCCGTGGCCAAAATGGCTATTTTTAATATTCATTAAATAAATTAAATAAATTATAAAAATCCAATTTTTACATCTAAATTCAAAAATTGACCAAATTTTCTCCCTTTAAATTTTCTTAACTATTTACTCCAATTCTAAACAATTTAAGTGTCAATAGTTGTTCTATTCATCAATTCAAATGTGAATTCTTAACTTCAATATTAATTCCAATTTTAATAAATTCAACATTATAAGTTTGATTAAATTTATTAAATTCACTTTCTTTCTATTATTCAAGGTTATTGATGTCAATTTAATGAAACTAACATTGGCTCAATATCTGTACATTAAAATCTCAATTCTAAACTTGGATCTCAACTTATGAAATAGTTAAATAATAAATTCCATCTAAATCTACATCTTCCTACTATCTAAATATTTAGAAAAATTACTTACCACTTTTTATTGTAAATTTCTAAACTAGTAGATTTGTGTCATTTCTAGCCCTCTGGATATTTTATATTAACTAAAAGCAAATTTACATATAATTTCCATCGTCAATTATTTTAGTGAATAAATCTTCAAAGGTTACTGCAATTAATCCCCTAAATTGCAATAAATTCTAATAAATTTGACTCTATTTGATTACAACTCACAAATAAATCAATTATTCCCCAACTACAAAGTTACCGTTTCTTATATATATATCACTACAGTAATACTTCCAAATGTTCATCTTTTGTTTGCATAAATTACTGTATTCAATTGAATTGTAATATTGTTAACTTACACATAAATAAAACTTAACAACTAATAGAATAAATAACTTACAAAATTTGTTGTCATAAATATATTTTATAAGTCTACACTTAATTATTATCTTACAATACGTTTTTACGTTACTATAAAATTTATACACTCTTCCGTTACCATATTAATAATTACTAAAGTAACGTTCATTCTTAATAACAACGTTATACTATTCAACATAAAAAAGGACTCCATTCCCCAAATACATTCATTTATATTTATTCCCTTAAAGTTCTCCTTTATTGACTAGACACATTAATTTAGATTCATTTACATCTAATGCCCTTCTTAGCTATATACTCAATACACGTTAAATCTACATAATTTTTACCCTTTTATTCAAATTCACTTATACCATCAATAACAAAATGTTGCCCTAAATTTAGATTCAATTATATACGTTAGATAAATGGGTAAACTTTTGTAATTATTCCATATATGAAAATATTTTTATGCATACATTTCCACTTACTTACTATGCATTCATTTATTAAATTACTAATTGCCTTAGTCAACTTATCCCCTATTTACTACCAAATTTCAAATTTAATTATAGCTTATCAATACATAAAATTTACATAGGCAAAACAAATTTTATTACTATCTTAAGTCCATTTATATTTGACAACATTCATTAAATCTCCTTATCAACACTTATTGCATTGATTTATTCAGCGGTCACCTTTTATTTAGTTACTATCCATTTTACAATCCAATGTAAGTCTTCCACTATTTATTTTATATTAAATGAATTCCATTCTACTTAATCTTTTTTATTGATATTCACTAATTCAACCCTTATATCAGTTTCTTATATTTAACTTTAAATCAAATTGTGACAATCTACATTATCCAAATCTATTGTCATAAAATTTTATTGTTACACTAAATTACAACTACTATACCAAATTTATACATTTATTCTAAATTAGATTAGAAATTATATTAATTCAATTCATTTAATATTATTAATTTAACGGGTCGTTACAGATTAAGAGGGAGTTATTAGGATAGAAGTAATATTTTATAAACAAAGGTTGTCATCATCAAAAAGGGGGAGATTGTTAGTCCATGAGATGATGGTTTTGATGACAACAACCTTAGAATAGATTATAAAATATAAATACTAATAGTATAAGTTTAGACATATATGTATATGCAGGATTTAACCATGCAGGTACCAAGAATGAAGACTGTACAGTACAAAGATTCAAGATATCAAGATTGAAGACTCATGAGTATCAAGATTATCAAGAGTTCAAGAATTCAAGTAATTTATTCTTTAATTAGAAATTTTGTTAAAACTCCTAGAAAAACATTGGCATCTTAAAATCCAATTTATTCGTGAAATGGAATCCACTTCAAGCCTGTTAAAGGGATAGAACCCTAAGTAGGATGGAACCTACGAAAAATCTAGTGGAACATTGTTTTGTATCCCCTAACCTTTTATTCAAAATGATTTTTCAAAATTATATTCTGTTTTCAAAATGATTTCAAAACCTTCCTTTTAAAAGCATCAAAAACATCTATCCTGATTTCAAATACTTTTAGCCTCAAAATAATCTTTAATTTCAAAATCAAATTATCCTTGTTTTTAAACTATCTTTTAAATATAATATATTTAACTTTTAAATATTTATACTTAGATTTTAAATATAAAATTATATTAAAATTTTGTATATATTATTCTTTATACTTACTTATGTATTTTAAACATAGTCGAGTATATTTATAAAGTTTAAAATAGTTTTAATATAAAATATAGGTTATTTTCAAAGAAAATCAAAACACCAAAAATCCCTTTGGAATGTTGACATACTCATGTACCCCATGTCGACATGGCGTCAGCTGAGTTTAAAATTTAAATTTCAAAAGAAGTGTCTATTCGTCATAACTCTTTATGAATGGACATAACTGTTGTTCCTCTATAAATAGGGGTTAGTTTCAACGAATTTTAAGACAGTTTTTTTGGTTTTTCACTCCCCTTCTTCTTCCACATTTCTATATAAAAATTCTTATCATTACTCTGCTGAAATCAACATTGAATCTAACTAGATTATCTCTGGTTTGATTCTCTATCACTATCTCAACAAGATCCTCAGTGCTATTCAGAGTTATAGGCTTTTTGTAATCAACTTAGCGAGAAAAGGTGTGATTGTAGCCTTGAAAATCAATCAATTGTAAAAGGTGTTATTGTAGCCTTGGAAATCAATTGGGTGAACTTGTTGCTCGAGAATCAAGTATCTCTACCCAGAGGATTGCGAATCTGGAGGGTGTACCTCGTAGCCTTGAAATCGAGGGTGTAATTGTAAAGATTGTTTTTGAAAGGAAATCCGTACTTGTGTGCGGGACTAGATGTAGGGTAACTCCGATCCAGTATAAAATCCAGTGTGTTCTTTCCTTTACTGCTTTTACTTTATTTTGCATTTTTGTTTGATTCTGTGATCATATCTGTGTCTGAATATTGCATATGTTTGTGTTTAAATTAACAAAATCTCAAAAAGACTTAACAATTCACTAAAACACTATTCACCCCCCTAGTGTTCGTCCTTAGCATTAAGATCCTTAATCCGCATTTCTCACAACCCCTAGGTTCCCTTAGGAAACATGAGTAATACATTGTTCAACATTTGGAAAGCATTATGTACTCTAACCTTAATGGATTCATCGATATCCATTCTCAATGCATCTTGATTATGAACATTTAAAATGATGTGTTTTATAATATTGTGATACAATACTCATGATTACAACTATTTATAATTACTATCATAAACGCACCACTAACGGATTTTCTGTTAATTACATTTTAATTAATATTTTAATTATTTATAATACATTATAACAAATATATAACAGAAAACAAAACATTTTTATTACGAATGGGAATCGATTACAGAGTTAATTAATTTATACTAAATTACAAAATTACCCCTATGGTATGCTCCTAATCATAATGGTGAAATTAATTAAATTATGATTATAAAATAAATAAATAAATAAATAAATAAACCACTTCGGTAACTGTTACGACCTCCCTATACCATCGCCACCAGTAGAGTATAAATAGTGCGCTACAGTCTTGCTTGGCCAGTATAAGACAGTCATCATGGTTTAGAATGAACAAATATAGCATATAACTTTTCGTATATCTCATAGCGCATGGAAAAAAATATAATATCATATATACAACAGAAGAGACAGTGATAATAGAGTGAATAAATCATCATCGGAGTATAATATCCATGGAGTTATACATCAATATTAGAGTTTATACAATGCAAAAAAACTTAAAAACTATCTCAAATTCAAATAATAAGAAGTTGATGCAATGGCTCCCCGGTATTGCACAACGGAATAAGATAGAGTCCATATAAGAATATAACATGAGATAGATCCATCTAGCTTGTCCTCTGAACCACTACTGCGTCACCATAACCTGTTATCTAGTATACTCATTTAAGGGTACCCAAGATAATAAGAAGCAAAACATTAAATCTTGCATCAAACAACAGTATGGTGTGAGCGGTAAACAAATCTCAAGATATTATATAGGTAAATAAGGTAAGGAACAAGAGTATGTGAACTATATCCGACTTGTCTCTGTAATCAAAGAGTTAGCACGTAACAGTATAATATGCTACCCTACAATATCATATAGGTACAATACAGAATACCATAGTGGATTTTCAAATATCCCTATCTCCAGTACCTACTCCCAATGATATCTTCGAGTGATAGTCCACTAAAGGAAAGAAACCAAAGCAATCATAGCTTCCATCAAACATACTCACTATCGCTCATCCCTATGCTCTGAATATATGATAACTCGTATCGCCTTCCTAATGCCATGGAATAATGGAAAACCCGGTTCTCTTTGTACTCTCATATCACGTAGCCTAAAACTTGATACGTGTCTCATAACCTCAAATCAAGACACTAGACCCAAAGCCATTGGTCTAAGGTATTTAGATCTTCGCTACCAATCCATGGGCATCCCTACTTATACCCCTATTTCGAGTAGAAAAGAAAACACTCCAAGTACCAATGATTCCTTAGTACATACTTATCTGAGCCTTCCTTTGCTACTTTGGGACACCAAGTCCTTCTTGTTTAATCCAATTTCCATTATTCATGAGGAACCCTTCCATATTCCCTAATCCTACAGCTCCCTCTATTACCGAACTAACATCCAAAGACTTTAGTTTTTCATCATGTTGTTATATCATTATCCAACCCGATACGAACAAGCCACAACCTCCTACATGATCTACAGAACATCAACAACAGTCTTCAGAAGTTCCACTGCCAACAAACCCTCCTCCTTAACTCGGTGTCGAGTTAAGCCTTTAATTCGGGTCCGAGTTACACTGAGCCATATTTTGGTCAAGTCTCCCTCCTTACTTCTAGTACTCATCCTCCATATGCCTTAAAAATCCCTACCTGTCAATCATAGCAACTCGGTCTCTACTTCCAAGCATCCAACTCCAAGTTCAAGAAGCAGCTCGTTATCACATTCTACACTTAGCTAATTATCATAAACCTTGTTGTGGAACATCTCATCTAGTGAAGCAATATCCGTCCTTGCCAACCACTGACTCATAAGAGCTACCACCTTAACTCACCACCGACTTAAGCCCATAACTCGAGTCAGAGTTTAGCCCTTATAGGATGTGGAGGTGCTATTTATCATGTAGGCTCCTACTATGCTCTAGAGCTTCTCCTCCCAGTTTAATCCAATTCCAACCAACTTTGCCTTCGATTTGCCAATTCATCGACATGTCTGCCTATTCATCCAAAACACTAACAAACAACATCAAAGCACAACATAAGAACGTATAATAACATGCATTCACATCCAACCACATAAGCAATACATAGAATTATAGTAATCAAACAATTTCTAATCCAATTCTACAAAATCAACGAACATATGGGTATAAACAAGATGAATCACAAGGAAATTTCTAAAGAATCATGTTATATGTCATTGATTTAGGCCATAACATATGCTAACTTGTTATTTAAAGTTATAAAAGGATTCTAGATCAGAAACCATATTAAACCCTATAATTATACCATATAAACATGTATAAGATAGTGAGAAGTCATAAACCACTCATCAATTATCAAATTGAACCAATTTTTGTGTAGATCTAATCCGAACAGCGAAGAAAAGCACCTCAAATCAAGCAACTAGATGATCTCTAGGTTCTAATTATGGATCTAATCACTAGTATGCAATCTAGTTTTATTTAGAGGGCAATTTGATTGATTTTGGATGAAATTAGAATGGATCTAGGGCTAATTAGGTTTAGACCTGATTTAGAATGAAAGGGAAATGTTTTAGTTTGACTCTTTAGCCCTCTATTTATAATGCTCCCTAATTATACTAATGGTCTCACTAATAAGCTTAATTAATTATACACTAATCCTAACCATTAGCTATAAAACTTAAAACAGACATAACATTCTAACCGTAAGTCCGTTTTTTATTATGACCACTTTATAAAATGGGAAACCATCATCCTGAAGCAATGGAATTGGTTTGAGACACTATTTTGACTCCTATCAAAAGTTATAGACCAAACAAGAGTTTCAGGGTCAAAAGGGCCATATAGAAATTTGGAAAAAATCATAGGTGTATAAAATGTCCCTAAGATTCATTTAAAACTATAGAATCATATGGCTTCACACGAATAAAATAAAAATATCTACGCTCCTCCGATACATAAAATACGGGTCGCTGTATTTTCCACCCCTTTAGGAATTTTGCCCGTGAAATCCCCAAACAAGCTAAGTATAAGAAACCGTGGTTATCCCGCATGCCTACCAATCATAACCAACCATAACACATATCAAACAAGCAGCTATGCAATCAATGCTATAGTGACTAATCCTAGCATGTCGAATACTAACTTATCAAATATAATATACAATGGTGAAAGTAGATACGATAAATGTTGGATCTTACAATTCTAAGAGCTCCAGACATGTAGTCCTCATGCTCTCCTCACTCTCTCACATACAATCATCATCACATCCGCTCCATTGTGCCTTCACTAGTTTTACCGTCTTTCTCCTAAGCTAGTTCTTATTGTATCCAGCCATCGAGGTGTAGAAACTTCTAGTTCTACTCAACATCTTCTAGCTCATCCGATGTGATCATCACGCCTGAGTCATGCGCAAACTTCCATAGATAAGAGACATGAAAAACATTGTGCACGCCCGCTATCATCTGTGGTAAGTCAACCCTATATGCTAGCTTCCCAATTCACTCGATTATCGGAAAGGACCTACGAATCTCGGTGCCAACTTCTCTTTTCTATCGAATCGAACTATATTCTTTGAAGGAGAAACCTTTACAAACACCATATCTTCGATAGAAGACTCTAAATCTTTTCATCTCTTATCCGCATAGCTTTTCTGTCGATCCCGAGCAGCTTTCATTCATTTTCGAACGACCTCAATCTTCTCCAAAATCTCTATGATCATATCTGGTCCAAGTATTAGTTTCTCACCTGTTTCCTACCAACATGAAGGAGTGTTACATGGTCGACTATACAATGCTTCATATTGAGCCTTACCAATACTCGACTGATAACTATTATTGTAGACAAACTCCATCAAATGCAAATGATCATCCCATGATCCACCAAAATCTATAATGCATGCTCGTAAGAGATCTTCCAATATACGATTTACTCTTTCGGTATTTCCATCCGTTTGTGGATGATAAGCTATACTAAGAAGCAACTTCATCTCTAATGCCTCCTATAAGCACTTTCAAAACCTATTAGTGAACAATGGGTCTCAGTCGCCCACATTGCTCTTCAACACATTGTGAAATTGAACTTTCCATTTTACATACAACTCCGTCGGCTTGGATCTCATTCTACTTGACTTGATGTATAAACCTCACACTCCTAGTCAATTGATCTACTATGACCCAAATGCCATCGCACTATACTCGAGTCCTCCGCAATCCATCTACAAAAACCATCGTTACTTGTTCTTATTTCCACTCAAAAATCTCTAATAGTTGCAACAATCCACTAGGTTTTTTCCACTCTACCTTTATTAACTAGCAGTTCGTGCACTTGGAGATGAATGCCCCAACATCCTTCTTCTTGCCTTCCTAGTAGTAAGTTCACTACATATCAAGGTATATCTTGTTACCACTAGGATGAATGGTTAATATAGAATGGCGATACTCTCTTAGCACTTCATCTTGCAATTCATCAACATCGAGAACCAACAATCCTCCATCCATACGAAACCAACCTTCTCGATCGAGTTTGTATTACTTCGACTCTACTCCTTCTTCTATCTTTGTTATGATCTCCACTAGCCTAACATTCCGCTTTCTAACTAATACCGATCCTTTCAATTAGAGTAGGTCTAATTGATAAGCTTGCCAACGTTTTAGATTCTAGTTCGCAGTGAGGCTTGAAATCAAATCCAGCAATATACCATATCTGCTTCTATTCCAAGAACATTGCTCCTAAGCTAGCATGTCTTCTACTTAACGCATCGACGACCGCATTCCCTTTCCTTGAAGTATAGGAAATATTACAATCATAAGAGGCCAAGAAATTTGTTAAGTAGATTTTTGGTCTGAATAACACTCCAAAGCATTCATAATCTTGTTTTGAAAGGATGTAGATAAATTGAATGGACACCAAAACTATGCAGGTAATAAGCGGCTAAACGTAAAGAGACATGAGATTTATAATGGTTCGAGACTGAGATCCCTACATCCATTTTGAAGGTTCTGCCTTGAGCTTTTATTCCTCAATTTGATGTATAAGTACTTCCATTACAAAGTCTACCAATAATGATCTTTTGATTAAAGCTTTCTAAATAGAGTAAGGAATAATGGAATGATTGTAGAATATCAGAAAATCTCCTCTTTGCACCTTTTCAGTAGCATGTGGTTTTTTATTTATAGTAAATTTATGGTTCTCCAATTGGTGCAGGAGCTTTCACGTGATTGGTGAACTGGCTTGCTATAGGCGGCTTGGATTCAAACATTTGTTATCATCTTGTTGAGAGTGCTTTGATGTAGATAAATGAAGTGTTGATTTTATATATATTTCCATTGATTCCTTTCGTTTGTCTTGACCGTTGATCTCGGTCCAGAGCTATCTGAGCCATTGATTGTTGATACTTGTTGAAATGTCTTTGGTCTCGGTAGTTGCTGCTCTTAGCTGGGTTTGTTGTCTTAATTGAACAATGGTGTTGATCTTAATCAATATCTTTACTCTTGCTTTTGAAACTCGAGTTCTCGGATATTGATACTAGTTCTTAAGCTCTGGTGGAAAACAAATAATAGGTCTCATAATTATAAGCCAAGGAGCTTTTGTTTCGAACATTAGTAATATGTATTAGGTATAATTATAGTGTAACACATGCCCTTAAATTTTACCTCGTAAAATTGGTATAAGGTGGACTTTGGGAAGAAGGATGTCTTATCATGCTTACTACTTGGCTTGTTAGTTCCATTCCCATCATAAGGTTGACTCGAGCCTTTATGCGAAGTAGTTATCATGAAAATTCTCTGCAATGTTAGTTTACCGAGACAACTTATGGAGATCTGACCTTGTTTTGAAAACATATTAAAATCCAATCTCATCTAAAGGGTTTTGAAAATAATTTGAAATTTAACATCATCTAGAGGATTGTGGAAAACAATTTGAAATCTAGCCTTATCTAGAAGATCTTCGAAAAAAATATGAAATCTAACCTCATCTAGAGGATTACGGAAAACAATTTGAAATCTAGCCTCATCTATAAGATTTTGGAAAACAACTTGCAATCTAACTTCGTCTAGAGGCTTTTTGGAAATGATTTGAAATCTGAACTCATCTAGAGGATTTTGAAAAATTAATTGAAATCTAATCTTGTCTAGAGGATATCAGAAAATGATTTGAAATTTAACCCCATCTAGAGGATTTCGAAAAATAACTTGAAATCTAACCTTGTTTAGAGGATTTCAGAAAATAACTTCAAATCTAACCTCATCCATAGGATTTTGAAAAATGATTTGAAATCTAACCTCATCTAGAGGGTTTTAGAAAATAACTTGAAAACTAACCTCGTCTAGAGGATTTCAAAAAACATTTTGAAATCTAACCTCATTTAGAGGATTCCGAAAATAACTTGAAATCTAACCTCATATAGAGGATTTTGGAAAACAAATTGAAATCTAACTTCGCCTAGAGGATTTCGAAAAACAATTTGAAATCTAACCTCGCCTAAGGGATTTAGGAAAATAACTTGAAATCTAACTTCGTCTAGAGGATTTCGGAAAATAACTTGAAATCCAACCTCGTTTAGAGGATTTTGGAAAATAATTTGAATTAACCTCATTTAGAGGATTTCGAAAAATAATTTGAAATGAGTGCCTAAAGGCGAAAATACTTCGATACTATGCTCCAGTCATCTGGACTTGGTCTCATATGGGTATCAGGTTTTAGAAAACTATTAGTGGCGGTATAATGCTTATATTTTGTACGTGGCTGACGTGACTCACTATACAACACCGTGGACGATACTTTTGACCATGGCTTACTCTTTGCATGAGACGATTCGACCGTGGCTCACTCTTTTGCACAACACTTTGGCTATGGCTCAGTTGGTGTATTCGGCACGGTCAACTTCCCGTGGCTCACCCTTTGCACGACATGATCGGCCGTGGCTCGCTATTGTTGGGGAACTACCCAACGCATGGTTTTTCTGGACTACAGCTTACTATATTGGGGATTTCTTTAATTTTCTAATCTTTTTGGGGATGTACCCAACTTATAAATTTTTTGGAAATATACTCAATTTTTTAATCTCTTTGGGAATCTACCCAACGTCCAATCTTTTGGAAATCCACTAACTTATTAATTTTTTTTGGAATCAACCCAACCTACTAACCTCTTTGGGAATCTACCAACTTTCTAGTTCCTTTGGAAATCTTCCCAGTTTACTAATCTTTTGGGAATCTACCTAACTTATTAATCTTTTTGGGAATCTAATTAACTACTAATCTCTTTGGGAACCTACCCAACTTTCTAGTCTCTTTGAGAATCTACCCAACTTTCTAGTCATTTTGGTAATCTAGCCAATTACAAAACTAAGTAATTTCAGTGGAGCGAAATCATTTTCTTGGCAAAACTAAGTAATTGCTGTGAGGCGAAATCATTTACTTGCTGAAACTAAGTAATTGTCGTGAGGCGAAATCATTTACTTGGTGAAATTGAGTTGTTAAAGTGAGTTGAAAATCATCTACTTGTTGAAACAAGTAACTGTCGTGAGGCGAAATTATTTACTTTGTGAAACTAAGTAGTTGTTGTGAGGCAAAATGATTTACTTGGTGAAATAAAGTAGTTGCTATAAGGCGAAATCATTTTCTTGGTGAAATTAAGTAGTTGGCATGAGGCAAAATCATTTACTTGGTGAAATTAAGTAATTGCCGTGGGGAAGAATCTTTCACTTGGTGAAACTAAGTGGTTGTCATAAGGCAAAATTATTTACTTGGTGAAACTACGTAGTTGCCGTGAGGCAAAAATATTTACTTGGTTAAAGGTGAACTCATGGCTTTGAAACTTGCATGATGTTACTTGATTAGAGTTGTGTCATGACTAAAATGCTTTGATGTACTTTTGGAAGTTGTGATATTACTTGATCATGACAATAATCAAGACTAAAACATTTTGACGGACTTTTGGAAGTAGCATGGTATTGCTTGATTACGGCAATATTCATGACTAAAACATTTTGAACCACTTTTGGAAGTTGCATGATATTGCTTGATCATGGTAATAATCTTGACTAAAACATTTTGATGCAATGTTTGAAATGCTAATACTCAAGAAGATTGAAGTTTTGTATGGTATACCTGAGTTATGGTTAAAAGATAAATCACCATCTCTGGTTATTACTGGCGTTGTGATTTGACTTCGGGTGGTTGGAGCATGGGTCGTAAGTAACACTTTCTCCGATACTTGTTTATCATAGAGAGCTAACTTTAGATCTCGGGATTGGTAATGGCCAATAACTTGATTAACGATTATCCAAAAATTACTGTATATTTGGATCTCCAGGATCTTGATGGAGATAGTCATTCTTAACCCGACAATCAAGGACTCATACTTGGTTGCACTGTTGCTTGTTGAGAAGATGAGCTTAATCACATAGTAAATCTGATGATTATCTGGGGTTTCCAAAATATAACTGGCACCTTCACCTTGCTCACATGAGGCTCCATCTATGTAAAGTTGCCAAGAGAGTTATTTACCCTTGTTATCTTCTTTTCCAGTTTTGGCTCCGAAACTAGTGCATTCGGTAACGAAATCGGCTAACTCTTGACCTTTGATTGTTATCCAAGGCACATAAGGTATCTCATACTCGTTGAGTTCTATTGCCTATTTAGTTAATCTCCCCATGGTTTCAGATTTACTAAAACCTTTCCAAAGCGGTTAACCTGCATAGGATAGGCCTGGAAATATGGTTGAAGCTTCTTTGTTGTAAATACCAAGCCATAAGCGAGTTTTTAATTATTGGGTAGTGCTTCTCGACTGGACCTAGCCTTTTTCTTACACAATATATCGGCCTTTGGATTCCATCATCATATCTTACTAAGGCTAAAATTATGGCTTGGTCCGAGGCGGCCAAATAAAGGAATAGAGTTTCTCCATCTATAGGTTTCGAGAACCTCAAGTGCGGACTTAGATATTTTTGTAGTTCTTCAAATGCCTTTGGTGTTTATTTGTCCACTTGAACGTAACATAGGGTTGAAAATACATATGTCAGCTGACCGACTCATGAATTTGTTTAAAGCAGCCATTTTTCCATTCAATCTCACTAACTCCTTTCCATTAGTTAGGGCGTTCATGTTGGTTATAGCTTTTATCCGATCCAAGTTTATCTCCAATCCTTTAGCACTTACTATAAAACCCAGGAATTTCCTAGATTGTATTCTAAAGGTACACTTCTAAGGGTTCAACATCATCTTATATTTCTAGAGAGCCTCGAATGTCTCGGCTGGATCTGAGGCATAACTTTCTAACGGCTTAGATTTTAACCAATATATCATCAACATACACTTCCATGTTCCGACTTATCTGATTGGTGAACATTTGATGGACTAACCTCTAATATATAGCCCCTGCATTTTTAAGACCGAAGGGCATTACCTAGAATAAGCATCCATAAACGAAAGCAATTGGTGCCCACTGGTAGCATCTACTAACCGATCAATTCTCAGCAGAGGGTAGCAATCTTTTGGGAAAATTTTGTTTAAGTCAGTGAAGCCAGTATAAGTCCTCCACTTCTATTTGGTTTCTTTACTAAACCCGAATTAGCGATCCACTTTGGGTAATATACGTTTCAGATGAAGTTATTCTTTTACAACTTCTCAATCTCTTCTTGTAGAGCTATACATCGGTTCTTGTCCAAGAGTCTCCTCTTTTGAATTACGAGAGTACTTCGGTTCTATATTCAAGTAGTGGAAAATAACTGAGAGGTTGATTCCCATTATGTCATCTTGAGTCCTTACAAACACATATTAGTTATGCTTGAAGATGGAAATTAGCTCTTCTCGAGCATATGGATGGAAATAAGTCATTGTCTTGGCTATCCTATACTTATCATTTTCATTGAGGCACACTTCTTCTAGGGTCAAGATCAATTTCATCTTCTTCTTGTACAATGTGAATAATCTTTCTCTTTCTCCCAGAAGACTTATTATCTTGCCCCTACTCTATCCTATTATATCCTCTTTGATAGCCTAGTATGTAAATTAATTCTCCGACAGCGAAATCGTCTTTCCTTAGGGTAATTCTTAAGGGTTTCTTATGAACTATTTTGTAAAAAACTTTTGAGATCGCATAATTGGTAAACTAGATAGAATTTCATAGGTACCAAGACTGGATTGCACCCACCGAGAAAGGGAAGAGTTAAACCTAAAAGCAACGTTTTAGAGAGACATGAGACTCCTTCAAATATAGAGATCCATATAGTGCTCTTCATCAGGGAATATATATATATATATATATATGTATGTATGTATGTATATGTGTGTGTGTGTGTATATATATATGTATATTATTTAAGACATTCAGTTAATCTCCCTTTCTGTATGAAGTTTTCCATGACCTAGGAAAGTCATTGACATCCATTTGCTTCATGTCTATTCACTTGATGGTAGAAAAATTAGTTCTTTCCTTTCGAATCTCCTTTAGTGGATGGAGGATATCTTGGTTAATGGAGCTCTCTACAAGTTTCCAAAGAGACCTGAGATAGACTATGGTTGAGCAGAGTGAAGGCTTGGTCTTGTTTGATCTTCTTTCGAGATTGGAGAGTAGAGATAACCACGAAATCTCTTTTAGTAGGACGAGGTGGACCTGTACTTGTCATTATTACGATACTCAAGTCCTTAATTTTGTTTGTCGTTGTCTTAACCATCCCTCGGAGTTAAGAGAACTCTTAGAGAGACTCCTAAAGATGCTCCAAAGCTGTCTGATATGGAGAGCTTGAAGTTTATAGAGGGGATCACACTTTCAATCTCGGTCTTTTTCCAAGATGAAACTAGCTTGACCCTCATCATTATCTTCTTTAATGATCTGGATGCGGTGGTTGAGGGTAACTCCGAGGTTGGTTCCTCATTTCAAAGTTAATCATGGTTGGAGAAATGATGTCACTAGATTTTCCAAAATGGAATAAATGATGGAGTTTAAGCCCTTGTTCTAGGCCAAAAATGTTAAATGGATTTTACATTTGAATAACACTCCAAAGCTTTCGGAATCTTGTTACGAAAGAATGTAGATAAATCGAATGAACAACGAAATTATGCACATAATAAACCGCGAAAGGTAAAGAGACATGAGATTTATATTGGTTCGGGACCGAGATCCCTACGTCCACTTTAAAGGTTCTGCCATGAGCTTTTATTCCTCAATTTGATATACAAGTACTTTTGTTACAAAGTCCACCATTAATTATCTTTTGACTAAAGCTTTCTATATAGAGTAAGAAATATGAAATGATTGTAGAATGTCAAAAAAATTCCTCTCAACCCCTTTTTAGTAGCACGCGGTCCTCTATTTATAGTAAATTTAGGATTCTCCCGTTGGTGCAGGGGCTTTCATATGGATTGATGACCTGGCTTGCTATAGGCAACTTGGATTCAAACACTTCTCATCATCTTGTTGAGAGTAATTTAATGCATATTGATGAAATGTTGCTTATGTATATAGTTCCATTAATTCCTTTTGTTTAACTTGACCGCTGATCTTGGTCCAGGTCTATCTGAGTTGTTGATTGTTAATACTAATTGAAATATCTTTAGTTTCGGTAGTTTTCGCTCTCTATTGAACTTATTATCTTAATTAGACAATGGTCTTGATCTTGATCGATGTCTTTGCACTTACTTTTAGATCTCATGTTCTTGGATATTAATTCTGGTGCTTAAACTCTCGATGGAAATCAAATAATGGGCCTCAGAGTTACAAGCCAAAGAGCTTTCCTATCAAATATTCGTAATTTGTACTAGGTACAAATTATGGTGTAACAAACTTCAACCATCGTTCCTGTCGAAGGTTGAAATCCTTCTAAGAGAAAATGTACTTTAAGGATTTATGATCTGTAAATAGCTCAAACCTTTCTCCCAATAGATACTGCCTCCACATCTTCAAAGCAAAAACAATCGCCACCAACTCCAAATCATAGGTCGGATAATTCCTTTCATGCGGCTTTAGCTATTGACTGGCATAAGCGGAAACCTTTGCCTTTTGCATTAACACCGTACACAATCCTATACCACATGCATCTGTGTATGGTGTCAACTCTTCCCACTTGGAATGGTCAACGCTAGTGCACTCGTCAACTTCTCTCTCAGACTTACAATTGTATGTTAGTACATTAGGTCCAAAAACAAATGTCTGATTCTTCTTTGTCAAATTGGTCAATGGTGCCGCTATCTTTGAGAAGTCCTTAATGATGCATCTATAGTATCCCACCAATCCTAGGAATCTCCTCACATCTGTAGCATCCTTGGGGCGATTCCAATCTTGGGTCGTTGCCACTTTTATAAAATCCACTGATACCCTATCCCGATACAACATAACCCAAGAATCTTGCTTATTCTCTCCAGAAATGGCACTTAGAGAACTTCACTCTCAAATTATGCTTTCTTGATACCTCTAGCACAATTCTCAAGTGCGTCTTGTTCTCCTCTTTGGTTCTGGAGTAGATTAAAATATCATTCATGAACACAAGCATGAACTTATTCAACTGGTCTTTGAAAATCAATTCATAAGAGCCACAAAGGATGCTAGAGCATTGGTCAATCCAAATGGCATCACCAATCACTCATAGAAACCCGACGGCGTACGAAATGCAGTAATAGGAACACTGTCTTTCGCTACTCACAACTTGTGAAATCCCATCGCCAAATTGGGAAAACACCTTCACACTATGCAACTGATCAAACAAATTCATCAATGCATGAGAGTGGATAATTATTATTCTTTGCCACTTTGTTCAGCTCACGATAATTCACACACAACCTCAAAGGGCCATTCACCTTAGTCATGAACACAACAGGTATGCCCTAGTCAGATATGCTTCTTCGAATAAATCTTTTCCTCAATGGATCATTCACTTGCATCTCTAACTCCTTCTGCTCTCTAGATGCCATACACTCCAAAGGCATAACTACTGGTCTGACTTCCTTCATCAAGTCTATTTAAAACTCGATCTCTCTATGCAACGACAATCCAGCTACTTTCTCAAAGACATCCGGATACTCTCTAGTGATCGGTACGGATGACAACCCCTCTTGTGGAATCTCAAGTGAATATAGAAATCTAACCATCACCTATCCTTTGTAGGCAGCTAATAACTAACGTTCGTCCATCCACATTTCCGATTGTCACCAACAGCTTCTCGTAATCCACTATAACCACATACTTCTTCAACCAATCCATTCCTAAAATAATCTCGAACCCGACAAAATTCAAAACAAAGCAATCACAAACAATAGAACATCGATGAATCGATAAAACTAAACCACGATAAACCATGCAAAGGCTGGTAGAGCCTCCAACGGTGTTTATCACAATCAAAGGTTGGTCGACTATCTCGAGTCTCGATCCCAATCTGTCTACTAGGTCACCACATATGAATGAATGTGAAGCAATAATATCAAAAAAACTTGAATAGGAACACCCTAATAGAAAGCATACGTTGAATGATGACTCCTTCCCCTTCTTCACCGAGGAAGGGCTCGATAAAGTCGAGAGTGCGTCCAAAGCATATGCCTTCATTATTTACTTATCCTTCATCGGTTCTGGACAATCTTTCATCAAATGTCCTGGTTTATCGCAGTTATAGCACTTCTTCTTATCACTCACTTTACAATCCTTGGTTAAATGACCCTTCTCTTTACACCCATAATATATGGGTTCCCATTTACCCTTCTTCTTACCACCCTTGCCCTGGGGCTACTTCCTCTTTCTATTCCACTTCTTCTTGCCTTCACCACCTTGCTTTTTCTTTGGCTCCTCCTTCTCAGCAAAACAACAATAACAGTCTTAGCTTTAAGGTACAAATTCTTATCGCAAAGCCCCTTCTCTACCAGCTTTTCAAACGACTCATCAATATGGTCCACTAGCTTCTCTCCAAGGTAGTCATCCAATTCATATGATGAACCTCAAGAGAGTATCAATGAATGACATATCATACTTAGACAAATCATCAAATTCTACCACATATTCAAAAATCATCATCTCTCCCTGCTTGAGATCAGCAAATTTCTTGAACAATATCGACTTCTAACCTGTCGGAGTAAACTTCTCTTAAAACCTCATCTTAAACCGATCCCAAGAAAACTGGTCTTCTAAAGTAGCAATAGTGATAGCATTCCACCAATTCATAGCTCGGCCTTGAAGATGCCTCAAAGCCAACTTTCTTTTTATAGCATCTTCCACCTCCATATCATCAAAGATGCGCTCACAAGAATCCAACCAATCTTGCACTTCTATAGCTGACTCCATCCCATGGAAAGGCTTTCCTCCAAGGGTAGAGTGATCCTTGCTTAGCGAAATTAGCCCTAGGCCCTTGCACTAAAGCAACTCCTCCAACCATTGCATTTAGAGCATTCCTCATCATTGTTGCCATCACAACATTGAATATAGCTTAAAAATCAAGCATCGCAGCTCTTGATCCTACTCCCTCTTCAACTCCTGAAGAAAATCTCACATCATTCCTTTTATGCCGACTCATCCTTATCTGTAACAAGAATGATCAGTCTCTCATAAAGAAAACTATTTCTATAGTGCTTATGTGCATGCGACTTATACTATACTATTGTATAGTTTTGAAAACCAAATGTATAACAAGTATGCATGCTCTCGTATATATACACTATAGAACCAGTCTAAGGCGACAACTCCTTCCTTATCTCCACTAGAACGCGGTATCAACTCGGGTTAATCATGTAACCAAAGCTCTGATACCAAATGTGATGACCGCTCTTTACCACCGCACCAGTGGAGTATACATAGTGCACTGCAGTTGTGCCTGACCGATATAGGATGATCATCATGGTTTAGAATGAACAAATACAACATGTCATATATGTCACAATGCATGGGTAAAATACAATATCACATATACAACAGAAGAGAAAGTAATAACAATGTTTAAAATCATCATTATAGTGTAATATCTATAAAGTTATACATCAGCAGTAAAGTTTACACAATAAAAACAAACTTAACAACCGTCTCAAACATAAATAATAACTAGTCACTATTAAGGATTCCCAATGCTGCACAGCGGAATAAGCGTAGACCTCATATAAGTACATAATACAAGATAACTCCATATAGTTCGTCCGTCGAACAACTACTTCGTCACCTAGACCTGTTATCTAGTCTACTCATTTAAGAGTACCTAAGATAATAAAAATCAAAGCAAAATACCTTGGGTTAGACAACATTATAATGTGAATTGTAAATCAATCTCAAGATACTATATGGGTAAATACGGTAAGGAACAAGAGTACACGAACTATACCTAACCCGTCCCTACAACCAAAGAGTTAGCACACAATAGTATAATATGCTACTCTATAATATCATAAAGGTACAATACAGAATACCATAGTGGATCTCCAAATATCCCTATCTCCAGTGCCTACTCCTAATGATATCCTCGAGTGGTAGCCCACTGAAGGAAAGCAACCAAAGAAACCATAACATCCATCAAATAAGACTCACTATCACTTATCTATGTGCTATGAATATATGGTAATTTGTATGGCCTCCTTACTGCCAGGGACTAATGGAAATCCCGGTTCTCTGTGTACTCTCATATCATGCAGTCGAAAGCTTGATACATGTCTCGTAGCCTAGAGCTAGACACTATAACCAAAGCCGTTAATCCAGGGTATTTAGATCCTCACTACCAATTCATAGGCGTCACCACTTATAATACCCCTACTTCGAGTACACAAGAAAACACTTCGAGTATCAATGATTCCTTAGCAGATACTTATTTGAGTCATCCTTTGCTCCTTTTAGACACCGAGCGCTTCTTGCTCAATGCAGCTTCTATTTCACGAGGAACCCTTCCACATTCCCCGATCTTAGTCCCTCCATTACTAAGCTACCATCTTCGGAACTGACTTCCAACAAAGTCCAACATCTGAAGACTCTATCTTTTCATTATGTCATTATATCGTTATCCAACCTGATACGAACGAGCTACAACCTCCAGCACGATCTATAGAACATCAACAACAGGCCCTAGCAGTTCCACTACAACCAGACCCTCCTTCTTAACTCAGTGTTGAATTAAGCCTTTAACTCGGGTTCGAGTTAACACAACCACATTTTGGCCCGGTCTCCCTTCTTGCTTCTAGCACTCGTCCTCCAGATGCCTTAAACACCTACCTATCAATTGTAGTAACCTGGTGTCCACTTCCTAGCATCCAACTCCAAGTTCAAGAAGTAACTTGTTATCATATCCTATACTCAGCCAATTATCCTAAACCTTGCTACGGAACATCTCATCCAGCCAAGCACTTGTTGAATATGCGCTTTGCGCTATATGATTTTTGTTTGATGATAATAAACATATATACATTCGCTTAAATGTATTTGTTAACGTACTATTTTAATCTTCACAGAATAAATAAATATTTGCTGAATAAAAATAAATAACACAGTTTTTGAATTCAAACGAATATTTTATTCAAACAAATATTTATTACAACTTTGATAGTACAATTTCAAGCTCTCACTATACATATACAATTTTGACTACAATACATGACATTTCACTATTTTACATCAGCACCTCACTACATATCACTCACACTCGTATTTATCTTCAACTGCATTCAAGTTTGAATCCAGCATCTGAGCGATCTGCAAAAATATAAACTAACGCAGTAAAATTGAAAATAAAATATTTTTGCGATATAAAATAAAACATGAATTTTGAAAATGATATTTGCCTCAGTTATTTGGGTTGTTCGTCATCATTTAAATTTGAATTCATCATACACGAACAACTTGTGACATACACAGTATATTACTGTATATGCCACAAGGCCGTGCACGCCGATATATACACTTGATTGATTTACAGGGACAGGCAAGCACAGGTCAAACCCAAATGAAAAACCGAGTTCAATTCACATGCAATATATTCAAAATCACGACACGAGCACAAGGTCAAACCCAAGTTTTGAAACTGGGTTCAACACAAGGCAACTTCAAGTCCAGACAATACAGTATGAACAAGCCAAAATGAAGTTGTACAAGTACAGCAAGAAAGCAGCTCGGGTAACAAAAGTCAAGTGCAGCAATGAAACAAAATAATATGACATGAAGCAAATGAATATAGTGAATGAAATGCACAAAGACATAGCATCTGTCTCAGGTTAATAAACCAGAGAAATGCACAGTGGAATGAAGTCAAGTGATGCACATATACTTGAAAGCTACAGCATCAAGTAGACCAAGTTCATATGCAGTGATGCAAGAATATGAATGCAAGCAATACACTACAAACTGCAACATGGTGAAGACTACAAGCAACTGACACAAAAAACTCAAATGCACACATGAAGTATGCAAAGAGCTCGAGCACAAGAACATGACAGCAAACAGGAAGTGCAATTCTAAGTGAAGAACCAGACTCAAGTTAGTATACAGTGCATATATGATGCATACAAGTACAGGCCACAACATGTCAATGAAGCACAGCTGAAAACAACATGACAGTGAAAACTCAAGTCACAGTGCCATGCTACAGATTATAAAATGAAATTCATAAGCAACAACATGAACCAACTGTGCATACATGAAGCACACTCAAGGCCCAGAAACAGTACAAGGCATATCAACAGCAATGGAATCAACATGAATATCACAGGAACTCGTCAGTGGCAAGCTACAGAAATGATCAGACCAACAACAGTGTGCAACAGGGAACACAGTGTACGACTAAACATGAATACAACTGTGAACCTACTGAAGGCACTAGTGATAAACCAAAATGCCAGCGGTCAGAGAAGATGACCAGAAACGAAAATCAACATCATGTTCGAATGCAGTATCAACCAAAATTAATGTCGAAGCCGTGGAAGCATAAAGCCAAAAATCGTCACAGTCAATATTGAACGAGTCAATAATCAAAACTGTGTCAACAAAGCCGTAGTTATCACGAAAGTCAATTCAAAACCGTGTCAACCAAGGAATGCAAAAGATACGAAGATGACAAAGTCAGTTCGATCATCAATCGTTCAAGCATAATCAAACGGCCAATCAAAAGAATGTGACAAATTCAAATTATTTTATACGAACGCAAGAATAGGAGTTACAAACCCTATATAAATCAAATTCACATCATCGGCAAGTGTATCGAATTCCAGAAAGCATAAAATCAGAAAAGCACAAGCAAATAATTACATACCGAATCGAAGAAGGAATTCGATCAACGAAGCAGCTGCAAAGAGCATCGAAGTCGAACAATTATCAAAGGTCGGCGCTTAAATTTGAAAGCCCTAAATTGCATCAAAGGGACGAAGCCCCAATTTGATAAGGACGAAGCCCTAAAAAGGAACGGCCGCCATTACAAACAAAGAAAGAAAAGAGACGGGTCAAATAGCAAAGGAGGCCGGCCTGCTTTTCAAAGGGGTTTTGTTTTTAAGGGGTTTTTAAATTTAATATTAGGGTTATTTCATTTTTAATTGTTTTAATTGTATTTTCCTTTTTTCTTTTTAAACCGTTTTATTTTTTCTAGTCGTGTGACTAGGGGACAAACTACGGTGTGTAGTTTGGGAATTCGCAACTCGGTGGTTGAGTTGTGGTCAGGGTTTTGAGCGTAGAGTTAGATTAGTCAATAGCGGGTATAGCGAGTTTACGTGTGTAAGCGAGGGACTATCTAATTTCTAGTAGAAACCTTGGGGGCAGCACGTAGGCAGGGTTTTGCCGAAGCTGGGTAAATTCTGTGTTGTTCTGTTTTATTCTGTTATTTATATTCTGCGATATCTGTGCTGCTATTCTGTGATCCGTGTTAAATATTAATTAGCTTCTGCAATAATTTTTTATAATTTACACTATCACCCTATTCACCCCCCCCCTCTAGGGTGAAATCGATCCTACAGCACTATCCATTCTTGCCAACCACCGACTCATAGGAGCCATCACTTTAAATAGTCACCAACTTAAGCCTATAACTTGGATCTAAGTTTAGCACTTATAGGCTTTGGAGGTGCGACTTATCATTAGGCTCCCACAATGCACCAGAGCCTCTCCTCCAAGTTTCATCCAATTCCGAGCAACTTTGCCTTCAATTTGCCCAATTCGCTGACCTATCTTTCTATGCATCCAAAACACTAACAAACAATATCAAAGCACAACACGCAAATATAGAAATCGCATGCATTTACATTAAATCTCATAGGCAATATATGGAATTATAGTAATCAAACAATTTCTAATCCAATTCTACAAAATCAAGGAACATATAGGTATAAACAATATGAGTCACAAGGCAGTTTCTAAAGAGTCATGTTATATGCCATTGATTTAGGCCTTATATATGTTAACATGTTATTTAAAATTAGAAAAAGATTTTTAGATCAAAAACCATATGTTAAAACCTATAGTTCAACTATATAAACATGTATAAGGTAGTGAGGAGTCATATTCCACTCACCAATTACCAAATTCAACCAATTCATGTGTTGATCTAATACAAACAATGAAGAAAAGCACTTCAAATTAAGCAACTTGATGACCTATAGCTTCTAATCAAGGATCTAATCTCTAACCCGCAATCCAGTTTGATTTGGAGGGCAATTTGGGTAATTTTGGATGAAATTAGGATGGATTTAGGGCTAAATAGGATTTAGACCTGATTTAGAATACGAGAGAAAGTTTAAATTTAACTCTTTAGCCCTCTATTTATAATATTCTCCAGTTAGACCAATGGACTCATTAATGAGTTTAATTAATTACACACTAATCTTGGCTTGTAGCTTTAAAACCTTAAAATATGCATTACTTTCTGATCGTAAGTCCATGTCTATTACGATCACTTTACGAATGAGAAACATCATCCTGAAGCAATGGAATTGGTTTGAGACCCTAATTTGACTCATATTAGAAGTTATAGCCGAACAAGATTTTTAGGGTCAAAATGGTCACATAGAAATTCGGTAAAAAATCATAGGTGTGAAAAAGTTCCTAAGATTTATGTCATAAAATTATAGAATCATATGAATAAAATAAATATATTTTACAATCCTCTAATACGTAAAATATGGATCGTTATAGTTACCCTTGTCCATCACAAGCGTAAGTGGTAACAATACATTTGATGTGAAAAGGAGATAAAATGAATATTAATGTAAAAAATTAAGCATGGAAGTAAAAATTGAAATGTGTGAATTTTTTTTATTACAAAAGTGACACTTATTTTAAGTAGAGCGCGCATTAAATTGAAACGTGTGAAATTGTACTGATTTATTATAATTGTATGGAAAAAATGTTTTTGGATTTATACCCTTTAATTCATGTTTCAATATATTTTTACTACAAATTCAAGGAAAATATAACCATATGTTTATCTTAGAATATGTGTTAACAAGTGTGTTTTTAGTTTTTTGATAAGAGCGATCCTCTTGTCGAGGAGAGCACTTATTGCAAGTGTAAGTTTATTTTATTATTTTTATACTTGCTGTGGATGTTTTTACTCACAATACACCGACACAAAAAAAGTTCAAGGGACACAAAGATAATCAAGACCCCATAATAGGTTTACAACCGGATGATTGAATGGGTAAGACAAAGAAGTGACAAGATCGAAAGTTATCTAAAAAGAAATAGAAATAGAAGTGGGATTTTTACTAAGTGTGGAATTTTATCCGATACTGGACAGAATTCACTTTTTAGCACTGGACAAACTTCAATTTGTTAGTTGAAGTTAGTAGAAAACCAGCCCTATTTTTTCCAAGTTAAGAAAGAAACAACACATCATGAAGGAACAAAAGTTTCGAGCTGATATCACGGTTCGATACCGGTCACATAATAATGAACGAGGAAAATAATCTGATAGTTTTGTATATGTACCAAACAAGGAAATCAGTTTGATAGTTTGTATACTGAATCGTTTATTATCGAACCAACTTATGCCAATCAATATTGTCTATGTATGGAAAGCACCTATTTTATAGGAAATACTGACCAGATTCCATCACGACTTTATAAATATAAATAACCTAAGGATGAAAAGTAATGGTGGCCAATTTCTTTGCTCTAGAAATTACCGAATTTAAATTGCTAAACTAAAATTTTGAAACTGTATTTGTCATTCCTTTTGATGAATAGATCATTGTATTTTATATATCTGCATTGTAGTTGAGATTTACAAGGATAAATGATGAATCACAATGGATATTGGTAAGCTCTTCGCTGGACCACTATAAAAATCATGTATGTCCTTACTTTTTGCAATTTTATTTCGTAATATCTGTCTTGAATTTACTTTTAACTGAATACAATCTCATATATAGTCCCAAACTATAAAATGCATTCAATATCCATAGTTCTACATAATTTCTATAGGGTGTTTTCCTACGTTTTATGCAAACATTTTTGTTGTTTTCGCTTAGAATTGAACTTAAGAAGCTTTATAACATGCTTCCTAAATTTATGACTAAAGCAAGTGCTGCTAGTAAGGATGCAGGAAACATGTCTAACTTATTAGCAACAAGCCATGACAAAACATTCAACGAGCACCCCGTTGTTAAGAGTGGTTGTTGGAGGCGACTTGGACAAAGCAGTGAGGGAATTGAACGACCGTTTCGCTACGCAATAGCATACAATGGTGGATCAACTACTAAAATGCCATAGATAAATGTGGAAAATCAGACTCAACACTGAAGAATGAGTCCATGGGACCAGATTCAAATGAGGAGATTACCTCTGATAGTGATTCTAAATGTGATAGTAAAAGGATGAGATAGAGAGAGTTCTAGAGGCAATCTGAACGCACAAGAGTTTGGCTTTAAGGCAGGCCCGATGATATACTCGGTACTTGACAAATTCTGACCAGTTTCGACCCAGGCCTAGCTATGGCTAAACCGAGCCGTTTATGCCACGGCGAGCCGTTTATGCCATGGCTTCCTTACTCAAGCTGAGGAACTTGTCAATGAAGGACGTAAAACTCACGGTCTTGTGCAAGAGCTTTCTGTTATTTCTATCCAATCTAGCAACCATCTGGTTTTGCCAATTGCCACCAAAACCAATCAGCTCACGGTTGATGCTAAGTGAAAATTTTATCAATCCATTTTGCTTTCATGTAGAGCAAATGAAGGATGAATAGTCGCTGTCTGGTGTTAAAAAAAGAGGAGACGAGTTCTTGTGATAGTATTTGACTTATTCTAATGTCGCTGCCACCAACATACAAAATATGGATAAAAAACTAATATCGATGGCCTTATTTGGAGGAGCTGCATTTAGACGCTTAGCAATTCTAGAAATTGACCAAGAAAAACCAACCACCCTTCAAAATTTCTACTATGAAGAAGTGAAATACATGAGATTCGACGATGCTGCATCGAAAAGACAACCCAATGGACCAACACGGGAAGAGTCATCTAGTTTATATTCCATTGCGAAGGGGACTAAGAAAGGTTTCTCTAGAAAGAAGAAAGCTAAGATTCTAGGTGACTATGGTGGGAAGAAAGTGGATCACAACAAACGAAGGTCTGACCCTTGGTTCGATGCTTATAAGGATCCGAATGATACTGTTAAAAACATCTACCTAGAGGCATAAAGAGAGTTGAAATACAAAAGGACACCTCCTAAGAAAGAGATCGGGAAGGATACGAACTCAGGGAAAAACTATTGCTTTTACGAATCTCGTAAACATAACAGATAATGAATTCGACGCTTTTTTGATATCATAGTGAAATACACTAATAGAGTTAAAAGCATGCCCTATGGTCAATTTTGTAAATTATTAACTTTATAATAAAATATCGTTCAAAATAAAAGGTGCTTTTGTTTCTGTTACATACTTGTTGTAGTATGTTATAATTAATTATTTAATTTAAGTATATTTAATAGAAAATTCATAAATTGTGTGTTTTTTATGTTATTTACAGTTATAATCATGAATATTTTATCACAATATATATAATAAACACACCATTTTAAATATATATAAAATTGTTGGTTAATACAATTAAGGTCTAGCGTGGTATGGAGAAGAAGAAAAAAAAAGGGAAAAAAAGGTAAAATGGCAGCGTGTAAGGAAAATATCTTGGGCAAATAGCCTGCGCCTAAAATAAAAGGCGACTCAGATTTCAAATTCCCGCTCTCTGTTGTTTTCCATATTTTCATTTTCAGATTCTCCATTTCCTTTTCATTTTTTCCCAAATATCAAAAAACCTAGGTTTTCTTGCTTGATTCATAACTCCACTTTGTCAAATCTTCGGAATCCATTTGGCTCGAGAAGTTACTTAGTCACTAAATTCCATCAAGCTGTCAAATCTCCGGAATCCATTTGGCTCGAGAAGTTACTCAATCACTAAATTCCATCAAGCTTGCAAATCTGTAAATTTTTCCTTTTGTCCTAATCTTTGCTTGAAATCCAAACGACATGCTAATCCAGAATTTTTTGGAATCGTGGTCCAGTTTCCCCCTCTTCCAACTTGCTTGGCTAAGATTTGCTGAAGAAAACTATCGCAAATGTCAACAGTGGTGTCTTTCATGGTATTGCATGTATTGGTTTTTTTGTTTAGTTAATACCATGTGTATATTTCATTTCTTTTAAAATAGAAATTTTTGTTTATATGAAATAAGAAAACAGTTTTAAAATAGGTTTGAAAAAACTGAAACAAATCACTGTTCAATGTTTAGCGTCTTACAGGTAAGAATAGTGCGAAAAATCAAATGGAGTGGTTGCAGAGAAAGAGGACTGGTGGTTGCACGCAAAAATTAGAGATTGTTTGTTAGTACGTAATGTTGTTTGTTTTTTTTTATTTTGATTAGGTTAGTTTAGTTAGCTTAAACAAATATCTTCATTTTGTTCCATTTTTATACAACTACCTACTAGACTTGCATTAGCAGTAAAAAGAAATGAATAATTAATCCAATATAACTAGCTCAACATTTATTATTTTGTTAGTGTGAAGTTACAAATATTTGTTATACGGTGAGGACGTACTTGAGTCGAATTTGGCACAGTTAGTAAACTAGTAGTTTAATTTTTAGTATCAAATAGTTCTTATCGGTGGTGATCGTAGTCAGTTTTGGCTTGTTGTGACATTTAATCTTCCGTTGTTTCTGCGAGATCCCACTAGGAAACAATTTTTTTAATTCCATTTTTATGAGTTATGATCAACCAATAACTTCCTAATCCCATCATTTCCATATTACAGATCAACTAAAAGCTGTGAATGTAATTTAGTTTTGCTAACAAATTTAAATTATATCACAGTACTTTCCAGTACAAATTCAAAGCTTTGCTCGATTTTCAATTTATATTTCCAAATGCTTTGTCACGATCTGATAAAAAAACAATGAACTGTGCGCTCGTTATCTGACCCATTTTATAAAAAGTTGGACATTGTGCCATTTTGCTGCATTAGATCTCTTATGTATCTATAAGGAAGATGAGTTGAAAAAGTAAGCCATGGCCACTATTTTGGAAGTTTGCATTTAGATGATTTTGGGGAAGTTAAATAAAATCAACTCTTCTGTGATGTTTTTATATAGATTGTTAAGCATGTTCTTTTTCACAGTTTTATGTAGGATTTCAAGTACTATGACTGTCATCATATATAGTTGAACATAAAAATATCCATCTGGTTCCTTTTACTATTACCTAAACATATTCTACAAACCATAGATAAATCATCTTTTTGAGAAATTGTTGGAATTTAATAAGGAAAAACTTTACTGATAGCTAATGCATTTGACTTCTTTTTAAAGAAAAAGGTAAGAATATATATTTTATTGAATGCTACAATCAATGATAATCCAAAATGGCAATGTTAAAACTTTGGATTGAATAAGTACAATGTAAATCCCAACCTATTTTAACTTATCATGGATAAAGTAATTATTCGCCTCCTCTTCATATTCCTTTTGTCTTAATCTACTCATTTACATAATTATGTACTAGGTAAATACCAAGCTTCTATAAGTCAATTGACATGCTAAGCTCAATTAAATTGTGGGTATTTTTTTTATGGCTTCTAGCTCAATTACTTGTAAAAAAGTCTTTATAGGATGCTGCATAATTGTGGGTTAGCTTGCACATTTCAGTAATAGTCTGTTTTGAACATTACGAGACTTCAATAACGATTTATTTCCTTACATAATAGTAGCTTAGTGCTTAATAACTCGTGCATGCCTGCTACCCAAACTTGTAAGAATCCTTATGGGCACTATGGCATACAACATTCCTAAAGTTAAACTCCAAGACCTACTTTCTGATTAGTGGAAGGAAGTGGAATGACAAGGAAAAATCCATCAACATATTTCATGTGTATATTGTAATTCTTTCATCAATGGAAGCATCGTTTTCTACTTTGATACTACATATTCACTACCAATTTCATGCGATGGATCCATACCAATGGAGAACTTGATTTTCTTTGCAAAGTCCTATCTTGTAAGTATTAATACATCATTCATTTACAAATAAATGATTGCAAGTAATAGCAATAGTTCAACAATATAATACATGTGTTGGTGTCTGACTGTTGGAAATGGCCTAGTCACGTATTTCGTCGCTTTTTTAAGACGATCCATGGCTTAGCCTCAAAGTGCAAGGTTAGCTATCGACCACTTCATCCACATGATAAAACAATCTATAAAAATTTGGTCGATTTGCTGTTTGCACAACAACAAATCGTTCTGAATTTAACATTTTCTAATTTAATTGCTTGAAAGAATTCTGCAGAGAGAAATGATAGAGGGAGAAGAAGAAAAAAAAATTCTGTTTCCTTTATTTTTTTTTCCGCCTATCTATCATTTAAATATGTAAAATAAAAATTGTATGCATTATTAAAATGAGGGACCGTTAATAGATCTGAAATATTGTCATTCATTACGAATTTTATTACCATTAATTTTTGCAACGACTCAATAATAATAACTCAAAAATATGTTACCAATATACAACAGTTTAGAAATTATTGTCATCATTACATATTTTATTACCGTTAATTTTGCAACGATTCAATAATAATAGGTCATAAATATGTTATCGTTATACAACGTCATTTATTACAGATTTTTTTTAATAAATCACTTAAAATTCAACAATACTCCACTTGAATTATTAAAAAAACATTTTCAAGCAATTTATTAAAATATTAGATTATGCATAAGCAAATGTATCTTTTGATTTGAACCTTTGCATAGTGAGTAAGATTCAGAATATATTGGAGTGACACGTAGTCTTGAACTCTGTCTCTGATATCAAATCCTACACAACATTTCTAAAATGCTTTCAGTTAGCCCGTGCGTTAATGGTCATGTACGTCTTTCCTGGTTTAGTAAACGCTATTGAAAACTTTTTGTCCTTAAAGTTTTTATAGAAAACAGCCTCATTCTCACATTTACAAATGTGAGTTTATCAGGAGCACTCTTATAGCTCGGTACATTACTTCATATTAAGTATAGATTTCATCAAGAGTCTCTATTACTTCATCCTCTAATCGCCACGTAATACATGCTTCTAAACATTCTATGATAGCATGTTCACCGCTTATCACTTCACAACTTGTTTACCCGTTGAACCTAGTTATTAGAATCTTCAGTCATATATGTTAGGTTACCATTGTGAGTGTCTACGGGCAATAGTCCCATCATTTTGGATGTTTTATGAACTTTCTCTCTAACCAATCCTTTCGTCAAAGGATCTGTCAAATTTTTATCTCGAATATGATATACTCTAATTACATCTGAAGAGAGTAACTCTCTTACAGTGTTGTGCATACGACGCATCTGTCGTCTCTTACCGTTATAATAATGGTTTTGAACTTTTACAGTAGCCGCGATACTATTGCATTGATCAACATAGCTGATATCGATTTTTTTATAAAGGAATCTCAGCTGGCAGATTTTTTTAAGCCGTCCATTTATTCACTAGTTGTTGCTAGTGTTATGATCTTAGACTCCATAGTGGACTGAGCCAAAATAGTCTGTTACTTGGATTTTCAAGATACAGCCCTACGCGCTATGCCAAAAATATAGCCGCTAGTTGCTTTAGAATCATGAGATAAAATATTCCAGTCTGTATCCATGTATCCTTCAAGTACAACTAAAACTTTCCATAATGTAATCCAAAGTTCTTGGTATGTTTTAGGTACCTTATGACTCTTTCAATAGTATGTCAATGCTCAATACATGTCTATTAGTAAACCTGCATAATAATCCTATGATATATGCTATGTCGGGTTTAGTACAATCAGCGGCATACCAAAAACTGCCAAAGATGCTCGCTTAGCCAGAATGTCTTACATCTTCACCAGAGCTCTTAAATAGTTTTACACTTGGATCATACAGTGTACAAGCATGTTTACCGTCATAATAATTGTGTTTCTTAATATCTTCTCAATATAATGAGATCGATCCAAAGAAATTTCTTTATTAGACCTAATGATCTTAATGCCAAGGATTGCACTGCTTCTCCTAAGTCTTTCATATCAAAATTAGCATTTAAACAAGATTTAGCCGTGTTAATAATATGCATGTTTGAACCAATAATATGTAAATCATCTACATACAGATACAAATATATAATAGTGCAAACATCGCTTTCATATTTATAATAAATACATTTGTCACTCTCATTAACCTTGAAACCGTGTGAAATAATCAAGTTGTCAAAATTTTCGTGCCATTGTTTCGGTGCTTATTTTTGACCATATAAAGATTTATCTAACTTGCAAACCTCATGTTATTGTCTGTGTATTACAAAACCTTCAGGTTGGTTCATATAAATTTTCTTTTCTAATTCACCGTCTAAAAATAAAGTTTTAACATTCATTTGATGTATTATCAAATCATGAATAGAAGCAAGTAAAATTAATACTCGAATAGATGTAAATCTAGTTATAGGTGAAAATGTATCAAAAATCTACATTTTCTCTTTGTTTAAAACCCTTGGCTACTAGACGGGCTTTTTATTTATAAACCGTTCTATCGGGTTTAAATTTATTTTCAAGTACTCATTTACAGTTTATGGTCTTAGAACCAGGTGGTAAATCAACTAAGTTAGGATTGTAAATTTTTTATGATTGTCCGATGTCTGGTTCGGTCCGAGGCTGTAAAGTATACGATTCTCATTTAGGACAAAAAATAGGGCAAGAAAAATTGTATGAAAAAATATTCGTCCAAAAATGTCTGATGTATTTCTGCTGTCCAAACAATGTTCGTCCGTTGTTCGGCTTGTACGAACAATGTCTGAACTTAATACTTGTCTGGTCTGTGTCCATCTGAATCTTTTATAAGGCAGGACTAGGACACACCTTAGTTCGGTCCGATCTGATTCGTTTACACCCTTAAACTAAGTGCCAAGTCTTATTGGATTCAAGAGAATCCATTTCATCATTTATAGCCTCTTACAAAAAATGGTATCTAATGAAGATAAGGTTTCCTGAAGGTTTAAGGGGTCCCTCTCTAAAGTGTAAGCACAAAAATCCAAGTCATAATTTTTTTTGCAATTCTAACTCTTTTACACCTAGGTTTGTTTTCGAAAAAGTCGTTTTATTCATTTCTTAGGGAATAATATTACTAGACGTGCCCCCACTATTTCTTAATTTAAAGGAAATTTTAGTTCATAAAAATCAACTTCATTAGATTCTATTATAGTATGTGCATTCAAATCATAAAATCTATATGCTTTGCTATTAATAGCATAGCCAATAAATGCACATTCATATGCTTTGCTTACTGATTTATTTGTTTTAGAGCCAGATATACGAACATATGTTAAACAACCTCAAGTTCTAAAATAGGATACATTTGGTTTATGATTGTTCAAAATCTCATATGGAGAAACTTTGCTTTTAGATTTAGAAATTTCGTTCAACACATAACATACAGTAAAAAAGATTTCCCCCACCAATGTGACGCTACGCCCGAATTAAGTAAAATAGCTACAACTAGTTTAGTTAAAGTTCTATTTTTTTTCTTTCAACTTTACCATTCATTTCAGATGAGTAAGGTTCGGTTTGTTCATGTATTATATACCATGCGAATTATAAAATTTAATAAACATACTGGATTTGTATTCAGTGTCTCTATCACTATGTAATCTGTTAACTTTTTTTACTAAATTGATTTTCAATTTCGGTTATAAAAGATTAAACATTTCAAACGCATCACTTTTATTTTTCATTAGATACATATAAATAAAATCAGAGCAGTCATCAATAAATGTGATAAAATAGCAATGTCCATTTCTAGTCAAAGTTCCATCTACTTCATGTTGGAATAATTCAGCATTATGGGCCACATATTTTAATATTTGAATGTATGGGCTATCTTGGAATTAAGTTTAATTATGTGATCTATTTGGAATAAATACAACAAGACTTAAGGGGTATATTCGTCATGTAAATTTATAATGTGTGGATACCAGAGTGACAATTTTAGTTTGTTGAAGGGCCGAACTGAAAAATGTCACACTATATATATGGGGTTATGGTCCCCAAATTACACAAGTCTTATCATATTCTCTCCACCCTCTTCTAAAAAGAATTTTCAGATCTAAGCTTGTGTCAATTTGGAAGATCTAAAACCTAGCTGATCTTCTTTTTGCAAACATCAATGGATTCAGGTACGACTTCTGCTGAACTATTTAATTTCATATATTTGTTTCCCGATAGAATCAATATGGGTTGTATGTATTCAGATCTAGAATTTATTTATTTATTACAAAAAGTGGTATCAGAGCCACCCATCATTGATTTTATTGAGAAATTCTTTGGTTTTAAGAACATATGAAATTAGGGTTCTTGGATTTACAATTTTCGGTTGATTCACCCGATCCAGTTATTTCGTTCTGATTTATGAATGCTTCAATTATGGTGATTCAAAACGTGTTAATAAACAGTATTATACATGGATCCATATATTTAATGAAATATTGGATTCTGTTGATTTGACCAAAAGTTTCCTGAAATAATAGCAATTTGGATTTAATTGTGAAACGACCCGACTTTCTTACCATAGAAAATCGCATCACTTTAAGAAAGAAAGGGATAGAAAAGAGAATAGAAAGAAGAGAAGAAAGAAACAACATCAGAATCTAAACAGCGGAACGAATAAATTATATTAATAACATAAACATTACATAATTTACAATCATTATCAGAGTTACACAGATATACACACATACTAGACAGTTATAAACATTTGTCTAGTTATACAACTCAAAACAGTACAAGAAACAACTCAGAGAAAACTACACAGCGGAAAACTATATATCTATACGCAGAAGCCTCCTGCTCCATATACTCATCCACAATTCGTCAAAGCTAACCTGAATCCTAACCTAAATCCCTTGGCTACTCGTAAAAATTTGAGTACCCAAGAGTTTATGAAAAACAAAAATAAACTCCGGGTCAGACATGGGTGTGGTGTGAGTAACAGATTAAAGTTGCTTAACTTTTAAAAACCTTTTGAAAAGAAAGGTATCACGTAAGACTTCCCACACATAAACATGGAAAAGTTTTTACCATACGCTAACCAAAACATTTGATAGGAAATCCGATGATATTATAATAGTGTCTAGGGTTTTCAAATAAATAAGAAATAGCCGAAATTGTTACATTTACTAAATTCCAGCTACTAGCCACAAAGTGGGTAATACAATCAAAACCGTTGGCGCTTATTGGATTTTGGATTCCATTCAATGGCAGGGCTACTGGGATACCGTCCGTCACAGTACGTGGCCTAGATCAACGTACCGAGGAGTAAGCCCGCTCCCCTGCAACACAAAGCTGAACTCATTCCTTACTAAACAGTTCCGACCAAGACAACCCTGTGGTTGTAGCTAGAAACCACCCACACAGCCGAATATAAAGGGACTTCTAGACAGGGGTAAATCTCGCTCTCCAGTGGGTGCGACCCACGAAGCCTTGCTGCACCTCCCCTGTTTTAACCATTCCCGGTTGATGAGGCTTGATGCTACGATTACCTTTATAGGACATATCACTTAGAATGCTCATCGTCCACCTGACGATGTTCTGAAAGCATTCAATCCATACAAGTTCGTTCCGGGTTCGAGCGAAACCGAAGGCATTATCTCGTTACACTCATTTTGGAATCACCCTCAGAGTTAACGACGATAACCCTTGCACTCTGAACCACCATCTCGAATCTATAAGAACTAGTCCGTCAACTCATTACGGAATCACCCCTAGAGTTATACTGACGTATAGTCCTTACACCTCGAGTCTTCACTCTTCACATAAGATTCACGACCTAACGTTATTTGGAATCGATGTGGTTTTCGATCCAAATATGGAAACCCGATCCCGGTCTCATCGAAATCCAAAGCGTGTCTTTTAGGTCCAAGTTGTTTTAAAGTTTTTATAATAATTCAATTACAGTATCTATATACACACAGATAGATAATTCATAAATCAGAATTGATAATCAACATTATCAAATAACAGGTAATCCACATTATCAATATCAAATAGATATTACCTATATCACCATCACAATAGATAACCTATGTTAACATCACAATACAACCAAGCATTCATTCCACACAACATTTCTTATCTCATTACTGAGATCACAAAGCATCCAAGACAATCAATGTCATCCATTCATACATAAGCAATGATTTATTTCATCACAATATAATTAATAAATTAAATTAATTACTTCACCAATATAAATCTTGCTTACTCGATCATTTAATTGATTACAATCAATTAATATTTATTATTAATTACCTTAATTAATCAACCTTGATTAATTATCCTTAATTACATTCATGTAATTATCCTTTAATTAATTTCACAAATTAATTATACTTAACCAAATTCAGTAATTAACCTTTAATTACTTCAATTAATCAATTAATCATAATTAGTTAAATTTATCCTTAATTAATTACATTAATTAATTGCCTTTAATTACTTATTGTTGATTAGTTAATCATAATTAATCAACTTTAATTACATCATTAATTATAATAATTAATGATCCCCTTTTATTAATTACCTTAAGTAATTAACTTATAATTATTAATCATCCCAGATTAATTACATTTAGTAATTAACTAACTTAACAAATTAATTATCATTTAATTAATTTCTTAATTAATTCCTTGATTAGTTACTAAATAATTAAACCAAATTACCTCATACTTAAACATCTCCACTTAATTACAATCATGTAATAATTAATCAATTACTTAACTAAGAGATCTTCAATCCATTAATTACATACAGTAATTATTTTTAAAACTCAAGTGTTTAAAATTAATTAAACTTAATTAATTAAATTAAACAAACACATTAAACTAAATTAATTACATTAAGTAATTAATTTCTTAATTACTTTACTAAGTAATTATACTCAAACCATTCATCATTGATTATCATTAAATTAATTAATCTAACTAATTATAAAAATTTAACCAAATTAATTAATTGTTAAATAATCCTGGTTAATGACCTTCATTAACCATCCTCTAATTATTTTATAAAGTAATTAACTTAAATTAATTACCACTTAAATTATCTTTAATCATTCATTAATTAAAGTTAATTATTAAATAAATTGACCTTGATTTAAAACTTAATTACATAATTAATATTATTCATTCATCATTAATTAATAATCTAATTAATGATCTTAATTATAGATTAATTAATCATTAATCAATTATTAATTCAGAATTCAATTAATTAATTAAATTAATTAATTAATCTTAATTACCTTATTAATTAAATTAATTCTAAAATATTAATCTTAATTAAATTTTCAAGATAAAACATAACTTAATTATGTTTAAAACAATTTAATTGAAACAAAGTACTTTTTGAACTACTTTTAAATTTTCATTCTAAATATAAGTTTTAAAATAGAATAATTTTAAAACTTATCAAAGTTTAAATAATTTAAAACTTTTTAAATTGCAAATCAAACAAGTGCTATGAAAAATTTTAAAATTAAATTAATTTCAAAATTTTAGAAATTTCAATTCATTCTTAGTTTAAAACTTTCAAATTTAAATCTTCTTTTAAATTTAAAACCGAAGTTTATTTTTAAGCTTAGATTTCCAGATTTCAAATAAATCTTCAAATCTTACTCATTTTTTTTTAAACTTCATTATTAAAAGGTTTAAACTGTTTTACCAAAACAAAATAGTTAATTAAGTTAAAATTTTAAACTTTAATTTTTTATTTAAGAATTGGAATTTGAATTTAAATCAGAAATTCAAACTTGAAGTTGAATTTAAACTTAAACCTTACTTTAAACCTAAAATTACAGATTTTTTAAAAAAAATTAAAAACCCAGATTTTAAAACAGTTTTTCTGAAACCTGTAAATTACAGTTCAACCCGAGGTCCCCTGGTACTACTTCGGGTTTAAAGCTTGATTACTCCGAGACATCATCTTACTTGCTTCGAGAAATCTCAAAGATCTCCGCTGCAACATCCAAAACCCCAACATTTCACCAGAATCTCATCGCCGTGTATACGCACGGCGACCACCGCCCCTACTGGTCATCATAGATGATCAAACCACAACCAGAAACCCATCAATACCCTAACACAATCACCAGATCGAACAAATAAACAAGAATTCAAAATTTAAGCTCTAAAACCCCAAACCTGAAACATGTTTCAGGTTTTTATCCCAACCTGTCAACAGTGACTGTTCGCCACTCCGATCATCTGACATTCAACCCCTCCGGCCTCGAGCTCCTTCACCCTTCAACTACACAATCACCATTTATCACAACACTCGATCCATCCTACACCTCAAACTGACTCAATGCTTAAACCCATTCAAAACTAGGGTTTAAACAAAGATTTTTCAAACTGCATTCAATCTAACAAATTATATCTTCATTTCTGATTTTTCTAAAGATCTATGATCCTTCCTCTATAACTCAGAAGAATCCTGAGTTTTCTCAAGTATCAGATCACAAGAATTTGACTAAATTCCCTATTTAGTTCAAGAACAAACTGTAACTAAATCTTACACCTAAAAATACTAATACTTGATTTAAAATCCAAGTTTTTGTTAATGCATTAAGTTTATGAAACTGGATTTCAATATTAATATGATTGGTTTTGATCAAGATCAACATATAATGGTACTACCTGTTTATACAGAGATAACACCCTGTTTTTTACTCACCTAAAAAATTTTAAACCTTAACTTAAGAAAATAAAACACATTACTTTATAAAGTTGAATTCTAATCTATGATAAGCAAACTCCTTTTTATTATTCTAAAACCTAGTTACTATCACAAATCTGATCAATCGTAGGGATTCTTTTAAATAGGAAGATGATCTGGGTTCACTGCAGAACATAAACAAAACATGCATACACAATCACATTTACATCAGGCACACAAACATGTTTTATCTCAAGCAACCTAATTACAGTTTAAGATTTAAATGTTACTCACCTTATTTAAATGCAGACCCTCTGTTTTGATCTGTTGAATTTTGCAGAAGACATCAAAATGCAGGCTTGACCCTATATGCTTCATGTTGAATTGATATACAGATTTGCATATGTTTTCCCTGACTAAAATGCTTGCATGCAGATGTATTTGACAAGCTTCAAACTGAGGTTGTGCAGAAAAGATGCAAGCATGATCATCTCCAGGTTTTAAGAACAGGATGCAGGCCCTTTTTTTAATTGACATGCAGATCAATGCAGATTTGAGGATTTTTGAGGATATTTCAGATTTGATTTTTGATGAGGGGTTTAATTTTGAAGAGGAGTTTAACCTGCAAATTTGTAAACAAATATTTAAACTTTGAACAGGAATTTAATATGCAGGTTTATGAACAGAATGTATGTATATGAAGAAAGTGAGTTTTGATCTTTGTTTTGATTAAAGAAAATGAAAAAGAATATGCATGAATGAAGATGCAAGCTAAACTAGATGTATTTTCAGATTTAATGAAATAAAAGAAAAATTAAAACTAAATTTTACACTTGTACAAATGTTATACACTTGTCAAATTGTTATGCAAATTTTGAACACATGTTAAATGGATGTTAAAGAATGAAACACTTGTTTTTTTTTTAAGATAATTAGTACTAATTTATAAATTAATGTGTATGTTATCCTAAATTTAACTTGTTAGTTTATTTTTAAATATGGGTATAAATTTATAAATGAAACAAAAACAAACCATGTTTATAAATAAACTTATACATATTAAAGATTAAAACAGTTAAGATTTTATACTGTTGAATTTAAATTCAAACTAAATTCAAAATCAATTATTTTCAAATCAAGTTATAAACATAAATTCAATTTGAATAAAAATTACAAATTCTATTCGAAACTTATTTATAAAGACAATACACTATCAATATTGTTTTTATAAATCTCTTATTATTAAATTAAAATCATTTTACAAGAGATTATATTTTTATTAATAAAATATCCATTTTATTAAGCCATGAAACCCTTTTGTTTGTTTATTCTAAATTTAAACTCAAGCCAATTTAATTTAAAATATATAATATTTTTCTTATAAATTTTAAAATCATATATTTATTTATGAAATAGCTTTAAAAACTCAATACTAATTAAAATCAAAATTTCCAAATTAAAATGTAAATATTAGAATTTTAAAACATGATTCATTTATTAAATTAAACCAAAATCATTTATTTAACTTAGAAAAGCTTAAATATTAAATAAATTAAAATTTCCAAATTACTACAAATATTAAAACTAGAAAACATGCTTTACTTATTAAAATTAAAACAATACCAATCTATTTAAAATATAAACCATATATTTATATTGTAAATAGAAATCAATTTATTATTTTAAAAAGATAAAATAACCAATGTAAATATTTATTGAAGATGATTATTTAATCTATTTGAATAATTATTAACAGAATATCAATATCAATTTAATTTTTAATACAGATTATTAAATTGATATTGTTAAAAATTCCGGGATATTACAATCCTTCCTCCTTAAAAGAATTTCGTCCTCGAAATTTAAAACAAAGGTAATTTAATAATCTTATTAAATTTTAAAATTTTAAACACAAGCATATACCAAACATATGCTAACAATCAAAACAACCAATTCAACCAATCAAATAAATTTAATTATCCAGACAAAATTCTGGATAAAATTTTGTCGAGTTTCCCCAGGTATATATATATATATATATATACATATATATATATATATATATACCGGGATACTCGCTCCAGAGAATCCAAACAAACAATACTATGAAGCTACAAAGCTCCTATTTAACTATATCTATAACACTAGGCAAGATATCAGACTACAGACGAGTCTGACTCAACAACCAAAACTCCAGAACCGCTGGTTCCACAACCATAGATAGATCATACATGTACTCCCTTAGAGATACGTGAAGCTCATCGGATCCCAGTTATCCAAACTGGCAATCCAATCCTGTAGACCAATCACTTATTCTCCAAGATCACAGAAAAGATCCAAAACACTTCAGAGCTAACTTCTCAGACTTACCCAATCTTATAGCTCACTTTTGATCGGAGAAAACTTCCAAAATTAAATCTCCGACTTCAGAATCCAAATCCCTCCGTCTCTTATCCACAAAATCTCTTCGGACAATCATGGGCTGTCTACAACATTACTGATCAGCTCAACCTTCGCTGATACCTCTAGAAACAAACTAGATCAATCAACTCAACAAAATGATCTCCTCAAGATCAACCAAGATCAAGATCTCAAACTCAACTCCTCAACATCAGAAGACAACAACTTCTCCTATCCGAAAAAGAAAAGCAGACGCACTTCCCAAACTGCTTCCGCTACTCAACTCTGATCTGAAGTAGAAGAGAATGCTAAAGAAGAACACTAGTACCGCTCAACAACACACTCTAGAGATATGGTTGAACAAATCCATAAGAAACTTTCAGAAGTTCCTCCAAAACTCTGAGCTGCTACACCAATTCAATACTTCTGGAAACATTCTTCTATAAAGCTGAACCACCGGTATCACTCCTGGAATCCTAGACGATAAGAAAGCTCAATCTCCAGATGTGAACCAAACTCTGACTTCCTGAAGACATCCAGAAAAACTCAGATAACCCAAGAGAACATTCAAACAATCGCAAGTCACCTTTGCGATCAACCCAAACCAAATCCAAGGAAAACTGTTCTCCCTTAACCAAATAAAACAGCTTACACTTAATTAGCCAACCCATCGAAGAAACAGGTTCACTTAACTGCTTCTGAACTTTATTTCAGAAAACTGCTAAACCAGAAGATCTCTTGCCAACACCGAGAACACTCCAAACTGCACTGCTGCCACAGATGCCAAAGAATCCAAATCAAAGCTCTTCGAGAAACTCGGACCTCAAATCAACAGAAACTCCAGCTGAACACAGCCACAACATCGAAGCAGACTCGCCTCCTTAACTTTTTCCAAAGAAAACATCTTCGGGAACATCCATAGTCACTGCATCTCATCACGCAGCTACTACTTCCTGAGGTATTCAAAATACCGTCACTTGCTTCTGCCCAACCAACAGATCCACACTCTACTCATTTGACTTCAGAAATAAACTCCGAACCTTAACAGGTTACCTTCAGAGATCAATGAAATCCTTCATCACTACAGAACTTACTCGAGACGGTATTAGGGCTACAGTCTCGACAGATACACTTCCAACTTCAAACATTCAAACTCCAACAAATGATAGCCGTGTTACACACACCACTATCCCATCTACCTTTATAACTTATATTGGAAAACCTGAACAGGTAACCCAACAGATAGGTAGAAATAAATATATATATTTAAAATTACAAATACGCTCTCTCAAGAAAGACACCACTACAGAGCCTAGGTATTCACTCAACCTAATGCTCTGATACCAGCTGAAACGACCCGACTTTCTTACCATAGAAAATCGCATCATTTTTAAGAAAGAAAGGGATAGAAAAGAGAATAGGAAGAAGAGAAGAAAGAAACAACATCAGAATCTAAACAGAGGAACGAATAAATTATATTAATAACATAAACATTACATAATTTACAATAATGATCAGAGTTACACAGACATACAACACATACTAGACAGTTATAAACATCTGTCTAGTTATACAACTCAAAACAGTTCAAGAAACAACTCAGAGAAAACTACACAGCGGAAAACTATATATCTATACGCAGAAGCCTCCTGCTCCATATACTCCTCCACAATTCGTCAAAGCTAACCTGAATCCTAACCTGAAACCATTGGCTACTCGTAAAAATTTGAGTACCCAAGAGTTTATGAAAAACAAAAATAAACTTCGGGTCAGACATGGGTCTGGTGTGAGTAACAGATTAAAGTTGCTTAACTTTTAAAAACCTTTTGAAAAGAAAGGTATCACGTAAAACTTCCCACACATAAACATGGAAAAGTTTTTACCTTACGCTAACCAAAACATTTGATAGGAAATCCGATGATATTATAATAGTGTCTAGGGTTTTCAAATAAATAAGAAATAGCCAAAAATTGTTACATTTATTAAATTCCAGCTACTAGCCACAAAGTGGGTAATACAATCAAAACCGTTGGCGCTTATTAGATTTTGGATTCCATTCAATGGCAGGGCTACTGGGGTACCGCCCGTCACAGTACGTGACCTAGATCAACGTACTGAGGAGTACGCTCGCTCCCCTGCAACACAAAGCCGGACTCATTCCTTACTGAACAGTTCCGAACAAGACAACCCGTGGTTGTAGCTAGCAACCACCCACACAGCCGAATATAAAGGGACTTCTAGACAGGGGTAAATCTCGCTCTCCAGTGGGTGCGACCCACGAAGCCTTGCTGCACCTTCCCTGTTTTAGCCATTCCCGGTTGATGAGGCTTGAGGCTACGATTACCTTTATAGGACATATCACTTAGAATGCTTATCGTCCACCTGACGATGTTCTGAAAGCATTCAATCCATACAAGTTCGTTCCGGGTTCGAACGAAACCGAAGGCATTATCTCGTTACACTCATTTTGGAATCACCCTCAGAGTTAACGACGATAACCCTTGCACTCTGAACCACCATCACGAATCTATAAGAACTAGTCCGTCAACTCATTACGGAATCTCCCCCAGAGTTATACTGACGTATAGTCCTTACACCTCGAGTCTTCACTCTTCACATAAGATTCACGACCTAACGTTATTTGGAATCGATGTGGTTTTCGGATATCCAAATATGGAAACCCGATCCCGGTCTCATCGAAATCCAAAGCGTGTCTTTTAGGTCCAAGTTGTTTTAAAGTTTTTAAAACAATTCAATTACAGTATCTATATACACACAGATAGATAATTCATAAATCACAATTGATAATCAACATTATCAAATAACAGGTAATCCACATTATCAACATCAAATAGATATTCCCTATATCACCATCACAATAGATAACCTATGTTAACATCACAATACAACCAAGCATTCATTCCATACAACATTTCTTATCTCATTACTGAGATCACAAAGCATCCAAGACAATCAATGTCATCCATTCATATATAAGCAATGATTTATTTCATCACAATATAATTAATAAATTAAATTAATTACTTCACCAATATAAATCTTGCTTACTCGATCATTTAATTGATTACAATCAATTAATCATTTATTATTAATTACCTTAATTAATCACCCTTGATTAATTATCCTTAATTACATTCATGTAATTATCCTTTAATTAATTTCACAAATTAATTATACTTAACCAAATTCAGTAATTAACCTTTAATTACTTCAATTAATCAATTAATCATAATTAATTAAATTTATCCTTAATTAATTACATTAATTAATTGCCTTTAATTACTTATTGTTGATTAGTTAATCATAATTAATCAACTTTAATTACATCATTAATTATAATAATTAATGATCCCCTTTTATTAATTACCTTAAGTAATTAACTTATAATTATTAATCATCCTAGATTAATTACATTTAGTAATTAACTAACTTAACAAATTAATTATCCTTTAATTAATTTCTTAATTAATTCCTTGATTAGTTACTAAATAATTAAACCAAATTACCTCATACTTAAACATCTCCACTTAATTACAATCATGTAATAATTAATCAATTACTTAACTAAGAGATCTTCAATCCATTAATTACATACAGTAATTATTTTTAAAACTCAAGTGTTTAAAATTAATTAAACTTAATTAATTAAATTAAACAAACACATTAAACTAAATTAATTACATTAAGTAATTAATTTCTTAATTACTTTACTAAGTAATTATACTCAAACCATTCATCATTGATTATCATTAAATTAATTAATCTAACTAATTATAAAAATTTAACCAAATTAATTAATTGTTAAATAATCCTGGTTAATGACCTTCATTAACCATCCTCTAATTATTTTATAAAGTAATTAACTTAAATTAATTACCACTTAAATTATCTTTTATCATTCATTAATTAAAGTTAATTATTAAATAAATTGACCTTGATTTAAAACTTAATTACATAATTAATATTATTCATTCATCATTAATTAATAATCTAATTAATGATCTTAATTATAGATTGATTAATCATTAATCAATTATTAATTCAGAATTCAATTAATTAATTAAATTAATTAATTAATCTTAATTACCTTATTAATTAAATTAATTCTAAAATATTAATCTTAATTAAATTTGCAAGATAAAACATAACTTAATTATGTTTAAAACAATTTAATTGAAACAAAGTACTTTTTGAACTACTTTTAAATTTTCATTCTAAATATAAGTTTTAAAATAGAATAATTTTAAAACTCATAAAAGTTTAAATAATTTAAAACTTTTTAAATTGCAAATCAAACAAGTGCTATGAAATTTTTTAAAGTTAAATTCATTTCAAAATTTTAGAAATTTCAATTCATTCTTAGTTTAAAACTTTCAAATTTAAATCTTCTTTTAAATTTAAAACTGAAGTTCATTTTTAAGCTTAGATTTCCAGATTTCAAATAAATCTTCAAATCTTACTCATATTTCTTTTAAACTTCATTATTAAAAGGTTTAAACTGTTTTACCAAAACAAAATAGTTAATTAAGTTAAAATTTTAAACTTTAATTTTTTATTTAAAAACTGGAATTTGAATTTAAATCAGAAATTCAAACTTGAATTTGAATTTAAACTTAAACCTTACTTTAAACTCAAAACTACAGATTTTTAAAAAAAATTAAAAACCCAGATTTTAAAACAGTTTTTCTGAAACCTGTAAATTACAGTTCAACCCAAGGTCCCCTAGTACTACTTCGGGTTTAAAGCTTGATTACTCCGAGACATCATCTTACTTGCTTCGAGAAATCTCAAAGATCTCCCCTACAACATCCAAAACCCCAACATTTCACCAGAATCTCATCGCCGTGCATATGCACGGCGACCACCGCCCCTACTGGTCATCGTAGATGATCAAACCACAACCAGAAACCCATCAATACCCTAACACAATCACCAGATCGAACAAATAAACAAGAATTCAAAATTTAAGCTCTAAAACCCCAAACCTGAAACATGTTTCAGGTTTTTAACCCAAGCTGTCAACGGTGATAGTTCGCCACTCCGATCATCCGACATTCAACCCCTCCGGCCTCGAGCTCCTTCACCCTTCAACTACACAATCACCAATTATCACAACACTCGATCCATCCTACACCTCAAACTGACTCAATGCTTAAACCCATTCAAAACTAGGGTTTAAACAAAGATTTTCAAACTGCATTCAATCTAACAAATTATATCATCATTTCTGATTTTTCTAAAGATCTATGATCCTTCCTCTATAACTCAGAAGAATCCTGAGTTTTCTCAAGTATCAGATCACAAGAATTTGCCTAAATTCCCTTTTTAGTTCAAGAACAAACTGTAACTAAATCTTACACCTAAAAATACTAATACTTGATTTAAAAATCAAGTTTTTGTTAATGTATTAAGTTTATGAAAATGGATTTCAATATTAATATGATTGGTTTTGATAAAGATCAACATATAATGGTATTACCTGTTTATACAGAGATAACACCCTGTTTTTAACTCACCTAAAATTTTTTAAACCTTAACTTAAGAAAATAAAACACATTACTTTATAAAGTTGAATTCTAATCTATGGTAAGAAAACTCCTTTTTATTATTCTAAAACCCAGTTACTATCTCAAATCAGATCAATCGTAGGGATTCTTTTAAATAGGAAGATGATTTTGGTTCACTGCAGAACATAAACAAAACATGCATACACAATCACATTTACATCAGGCACACAAACATGTTTTATCTCAAGCAACCTAATTACAGTTTAAGATTTAAATGTTACTCACCTTATTTAAATGCAGACCCTCTGTTTTGATCTGTTGAATTTTGCAGAAGACATCAAAATGCAGGCTTGAGCCTATATACTTCAGGTTGAATTGATATACAGATTTGCATATGTTTTCCCTGACAAAAATGCTTGCATGCAGATGTATTTGACAAGCTTCAAACTGAGGTTGTGCAGAAAGATGCAAGCATGATCATCTCCAGGTTTTAAGAACAGGATGCAGGCCCATTTTTTTTTAATTGACATGCAGATCAATGCAGATTTGAGGATTTTTGAGGATATTTCAGATTTGATTTTTGATGAGGGGTTTAATTTTGAAGAGGAGTTTAACCTGCAAATTTGTAAACAAATATTTAAACTTTGAACAAGAATTTAATATGCAGGTTTATGAACAGAATGTATGTATATGAAGAAAGTGAGTTTTGATCTTTGTTTTGATTAAAGAAAATGAAAAAGAATATGCATGAATGAAGATGCAAGCTAAACTAGATGTATTTTCAGATTTAATGAAATAAAAGAAAAATTAAAACTAAATTTTACACTTGTACAAATGTTATACACTTGTCAAATTGTTATGCAAATTTTGAACACATGTTAAATGGACGTTAAAGAATGAAACACTTGTTTTTTTTAAGATAATTAGTACTAATTTATAAATTAATGTGTATGTTATCCTAAATTTAACTTGTTAGTTTATTTCTAAATATGGGTATAAATTTATAAATGAAACAAAAACAAACCATGTTTATAAATAAACTTATACATATTAAAGATTAAAACAGTTAAGATTTTATACTGTTGAATTTAAATTCAAACTAAATTCAAAATCAATTATTTTCAAATCAAGTTATATACATAAATTCAATTTGAAATAAAAATTACAAATTCTATTCAAAACTTATTTATAAAGACAATACACTATCAATATTGTTTTTATAAATCTCTTATTATTAAATTAAAATCATTTTACAAGAGATTATATTTTTATTAATAAAATATCCATTTTATTAAGCCATGAAACCCTTTTGTTTGTTTATTCTAAATTTAAACTCAAGCCAATTTAATCTAAAATATATAATATTTTTCTTGTAAATTTTAAAATCATATATTTATTTATGAAATTTTTTTAAAAACTCAATATTAATTAAAATCAAAATTTCCAAATTAAAATGTAAATATTAGAATTTTAAAACATGATTCATTTATTAAATTTAAACCAAAATCATTTATTTAACTTGGAAAAGCTTAAATATTAAATAAAACAAATTCCAAATTACTACAAATATTAAAACTAGAAAATATGCTTTACTTATTAAAATTAAAACAATACCAATCTATTTAAAATATAAACCATATATTTATATTGTAAATAGAAATCAATTTATTATTTTAAAAAGATAAAATAACCAATTTAAATATTTATTGAAGATGATTATTAAATTTATTTGAATAATTATTAACAGAATATCGATATCAATTTAATTTTTAATACAGATTATTAAATTGATATTGTTGAAAATTCCGGGATATTACAAATTGAACCGTATCATTGGATTTATGATCTAAGAATTCATCTACATCTTTTATAATAATTGTACCATGACATGTTTGTGGTTTTGTTTTCTCCTGCAAAAGCATAAATTATTATTTTATTTGTTTGGTTTTTTTTTCTTAGCATAAAATAGCAACATGCACTGTTGAAATATTGGCCAATCTTTTACTATTCACTACTTTTGTACACTATGAATCAGCACATTAATTGATGCTGTCAGATTTGACGTATATTTTTTTTTTGTAATTTATTGTTACTACTTAATATGTTCACCTTCTATTTTGAATAGTAGCAGTTAAATAAAGTACGCAATAATCTGATACTAATTATTATTGCAAGTATTATTCATTTATGTATTATTACAGTTTCCTTGATGTCAAATTTGACATTGATATTTATGGAAAATTTATAAATGAAGGAGTTAAAATAAATTCATATACTATTTGGCGTCTTTTACAAATTGATTGTGAATATCCTACATTACAAGTGAACTAATTGAAATAATATGTCACCAAAGTGACCTCTCTTATTTTAGTTGCTCATGAAAAATGTTAGATATTTGTGTGTATTTATTTATGCGAATATTAGTCGGCCCAAAGGAAGGTTAATATCTGGCCAAATTAGATACACATGTGTGATGATAAATATGTAACAATTATAAAGTTTTACAAGAAAATAATTAATCGGCCCAAAGGAAGATTATTATTTGACTTGAATATATTGTTAATATTTGATGATTACAACAAGAATACCACTTACAGTTAATATTACTGTCCAAAGACTTGATATTAATGTTGTGCTAGGTATCTTGAGCAAAGACTTACCAATTATTTTAACTTTGCTACAGTTGTTTTATAATGTAAGCATATTTGATTAATTTAAAATTACAGCTAATTTGACTACGGTATCTGCCAATCTGAACAACATTCCTATTCTGACTGGAACAAACTTTAAGGATTGGAAAGATAACATATTGCTTGTTCTTGGCTGCATGGATCTTGACCTTGCACTTAGGATAGATGAACCCGCCCCTCTTACGGATGAAAGTTCTTCTGATATTATAAAGAACTTTGAGAGGTGGGATCGTTCAAACCGCATGAGTCTAATGATCATAAAGCGTGGCGTTCTGGAGGCATTTAGGGGTGCGGTATCTGAAAAGATAACCAATGCTAAAGATTTCCTTGCCGAGATTGAAAAACGTTTTGCTAAAAATGATAAGGCAGAAACAAGCACGTTTTTGCAACGCTTGATTTCCATGAAGTATCAAAGCAAAGGAAACATAAGGGAGTACATTATGGAAATGTCTAACACTACTTCAAAACTTAAGGCACTTATGCTTGAGCTTTCAGATGATTTGCTCGTGCATTTGGTATTAATGTCTCTTCCTTCACAATACAACCAGTTCAAGGTCAGTTATAACTGTCAAAAGGAGAAATGGACTCTTAATGAGCTCATTTCGTATTGTGTACAAGAAGAAGAGAGATTGAAGCATGATAAAGATGAAAGTGCTCATTTAGCATACACCTCTAAGGGAAAAGACAAAAAGAGAAAGAAGGATAAAGAAACTGCTAAGGATCCGACTGAAAAGAAACAACAAAAGGAGAGTGATGGTTGTTACTTTTGCAAAAAGGCTGGACATTTGAAGAAAGATTGTGCCAAATACCACGCATGGCGTGTTAAGAAAGGTACATCTTTTGCTTTGGTCTGTTCTGAAGTAAATTTAGCTACAGTGCCTGAAAACACTTGGTGGTTAGATTCTGGTGCTTCTACTCACATAAGTGTTTCTATGCAGGGTTGCCTGAGCTACCGAAATCCAGTTGATGCTGAAAGATACATCTATGTGGGTGATGGAAAATTGGTAGAAGTGAAGGCTATTGGGCATTTTAAGTTGTTATTAAGAACTCAGTTTTATTTGGATTTATTTGATTCTTTTGTTATACCGTCATTTAGACGGAATTTGGTTTCTGTTTCTAAGGTTGACAAATTTGGTTATTCTTGTTCATTTAGGAATGGTGCTTTTAGTTTATCAATGAATTCAACTCTTATTGGAACTGGTTCTCTTAATATTTATGATAACTTATATATGCTTGATGTTAATACCTCTTATAATGAAGTCTTGCATGTAGAGTCACGTGGTACTAAAAGAAAAGCTAATAAGGAAACTTCAGCCACATTGTGGCACAAGCGCTTAGGTCATATATCTAAAATTTGAATTCAAAGGCTCGTGTCAGATGGCATTTTGGAATCCGTTGATTTTTCAGACCTTGATGTCTGTGTAGAGTGTATCAAGGGAAAACAGACCAAACATAAGAAAATAAGTGTCAATAGAGCAACTGACGTCTTAGAATTAATACATACAGACATTTGTGGGCCATTCCCTGAGGCATCATGGAATGGTCAACAGTATTTTATAACATTCATAAACGACTACTCAAGATATGGCTACCTATATCTTATTCATGATAAATCATAATCCTTAGACGTGTTCAAGAAATTTAAGGTAGAAGTTGAGAACCAACTCAACAAAAGGATTAAAACTGTCAGATCTGATCGTGGCGGTGAATATTATGGTAAGTCTGACGGATCAGGTGAACAATGTCTAGGACCATTTGCCAAACTCCTAGAGGAATGTGGAATAGTCCCACAATACACTATGCCAGGTTCACCTAGTATGAATGGTGTTGCTGAGAGACGAAACCAGACTCTTAAAGACACGGTAAGGAGTATGATCAGTCATTCTACCTAATCAAAATCACTCTGGGGAGAGACATTAAAGACACCAGTTTATATCCTTAATAGAATACCCACTAAAGCAGTTACTAAAACACCTTATGAGCTCTGGACAGGCAAACAGCCTACTCTGAAGCATTTTCACATTGGGGGATGTCCAGCTTAGGCAAGACCATATATGCCAAATGAAAGAAAATTGGACTCCAAAACAGTGAGTAGCTGCTTTATTGGTTATTCTGAGCGATGTAGGGGCTATAAATTTTATGATCCCATACCGAGGAAAATATTTGAGACAGGAAATGCAACATTTTTTGAGGATGTTGAGTTGAGAGGGAGAAATGAAGTAAGGAACATTGTTTTTGAGGAGGAATCATCGTCTATGATTCCTACTACAGTTACTTCTTCGGACAATATGCAGATTGTTCCTGTCATTGATCAAGAAGTGAATCCAGAACCCCAACAAAACAATGTTGAAGAAAATCCTCTTCAAGTTGAAGTTAATGTTCCACAAGAACAAATTCAACAACCTCAAAATGAATTGCCATTAAGAAGATCCACTAGGGAAAGAAGAAATGCTATTCCGGATGATTATGTTGTATTTCTTCAAGAGTTAGAGGAAAATAATGGATTGATGGAAGATGATCCTATCAACTTTCACCAAGCCATGCAAGATATTAATTCTCAAAAGTGGATTGAAGCTATGAATGAAGAGTATAAATCAATGCAAGACAATAAAGTTTGGGATCTTATCCCTTTACATGAAGGTAAGAAGCCCATTGGTTGTAAATGGATATTTAAAACCAAGAGGGATGCGAAAGGTAAAGTGGAAAGATACAAGGCTCGTCTTGTAGCAAAAGGTTTTACTCAAAAGGAAGGCATTGATTTCAAAGAGACTTCCTCTCCAGTTTCATCGAAAGACTCTTTTAGAATAATTTTGTCACTTGTTGCACATTTTGACCTTGAATTGCATCAAATGGATGTTAAGACTGCATTTCTCAATGGATACATTGAGGAAACAATTTATATGGTGCAACCGGAAAACTTTGTGGTCGAAGATCCAAAGAATATGGTTTGCAAACTAAAGAAATCCATTTATGGACTCAAACAAGCTTCTCGTCAATGGTACCACAAAGTTCATAATGTAATTACCTCTTTTGGTTTTGAGGCAAACATCATTGATAAATGTGTGTATCACAAGTTTAATGGGAGTAAATTTATATTTTTAATTTTATATGTTGATGATATATTGCTTGCCAGGAATGATTTAAATATGTTGCACGAAACTAAGAGATTTCTTTCAAATAATTTTGAAATGAAAGGTCTTGGTGATGCCTCTTTTGTATTAGGGATCCAAATACATCGTGATCGTTCACGAGGCATTCTTGGATTGTCAAAAAAGAACTACATAGAAAAGGTGCTTAAGAGATTTGGCATGCAAGATTGTAAACCAGGTGATACCCCTGTCGCTAAAGGAGATAAGTTTTGTCTCAAACAATGCCCTAATAACATCCTTGAAGTTAATGAAATACAGAAAATCCCTTATGCATCTGCTATAGGGAGTCTAATGTATGCTCAAGTATGTACGCGTCCGGATATTGCGTACATTGTAGGAGTGTTAGGCAGGTATCTTAGTAACCCTGGAATGGATCATTAGAAAGCAGCAACAAGGGTTATGAGGTACCTTCAAAGAACAAAGGACTATATGCTTACATATAGAAGATCAGATCAGTTGGAGATCATTGGGTATTCTGATTCTGACTTTGCTGGATGTCCGGATAGCAGAAAATCCACTTCAGGATGCATATTTATGTTGAGTGGAGGGGCTATATCATGGAAGAGCATTAAGCAAACGCTTATAGCTTCTTCCACTATGGAAGCAGAGTTTGTGGCTTGCTATGAGGCATCTGATCATGGAAAATGGCTGCGAAATTTCGTCACCGGGCTGCGCATTATAGATAATATTGAAAGACCACTAAAGTTGTTTTGTGACAATAGATCAACAATATTATATTCTAATAACAATAGAAGCTCAAGTAAGTCAAATTACATTGACATCAAGTTTCTAGTTGTGAAGGAAAGAGTGCAAAATGAGTTAATATCCATAGAGCATATTGGGACAAATTCCATGTTAGCGGATCCACTTACAAAAGAATTACCACCCAAGGTCTTTCATAAGCATGTTGCTAAAATGGGTGTATCTTTTATGTAAGAATATTTTGGTTTAGGGGGAGTTTGTACTAAGTCATTTCTTTTGTGACATTGCTCTATATTTTGATTGTGGATATGCTTCAGTTTTTCTGATCAGAATAAAGTTTTTTTTTAATTGCACTCAAATTATTTATATATGTTTAGATTTGATCTCATTAAAGTAAAGTAGGACCAGTTGGAAATAGACATGTAAAGATCACATTTCATGTAATTTCCATGCTACACATACATGATTGATCTATGTCATTTGATTATATTGATATACATGACCATTGATGGGTTTAGTTACACTAACGATAATGAAAACCGCTTTGATCCTACGTTAACAGAATCAATGGACGAGATTGTTTTGGATATACCATATTGTCAAGATAGCTATTTGAGAGATCATAAAGTTAAATACATTCTATAAGGTTACATATGTGGCCCAGGGGGAGATTGTTGGAATAATTCAGTATTATGAGGCCACATATTTTAATATTTGAATGTATGCGCTATATTGGGATTAAGTTTAATTATGTGATCTATTTGGAATAAAACAACAAAACTTAAGGGGTATATTCGTCATGTAAATTTATAATGTGGATACCAGAGTGACAAATTTAGTTTGTTGAAGGGCCGAACTGAAAAATGTCACACACTATATATATGGGGTTATGGTCCCCAAATTATACAAGTCTTATCATATTCTCTTCACCCTCTTCTAAAGAGAATTTTCAGATATAAGCTTGTGTCAATTTGGAAGATCTAAAACATAGTTGATCTTCTTTTTGCAAACATCAATGGATTCAGGTATGACTTCTGCTGAACTATTTAATTTCATATATTTGTTTCTCGATAGAATCAATACGGGTTGTATTTATTCAGATCTAGAATTTATTTATTTATTACAACAGTTCATACATATTAGAATGAATTAAGTTTAAAGTTTCAGATTCTCTAATTTCAGATTGACGTGGAGTTTTATAATTTTGGCTTGACTACAAAAATCACATTTTTCAAAATCTTTCAAAGGCATATTAGGAATTAATAATAAGCTATTCATATTTGTTATTATATGTTTGTTAATGTAATAGAGTCTAGTATGTCGTATATTAAATGAACACAATATATAAACAGAAAGAGTCAAGAGATACTTTATTACTTTCAACATTCAACTTAAACATGTTCTCAGTAGCATAGTCCCTACCCACAAACATACTATTCATAGTGATTGTGTACAAATCAACCCCTATAATTTGAGTAAAGCCAGCCTTATTAAGAAGATAACTCGAAACTAAGTTATTTCTCATCTTTGGAGTGTGCATCACGTGCTTCAGTATGACAGTTTTTCCAGAGGTAAACTTTAGCTGAACGCTTCTAATTCGAGCAACAATAGTGGTGTGAGAGTCTCATAGTAGCACTTTCTTGCCCCCAGCATCTGTATATGTTTTGAACATAGCACGGTCATAACAGACATGACGTGTAACGCCGATATCTACCCACCATCCTTCTAAACCCTTATAAAGTTTATCTCCATAATTATAAAGTTTGCTTGAAGATAGGACGAAGCTTGTTTCGACACTTTCGTGTCATATGACCTGATTTATTACTGTTATAACAAATGAAGTGACCAGAATAATTCTTTAAGGGTGATTGTTGTTGTGGTATAGTATGGTTCTTTTGAAGGTTTGCATTCTTGTTGTGGTTCTGATCCTTAAAGCTTTTAGGATTTGATTTTAGAACCACAGCCTTCTTAGTATTGCTGGAAATAGCAAGCACTTTCTCTTTTATATCCCATTTTCGAGAACCCTCCTCAATTTGGAAGCCAGTAATCAAATTTTCAAGTGAAATTTTTTAGTTTTATGTCTAAGCTTATTTTTGAACTCTTTCAACTATGAGACAATTTATCAATAAGTACTGCAATTTAAAACTATTCGTCAATAGTCATACCTTCGGAGACGATCTCATGAGCTATTTTCTGAAGCTCATGAGACCGCATCTCTATTGACCTGTCATCGGACATCTAATGCTTGAGATAGCGGTTGACTGCGTATTTCTTTGCTCCGGCTTCCTCCGTGTCATACTTTTTCTGCGGCGCCTTCCAGATCTCCTTAGTTGATTTGTTTTCTACGTTGTACTAGTCATATAGGTCATCGCAGAGGCCATTTAGAATGAAATTTTTGCACAGGCAGTCATGCTCGATTCAGGATTGCTGCTTCTTGCTCTCTACTTTGGTGGATGGATAGACAGTAACGATTTGTCAGCAGTCAGCATAGACCACCTTTTTCATTGTCAGGAAATATTGCATCTTCTGCCTCCATCTTTTGAAGTGCATACCCTCGAATCTGAAGGGCCTATTGATGTCTGACAGTCGGAGTTATCATAGCAAAATAGCTCACAACACAAGGTGTGTGTTATTTGACTTATAACAGCGCATGTGTCACCTATAATGTAAAATAGCGCGCTATTTTGTCAAAACGCAAAACAGCGCATAGCCCAAAATAGCGTACTATTTCGTTTTTCCCCTTTTCGATATGTATAGCGAATAAAGCCCGAAATTGGCATAAAACATGTTTTTGAATTAGACTCATTACAAGAGAAGGAACGAGCTTGAACACGAAAGACTACAAAGCCTTGTTTTTATCAAACACAATCAAACTTTGAAAATCCTTTCAAGCGAATGAATGTGGTGGATCCTATTTTTTAGAAGATATAGATGATTCAAATGAGTGGATGACCGGTTTCATGGAAGGGAATAATTCAAACATAGAAGATGAGTTGATTTTTGAGAATTTTACACTGAATTGGGGTAATGTATCACGGATGTCGGAAGCTGAAGGAAGAGTACACAAGACTAGACAACGCCAAACTAAGTTGAAATGAAAAAAAATGTTTTAGCTTCTAGTTCAAGTTCTTTGTATGTTGACGATGAAGAAGACGCTAACTTTGAAGTTTATTTAGAGGAAGATAAAGTAGACTATGACTCGAAAAAAGAAATAAAGGATTATTTATATAACAACGATAGTTGCGATGATGAAATTAGTGATTAAGCTTTAGAAACTTAGAACTACAGTATAATTCTAAGCTTTGATATCGGAGACTTGAATCATATTCGACTTAGTTTATTTGAATTATGTCATTGTCGACTTTATGGTATGCTATTTTTGTTTGACCATCAACTTTTCAATTTGTGATTTTTGTTATTTATACTTTTTCTTAGTTCTTGTCAATAGAAAATCTTATGAATTTTATGCATATTTTTCATGCTTTTTTTTACAAATTTTTATCTCATCATAGATTCACAACTCACAAATATAAGAATAAATTTCAAACTTTTAAAACATAAACATGTTAAATCTATCAATTATTTTGAACGTAAAATATTAAATCATCAACTTTTTTCTAATAATTGTATTTTAAATAAAAAAATTAACACATGCATGAAGTATGGTAGTTTTTGTATTTGGAGTCTTTAATGGTTTGGATATGACAAATCTACAAAAAACAACATTAAATTCCGAATAGGCATAGTACATTTGATAATTATACAAAAATGCAAAATTTAAAAAAGCGGACAAAATAGCATGCGCTATAGTGCATAGCGCAATCTTTGCGCTATTCGCTATTGATTACCTTGCTGGCAATATTGTTCCAATGAAATCGTCGGCTGCGACCATTTGTAGTAGGTGGGTGTAACATCTCATATTTTTAATAACATTATTTAGGATATTTAATTAGTTAAATAAAATAAAATAATGTAAGATGATTAATGAATTGAGATTTGTTATTAAATAAGAGGTAGCTGTGCCATGTTAAACAAGCGAACTAAAGAATAAAAAGAGTAAAATGTTAGGAAATATGCAAGGGCAAAATAGGAAAAAAGCACATCTTAAACTCTAAAGTCTTAATCTCTCAACACTCACGTTCACTTCATTATTCACAAATCAAAAATATAAGCTAAGATCGGCCACCATTAGCAAGCTTAAGAGAAGATAAAAGATAAGGTTTCATGAGGGAGAATCAAATCATTTAATCAAGAATAAATCTCACATCTTTAATCAAAAAGTTAAGGTGAATGATGATACATCTCAAGTTTTTAATGGTTTTCGGTTTTTAGTAAGAAATCTTAAATATTTGCAAATGCGTTGTCATGCTTTGGATGATAAAGTGTACATCTATACATTGTTGATGATTTATTCTAATTCACATAGATTTTGTGAAATGATTCGACATGAAAACCCTATCATATAACATTCAATTTCCCCGCGAATTTAAATTTAGAATAGAAACAATAATTTGAAAATGATTTTCAATTTTTATAATTTTCTAGATTAGTGTGGATTTTATATGAATTTTCTAGTAAACAAAATGTTAATTTGGTTTTAAAATTAATTACGGCCAAATTATATTGGCTTAGGGTTTGAAATTTATATATATTAGAAAACATATTAAAAATGATTTTATGTGATTTTTGTAGAATTTTCCTAAGCGTTTTAATGGATATATAAAATTATTTAAGGTATGAAACTTAAATGTTTTATATATTTTTATAAAGGAGAAGGGGTATTTTGTAAATAATTCAAATTGTTATTTTTGAAAATTGACAGTACTTTTAGCAAAGAAAAATTTGCAACCAATCATAATTTGACAAACAAGGCAGGTTAGGTATAAAAGACTAATTTTAAAAGTCAAACCAACATGCTTTTTTCCATTTCATTGTTTTAGGCACCAAGCTTCCGACTTCTTACATCCACCTCCGACTCCATCGAAAACAATGCACATGGTATCAGATACCACGTACGTAGTGAATTGGATATAGGCGGAAGGTATTGAGTCGAAACCAAAGGTTCCGAGGGGATCAAAGCATGCTTTATTTTAAATTGAAAATGCGTCTGCTTTTGCTTTCGAAGGAAGTGTTTTTGACTTGATTGGTTTTCAACTGAGTCAAACATTTCAAATGAAAGGTTTCGAATGTGGTGTCTCTTTTGTTTTAAATGAATGCTTTCGAAGGGGTCGAAATCTCTGACTTCCACTTTTTACCTTTCGATCCACATTGGTTTCGAAAGAGTTACCTTGTTTTTAATACTAAGCCGCTTTTTCAATACTTTCAAGCGGATGGTTTCGACACCATCACTTCTTTACTTAGGAAATGCTTTCAAAAGATATGCTTTCGACTTAAATGTTTTAATGATCCTTTTGCTCTATAAAGGGTAGAACTCAAATGGTTTCAAAAGAGATAGTTTTAATGGTTTCGAAAAGTGTTTCCTCATGTTATAAATTGAACAAAATGCTTTCGAAAGGTTTCATGTTTTGATGCTTTCGAAAGGTTTTAAAGAAAGATTTCTACGGGGTGGTTTTTCAATGGTTTCGAAAGATCAAAAAGGTTTTCCAATGGTTTCAAAAGGCAATGTTTAAATGTTTTAAAGATAGGATGTTTAAGGTTTTAAAGTTTTCGAATGAGATGTTTTTTCAATGCTTTCGAAAGGATAAATATAAATGGTTTCGAAATGTATGTTTTGGCCTTCGGCCTAAGGTTTTACTATATCGGAAGGGGTACGCCAATGTTTTCGAAAGGGGTACTTTCGAAAGTTTAAACGTTATCATCAACAAGGTTTTATGTAAAGAATGTATAACATGACAATGTGATTTGAGTAAAGCAAAACGTATTATATGAATAATTTTCTTGTTTAAAGAATGGTTTAAAGTCTTAAATCAATTTGAAAGAATAGGTTTTCAAGAAAAATTTTATGGATAGATAATCCTTAGTAAAATGACTCAGATATTAGAATACCAGATGAGAGTGGTATGAAGTCGCGTCCTATACTTTAGCTGGTAGTCCCTAACTAAAATAGGTACAAAATTCTAGTGTGTAGCGTTTTGTCACAGGTGAGCTAAAATTATGTTACACACTAAAAGAAATCTAAAATGGAAAGACAGCTTATTGGCGAGCTCGCAAAACTATTAGGATCAGTTAGACCCGAAGAAGTAAGGACAAAACGTTCAAAAGAGAAGTATCTAAAAGATGTTAGATTTTTTATGTTTTTTTGGTACGTTCGAGTAAGTCAAGGGTTAGCAGTTAGCCAAACAAAACTACAGTGTATGGACAGATAGTCCATTTGATAACTGATATGTACATATACATGATATCTCTTCACATATTTAACCAGTTTTGGTTGCATGATTATAATTTGAAAAATATATGTTTTAAAAAGGATATTAGTGAGGGAAAACCCGTTCTGCTAAGCGGCATGGTCTTATTTAATATCAGATAATCGAGATGTATAGTATTATCCACACCAGGCTTTATGTCTGACTCGAAGTTTATATTTTCTCTTTAAACTCTCGAGTGTTCAAAATTGATTTGAGTAGGCTGATGGTTGAGGTTTACAGGTTTTCGTAGGATTGACAAATAAAGCTTCCGGTGACTAACAGGTGGTTGACGTATATCTAATTAGGAGTTGCTGTTTTATTTTGGATTGATTTCGCGGTCTTGTATATTTAATACTCTGGTCAACTAAGGGAGCATCGTCATATGTCTCTCTTGGCGTATTTATGTAACAATTATATTTTATCATGTAGTGAATTTTGTTTTAATTTGAGCGGAAGCGAATTATTTGATCAGGATTTAGTATTGCCTATTTAGATACCAATGACACTAAAAAAAATTATGCAGTCTCATAGAAATAATAACAAAAATAAGAGACACAGAAGATTTAACGTGGTTCGGATATGAATATCCTACGTCCACGAGACTCAACAACTTCTTTTATTTCACTAAAGAAAAGAGTACAAAGAGAGAGAAGAATAATGGTGGATACTCTCACACACTTGCTTGCACACTTATATATATGAAGATGAACTCCTTCATTTAAATAGACTTGATAATGAAGGGTTGCTTGGAGATTAAGAAAATCAATTTCCTGGTTATCCAAATATCTTTTCAAATTGCATGATTTGATTTTAGTACAAATAGATGGCGTAATCTTGGTTTCCATATCTTTTCTTTGATTGATTTATTCTCCATGTCTAAACATTTATTTCTTTATATAACAAATATATTGACTAGGAATGGTAATGGGGCGGGTTGGGGCGGGTTTTTAGTGCTCCATACCCTTTCCGGATTTTTTAGCTCTCGCCCCAGACCCGTCCCATAGACCCGGTGCGGATCTGGAATTTTACCCCGTATCCGAGACCCGTACGGGTTAGGGTAGACCCGACCCGCCCCAAGACCCGATGAGTCTCATGTATTGATTCAAAATTGTGTACCAACTTACATATATTTATTTGTTTATACTCGTTATCACCAAATAATACATGAAATACAAATAACAACGTGTCTAAGGAAAGTTAGTAAAAATGATGTGTGCAATAACAATTCAGAAAAATATATACATATGTTATTGTATAATTATCAATGACGCAACTTAATACTCTAATTTTTTATATAGATTATTTATTGGAACATTTTAATATCCATGCTAGAATCACTTATATCTAAGAAGATTAATAAATCATTATAGTAATAAAGCAGCTTCATGAGATGTTAGTAGTGCGGGTCGGTATGGGGCGGGTCAACCGAGCCCCGACCCGACACTAAACTCGGAGCACTCAAGAACGGATCACGGGTCTACCCCGCCCCAATGACCCAATGGGGCGGGTCTGGACGGGCCAAAACAGGGGCGAGTACAAACTTTGAAGAAAAAAAATTAGGCTGAAGGACCCCAATTTTGATTTTTAGTCTGAAGGACAAATGCTAGTTATACTTAACATTATATTCAACTTTTACACTATACAAAATGCTAGTCGTATCTAGCATTATATTCAGCTTTACACTATACAAAATGCTAGTCATAACTAACATTGTCTTTTAGCCTATAAACAAACTTGTTGTCCTTCAACCTGATTTTTTTTTAATCTTGTCCTTATGCCTGTTTTCCTGTTAAATAAATTTATAAAAAATATAGTGTTATAAAAATTAATTAAGTTAATTTATATCGTAGATTAACTAAATTTATAGAAGATTAAATTTATAAAAATCGACCGAGTTAACTTTATAATTATGGCTTCCACTTTGACTAGTATGAGAATATAATTTTCGTATAGCTATCGTCACTCTGTAGTTATGCCCTACACTGTAAAAAAATTAATTATTAAGGCATAATTATATTTACGGTGAATTTGTCTTGTCAAGTTTACAGCAGCTGCTGCAAGGCTTGATTTATCATTACACATCCTAGTTTGCCTTCTTAAGTTTAAAATTGGGTGGTAAGATATCTTATGAATTTGTCAAATATTATCTTTATTTTAGTTGCGTGCTTGTACTTCTATTAATACCCTGGTGGGTGTTAATCTATGGGGATATAAATACAAAATATTGTCTTCTTTCTTGTTGAAATAAACAAAAAATTAGCAAAACGAGAACAAAAATCTGAATATACAGGTGCGAAGATGCTGGGTGCCTGAAGGCTGTCTAGCTATGGTGAAAGTAGCCAGAATTGAAGATGCTGTAGTGATGCTGAGCTATGGCCAACGTAAACTGAGATGAGGATGATGTATTGAAGTTAAAACGCGAAATGAATGAATTGTAAAGGTGTTGAAATGCTGCAGTATAGTTGTGATTTGAATATGCTGGCTCAAGTAGCCCGAGTAGCCTGATTATCTGTTGCATTACAACTGCTGAAGCGCTGTTGTTACACAAAGATCATGCTGAATTGTGTGGGTGAAGTGCATATACTGGATAATTGCTAGACTTAATAATCAGATAATATGTTGAAGTGAAGCATCTCTTTAGCTGTAAATGTTCTAACTGCTGGTAAATCTATAATGTTGTTAAGTTGTTGCTTGGCTAAAGGGTAAGATACAGCTGCTATGAGGAAAAAAAAATGTAAAGGGCAGTGCAGATTGGCTGAAACTGTGCACTGGCAAGCTGCGAACTGGTTCAAATTGGTTGAGCACAATGCTTTGGACATGAATTCTGTGCTGCGTACTGGTGAATGTACACTGAACAGCATGCAATCCATCAGATTTTTGAGTACGGCTGTGTATGCGTTGGAGGACAGGAACTGGCATATGAAAAGAGGCTGCGAACAGGAACTGATATTGGTGGCAAGAACAAGCAGAAGTAGCTAAACAGAAGCGTGTACTTGGGGATAGCGTACGTCCTTGAGTAGAGAGCATGAACCAGCCTTGTAGAGGCGTGTGTCAGTGCACATGAGACCCTTGTGAGATTTCTTAACTGCATTTCTCATGTACTCACCTCCTTTAGCATTCATTTTCGGTATAACTATTGTGAGAATATTTAGCATCATACCATCTCCATTCAAAGCCGAACCGAATTGCACTAAACCCAGTCAACTTAGCTTCTTCATTTTGTTCAGTCATTTGAATTTGAGCTGGAGTTGGCAGCGTTTCTGCATTGATTATTAAGCATTTAGTTATGACATCATCAATATTTTTGCAGCATTCTAGTATAGACTAACTAGAAAGTAATTAGACACATTTGTTCATGCATTTGTGTTAATTTAATCGGAATAACGAATATGTGTGGCAATCCAGAAACCACTTACCATTCTGGCCTTAGTTCTAGTTTACAAATGCCTTCAAATTAACCAGCCCAAGCATCCCAGTCAGTTAGAAACGGTGCACTTAGATTGGGTATCTTCTTCACAGTAGCAGGATTTGAAGAACGCTCATATTCCGAATTCAAAGCTAGTACACCATTTGGGCTATGCACAACTAAAAAGCTGTCTACTTTCTGGATGAAGTAGAATTATTATTAAAAAAATTACCATCACATCTTCGTAATGTGTTTACATGCAAACACACGCACGTATGTATTTTGTATGTATATGCGTATCACATATTTATATCTTTAATTAAATTCAAATTTTGAATCTTTTTTAATACTTCTAAACATAGCAATTTAACTCTTCTTTTTGGCGATACTACAACTAACGATAATAAATAGAAAGGGAGGGGGACTCAATGAAAAGAATTTGATTCATGTCTTCCTTTTGGAAAAATAATGACAGATAACTGTGAAGTTGTTAACACATACATGCATCACCGTGGAAAGAATTTTAGGACCTTACTCACCACTAATACCACTATCACCATGAAATGAAGATAAATATCAATATTTATCTAAGATATTAGTTACGCAACTCGTTATTATCATCACTATCATCATCGGATATCATATCCGAGGTAAGATAATTGTTGGATTTTGTAATACAATATTTTCAAATCAAAATAAATTTTGAAGATATTTTAGTTGAGGTGGATTTGTGCCTATAATACATTGGAAACGGAAAATACATTGAAGATATTTTCAAATCAAATCAAAATACATCTTTGATGGATCGTGTAGATTTTGAAGATGATTAATTGCCTCTTTTATTGCACCAAAAAGGAAAAGAATCATTTACATGAAAAAGATTATTTTGGAAGATGGAAATAAAAAATGATTGATTAAAGAATGCATTTAATCAAAACTATTATAAATAGATTTGCATATGATTCATTAATTAGATGCGAGGGAAAAGGTATTTTGTTGAATGTTTGAAATTGAGATTTCTTCTCAATTTTAGGACTCTTTTGTATTTTTTTGGTTGAATCGATAAAAGTTTTTGTTTTTGGAGGAATTATTATTTTTTGCTTTCTTCACTACTTTCTCTTCTAAATCCAATTGTGTAGTGATTCTAGAAATTTCATAATAGTTGGTATCAGAGCCAGCTACATAAATGTTTAGAATAGTCTTTGGCTAAGGATAAAATAAGTATTGAAAGCTTAATGGAAGGAACTGAGTATTATGGAAGGCGAAGATGAAAGATTATCTCTATCTTAATAATCTTTACAAACACTTGGAAAATAAAAGGGAAAACCAAACGGCATAACTGTGTCAAAGTGATTTTGAATTGAAAGGCAGCGGCGGCAATTCGGTGTTTTATGGAGAATTTTGTGTTTCATATCGTTGCTTGTGAAACATCTACATTTTGGAATGTGGAAGAAATAGGAAGGGTTAATGTAAAAAATTCTGCGACGAATAAGGCATTTCCAATGAGAAGGTCGACCAATCTAAAACTAAAGAAAGGCGAATCGATCGGTGAACATCTCAACAGCTTTCAAGCAATTGTGAATCAATTGGTGGCGGTAAGCTTCAAAGTTGATGACGAAATTCAAGTTTTGATATTAATGAGCTCATTGCCTGAAAGTTGGAAAACTCTTGTAGTCGCGTTGAACAATTCAAATTCTAGTGGTGTTGTTTTCATATAGACCGTTGTTAGCAACCTTCTTAATGAGGAGATGCGGATGATAAATTCATCGAAAGGAAAGACCATTGAAGAAAAGGAAATTACAAATCCATTAGCAGAGGTTCACCTTGCAAGAAGAGAAAGACGCTCTTCCAAACCAAATATGAATTGAGACTTCATTTGTTATTACTATGAAAAACCAGGTCATCGGCTGAAATTTTGCAATAAATTAAGAGAAGATAAAGAGGATGAAAACTCAAGAAGGAAGCAAAAATAAGCTAGAGATAGACAGTGATGAGGAGATAAACTTTGGCATTAACGATGATGTTCTTTGTGTTGATATGAGCAAGGAAGGAGAGTGGATGTTAGATTCTGGTGCATGTTTCCACATTTGCAGTTAAAGGAGAGCATTCACTGATTATAAGGAGGAAACGTGCAAGGTGGAGTCCGCTAATAGTGGAGATCTGCATGTTCAAGGCACATGTTCTGTCAGGTTGAAGATGGATACCGAAAGTTTGGTGACGCTTACAGGCATTAGGCATATCTAAGAAATTAAAAGGAATCTTGTTTCTATTAGACAGCTGGAAGGAAAAAATTATAACTTATTGACTCGATGTGGAGTAACTAATGTTTGGAAGGATAACAGGAAGGTGCTGCGCACGAAGAGGGAAAAGCAATAATATTTATTCATTGCTTGAAAAAATCTTATAGATTGCAAAATAGTATACAATGAAGTTGGATGGAGAAGTATGTTTGAATCAAGGTGGAGTCAACAACTGAAAACCACAAAGCCTACTTGGAGGTCTTTATGGTATTACATGCAATTTTGATATTTTAATGATGTGCATGTTCGATTGGCGGACATGCATAGTTTGGAGGGAGGTTTAACTTTGTGGTGGTGACATTTGTTTCCTTGAATATATTGTTTGGAGTTTTGGAAGATGTTTTTGAAAATATAGTAATAAAGTGGAGATTGTTGGATTTTGTAACAGAATATTTCCAAATCAAATAAATTTTGGAGATACTTTAACCAAGGTGGATTTGTGGCTACAATACATTGCATTTTTTATGGATTGTGTAAATTTTGAAGATAATTAATTGTCTCTTTTATTGTATTAAAATGGAAACACGGGAATGATTTATTTTGGGAGATGAAAATAAAAAATGGTTGATTAAAGAATGCATTTGATCAAAACTATTATAAATAGATATGCATATGGTTCATTAATTAGATGTGTGAAAAAGTGTATTTTGTTGGGTGTTCGGATTGAGATTTTTTTCTCATTTTTAGGTCTCTTTGGTATTTTCTTGGTTGAATCAATAAAAGTTTCTGTTTTTTAGAGAATCATTTTTGTTTGTTTTCTCTTTTAAATCTAATTGTGTAGTGATCGTGAAAAATTCCTAGCACTAGCGATTACTCAACTCATCACCATTTCTTAAGATGTTCACCAATACATTTAATTGATTTGTAACTGGATATTTAATTATGTTAAATGTATGTCTTCCAACTTTGTGTTCGTCAAATACACATACATACATATGTATGTACATATGGGCACGCACGAATGCACGTATTCAAAGTGTTCCCTCACATATTCTGATGGCCTTCTTTAGAGACCACAACTGGTTAAGGGGAATATGCGGCTCTTCTCAATGGACCAACAGCCTGGTCAAGCACTTGAAGCACATGCTGTCTCTTTCGCATCATTTAAGGTTTGATTGTACAATCCAGTGCCAATGCTGATGTTTGTACTGTTATACACTGCTTATTTTCTTGAATGTATTTGATTTAATGTACCTTGCATGGATTGGTTTTGGGAGGCGATAAAGATACTATACTTATCTTCTTTGCCTCGAAGACTTAATGCTGGACAGAGCACTTCAAAATTATGTCATCGAACTTTGTGCCCAACTGGGTAATGCTCACTCATATTTTTTCATTTAAATGAAAAATCATTGCACATCAATATTATTTGCACTATTTGCATCATTGAAAGTACTACTCTCACCGACTATTTAGACATACCCAAGTATAGTGGTAAATCTTGTTATATATATTATCTCTATTTGGTTAAGAGATGAATTACAGAGTGATTGCTAATCCTAAAATTGTATGAATTTTTTTGGCAATATTGATATCATGAATGATTGTAGCTTAACAGCCTACTCGAATCATTGCCATGCAATTTTCATTTGCAACAAGCCTAGTTATGCAATTGTTATATGCTATTTATTCACGACATACTTTTCAAGTAATTCTGGGTTTACCAAAAAGCAAGCTGACTTGTCTGAATTGATGTATAATAAATTATCTCACACACACATGTATAGCATTAGTATGGATATAAAGCAAAATAGTTACGAAATAGTTGAATAGTAAAGTCAGAGATTTGACGAAGAAATGATTCTTAGGATTTTTAAAAATGTAGAAATTTTATTACTTTCCATTGCCAATTAAAATACGCACGAGTCTCTATTTATAGACTTTATTTTACAATAGAATAGTCTAGATGGAAGATTCTAGCCAGAACATTCTACATAGAATTTCTAAAAAGAATAATCTATATAAATCAACGAGTTAGTAATTGATTGTTACATAAGTAGTTTTCTCTATCTTTCTAGAGAACTTTAAGAGAATGTTTTCTAACTTTCGAGAAATTTGTATCACTCTTCAACACTACTTCTTGATACAAATTTTGAAAACTCCAAGTAGACTTCGTAGCTGTTTAAATCTTGCTCTTGACAATACCTTTGTGAATATATTTGCAATTTGATTCTCTCTCATGTTACACTTAAGTTTCATTTGTTTAAGAGCTTCTCGCTTATCTAATGCAGTGATATATTATAGATTTTATTCGATTACGATGAACTGAATTCTTCGTCATTGCAATTGCTGATTTGTTGTTATTGTAATTTTAGTAGACTCACTTTTTTGTTCATCCATTTCTTTAAGTATATCTTTATCTTCAGAGAAATCTACTAACATTCAAAATTTATTCTTCTCAATCTTTTTTAACCTTTTTAACATTGCCATGGTCCATACTTCTTACTTTGATCTTGCTTCTTAGCTTTTAGGCTCAAGTATACTAAGGTGCAAATTTCATACATACACACACATATATAAGATCTAACTCTTCTCGATGTAGACTCTAATGATGAAGTTTGTTGTCGAGGAAGTGAATGGAGTGTATATGACTCTTTTGCTACTTCTTCCACTTCTACTTGAAGTTGCTGCATTGGCACATAAATATTTCTTCTCTCAACTTTTTCTTCACCTCAATTCCAAGCAGCATTCTCATCAACTTCGACATCTAAAGTAATAGTGATTTTCTTTATTTTCAATTTATAAACTCTATAGCCTTTTGATTGTATGCTACACTGCAAAAAGATTCCTTGTATGGTCTTTTCTTCTAATTTGTTTTTTTTTCATTTGGAACATGTATATAGCAAATCGATCCAAAAAATCTTAAATGCTTGGCTGATGACTTTCGTCCACTCCATGTCTCTATAGGAGTCTTGTCTTGGACAACTTTACTTGGGCATCTGTTGAGTATATGGATGGCAATGTAAACTGCTTCCGTCCAAAACTTGTTAGGCAAGCCCTTCTCTTTCAACATTGATCTGACCATCTCCATAACTGTGCGATTTTCCTTTCGGATACTTCATTTTATTGCAGAGTATATGCGACTATAAATTGCCGCTCAATTCTTTCATTGTCATAAAATTTATCAAATTCATGGGAATTATACTATTTGCCAAATCACTTCTAAGCCTTTTTATATGTTTTCCACTTTGGTTTTTAAACTTTTTAAATATTCCAAAAACTTTTGATTTTTCTTTGATGAAATTGACTCATGCCACTCTAAAAAAGTCATCAATGAATATGATGAAATACCTGTTGTTATGGAGTGATGGTGTCCTCATTGATCTGCAAACTCAGTGTGGATCAATTCGAACAAGTCTTTTGCTCTTCATGTGTTTTCTGTTAAAAACGACTGGTGTTGCTTTTCGAAAAGACATCCTTCATACGCTTCATTATTTTTTTTAGACTTGGGAGATCTCTTATCATGTCCTTTTGATATAACAACTTCTAATCTTGAGTGTTTAATGACCAAATCTGTGATACCATAGCCATGAGTCATCAACTTAAACTTTCATGACGATGTTAGTAATATATTTTAAGCTTATTGGAAAGCTTTTATTTATCCTTTCCATTTTTACTTGGGCTATCTCTAGCCTTTTGTTATTGTTATCATATATTTTGCATGTGTCTTCTTCAAAGCGAAGAGCATAACCATTCTCCATCATTTGACCAATGGTTAACAGATTTTCTTTAAGATTTGGAACTACTAAAACATCTTTTATAAACATGTAACTTTCTTTGTTTCGACCATAACAATACATTTGCCTTCGATTATACAACAGTGTCGTTTCCTAGTCGTACTTTCACTTTGATGGAGTCACCTATATCTCTGATGATGCTTTCATCTCTGGGCATGTAATTGTTACAACAACCGTCCAAGTACCAGTTTCCAGCATTCTCATCATTGGAGTCACGATCATCTTGAAGCTACTTATGATTACTCTCTTCAATAAAATTTGCTTAATGCTTATTTTTGTATGTTCAATTTTCTACCGTGCCTTCATTGTGGTTTTACGATACCGGTAGTTTTTCTCCAAATGGTTTGCCATTTTATAAATTCCACATTGATGGTATTTATCTTATTTGTTCATATAGAAGTCTTTAGAATTTTCTTTGTTTTTAAACTTTTCTCCATCAAATTTATTTTTTCTATGTCCTTTATTTTTATATAGTAATTTGAGCTTTGATTGAAAGAAATGTCCATCATTTTTATGTCCCTTTCTATGTCCTTTATTTTTATTTTTTCCGTGTTCTTTATTTTTTATCGAGTCTTTATCATGTTTACTCAATCTTTGTTCGAATACTTCAAGAGAGCCCATTAATTCAGTTACCGATAAAGTAGAAAGATTTTTTGTTTGCTCAATCGTTGTCACAATTGGATCATACTTACGAGGAATAGAAATTAAAATTTTCATAGCAATTCCCTTGTCGAGAATGTTATTCTCGTAAGCTCTCATTTGATTAACTATTTCTTTTATCTTAGAATAATAATCCATTATTGTCTTAGACTTATTTAATTTTATTAATTCAAATTCACGCCTTAAAGTTTAAGTTTAATGACACACACCTTTACATTTCCTTAAAACTCCTTCTCTAATGTGCCCATACTTGTTTTGCGCTTGTAGCTTCCATTGTTCTTGGAAAGATAGTATCAATCACTACTTGTAGAATAAATAACGCTTTTAATTTTTTTTTGTTTATTTTCTTTCGACTCCTTTTTTCCATCTTTGATTAAGTGTTGAAATGTCTGCGGGGATAATAAATTCTTTTCTATAACATCATATGAATCATGAGAACTAAAAAATATCTTCATTCTTATCCTCTAAAAATAATAGTTTTCACTCGTGAAAACGAGGACCGAATAAATGAGAGTTGAACGGTATTTGTCACCACGTATTATTTTTTTTGGAAGTAGAGTAGAATAATAGAGGGTTTTTTTTTTTAAATTTAAAGTCGGACGATATTTCAACGCCTACGGTGTGATCGAACGATGCTCTGATACCATCGATAGTAGTATGGATAGAAAGGAAAATGGTTATGAAATAGTTGAAATAATAAAGTTAGTGATTCAATGAAGAAATGATTCTTAGGATTTTTAGGCATGTACAAATTTTATTAATTTTCAGTATGAGTTACAATGTACATATGAGTCTATATTTATGGACTTTATTTTACAGTATAATAGTCTAGATAAAATATTCTACTTAGAACATTTTAGATATAATAGTCTAGATAAATTAACGAGTTAGTAACTGATTGTTATATAAGTAGTTTTCTCTATTTTCTAGAGAACTTTTTAGAAAACTCTAAGATAATATTATCTAAATTTTTAGAAATTTGTGTCACTCTAGCCATTTGATATAAGTTATATTTAAACATTTTGTCCATGTGGCGAAAGAGAAAGAAGAAATATTTAAACAGAGATCTGTGGCTATTGATCCTAGCACGCACATAGCACATATCTATATAGACACACTCATATTCATACGTACATATATCTGTCTGTGCATGTTTTTTGGTTTGCGCTTCTTAGTTGTTTTTTGTTTTCTAGTTTTTAGTCACATCTTTACATCATTGACAGATACTTTGGCGAGTACTGACAAGCTAGATTGATTCACAAATTCAAATATAATGCTCAAGCGCAATTATGACAATCGGGCATTTTGCTGAATAAACTAAAGGAAGAATTCAAATAAACAGTGTATAAATGATAAGGTCTAACATTGGTCTTATATGTTTTAGAACCCACCCTTTTGGTTGCTGATTATAACCGGTGGAAATATTAATTACCGACGCATTCTTCTCATGTCAATTTTTATTGTTGTTTTACTTGTGAGTCAATTACTTCTTTGTTTTGGTTCATCTTTTCATGGACAAAATTGTAATATGTACCGATCAATTTATTGCTCAATTTATACGTCCACTGATGCATCACAATATGGGCAATGTAAGTATATATGTTGTAGTTTCAAAAAAGGACTTTAGATTTTAAGTCGCAGGATCTTTCTTTTTGTTGGCTGATTCAAAAAAATAACATGTGATAGTTAATTTAATGTATTTCTTTTGTCCAGAACGGATGGTTCCACTTGTGTTTTGGAATATTTTCAGCTTGATTTTCTAGCAAATTAAACAACATACGTTTTAAATGATAGTTTCAAAACATTTTTCATACAAGCCGTTCAAGAATAATTTTTGTATAATTATTTAAAAAGAATTGGACTTCTTAACTTTTTAAGTAATTTTAAATGATATTAAAAGGAAAGAAATGTTTTGAAAGTATGATGAAATGTAGGGTTAAGTCAGATAAGTATTGGATAAAACTTCCTTAAGTATGACGAGTAAAAGTGTTTGCATACGGGATTGCCTCTACAGGAAATACAAATGCAAAATGGATGCGGGTGCACAACTATGGGTTTGTTCCAGCCCATTAACAATTAATCAAGCTCATCAGCAAATATGCCTTCGTATCATATAAATACATACCGATGTATCTTTTGTATCTTTCATTTTCCGATTATGATAACATTACAACAGTGAAAAAAAATATCAGATCAAGATCAATAAAATCATTTTCTTTTAAATCTTTTTTGGTATCAGAGCGAAAATCATACTCTTAACAGCATCATAATGTAACGCCTTGCCAGTGATCTCTCAGATTCAATATCATCATAGAAATCAAGTTACGGATCTAATATCATCAGAGAATCAAGATTCTCATCATTTGATTGTTAAAGTTCGGACATACCAGAGTCTGTATCAAGTCTCTTATCAGTTTTATATCAAGATTCTGTCAATGCCTCGCCAAGAAGTAACTATCAGAGTTGCTTCATCATCCAGTTCGTCTCTGGATGCACTTTGTTATTATTTGTTGTTCTCCATCCTCGGTTTTTTCAAGATCTTGCTTTTTCATCATGCTTCGGTCTACATCAATGGTTGAAGAAGAGTCATCACCCTCATCCACAATAAGAAACACAGAATCAACCACCCAAAGATCTACAACAAAAGATTTGATCAAGACTTTGGTCAAACCACAAAGTCAAATTATCAATGTGCAACTGGATGAATCAAACTTTCTGTAACAGCCCGCAAATCCGTACCTCTTGAATCAACACTATTCAACCTCTATTAACTCAAGTGGCACAGAATTACGAACCATTAGGGTTAAAGAAGAAGAGATAGAAGAAGAAGAAACTAAACAATATCAGAATCTCACAGTCGCAGCGGAATAAAATATAATAGTAAATATAGAACTTTACACAAAATGAACTCTATAACTGTTCATACATCACAAAATCAGAGTATCTCATACATCATCAAATACCAATCAGACATACCATACAATAACAACAACGGAATATATATATATGTACATATATACGTCTCGGACTCCAGCTCCTCTCCTGCTCCATAGCAACCTAACCTGAACATATAATACTCGGTCTGACCCGAGCATTATAATGAAATAACACCCGAGTCAGTCTGGAATACCAGCTGATAAAAATGCATCCAAATTGATTATTAAAGTTTCAAAAATCCTTTGAAAACAAAAGCATCTCGTAAGACCACGCCACAAATAAACATGTGGGGTTTTTACCTTACGATAGCTAAAACACTTTTTATAGAAATCCTCTGATATTATAATAGTGTCTATTTACAAATAATTATAAAATAGCCGAAATTGTTACATCTATTAAATTCCAGCTACTAGCCACAAAAGTGGGTAATACAAACAAAACTCGTACAAGGCTCGTAGGGAAAATGGATTTCCAACAATGACTAGGCACTGGGGTACCACCTGTCACAGTACGGGGCCTAGATCACTGTACCGAGGACTACTCCCTTCATCCCCTGCAACACAAGGCCGGAACCATTCCTTACTGAACAGTCCCGAACAAGATAAACCCCGTGGTTGGCGCGACCAACCACCCACTAAGCCGAAATATATATATATATATAAGGGACATCTAGACAGGGGAAATATCTTGTCCTGCTTGGGCATGACTCACCTAACCTTGCTGCATATCCCCTGATTTTCAGTCATTCCCGGTTGATGAGGCTTGAGGCTAAGCGTTACCTTTAGAACGTTTTCACTTAGAATGCCCATCGTCCACCTGACGATGTTTCGCAAGCACTCATCCATACAAGTCTGTCCCGGGTTCGAACGGAACCGAAGGCACTACTCCTATTACATCCATTTTGGAAATATCCTCAGGATTAGTAGCAACTAGCCCTTGCACCTCACTGCTCCATCTTCGACTCCGAACACGTTTTTCGCACGAAACGTACAAACCGGATCGAAGTGGTTTTCGAGAAATAAATCTCGATGCCGGTCTCATCGAAACGATCAACGCATTTGTCCAATCTTGATAGTCGGTGATTTAACTATCAATTTATATTCACAAACATCCATAAACATCCATCACACAATAAATAATATTCCACATTATTTATTTGTCTCAATATCATTACAAGATATATTTCCCAATTTTCAAAGCTCATTTGAAAACAATTCTCAAAGCTCTTTCCTTACAAGGAAAATCCTTTACCATTGATTCCCATTGAAAATAGCCAAGTTCAAAACAACTTAGTTTGAAAACAGTTAAAAACATTTTATATTGAAATATACTTTAAAATACGTAAATTCACTTCTAGTTACTTACTCAAAATATAATTTCAAAATATGTACAGTAAAACCATTTATTAAGATATAAACTTTGATTTTAAATAAGGTCTTTAATAAACTAAATTTAAAAGTAGTGTTTTAATAAGATAAATACTAATTTCAAATGACTTAAGTCCAAAACTAGTCTTTTAAACAAATCCATTTGTAAAAATAATTATTAGGGTATTTATAAAATTTACTGTTGCTAATTATTAATAATTATTTTAAAATAATAATTTCCAAACACACTTTTAAACAAGTTTGAATTTTAAAAAACTTTCTTTTTATAAAATCAGTTTAAACTCGAACTTGGTTATCCTAAGGAATCTCATTTCCACTTAAACATCACAGAAATCCTTCTCACGATTTCTGTCGATTTATTTCAAATTTAGTTTTATGGTCTAGTAACATAAATTTACTTTCACATTTATCAATTGATAACATTTCCCTTTGTTTATCATTCCATATTTTACCAATTTTCAATTTCCATTCTAAATAGACTTCAAATTTTAATTCTTTAAAATTCATTACTTAACAATATCTTTTATTTCTCTAGAATTCAATTCCTCCATTTATAATTAATTATGGATTTATAATTTACTCAGCAATATTCCAATACAATTTTATTTCAGTTTCCCTTCAAACAGATTCTAATTTTTATATTCTTCTTTTAAATTCCTTATTTAAAAATTTCTTAATTTCTTTTGAAACCCAATTTAATTTCTTTATAATTAAACTCCACATTTCTTTATAATTAACATTCTGGGTTTGTAATTTATACCACAATATCACAGAACAATTTAATTCCACATTTATCAAATCACAATATATAAACAGGCATCATCATCAATTATAAAGACAACTACTACATTTTGAGGAATCCAGTTGGATCCCTCCAACATGTTTTCCCTACATCCACAAATATTAGCACATCACATATATAAATATCAATCCAGGCTGATATAAATAACATTTCAACCAATTACACAATTATTTAAATATTAACTACTAAAATCAGCTAACATTCCAAATGTGAGTGAGAATAACTCACCTTGAGTTTTGGCGAGCGTTCGAAATTTAAATTAAACCTGACGGTGTCCGATGTAACCCAAATTTCTACTTGCTCGGAATGGATCCGGATCTGTGCCATCACGTAGTACGCGCTTCTGCGATTCCGGCGTTTCCAGTTTCGTTCGAATCTGATATCGTACGCAATAGTTATAAATTTTTAAAGTTTAATATCAATTTGGAAACAAATTTCTTTTTTTTTATTACCCAAAATACACGGGCCGCTCCTTCTTCCCCCTCACACGCTAGCTTTAGGAAGACGCGACAAGGAACCCAAACACGCACGACTAGGGCTAGAATTCGCAACCCCTACGATCCACGCGAGCACGATCTGGAAACACCACGAGGTGGCTCATCGCGGCCTTCATCTTCGACCAGCGCATGGAGGAACTCGGCAGCTCCACTGCCTCGCGATGCGTGCACGAACCCCCCCCCCCCCACGAACGGAACCCTCAAACTCCCCCTCCGCTACGCTAAAACCCATCTCGACCGTTGATTATGTAGAGCTCGGAGAGCTCGTAGAGTTTGAAGTTGGAAATTTTTGATAAAAGCGAGTGGATCAAGCAGAAATTGAGGAAGAACGAAAGAAAAGGTCGGCCATTGAATTAGTATAAGCGGCGGCCTGAAGATAATGTCTAGGGTTTTGGAATGAAAATGTTAATATATATATATATATATATATATTTAATATTATTTTAATCTCGTTCTGCACATTTTAATATCCTATGCAAACGAACTCCAAACTACGCGTTCCGACAGGCGTTCCTAGGGTTTTTCAACGTTATGGACACAATGGAACGGGTTTCGTAAGCTAATTCGGTCGTATGCGCGAGATATGGAATTAAACGATCAATTTTAATTTAAACCGATTAAAACGATTTCGATGCGTTTCGAGCTGCCGGGGTCAAACGACAACTCCGATTGTTACGAAAATTGAAATCCGATAATAACTAACTATTACGGATCCAATGGAACTGGTTTCGTCGAATTCCGAGACTGTCCCCCGGAAGGCTATTTTAACTCGTCTATTTAATCGAGCAAATTTCCGAAATTGTCGAAATCAATTGAAACTTCACTTTTAAAATTTTATTAACTTAATAATAAATCATATGAAATTTATAAGCACATTAAAAATCATTCTGGCTCATTCCGGACTAAAATCTGATTAGTTGCAATATTTTTTTAATATTAAATTCTCTTATTAAATTAATATAAAATTCCAAATTTAACCTATCGACTTCTAATTTCATTTCAACTATCCCACATTATAATTCCAATCCAATTAGACCTAAAATAAATTTTTAGAATCTAATTTTATCCCTATTAACACTCAAAATTACTAATTACCCCAATTCTAATATCAAATTAGTATTATTCAGTTTCCAATTAAATTCCCGATTCAATATTTAATTATAGTTCTCAATTATTTGAAATTGAATAGAATTACTATAACTAAAAATTATAGCTTATTTTATTTCAAGATTCAATTTATAATCCATATTCAACATTTAAAATGAATTAAATGCTCAAATTAAACGACCTAAAATTCCGGGTCATTACATTCCTCCCCCCTTATAAAAATTTCGTCCCCGAAATTTGCTAAGGTAGAAGAATGTTCCTACACTCATTAACTTAACCCAACTTCTCTAGTTACAACTTATATACACTTTCCAAAAACTCTTTAGCTCAATCCCAAACCCATGCACTTCATTTCTCTAAAGCTTTACTTTTAAGTTATAACTTTACAAGTTAATTACAAATTTTCAAAATTCCCAAAAAATTTCTAACTCCCAAAATTTCCGAAATTTTTTGGCAGAGTCTCCCCTGTACGGAGGAGCTTTCGCGATATCGCGATACAAACAAATATATATACATCGACCCACACGGTCGGAAACCAAAATATATCACAATATATATATATATATATATCATTTCCCAATTATATTTGCGTAGGCGTACCTTTTTAGCAAATTTTAATAACGAGCGGCTAATATTACGCTTATACGCGCTCCAACTCTCTCGAATGCCTTCTATGCCTGTACTATACTCAACAAACACATTAGTTTTCAAAGATTTGAACATTATAACAACATTTCCAATATAATGTAAGTCAACATATCAATTTCATAATCCATTCAACAACTTTGTATGATCTCATGAGTAAATCATATTTTATAACATGCACAAGGTTCATTTCTAGTGCCAAACTCCATTTCATTTCAGACAAATAATTTTCATACAGGTTTACCATTCTCAATTTGTAATTACTACCACCAAACCATATTCACTTCAATATTATGTATATGTGCCTTTAATCGATTTACTTTTCTTTTTAATTAGCCTGCATTTACAAATAACTCACTAAATAGGTTCCAATCCATTTATTAAGATTTAGCCCATTCTATTTTCATCCAAACTAACTTCATTTTATTACTCTTGAATGATTTACATTCAAGTTTGTTATATACCATTTATATTAATTTCAACCAATTCACTTCTATTTCCATATGATTAACATATGCTTCACTAACATCAATCTGTTTCAATTCAATTCTAAATTGATTTACAAACCACTTATATTTTCAGTGTTGAAGCATTTTCATTCTTATGCAAAATTACTTAATAACATTTCAATCTATTCCAATTTATTCAAAACCAATTCAGTTGTTGTTTACACAACTCAATTCTGAATACATTCAAATATTCATGTCATTCAAGCCAAAATAATCACCACTTAAGCTTATAACCATTTAAAATTAATTTTAGTTTAGATTTATATTAAGTTTATTCAATTTTGCCTGGTTCACAAGCCAGGTATTTTTATTCCAATGCAATTGTTACAATAAATGTGTTTTTTTTCTCTTATATTTTTATTTCATTAACCAATTCAGGTTTATATTAATTAATACCATTTCACTTGCAATTCAATTTTATTATCTAACAAATTTCATTCAAGAGTACTTAATAGAGTTTATTCACAATCTTTTTTTTTTCAAGTTGCTTAAGTTCTTTCTCATCATTTTCATTATCTTCTTATTATCAATTTTATTTTATTTTCATTTGATTCTCATCCAAATCAAATTCCAATTCATTAACAACTTTAATGCACTTTGCCAATTTATTAAATCTATTTTAGACTTATTTTATTAGCAAAGAAACTACTTTACATTATTTCATTCTTTTGAATTTATTTATATTTCAAACTATCACCATTATAATCTAATTCCATTTTCATCCACTCTTCAATATTTGTTACCACAAATTTAAATCCCATGCCACAATTGGATTTCTATTTACTTTCCAAATTTTGATCAATTATCAAAATTCTATTCATTACCATACACATTCCATTTAATTTAGCTTATACAAAATTTATTTTTAACAATTATTTTGGATTTAGTTGAGTATGCATTTATTTCAGTCAACATCATTCCAACTAAATTAAATTTCCTTCCCATTGGATCCTTATCCAAATTTAATTTAAGTTTCCTTAAATTTTGTTTAGCTAAATTAAATTCATCCCTACTTCTTTTACCCCTCATATAAGGATTGAACTCCATTCAATATTATTTATTACACAACTGGAATTTAATTTCAATTTCATTATCAAACAATTTTCCATCCAAATAGATTCTAGTTTTTAAATTCTTTAAAATTTCTTATTTATTAATTTCTTAATTTTAACTTACATTCCCAATTTGATTTACAATCAAATTTTATTTTAAACTTGAAACATTTGCACTTCTTTCATGATTCACATACATTTATACTCAATCCTTTCATTAATGAATTACAATTTCACTTCTATTCAAGAGTTTAGATTGCCTAGTTAAGTCCATTTCTATTTTATGATCACAAGTTCAAATTATAACACTTAATAACTTAAGAATATGAATTTCTTTATGCAATCATAAACAATTTACATTTCACCCTTATATCTAATTCAATTTAATTTTTAATTCATTTAGATTTAATTCAATTTTAAATTCTCCATTTTAATTTTCCATATACAAGTTCAAAACTTGTTTACTACTTTAAGTTCATTCATTTCCTTTATATCTCACTTTACCTTATATTAATTCACATTTCATTTGAGTTTAGTTTGGGCTCACCATACCATTCCACTATTTCCCATTGTGATTATAATTTCATTTCTATTTATATAAGTTCACCAACTTATTTATTTAAAAATTTATATTGCTCATTTAAATCCATCTACATCTTATAATCACAATTTCAGATTTTACACACATATATATGTATCACTGAATTCTTAAGGTTACCAATCTTCTTTCACCTTAATCCTTTATAAAATTTTAAATCCTCAATCTCAAATTATAAGTATACAACTTAATAACTTATGGGTACAATCCATTTCACAATGACCCAAAATTTCAAAGCCAACTTACATTTTATTTCAATCCAAATCAATTTATTTAAGTTCAATTTATTTAACTTATCCAAGTTAAATTCAAATTTCCAATTCACTTTAATATATTTTATTCATTTCCAATTACTCAAGTTAAGTTTTAATTCCAAGATTAAAATTTTCATTTCTTCCTTCTTATTAATATCAACTTCACTTAATAAGTTCAATAGTTAATTCATTTCAACTTTACACATTATTTAATTAGAATTTTTTTCCCAGAATTCATTTTACCCGGTTTTTATTTCAAAACCATTTTGAAACAAAAATCAACACATTCCCATTTGATATTCAAATCAAATTTCCAGATCTCTAAACAACTTAATTGTATCAAAACAATTCCTCCATTGTGAATTTTCCAAAACACTTGTTATATCCAACAAGCCCCAAACAATACCATAACCAAATATTAGGGAAGCAATCCATCACTTTAGAAACTCGAAAATGAATTCTAATGATGTGGCCAGCATCATCAGGATTATTTTCCAGCGACTGAAGTGAGTTCAATGCTTCTTACTTTTCTAAATTCATTTCAAAACAGTTTCCATGTAAAAATATTTCCCAAAACAATATTCCAACATTGCCTTCAAACACCTTCAAATATCAACAAACATTTCAAATTTCCCCTAGGATTTTAAATTTCCAAACTTTTATTTTTGTTTTATTTAAAATCCTTCCCAAAACTTCCGGGATTTAAATTCTGGTTTAATTCAAATTTAGTTACTCCTCCTTTTATATAATTTATATTTGTAGAATTTTATTTTCATTATAACTATTTCAAATTCCAGATTAAATTTTTAGATTCTTATTTGATTTAGACATTAACAACCAATCATCCAAATATATATAATAATTTCAGAAAATTATTTCTTTTATATCAAAATATAATTTTGGGTAAAATTATTTCATTTACCCACCTTTAAAAACAATACTATGTCGGTTTATCTTGTTTAAGAGTTTAGAAACCCCTATCGATAGGGTTGTACTTCCCGTACCGACCAGAATTCATAAACACTCAACCGATAAGTCAACACAGTATAAAAACAATTTTATATCCACTAACAAGTACGCTCTCATATCTATTATTACTCTTAACTCATTATAGAGCATTATCGACTCTAGTTAAATGAGTAATTTCCCCACCAAAGCCTAGGTTGTCGCCAACCTAAGCTCTGATACCAAGTGTAACAGCCCGCAAATCCGTACCCCTTGAATCAACACTATTCAACCTCTATTAACTCAAGTGGCACAGAATTACGAACCATTAGGGTTAAAGAAGAAGAGATAGAAGAAGAAGAAACTAAACAATATCAGCATCTCACAATCGCAGCGGAATAAAATATAATAGTAAATATAGAACTTTACACAAAATGAACTCTATAACTGTTCATACATCACAAAATCAGAGTATCTCATACATCATCAAATACCAATCAGACATACCATACAATAACAACAGCGGAATATATATATATGTACATATATACGTCTCGGACTCCAGCTCCTCTCCTGCTCCATAGCAACCTAACCTGAACATATAATACTCGGTCTGACCCGAGCATTATAATGAAATAACACCCGAGTCAGTCTGGAATACCAGCTGATAAAAATGCATCCAAATTGATTATTAAAGTTTCAAAAATTCTTTGAAAACAAAAGCATCTCGTAAGACCACGCCACAAATAAACATGTCGGGTTTTTACCTTACGATAGCTAAAACACTTTTTATAGAAATCCTCTGATATTATAATAGTGTCTATTTACAAATACTTATAAAATAGACGAATTGTTACATCTATTAAATTCCAGCTACTAGCCACAAAAGTGGGTAATACAAACAAAACTCGTACAAGGCTCGTAGGGAAAATGGATTTCCAATAATGACTAGACACTGGGGTACCACCTGTCACAGTACGGGGCCTAGATCACCGTACCGAGGACTACTCCCTTCATCCCCTGCAACACAAGGCCGGAACCATTCCTTACTAAACAGTCCCGAACAAGATAAACCCCGTGGTTGGCGCGACCAACCACCCACTAAGCCGAAATATATATATATAAGGGACATCTAGACGGGGAAATATCTTGTCCTGCTTCGGCATGACCCACCTAACCTTGCTGCATATCCCCTGATTTTCAGTCATTCCCGGTTGATGAGGCTTGAGACTAAGCGTTACCTTTAGAACGTTTTCACTTAGAATGCCCATCGTCCACCTGACGATGTTTCGCAAGCATTCATCCATACAAGTCCGTCCCGGGTTCGAACGGAACCGAAGGCACTACTCCTACTACATCCATTTTGGAAATATCCTCAGGATTAGTAGCGACTAGCCCTTGTACTTCACTGCTCCATCTTCGACTCCGAACACGTTTTTTGCACGAAACGTACAAACCGGATCGAAGTGGTTTTCGAGAAATAAATCTCGATGCCGGTCTCATCGAAACGATCAACGCATTTGTCCAATCTTGATAGTCGGTGATTTAACTATCAATTTATATTCACAAACATCCACAAACATCCATCACACAATAAATAATATTCCACATTATTTATTTGTCTCAATATCTTTACAAGATATATTTCCCAATTTTCAAAGCTCATTTGAAAACAATTCTCAAAGCTCTTTCCTTACAAGGAAAATCCTTTACCATTGATTCCCATTGGAAATAGCCAAGCTCAAAATAACTTAGTTTGAAAACAGTTAAAAACATTTTATATTGAAATATACTTTAAAATACGTAAATTCACTTCTAGTTACTTACTCAAAATATAATTTCAAAATATGTACAGTAAAACCATTTATTAAGATATAAACTTTGATTTTAAATAAGGTCTTTAATAAACTAAATTTAAAAGTAGTGTTTTAATAAGATAAATACTAATTTCAAATGACTTAAGTCCAAAACTAGTCTTTTAAACAAATCCATTTGTAAAAATAATTATTAAGGTATTTATAAAATTTACTATTGCTAATTATTAATAATTATTTTAAAATAATATTTCCAAACACACTTTTAAACAAGTTTTAATTTTAAAAAAACTTTCTTTTTATAAAATCAGTTTAAACTCGAACTTGGTTATCCCAAGGAATCTCATTTCCACTTAAACATCACAGAAATCCTTCTCACGATTTCTGTTGATTTATTTCAAATTTAGTTTTATGGTTTAATAGCATAAATTTACTTTCACATTTACCAATTGATAACATTTCCCTTTGTTTATCATTCCATATTTTACCAATTTTCAATTTCCATTCTAAATAGACTTCAAATTCTAATTCTTTAAAATTCATTATTTAACAATATCTTTTATTTCTCTAGAATTCAATTCCTCCATTTATAATTAATTATGGATTTATAATTTACTCAGCAATATTCCAATACAATTTTATTTCAGTTTCCCTTCAAACAGATTCTTTTTTATATTCTTCTTTTAAATTCCTTATTTATAAATTCTTAATTTCTTTTGAAACCCAATTTAATTATTTTATAATTAAACTCCACATTTCTTTATAATTAACATTCTGGGTTTGTAATTTATACCACAATATCACAGAACAATTTAATTCCATATTTATCAAATCACAATATATAAACAGGCATCATCATCAATTATAAAGATAATTACTATATTTTGAGGAATCCAATTGGATCCCTCCAACCTGTTTTCCCTGCATCCACAAATATTAGCACATCACATATATAAATATCAATCCAGGCTGATATAAATAACAATTCAACCAATTACATAATTATTTAAATATTAACTCCTAAAATCAGCTAACATTCCAAATGTGAGTGAGAATAACTCACCTTGAGTTTTGGCGAGCGTTCGAAATTTAAATTAAACCGGACGGTGTCCGATGTAACCCAAATTTCTACTTGCCCGGAATGGATCCGGATCTATGCCATCACGTAGTACGCGCTTCTGCGATTCCGGCGTTTCCAGTTTCGTTCGAATCTGATATCGTACGCAATAGTTATGAATTTTTAAAGTTTAATATCAATTTGGAAACAAATTTCTTTTCTTTTTTTTTAATTACCCAAAATACACGGGTCGCTCCTTCTTTCCCCTCACACGCTAGCTTCAGGAAGACGCGACAAGGAACCTAAACACGCACGACTAGGGCTAGAATCCGCAACCCCTACGATCCACGCGAGCACGATCTGGAAACACCACGAGGTGGCTCATTGCGGCCTTCATCTTCGAACAGCGCATGGAGGAACTCGGCAGCTCCACTGCCTTGCGATGCGTGCGTGAACCCCCCCACGAATGGAACCCTCAAACTCCCCCTCCGCTACGCTAAAACCCATCTCGACCGTTGATTATGTAGAGCTCGGAGAGCTCGTCGAGTTTGAAGTTGGAAATTTTTGATAAAAGCGAGTGGATCAAGCAGAAATTGAGGAAGAACGAAAGAAAAGGTCGGCCATTGAATTAGTATAAGCGGCGGCCTGAAGATAATGTCTAGGGTTTTGGAATGAAAATGTTAATATATATATTTATTTAATATTATTTTAATCTCGTTCTTCACATTTTAATATCCTATGCAAACGAACTCCAAACTACGCGTTCCGACAGGCGTTCCTAGGGTTTTTCAACGTTCCGGACACAATGGAACGGGTTTCGTAAGCTAATTCGGTCGTATGCACGAGATATGGAATTAAACGATCAATTTTAATTTAAACCGATTAAAACGATTTCGATGCGTTTCGAGCTGCCGGGGTCAAACGACAACTCCGATTGCTACGAAAATTGAAATCCGATAATAACTAACTATTACGGATCCAATGGAACTAGTTTCGTCGAATTCTGAGACTGTCCCCCGGAAGGCTATTTTAACTCATCTATTTAATCGAGCAAATTTCCGAAATTGTCGAAAACAATTGAAACTTCACTTTTAAAATTTTATTAACTTAATAATAAATCATATGAAATTTATAAGCACATTAAAAATCATTCTGGCTCATTCCGGACTAAAATCTGATTAATTGCAATATTTTTTTAATATTAAATTCTCTTATTAAATTAATATAAAATTCCAAATTTAACCTATCGACTTCTAATTTCATTTCAACTATCCCACATTATAATTCCAATCCAATTAGACCTAAAATAAATTTTAGAATCTAATTTTATCCCTATTAACACTCAAAATTACTAATTACCCCAATTCTAATATCAAATTAGTATTATTCAGTTTCCAATAAATTCCTGATTCAATATTTAATTATAGTTCTCAATTATTTGAAATTGAATAGAATTACTATAACTAAAAATTATAGCTTATTTTATTTCAAGATTCAATTTATAATCCATATTCAACATTTAAAATGAATTAAATGTTCAAATTAAACGACTTAAAATTCCGGGTCGTTACACTTTCTTCTTTGGAAATTTCAAATCGAAATATCAATCAAAGGCTATGGCTTGGAGGATTATGTTCTTGGAACATTAATCACACCACCAAGATTTGTCACCGATAAAGATGGAAAGCTGATAAGTAATCAAGAATTCATATCACATCAAAGGCAAGACAGTTTAGTAAATTCTTGGTTACTTTCTACAACCAGTTCTAATCTTTTGCCACTATTAATTGGATGCAAGACTACAAATGAAATTTGGTCTACAATCGAACAAGTATTCAATACTCAATCAGCAACAAAGTTATGTACTATAAGAGACAGTTGTAAAATTAAAAAAAAAAAGACTTTATCAATGAGAGATTATGTAACAACCCGGTATTTTCAGCCATTCGCATCCACACATGTCGAACTTAAATTGCTCAAAATACCGCATTGTAAATAAATTTGGAGCAAATGAAATACAATCACAGAATCACAGACACAGAAATATCAGAATAACTCGCAGCGGAAATTAAAATACCATAGTAGTTCATGAAGCTACTATAACAAAATCTCAAAACAAATACATAATATCAGTCTGAAAAACATATACAATAGAAATCTCAAATACATAGCAGTTTATAAATACCAGAGCTGAAATAGAACACTTGAAACTGAAAGGGAACAAATAACTAGACAAGTAGAATCTCCAGCGATTCCTAGCTCTAGAAAAGAAATCCAAAGCTAAGCTGTAAATACTCAAGCTGACCCGAGCGTAAAGTAAAACACAAAACACTCGAGTCAGGACATACATACTTATATAATGTAAATCAACTCAAGTGAACTGTAGTAGAAATGCACAATAACTTAAAGGATGCTTGAGATCGTCCATCCTCTAAGGATCAGTTAAACCATAAATGAAATACATCCCATGGTTAAAATTTCAAAATGGTATTTATACTTCCAAATAAAATTTCATTTAAAAAAATTCAATATCATTTCAAATTCATTTCAAAATATCAAAATATCATATCTTTCCAAAACCACATTCATTTTTATTTAATTTAAATACCAATTCAAATCACATTTTAAAATGGTTTATATTTCAAATCAAAATATTCCATTTAAACCATTTAAATATTCCATTAAACCAATTAAATATTCTAATTAAACCAATTAAATATTCCATTTAAATCATTTAAATATTCCATTTAAATCATTTTAAGTATGAAGTTATTATATTTAATAATCAAATATTCAAATTCTCAAAAATTTAGCCTTTTAAAAGTTCATTTATCCACTTCAATTTATTAAAAAAAATATGAAATTTCAACTTTCACAGCATTTAGAAAAATGCTACGGTAAATTTACATTTGAAAACAATTCATTTTAACAAAGATAGCATTTACAAAAATGCTGTAATAGGTTTTAGTTTCAAATAAAAGCTTCATTTCAATTCTGCTACTACAGCACTTACAAAGTGCTATAATAGCCCCTAGTTCATTTTTCCTTATAGTTCATTGTATCAACTACAGCATTTACAAATGCTGTAATATCCTTTACTTAAGAAATGATTGCATTTTAGAAATGCTGTTAATTAAAATTCAAGATTTTCAATACAGTTTCATAAACAATTATATTTTAATTTAAATCACTTTTAACTTATAAAAATCATAATTTCTCACTTTAAAACAATCATTTAAATACCCTTTAATTTATGATTTTATAAAGTGCAATTTCACAAATAATAATAAAATTTTTATAGTTCACCTATAAAAATCAATGTACAATTTTATAACATTTCATTTACTTTACATTTATATTAAATTTACCATTTCATAAATTAAATTTAAATTCCATTTTATTTTTCTTAACTTAACTTTTAAATTTAAAACCTATTTCACATTTTCCAAGTTAAGCTATATTTCAAATTTCAATTATAAACATTTATTTATTTAACTATTTTTAATTTATAGAAAAACCAATAACACTTTATAAATCATTTTAAATTCAAATAAAAATTCAAATTATCATATTTTCTTACTTAGTTTAAACTACATTTATAAACAAAATCATAAATTCCAAAATTAGTTTATATTTCAAATTTCTACTTTACCATTTATTTATTACACTTATTAATTTGTAGAAAATCAATAATATTTTATAAAAATCATTTTTAAATTAAATTTAAATCAAAATATCATAATATTTACATTTTTAACACTATTTTAAAATTTTTAGAAAAATATATATAACCACAGTCTGTATAAAAAATTTCTTACCTAAGTCCAATGACACGGATAATATATCATTTAAATCCGTAATTTACAAAGGAAATATCCGGGTTCTATCATTTCAAACCTGAAGTCCCAAGTAAATGAAAATAAATAAAAATCGCTCAGGCCTATCATTTCAGCCCATAACGATTTTTCCCTATTCTAAAGTCCTTTCGGGTATGTATCATTTTAGCCCATAGTGATTCTAATCTACAGGGAACTTGCAGTGTGATAAACTGATATAAATAAACAGAATAGCAATATATAACAATAACAAAAGATATAACAGGTGTATAAGCATGGGTGAACATCATATGATCATAGCAATAGTAGTTATAATATGATAATATAGCTTACAGATTCAGTTGCGATCAGTTTACTATGTAAGTATAAATTTGTCCGGTGAGAATTACTCACTTGTATAAGCTGGAGATGACGACCAAATACACAAAACAAATATTTCCAAAGGCACAAAAGCACGACTACGATTTGAGAGTGGGAGAGCCAAAGCTAATTGCCTTGTCACATAGCAAACAAAACAATGTACAATATAAATTTCAAACCAAACTATTTTTAAACAATGCTAGAAATAAATGCACAACACAAAGCCGAAGCTTTTGCACTTGCATTCAACAACTTATGCTTCAGCCATAGGTTGGAAAAGCACGGCTATGGGATGGATTTGGATTAGGTTAAGGTTCAAATGGGGTCGACCATAACAACATAAAGGAGTAGAGAGATATGTGTGCATGTACACACAACTACAAGGCAACACATGTGGATTTCATGCTATCAAAGATCTCGGCCAAGGAATGGATGAGCAAGAACTGATCTAGAGAGTTCATGTACAGGTGTGGCAGAGGTCTCAGGTCAACAAGTGGCTGGTGGTGGTGGTGTATGGGTCGGCCAAGGTGGTGGTTGGAGTGGTGGAATCAATATGGAGCTCAATTATGAAGATAAAGTGGAGTTTGTGTCATTTTCTTTGGTGGATCATCAACTAATAGGCCATGGCTATGGAAGGGCAGTGGGAAGGAGGAGATGGTGGCTGGTTGTGGTGGTGGTGGCGGGGGAGGCGGACATGGTGCTGGAGTAGAGAGGCCGAACTAAATAGATTGAATGCAAGTACAAAAATCAACAAAACAATGGAAAAAAGTGAAAAAGAAAAAGAAATTTTTACCAAACTTTTGCTGCAGGAGAATGGCCGAAATTTTTAGGGTTTGAGATTTTTTTTTCACGTGAGAAAAGAATAAGGAATCGGCTAAAGAAAGGTAATAAGGCAGCAAATTAAAGTGGTGTGTTGATTGGTAATGAAAAGGTAGTAGAATGTGAAAAGACAATGCACATAAAAGTTCACAAACCTTTCAAATTTCCATAATTTCTTTTGCAATTTTAAATACATGTAAATTACATATAAATAAAGATAAAAACACAAAAATATAATGAATGCATAAAAATAAATAAATTTTAAATAAATATAATTGAATTAAGAAAATAGCTAAAAATTGGAAACTAGGCTTTAAAATTTGAAAATAAATTCAATAAGCTTTGGAAAAATTCAAACATCACTTTAAAAAATGTTTTTAAATAAAATATATACCTAACATGTCATATAACACATATTAGAACATGATTTAACAAACAAAAATATTATTTATATAAATTAAAATAGACAATTTTACTAAATAAATCAATGTACACACAATATTGTAAAAAGCATAATTTTCACAATATAAATCGGATTTCAACGAAACAAAAAGCAGTATTATTGAAATTTTATTTATTTTCATAATAAAAGATAAAATTCAAGAATTCAAATATTTAAATTTTAAATTCAAAAGTCAAAGTTTGACCATTTGGCCAAAAATGCACTTTTCTAGAAAATATTCTATTTATAAATGTTTGAAATTATAATTCACACAAAAATCAAAATTTATATTTAAAATAACAAAATTTATCCATTTTAATAAATATAATAAAGTTTTTTTAAATCAACAATTCAAATTTAAGAAAATTAAAATATCCAATTAAAATAATCATAAAATACTGGGTTGTTACAGATTACTTTTCCAAAGTTAAAATGTTGTGTGATCAATTTGCTTCCCCAGGTCATAAAATTTCTGATTGCGATTTTTTTTTATCAATTTTAAATGGTCCAGATGAGGAAAATAAGGCTGTTGTAAAAGTAATTTCATCAAAAGAAACAACACCCATTATTCAATATGTCATTTCTACACTTCTTGCTCATGAAGGTAAAATAGACCAAAAGAAACCTATTGGTTCAGATTTTTCTACCAATTTTATTAGAAATAATAGATATAAGAACCAATGAAAGAGCTGCAATAGCAGAAATCATTTTAACAGTCAAAGAGGTGGCCAGGCAAATAGAGCCAGAGGAAGGGGTGGTAGATAGAATAACAACAACAGAATCAGGTGCCAGATATGTGAGAAGTATGGTCATATTGCAAGTAAATGCTATTTCCGATTTGATGCCAACTATGTGCCACAGCAACAAAATAATGCAAGAAACTACCAACCAAATGCCAACATGGCCAACACTCGGTAAGATAACAGAAATCATTCAAAAAACACAAACTCTGAGGTAGCCAAACTTGAAGATATTTATGATAAATGCTGGTATTCAGATTCAGGTAGTACTAATCATTTGATAAATAACTTGAATAATTTAAACTTGGGAAGCAAGAAGTACATTCTATGCATATGGATGATGGTAAATCTATTAGAATTACATATACTGGAAATGAAAATTTTATTGGTAAGAAACAACTTTATCTTAATAATCTCTTGAGAGTCCCATTAATAAGGAAAATTTACTATGGTATCCCAATTTGCAAAGGATAACAACATGTATTTTGAATTTAATCCAAAATATTATTTAGTTAAAGATATTCTAACAAAAGAAATTTTGTTGTAGGATAAAGAATTTAGAGGGTTGTACAAATTTAATGTTCCTAAGTCAAGAAATTTTGGATTTAAGGGAAAACGGTGTAACATTTCTGAAATCAAACATGAAAATGACCGTAAGACTTTTGATGCATGACATTATAAACTGGGTCATCCAAATGTAAATATTGTTAAGCATGTGTTGAATAATAATGCAATTTCTTTTAAGAAAATTTATTTGCCATATGTTTGTACATATTGTCAAATGGGAAAGAGTTATAAACTTGCATTTTCAGACTCACAAACCAAATACAATAAACTCCTAGAATTATTTTCCATAGACATATGGGGACCAGCACCAATCAATACTGATTATGGATACAAATATTATGTATCATTTGTTGATATTCATTCTAGATATGTATGGATGTATTTTCTGAAATCAAAATTTGAAACTTATAAAGCAGACTGCAATTTATAGTTCAGGTTGAAAATCAAATAAGTTGTCATGTGAAAATCATACAAATTTATGGTGGAACAGAGTTTCAACCTCTTAAAGAATTTTTCTAAAAAAAAGGAATAATTCATAGTACAACTTGTCCATACACATCTGGACAGAATGGTCTTGTAGAAAGGAAACACAGACAAATAGTTGAAACTGGTCTTACTTTACTTGCTCAAGAATAGGCTGCCAACAAAAGTTTTAGATTTTAAAAGTCCTATAGAAATGTTACAGGGAATTATACCAGACTATCATAGTTTGAAAGTGTTTGGTTGTCTATGTTTTCCCTACCTAAGACCCTATAAAAAATATAAACTAAATTTTAGATCATCACCATGCACATTCTTAGGTCATGCTACAAACAAAAAGGGGTACAAGTGTTTGGATAATAAGGGAATTTTTTTTATATCAAGACATGTTGTATTTCATGAAAATGTGTTTCCTTTTAGCAAGGCAAATATAAAAACATCACAAAAAAATATATAATCCAAGATTCTCAATACTTGAGCTACCAGAACAATTTGAGATTGTTATGCAATCTCAAACAAAGGTTAAGCAAAATGCTCAATGTACTACTTCAAGTGAAGAACGTTATGACTCACAACACACAATGATTAGAAACGAACCAGGTTATGAGTAGTCAGAGTCTGAAAATCAAATTCAAGATACACGGCATGATGCAGATATTCAATCAGACAGTCATCAATCATTATATGATTCACAATCATCTAATGATGATGAAGCCACAGTTAGTAGTAGTGATCAACAACCTGCAACAACTGGACATCACATGATAACAAGGGCTAAGCTAAAAGTGAAATTTTCAAGCCAAAAACTTATAATACTTTCATAGAAATCAAAGAGCCATGCACTTATCTTGAAGCTGTACAAAATGAAAAATGGAAAACAACAGTGAAAGAAGAGTATGCTGCATTAATAAGAAATAAGACTTGGACTTTGGTTTCTTTGCCAAGCAATAAAAGTGTTGTTGGATGCAGATGGACATACAAAAAAAAGAAAAATTCCGACGGTTCAATCGTGTTGTAATTGAAACTTGTATAGTGAGAGCTTAAATTTGTACTATCCGATTTTATAATAAAATACTTTTTGAATAAAATATTTGTTTAAATATTAATTCTGAGTTATTTAATTTATTCAACAAATATTTAGTTAATTAAGTGGAAAAAAATAGTATAATAACAAATACATTAAAATGAATATATATGTTTATTATCATCAAACAAAAGTCATAGGCTATTATATTCTACAATCTCCCCCTTTTGATGATAATAAACATATATTAAGATTTTGACTCTATTAAATGTATTTGTTCTTGATGAAATATATTAGCTTCCCCTATTTGAATACTCCCCTTACCAAAAAGTTGCCTCTTCACATATGCATGAAAATAAAAAGGAAAATATGCAAATAAAAAGAAATGTAAAATGAATCTAGATGGGAATATGCAATTAAAAAAATGACTTAAAAATATGACTTATTTGCCAAAATCTTAACTTCTCTCCCCCTTTCGTTATCAGCAAAAGAGTAACAATGTTAGATAAGAGAGATAAAGTGATAAATGTTAATACAACATTAATACCTAATGGAGTATAAATATTAAATTTCAATAAAAAATCAAACAAAAATCATAAATACTCTGTTAGGCACATATTCCATTTTAGAGTGATAGGGATGCTGTCGGCATAAAAAATCATAAAATCATGTCCATTTGTGATATATTTATGACAGAAATTTAAATACTTACTAACCATGCATAACCATTAGGACTTTTAAATAAGATTAGTAGTATTCCAAATTTTTATTAAAAAATGAATTCCAAGCATCTTCTAACCATGCATTACCGTGAGGACTTTTAAATGGAGTTAGAATCAACTCGCTCATTTCAACCAATTTTGATATGTGTTTCATACATGTATAACTGTGAGGACTTAATGAGCATGAAAGCACATAATCAAAGATTCCAAGTAGTTCATCCATGCATAACAGTGAGGACTTTTAAATGAGAGTGAGTACTTTTGGATGATTTTATTACTAATTAATTAAAAAATGTATAATTTCCTGTTTAATTACCACATTTTGACATACTATATTGGATTTTGATGAGTGATTGTCGTAGAAATATGATAGGAATAGAGATGGTCATGGAATTTTTACCAACCAAAATTATTGAAATTTTGTTTAAATTTTTAAAGAAATTTACTAAATATAACGTCTCAAGTCATAATGTATGATTAATATCAACACTCATCACTATTTTCAATCACTATTTATATTTTCGATAATCAATAGGGAAACAGATTAGTTAACATAGGCATTTAAGATCAAATCATAAAATATAAAATCAGATTTCTAAAATGCCTAACTGAGACATAGTCGACATAAACATTTTCTGGAAGGGGTTTTGTAAAAATGTATGCCAATTAGAAATCAGTTGAAATGAAATTTATGCAGATATTTTCTTTAGAAATGTGATGCAACTAACGAATTCCCTAATATGTCCCACTAGCACTTTTTCTATCAACTAGACTACCACCATAATCTGCATCTTAATACCCCTTTAAATCAAAGTTACCATTAGTTGGATACCATAGACCAAACCGAGAGGTGTGCAACAGATACTTTATAATCCTTTTTACAACTTTTAAATGAGATTCCTTTGGATTTGACTGAAACCGTGCATATAAACAAACATATAACATAATGTTTTGGTCCAGAAGCAGTAAGATAAAGAAGTATACTCACATGTATCTAAAGTAATCATTAACCGATACAAGACAATATCTCTTACCACCTATGCTTGCAATATCCTTAGGTCCAAACAGATCCATATGAACTAATTCAAGGATTCTAGAAGTACTTACAGTGTTCTTGACATGAAAAGATGATTTTTTTTTAAAATTTTTCAGTTGATCACTGGCTAATTGAAATCAGATTATTGTGTAGATTTTCAACATATATTCTATCGTTGTTGCCCATTGTGAATCTGCCACCTTTATATTTCTCTAGGCCAAGGAACTTTGATTTGTCGTTCGTCGTGTGCCTGGAACAGCCAGAATCCAGGTACCACTCTGCTATTCCTTATCCTGCCAACACACCTACATGAGGAAAGAGTTTGTGACCTATTTTTTTTATAGGTCCATGATTGATGGTGACGAAAGATTTTGAAAAACAAGTTTGTGTAGAACCAAGACAATCTATTTTGGTTCCTTTTGGCACCTAGATTTATTTTACTTTAAGAGATTTTACACTCGTGCCTTTAGGAGCCCAAATTGGTATGGTTTTCGTATTTTTGGGTCTATACCAGCAATTGTTGTGATTTTGTCCTATTTTACCGCAAATCGTGCACTTGGAACTGACATGATTAGTTTCACTTATACCTTTTTCAGATTGATTATACCAAAGTTCTTGTCCAATGGTATTAACAGTTTATTTCTCTAATAGCATATTTAGGGATCTTTCTCCTTTGGAGAATTTTCCTAAAGTTGTAGACAATTGTTGGACTTGTGTTTTGAGTGATTCATTTTCATTCAATAACAAAGTGCACTATTTAATAGAATTTGCTCTCTTATTATTTTTATTTTCTTTCAAAATCAGAATTTCATTTTCAAGCGATTTAATTTTAGTTTTTGTCTTTTTTATTTCCTCTTCAAATGATTGACACTTATCACACTTAGGGCTCTTATTTCTATAGTTTTGAACCATTTGATCAAGCTACTTATTTAGTTTTATCAAACTATCCTTTTGTGATTCAATTTCAGCGTACTTCTCCCTAGGTCTTTCAAAATGGCCATTTACCTCATGAAAATATATAGGTAATTGTGAGTGAGTAAGTTTTGATACCTCGCTTGGCACGTCATCATTAATGTCACTTGTTTCTCTTGAAAAGCACAGATTTACTTTTTCACTCTCATTGCCAGTGCTTTTATCGTCTTTATCAATTTCATTCCAAGTTGCTGCAAACTTCTATTTTTCGATTTCTTTCCTTTGCTGAGTCAATTTTGTTGATAATTGGGCTTGATATAACCAGGTTTATTGCACTTGTAACAAACGATCTCCTGGTTTTCTGAGTTGTTTAGAACTTTGATTATTCAACTCTTTATCTGTTGATTTAGGGCTGGATTTCCATACTTGCGATTCCACCTTTTGAATATTTTTACTATTAGTGCCAGGTCAGCTGCTCCATCATCTTCTTCTTCTTCACTTTTTATTGTTCCTTTAAGAGCTATTGATTTCTTACGTGTATCTCCTCCTTCACATTCTTCATTGAATTTGATTTCTAGCTCATAAATGGTGAGATTACCGATGAGTTCTTCGACTTTAACCTGTTTCAAATCCTTTGATTCTTGAATGGCAGTCACTTTTGTTTCCAAATTTCGTGGAAGAATTCTGAGGATTATTTGGACTATTTCCAATTTTGTGTATGGTCTTCCTAAGGATTTTGATTTGTATACAAGATTAGAAAGTCCTCCATACATTTATTTGACACTTTCGTCCTTTTCCATTGTGAAGTTCTCATACTCGCTACTAAGCATGGCAAGGCGAGATTTTATAACCTAGGAGGCTCCTTGAGTCACTTCGAGTGTGTGTTAGATTTCCTGCGCAGTTAGACAATGTAAGACACGGTTAAATTAAATTTGATCTAATGAACATATAATAGAATTCATAGCTTTAGCATTAGTGGTTTGAAGTTTCTTTTCAAGAACTGTCCATTGATCAATAGGTTTTCCAACTTCTTGATTATCTACCATTACTGTTGGTGTGCTATATCCTGTTTCAAAAATATTCCACGCATCTATGGTTTCTAGAAAAAATTTCATTCTAGTTTTCCAATAAGCATATTCACCATTAAACATGGGTGGTCTAGCTATGGACCGACCCTCAGCAAAAACATTTTTCAAAAGAAGCCATTTTTTCTATAAAAAAATGAAATTTTAAACAATAAAGGTTTTTGTCCCTAGCTCCGATGCCACTTGAAGGATCATTTTCACCCTAAAGAGAAGGGGAGGGGACGATAGGATGCACTAATAAAAATTAATGCGGAAGAAAGTAATGCAGAAGAATCACATACAGACTTACCCAGCTTCGACGAAAACCTTCCTGCGTACTGCCCCTAAGATTTCTGCTAAAAATTAAGTAACCAGTCGCTTGCAAAACACGTAAACTCACGATACCCGCTAACTCATTTAGCCTAACTCTAAGCTCAAAACCCTACCACAACTCAGCCACGGAGTTGCGAATTCTTAAACTACGCCCTGTTTTTTGTACCTAGTTACACAACTAGAAATTTACAAATTTTAAAATAGAGAATTACGAAATAAAAATAACACTAAAAACAAAACCTAATTGTTTATCCCAAATCAAAGAATAATATTGGCCAACCAATAGAAAATAGTTCGGTCCATAAAAAATTAAGATAATCCTCCTTTGTAAAACCAGGCCGATATTCCTCTTTCTTCCTTCTTCTGAAATTAGGATTTTTCACCAATTGATGCTCCATTTAAAATTAGATTGATTGCAGTGATGATTTCAACTCTGGTTTGCTTCATCAATCGATCTCTAGCTTTGATTGCATACAGTAGCTTCGTTTGTGTCGAGCTTGAATGGTAAAAATGGTATATGATTTAATTTATTTTCTCTATTGATTTGCTTGAACTCGAACTTGATGATTATTTGACGATTATGATATTGGGCATATATAGGGATCGAAACCCTATATTTCGTTCGTTCATGGAGTGACTGTTTGATCGAATTCATGCTTAGAGATCTTTTTAGATAAAATCATATTTCAGATCGACTTAAGCAGCACCCTTAAGAAACAATATATTATACGCACGTTCTTTTTGTCACAACTGTATCAATTCTGATGTCTAGAGTTTAGTCATGCAAAACTCCAATAATATCCATATGCAACTATTTAGTCCATTTCCAAAATCTACGGCTCAATAATAATAATATTCATCCAACCTGTAATCACAATAACCCAATTGCAAGAGTGGAGCTCTACCGACTGAGCTATTACTAATCAATATTCCCCGTCCAAAGACTTTTGACTTTGATTTGACTGCAATTAACCGTGATACTAACCACTAATAACAGAGGAGATGAATTCTTTATTAAATACTGTCTCACTTTCTGTGCTTTAACTCAGGCCCAACTATAGTCATTCAATGCTTATCATTCTGTGATTGAAATATAATCAAGGTGGAGTGTTCACATCGATGTTCTATAGTAATCTTAAGTCGAAAGTACTATATAACACCGTCACACCGAGACTTCCTATTTGACCTTAGTTCTTATGAACTGACAAGGAACCCTATGTTGAGTCATTTTGCAGTCATTCAATAACTATAAGCATGTAACCCCTTAGCGCTTTCAATGGCTATGAGTAATACGCCGTCCAACATTTACTGAGCGTTACGTACTCTGGTCTAAAAGGATGTATTAATATCATTTTCTTAAAATTTCTTGACTAGGAATATTTAAAACAAAGTATTTTTGAGTTATAATTCGATACTTATGGTAACAACATTTGTAACTGCGATTGTATAATACTTTGTTTAAGAATTTTCTATTTATATATATTAAATGATTATTTTAACCATTGATTTATATCATAATATAACATTACATATAAATATAACATTACATATAATAGAAAACAAATGCTAAAATCATATTATATTTTGACTGAGATTAGTTTCAATGTTATAATGTGTAACAAGTTACATAATTTCCCATTCGGCATACTCCCTTATCTTTCACATAGAAATGTAAATTTACCCGACCATGCGTATCATCCATGCTTTCAGTTCATTAATGGAAACCGGTAGATGCTCCTTGCGTACCTTTACTACAACATGACCACTTCCACATGTACTCCACCGACTACAGCTTCCAGCATGTCGCCGACTAATACTCCAGTAACTGCCGAGTCTTCCAAACATTGTTGTCCTTGCTTCCTTCATGGGCCTCCAATCGACATGGTTATGTTGATGATAATTGAGGACCAAGGCAACACTGTCACTCCAAATACTAACTTGGAAGCAGTTATGGCCCTAGATGATCTCCTAGACTCTCCGCATCTCGCTTATATGCTTCTGAGCTTTAGAAAATCAGCACGAGCTACGAGATTCAAGTGGATGAAGTCATACTCCCATTGCCACACCATTATGCACATGACCCTCCGGTCGTTTACACAACTTGTAACCGATACATGTATCTGTCTAGAGTTATGCCATCATTCAACCCTTTCCTTAAACATATTCTTCAATCGATGAGGCTCACTCCTTCTCAACTGCATCCAAACACTTATGCAGTTCTTTTCAGCTTGTAGATGATCTTCTCTTGACAACTTGAAAGGGAGCAATCATTTGCCAAGATCCGATATATATACAAGATTAAGTGACATTCCCCTAACCCTTCTCTTACCTTCTTTGAGGCGTTCAGGGATTGCAGGGTCATGGTTGACCTCTATGACAAGTAGCATTACTTTAGGGACGAATACTTCTTTGTCCATTGTGCAATTAATTTCTACGAGAAATGGATATTAGGACGTAACTCCTACATCACTTAATTTATTTACCGCCTCATCTGGATTTGCTTCGTTAATACCACTAATCTTTCTCTTCTCTTTTACTATAGTTGTCCCATCAAGAATCGATAATGATAGCCTGAGGAGGAGGTCGCATAGCTCTAAGACATCCCAAAAGATGAACGTAGGACAACTTATCTCCAAACCAACCTTTGCCTTCGCCAATTTTTCCTTCTCTATAATAGTCATAGAATGCACTTTTAACCAACTCCTCTTAGCGCTCCACATGCCGCTTCTCAGGTTAAGATGCTTGCTCAAGCCTCGGTCCACTATAGAGTTATGTATGAAGAGGAATGGGAGTTTATAGACATCACACCAGATGAAGAAAAGGGCAAAGAAGAGTACAAGTAGGATGAAGAAGTGGACAAAAAGGAGTATAAGTAGGAAGAAGAGGAAGAGGAGGAGGAAGAAAAGGATGATGAAGAAGAAGATGAGTCTACTAAGGAGAATGCTACGGAAGAAGGCACATCCGTAAGTGCTCCTTGGTTTAGACGTCTGAGAAGGCCTCCCCTGAGATTATTCCCAGTCCTAGCTAGAGCTAAACTGGGCAACCCACATCAGCAATGAATTCTTTGATCGACTATCTAACTTGGGAGCATCGATATCCAAGGGATGAACTTCAATCACTTAGATTTTGTTGCGATGATGAGTCATTGGGACGATGCTACTCTTACCCTTCATGAGGATGCAACTACTCCCTTATCCCCACAAACTGAGTAGGTCCATAGGTAGATAGGATCGCACCACATTAACACCGCTTGGAACCACTTCCATGTGCACTTCACATGTTTTCCATCTTCTAGTCTTCAATAATAATTTATATTCCATTTTCAGGTTCAATGGGAAAATATATTTACTGTAGGGATCTTGGCCAAAAAAATACTCATTATATTCCCATCAAAAAGTCTAGTTGATACCAGGCACCACTCTTTAACAAAGTCTCATCGAAAGAGAGAAAAAGGGAAAGAAGGAGAAGATAGAAGGGAGAGAGAAGAGGTAGAGTAGCATTACGAGATTGAACATTAAGATAGGGAAAGGGTACACCATGAGCGTCCATGCTTCCCCAAAAGTTCCGACTCTCAACATTACAACCACCAATCTTTTTCCTACCACTCTAGGAGCTCGCATCCTCACCGAAGTAGGTCTCCCTCAAGGCAAACTCCTCCACCTTTGGATTACATTCGTTCTCCAATCACTAGCTTTGTCTCTATCACGTATATAATGCTTGTCCTAACCATTAGGGTCAAGTCGATCACTGTTTCTTCCATGGGCATGCTTTATTAGCACTCGAAAACATTCCATGTGCCTTCAGCCACATCATCTACTGATCAAAAGGGACGACCAAGGAAGGAGACTATTGCCGCTGCTACTTTCACTACTACTTCCTTTCCTTGGTCAATAGCTCCATTGATCCTCCAACTCAAATATGTAGGCATAGAACTTACTGCGGTCTGCTATGACTACGATCTCAATGATATCCCTATTGAAAACATCCAGATTGGACAAATTGTCTAGAAACCCTGGTGGCCCAATACACTTGTTAAATGAAGTTGACCAAGAATTTAGCCAACATTAATGAAATGAACCACCTACTCCTCTAAGAGGCTAAGAAGAAGTTGAGAAAGATAAGAAGACCATAGACATTCTTAGCAAGGAAGCGGATGAAGTTGAGAAAATTATGAAAACCATGGATGAGATCCTTAACAAAGAAAACGAGAAGCATAAAGAAAAGGTCCAAGCCACAAGAACGAAATAAAAATGCAAAACAAACAGCTCCAAAAAACGCACATCAAGAATGGTGTGCTGGCCAAACAAATAGAACAATTTAAGGCTAGCATCGATTCTACTAATCTCTAGCTCGTTGTTGCAAATTTTGAGATTATCTTACTGAAATCCAAGATAGAAATATTACAGGATGAGGAAAGGAGGTTTCTAATCTTAAGGAAAAGATAAAAGAGCTACAGGCTATAAATAATGATTTGAAATCAAGTAGCCCAAGTAGCTAAAAAGAATGTGACGACCGCCCCATAGCACCCGCACATCAATGACATAAAAGAGCACTGTAAACGTGCTAGGCTGATATGGAATGATCATCCGAGGTTGAAATTTAAAGCAGAAAATATATTGCATATCTCACAGCGTATGGATAAAATATAATATAGAAAATATACAACAAAATATAGTGAGCCATAACAAATGAAAATAACATCTCTACTAAATCATAAGTTATGGCACAAATGTCATGATATCTCAGTACAAAATTTCCTCACTACATCCCTCAAAGTACAAAGAAATAGGCAGCGGAAACTACAAATATAGAGTAATACGCCATAGCTTCTCTAAGCTTATATTTGTACAACAACTGTGACTCCAAACCTGCCATCTAGTCTACTTATTTAACAGTACCCAAGATGATAAGAGAAAATAAAACCTTGGGGTCAGACAACAGTCCTTGTGACGACCGGAATTTTTGGATGTTCGAAATCAGAATATTTGATTGATTTTAAATATTTAAAGGTTAATTTTTAACATGAATTCAAATATTATTATTATTTAGCAATTAAGTTGTTGGATTTAATAAACTGAAATTGAGTAAATTATTGAATCTTCAGTTTTAAGCCTGTTAAAGATAATTTGAAGGCTTGTAAATTTTATATTGATAAAACTGAAGATAATAAAAGTGTTAAAATTGAATTTGGAAGTGGTTTGTTAAGTTTTGAAATTTTATCGTTTAAATCGATATTTAAAAATAGCCTTCCGAGGCACAGTCTCGGAATTTGACGAAACCAGTTTCGTTGGATCCGTAATAATGTAATATTATCGGATTCCAAGTTTCGGAGTGTTTGGAGTTGTGGTGGGAGTACGATATATAAACGCGCTGAAATTTATATCGAAAATTCAATATAATAATTGATCCAAAAAGCTATATTCTCCATACGATCGAATTAGAACTCGAAACCTTTTCCATTGCGTATTATGAATGCCTAGCGGCACGCCTCGGTAGGGATTCGAAATTTTAGAATGTGTGTAATGAAACGATTTGAATTTAAATTTAAAACATTTAGATGTATATATTATATTGGCCAATCTAAGTCCTCTCATGTCAAACCTTTTTCCTACAGCAGCTTTTGCTTTTCAGAAAAATACGGTTCAAACCTAAGCCGACACGCAAAAGAAATTTTGCATGCAAACATCATTTCTTGTCTCCCCTTTTTTCTTTCAAAATGAAGAAAAAAGGGTATAGCAGGTTCAAACTTTTAAAATCAAAATCAAAACATAGAAGAATGGCCGAAGTCGTTTAGTCCTCAAATTAAAAACCCTAAATCATTCTATGGGTAAACTCATCTCGAATTCATTTGACAATTGGGGTTCGCGATCGTTTCGCGACTAGGCGTTCGAGCTTCATTGCAAGTTACGGCAGATGAGAGCGCAGATCGACGTCGCGTGCAATTCTAGGCGACGGCGACGCGAAGCAATGAGAGGGGGGGGAGGGGGCTCGAACTAGCCTCTTCGTTGATTCAACTAGCAGCTCGTGCTCATGGAGGAAGATGGGGTTCGCGCGAGTGGAACCGGCGATGATGGGAGCGGCGGTTTTAGGGGCATTGAAGACTGTTGTCGATGGTGTAGGTTGAACAACGTTCACGATTTGGAGCATAAGTTGAGCAATTGGGCTTTGGTCACTGCAAGCAGCAGGTCATGCGTGAGACAGTGGGTATATTATCTTTTCCTTCTTAGTTTAAAATATAAGCAGATTTTACCTTGTTTTTATTTTATAAATGTATATACAGAAGAATTTATAACTGTCAGTAAAAGAAAAAAAATGGGATTTACAGTAAGATATATAACAAATTTGCTTTTAAATTTACTAAATATATATATACATATACATCCACATACGTATTTAAAACAGAAATTATATGCATATACAAGATTTTTGAAAATAAGTATGAATTTTAGAATATTTGAAAGTCTATATAAAATTAGATTTTTTTTTTGTAATCTATCATTTTAGCTTATAAATATATATATGCAGTTTCAAAATAAACAAAAATAAATGGTGATTTATTTGTTTAATTAAGTTATTTAATTATTTTTAGTTACTAAAAGATTTAAAGGAAAATATTATTTTAAATATAAATTATTAGATTAAAATAAATTTATTAAATGGTAATTGGGTTGTTCGATTTGTTTCGAATATTAATAAGTCATATAAATTGTTTATTCAAGGTCAAAAATGGGGAAAACCAGGGCAATATTGAAGTGGATTGTTAATGAAAAGCAAAGGTGAGTTAATCTCACTCATCTGGGTTTAATTTAAAATTTAAATGGTTAAATTTAAATAATTGGTTGAATGATTGAATTGATTGGATGCGGTATATTATACAGTAGTATATATTATATATTAGAGTGATGGATTCCCGCATTATATAGCGGATGAGACCATATGCGCCGCATAATAGCGGATGATATTATATTAGTCCCACATATCGCGATATTCCACCTCGAAGTGGAATTGGTATTTTATATTGTGCTAATATCTGTGGATGCAGGGAAACAGGTTCGAGGGATCCAACTGGATTCCTCAAAATAGTTAGATTTGTTTAAATATTATGTGTTATGATTTATTGGATGTTATGATTTATTAGATAAATCTATGGTAAATTCCATTGGTAATTTGAAATAATGGATGCCATGGGTTGGTTGAATATATTTGGGTATACTGAGTTACCAAAAATATATAGATTGGATTTTGAAAAGAAAATAAAAAGAGAGTGAATTTGTTAGTAAAATGATTCATAGAATTTGGGATGAATTGAAGAATGAATGGAAAAAGATAAAAGTGGATTTTCAAATTTTAATAAATAAAATCCGAGTATGGGAAGGGAGATTTTGAATAAAAAGGAAATAATGAATTTTAAAACTTTAGTAATATTGTTTAAAGGAATAAGGAATTTATTTTAAATCATAATTAAGGAATAAAAATCTGAAGTTAATGGGTTTTGAAATAAGTGAGTAAGTAAGGGAAATTATTTCAAAATGGAGTAATTTGGGAATCAATTTGGAAATTGTTTTAAGTGTTTGAAATTGGAATTATAAAAGAGGATAGGACTAAGAAATTTACAAACTGGGTTTATAAAAGTGAAGGAATATATCAGTAGATATTTGGAAGAATAAATTCAAGGTGGAAATTTATTAAGGCATGGGTAAATTTGTTTAAAATTAAATAGTGATTTATTTTTAAAGCATGTGAAAGAGAAGTGTATTTCCCTGGATAGCCAAGTACATTTTCAAAGAATTTTTTTAAGTATAAGTTAAAGTTCTAAAGTTGTTTTAAAAGCATGTTTTAGGAGATTTATTATTCTTAAATGTTTAAATTTTAAAGTAAGTATTTTTCAAATTTATCTTAGTAGTAATTATTTAAAGGTAACTTGGTATTATGTTTTAAAAAGAGAAAATTTAGTTCTATATTTCATAAAGTAGCATTATTTTAAATATTCTCAAAGTATATATTTTTAAATAAGTATTAAAGTAGTTTTAACATTAAGGTCTTAAAGGATATTTTATAATAAAGTGTTTTTAAATTATTTTAAAAATCTAAAGTATTGTACTTGGTGTTGTAGGATCTAGATTAACCCTAGAGGGGGGGTGAATAGGGTTATAGCAAATTTTCTCGAATTAGACTGCAGAGAAGTAAATATGCTGAAAAATAAATCACACACAAAATTTACCCAGCTTCGGCAAACCCTGCCTACTACTGCATTCCCAGATTTCTATTAGAATTAAACAGTCTCCCGCTTACAAACACTCTAACAGACTCGCAAACCCTACTACCGCCTATAGAGTTTTGTAAACTCGCAACCCCTGCTTACTGAACCAATTCTAACTAGACAATCAGACACAACCTAAAACCTAGGTGGTGATTTACCAAGATTTGATTCACAATTTTCAAAAGAAAATATAAAAGACAATAATTTAAAGACAACAAAATAAATAACCCTAAACCCTAATTTAATTAATAAACTAAAAGCCTTTTTAAAAATATGACCGGCCCAGAGTAAAAAAGAGATTTTTATTCCCTTTTCTTTTAACTCTTTGACTCGTTCCTTTTTCCTGTGCTGTTGATAATGGCGGCCGTTGTTCTTCTCGTTCCTCCTGATTAAAATTAGGGCTTTCGTCCTTGCGCTCTTTGTTCCAAATTAGGGCTTTTGCGAAGCTCCGATACTAATTCGATCGTTGTTGATTGTGCGCGATTTAGCCTGGCTCGATCGATTTCGTGTTGCTTTCTTCGGTTTCTTCGATGAGTTCGATTATTGCTTCGGTAAGAATTTTGCTCTGATGCTTGTATTCGAACTCTTACATTTATGTCGATGATGATTGGGGCATTTTATAGGGTTCGTTACCCTTATTTTCCATTCGTCTGATTGCTTCGAAATTTGTTGCTTTGGCCGTTCGATTATTGTTGGATGATTGTGATTTATTCTGACTAGTTTACAATCGTATATACTTGAAATACTCGGTCAACTTGATTTGTAATTCTCGGCTTTGAATTTTGAGATATTTTGATTTCCACCGGCTTTGACTTGGTTTTAAGATACTTCGATGTTGATTACTTTTGTGATAATATTTGACTGCGGCTTCTGATTTTGAACTGGTCGTTGATCATCTTGACTTGGCTTGAACTTTGCATTGAGTACATATGATGGCATTTTTGGTTTACCACATGCTGCTTGCTTTAGTCTCGGCCTGAACCTTTGCATTTTATACATACGTATATGCTTGCTGTCTTTGTACCTGTGCATATATGTTTATTGTTCAGTTCATTGTTCAGTTGATTCATTGATGCATTACCTTTGTGGTCTCCACTTTTGTATAGTCTGCACATGTTACTTGTATCACTTAATGTCTTAATTTGGTTGTTGCAGTCAGTGTTGCATTGAGTCGGTGTATTTATTTTCATTTTCTTCGAGACAGTGATCATTTGTGGCATAGTTTATATTCTCTGTTTGATGAAGTCTTACCTTGAGCTTCTGGCCTGTTGAGACCTCTGCACTGTCCCTTGTACTTGATTCACCTGATTACTGCTGTGTCTTGTTCATCTGGTTTTGTTTGCATTGTTGGTTCATCACTTCGTTCCAGATCGATACTGTGTTGCATTTGATCGCTTGTCTCAGTTTACACAGATGCTCCACTTGTTCACTTTGTTCAAGTGTACTTGTCTTCATTCTGACCATGTTGGCACTGGGTTACTGTTGTCTTTGCATTGCTGTGCATACTTGTATTCATGTGCCACTGTTTGGTTGATGTGCATGTGCTTGTGTTTCCAGTGTTGCCACTGTGTTTCATTTGCATAGCTCAGTGGTGCACTTGTTTGGTCATTTTGTACTTCTGGATGGAGCTGTGCATACGAGTTGGCGAGGCAGTGCACACGTGTATAAATGTACACGTGTGTATTGCAGCCACTCATGATTACCTGTCCCTGTAGCGTTATCAAATGTATATATCTATGTGCACGACTCTGTGATGAATTCAAGTGTGAATGATGACGAACAACCCAAATAACTGAGGCAAATCATATTTTCAAAAAATCATATTTCATTTTATATTGCAAAAATATTTCTTTTTCAATTTTACTGCGTTAGTGAGTATTTTTGCGGATTGCTCAGATGCTGGATTCAAACTGGAATGCAGTTGAAGACAAAATACGAGTGTGAGTGATATGTAGTGAGGTTATTAATGTAAACTGAATTATGATGTAATTGTGATGTAATCAAAAATGTATATGTATAGTGAGAGCTTGAATTTGTACTATTCAAGATTGTAATAAATATTTGTTTGAATAAAATTTCTGTTTGAATTCAAATTCTGTGTAACTTGTTCTGTTTGAATTCAAATTCTGTGTAGTTTATTTTATTCAACAAATATTTATTTAATCTATGAAAAACAAAATAGTACATTACCAAATACATTTAAATGAATATATGTGTTTATTATCATCAAACAAAAACATATAAGCGCATATTCATACAATCTCCTCCTTTTGATGATAACAAACATATATTTAAGATTTTGACCGTATTAAATGTATTTGATCAATGATATACTCTAATTACTCCCCCTATTTATATGCTTCCTCTCTACATGATGCTCCCCCTACATATATGCATCCAAATAGAAATATATAAATGAGCCTATATGCAAATGGAAAATTATTTGACCTTTGCTTGATTCTATTTGACAAAATCTTAACTTTTCTCTCCCCTTTTTGTTATCAGCAAAAGAATAATAGTGTTAGAGAAAAATAGAGATTAAGTGATCAATATTAATCCAACATTAAACTCAAATTGAATATAAATATTAAACTTCAATAAAAATCAAACAAAAATCATAACTACCCTTGTTAGGCGCATATTCCACTTTTAGAAAGAATGGAAATCATGTTCTAATATAAAATCATACAATTGTATCAACTTGTGGTACATTTATGTCAGGAATTTGAATATCTACTAATCATGCATAACCGTTAGGACTTTTAAATGAGATTAGTAGTATTCCAATTTAATTTAAAAAATGAAATCAAGTATCTTCTAACCACGCATGACCGTGAGGACTTTTAAATGGGATTAGAATCAACTTGTCTATTTAATCAATTAATTTTGATATGTGTTCCATACATGCATAACCGTAAGGACTTTTAAATGAGCATGGAAGCACATAATCAAAAATCCAAGTAATTCACCCATGCATAACCGTGGGGACTTTTAAATGAGAGTGAATACTTTGGATATTTATTTATTTTTACACCAAAAAAATATGACATGAAAAACAAATGATTCCTGATTATAGTACCACATATCGACCAACTATATTTAAGTTTTGATAAACAACGGTCGATAGAAATATGATAGATATAGAAATGGTCATGGAATCTTTACACAACAAAAAGTTTTATAACTCTTGTTTGAATTTCTAAAGAATTTTTTCTAAAATATACTCTCTTGAGTAATGTACGAAAAATATCAACACTCATCACTTTTTCCAATCACTATTTATCTTTCCGATAATTATTAGGGAGTTAGATTAGTCAAAATTTGTCATTTAAAATCAAATAAAAATGACTAATCTGAAAATATGGTCAATTAAAAAATGATTTTCTCGATGGGGTTATATGGAAAAAATTTCCGCTATTTGAAAATTATATCAAGTGAAAAATATGCAGATATTTTCTTTGAAAAATGATGCAGCAAATGAATGTTTCAAAAATTAATCACGTTACACTAGTAATTTTTCTATCAACTATATTACCAGTGTAATTTGCATCTGAATTTCTTATTCACTCCAAAATCTCACTAACTAAATTTGATAAACCAAACCATGAAGTGTGCACAAAAACTCAAACTCAAATTTTTAACAGCATTTCAAATGACCTTCCTTAAATTTGGATCGAAGCCATGTAAATAATCAGAAGAAAAAAAAACCGTGAATATAGAGTTAGCATGTTGAACAAGTCAGAATCAAAATCATCTTCTTTACAACATCATCACATTATTGGCTGATTTAATTCAAAAAAGACAGTGCAGATTATCACATTTAATATATCTTCACCTGTTTTACCTTTACGATAATTTTTCGTGATTGCCCATTCTGATTCTGTCACCTTTGTACTAGGCTAAGGAACTTTGCTTTGTCGCCCGTTGTGTTTCTGGAACAGCCAAAAATCCAAAGAACACTGTTGTTGTTCCTTAGCCTGCCACCACACCTACACGGAAAAAGATTTATGTGACCTATTTGTTTTTATAGGTCCATGATTGTTAGTGGCAGAATATTTTGAACAATAATTTTGTGGGGACCCAAAACTATTTATAATTGCTCCCTTCGGCACCCAAATCTGTTTAACTTTGAAAGATTTTATATTTGTGCCTTTTGGAACCCAAATTGATATAGTTTTCACGTGTTTGGGTCTATACCAACAATTATTTTGATTGTGTCCAAATTTTCTACAAATTGTGCACATTGAATTTTCTTGATTAATCTTGTTTTCAACAATTTTAGATTGATTATATCCAAGCCCTTTTCTATCCGTGTTAACAGTTTGCTTTCCTAATAGCATATTCAACGATTTTTCACTTTTTGAGAATTTATCTAAAGTCATTGATAATTTTTGGACTTGTGTTTTGAGAGATTCATTTTCATTTATTAATTGTGTGCACTTTTTGATAGAATTTTCTCTCCTAGTATTTTCGTTCTCTTTCAAAATCAAAATTTCATTTTCAAGTGATTTTATATTAATTTCTGATTTTTTAATTTCTTCTTCGAATGTTGGACACTTATCACACTTAGGGATCCTACTTTGATAGGTTTTAATTAATTGGTCAAGTTGTTCATTTAATTCTATTAAAGTGTCTTTTTGTGATTCAAGTTTGGCATACTTCTCCCTAAGTCGTTCACAACGGCCATTCACTTCGTGGAAATAAATAAGTAATTCAGAGTGAGTGAGTTTTGATACCTCGCTTGGCTTCATATTGTGCTCTCTGTTTTTTAATTTTTGATTTAGAGCTGGATTTCCGTATTTGCGGTTCCTCCTTTTGAATTTCTTCATTGGTAATGCCAGCTCGACTGCTCCATCATCATCATCCTCATCACAACTGCTATTTACCAATCCTGTTAAGCACATTTCTTTAACTGAGTCGGTTGTGGAGGGCATCTCATTACTGTTGACTTTTGCACCATATATTGCATCGAGAGTATTCCAGATTTTCTGTGCATTTTCACAATGAGAGATGAAATAAAAATTATCATGATTAATATGAGAATATAATATATGCATAGCAAGAGCATTAATCGAGAGAATTTCCTTATTTGTTATATCACACCCATTTTCAATAATATCCCAACATTTAATATTAACAGATTTTAAATAAAATTCCATTTTCAATTTCCATTTCAAAAAATTTGTTCCATCGAAAATAGAAGGAATAATATTGGAATGACCCTCAACAAAAGTATTATTTGGTGGATTCATGACTCTAGAGTTAAAGAAAAATACCGTGCTCTGATACCACTTGTAGGATCTAGATTAACCCTAGAGGGGGGTGAATAGGGTTATAGTAAATTTTCTCGAATTAGACTGTAGAGAAGTAAATATGCTGAAAAATAAATCACACACAAAATTTACCCAGCTTCGGCAAACCCTGCCTACTGCTGCATTCCCAGATTTCTATTAGAATTAAACAGTCTCCCGCTTACAAACACTCTAACAGACTCGCAAACCCTGCTACCGCCTATAGAGTTTTGTAAACTCGCAACCCCTGCTTACTGAACTAATTCTAACTAGACAATCAGACACAACCTAAAACCTAGGTGGTGATTTACCAAGATTTGATTCACAATTTTCAAAAGAAAATATAAAAGACAATAATTTAAAGACAACAAAATAAATAACCCTAATTTAATTAATAAACTAAAAGCCTTTTTAAAAATATGACCGGCCCAGAGTAAAAAAGAGATTTTTATTCCCTTTTCTTTTAACTCTTCGACTCGTTCCTTTTTCATGTGCTGTTGATAATGGCGGCCGTCGTTCTTCTCGTTCCTCCTGATTAAAATTAGGACTTTCGTCCTTGCGCTCTTTGTTCCAAATTAGGGCTTTTGCGAAGCTCCGATACTAATTCGATCGTTGTTGATTGTGCGCGATTTAGCCTGGCTCGATCGATTTCGTGTTTTTTTCTTCGGTTGCTTCGATGAGTTCGATTATTGCTTCGGTAAGAATTAAGCTCTGATGCTTGTATTCGAACTCTTACATTTATGCCGATGATGATTGGGGCATTTTATAGGGTTCGTTGCCCTTATTTTCCATTCGTCTGATTGCTTCAAAATTTGTTGCTTTGGCCGTTTGATTATTGTTGGATGATTGTGATTTATTCTGACTAGTTTACAATCGTATATACTTGAAATACTCGGTCAACTTGATATGTAATTCTCGGCTTTGAATTTTGAGATATTTTGATTTCCACCGGCTTTGACTTGGTTTTAAAATACTTCGATGTTGATTACTTTTGTGATAATATTTGACTGCGGCTTCTGATTTTGAACTGGTCGTTGATCATCTTGACTTGGCTTGAACTTTGCATTGAGTACATATGATGGCATTTTTGGTTTACCACATGCTGCTTGCTTTAGTCTCGGCCTGAACCTTTGCATTTTATACATACGTATATGCTTACTGTCTTTGTACCTGTGCATATATGTTTATTGCTCGAGTTCATTGTTCAGTTGATTCATTGATGCATTGCCTTTGTGGTCTCCACTTTTGTATAGTCTGCACATGTTACTTGTATCACTTGATGTCTTAATTTGGTTGTTGCAGTCAGTGTTGCATTGAGTCGGTGTATTTATTTTCATTTTCTTCGAGACAGTGATCATTTGTGGCATAGTTTGTATTCTCTGTTTGATGAAGTCTTACCTTGAGCTTCTGGCCTGTTGAGACCTCTGCACTGTCCCTTGTACTTGATTCACCTGATTACTGTTGTGTCTTGTTCATCTGGTTTTGTTTGCATTGTTGGTTCATCACTTCGTTCCAGATCGATACTGTGTTGCATTTGATCGCTTGTCTCAGTTTACACAGATGCTCCACTTGTTCACTTTGTTCAAGTGTACTTGTCTTCATTCTGACCATGTTGGCACTGGGTTACTGTTGTCTTTGCATTGCTATGCATACTTGTATTCATGTGCCACTGTTTGGTTGATGTGCATGTGCTTGTGTTTCCAGTGTGGCCACTGTGTTTCATTTGCATAGCTCAGTGGTGCACTTGTTTGGTCATTTTGTACTTCTGGATGGAGCTGTGCATACAAGTTGGCGAGGCAGTGCACACGTGTATAAATGTACACGTGTGTATTGCAGCCACTCATGATTACCTGTCCCTGTAGCGTTATCAAATGTATATATCTATGTGCACGACTCTGTGATGAATTCAAGTGTGAATGATGACGAACAACCCAAATAACTGAGGCAAATCATATTTTCAAAAAATCATATTTCATTTTATATTGCAAAAATATTTCTTTTTCAATTTTACTGCGTTAGTGAGTATTTTTGCAGATTGCTCAGATGCTGGATTCAAACTGGAATGCAGTTGAAGACAAAATACGAGTGTGAGTGATATGTAGTGAGGTTATTAATGTAAACTGAATTATGATGTAATTGTGATGTAATCAAAAATGTATATGTATAGTGAGAGATTGAATTTGTACTATTCAAGATTGTAATAAATATTTGTTTGAATAAAATTTCTGTTTGAATTCAAATTCTGTGTAACTTGTTCTGTTTGAATTCAAATTCTGTGTAGTTTATTTTATTCAACAAATATTTATTTAATCTATGAAAAACAAAATAGTACATTACCAAATACATTTAAATGAATATATGTGTTTATTATCATCAAACAAAAACATATAAGCGCATATTCATACAGGTGTTTTCAGTGGAAATAAATATTTGGGGAATTTATTCCGTGAGAGGAAGATGGTTTGAAAACTGTTTTAAAAAAGGTTTGAGAACTGGAAATATATATTGTAAAGATATTTTGAGGTTAACAAATAATTTGGTGAAATTATTTATTGTTTGATGGTTGTTTGTGAATGTTATTTGATAGTTAAATAACCGACTATCAATATTGGACAATGCACTGATCGTTTCGAAGAGACCCAGATCGGGATTAATTTCTCAAAAACCACTTCGATCTGGTTTGTACGTTTTCGTGAGGAAGATGAGTTTGGATTCGAAGATGGAGTAGTGAAGTGCAAGGGCTAGTCGCTATCCTGAGGTGATTCCAAAATGGATGTGTAGGAGTAGTGCCTTCGGTTCCGTGCGAACTCGGGACGGACTTGTATGGATGAATGCTTTCGGAACATCGTCAGGTGGATGATGGGCATTCTAAGTGAAACATTCTAAAAGGTAACGCTCAGCGTCGAGCCTCATCAACCGGGAATGACCGAAAATCAGGGGTTATGCTGCAAGGCTAAGTGGGTAGCACCCATTAGGGTGAGGTCATCCCTATCTAGATGTCCCTTTTATTCGGCTTAGTGGTGCGGTTGCTGATCCCAACCATGGGGTGATCTTACTCAGGATTATCCAGTAAGGGGTAGTCCCGGTCTTGTGTTGCAGGGGATTGGGAGTAATCCTCGGTACGGTGATCTAGACCATGTGCTATGACAGGTGGTACCCCAGTGCCTAGTCATTAGTTGGAAATCCATTCTTCCTACGTGCCTTTTCGGTTTTTTTGTATTACCCACGATTGTGGATAGTATGCTGGAATTTAATAAATGTAACAATTTCGGCTGTTTGAATAAGTATTTGTATGTAGACACTATTATAATATCAGAGGATTTTATAATAAATGTTTTAGCTATCGTAAGGTAAAAACCCGACATGTTTATTTATGGCGTGGTCTGACGAGATGCTTTTGTTTTCAAAAGAATTTTGAACTTTAATTATCAATTTGAGTGTGGTTTTCTCACGCTGGTTTTCCAGACTGACTCGGGTGTTATTTAACTATAATGCTCGGGTTAAAACAAGTATTATAGGATACAAGGAAGGATGCTATGGAGCTCAGGAGACGAGCTGGATGGCGATACGTACTTTTGTACTTGTTTGAAATATGCCGCTGTGTTGATTAGCTGTGCATTCAGATTATGAGGACAGGTTATGATTATTGTCCAGTTGTGTGTTATGTATATATCCTGATGATGTAATATATAAACATATGTATTTGTTTTTGTGTAAAGATTAGTTATTATCTATTATATTTTATTCCGCTGCGATGATTAGATTCTGATGTTGTTTTCTATTTTCTTCTTATAACTCTTCTTCTTTAACCCTCATGGTTCGTATTTCCATTCATCTTGAGTTGATTTAATGGAGAATAGTGTCGACTCGGGTACAGATTTATGGGTCGATACAGTTGGTATCAGAGCAGAAGGTTGGCGTTAACCTTGGCTCTGGTGAGGATTACTCATTAAATAGAGTCTGTAGTACTCTAGAATGAGTTTGAGTGTATTAATAGATATGAGCGCGTATTTGTTAGTGAATATAAAAATTGTTTTTATATTGTGTCGATTTATCGGTTAAGTGTTTATGGATTCTGGTTGATATGTGGGACGTCATGTCATCTATAGGGATTTCTAAACTCTTGAACAAGATAAAACGGCACGGTATGGTTTAAAGGTAGGGTAAATGAAATAATTTTACCCAAATTATTTTTGTATATAAAAGAAACGTTTTTGTAAACTATTTTAGCTAATATATAGTTGCTTGGATGTTAGGAATGATAATATTAAATTATTACCATTGTTGTGTAAAAATTGAATAAGAAATTTAGATGAAAATTCCAGAGTAATGTTTGAATAATTGGGTGGATTTTGAATTTGGAATTTTGGAAAAAGTTTAAATTCCTTTAGGTTTGAAAATGGTTTGCAAAGGTTTTGAAGAAATAATGGTGATAGTATTTGAGAAATATTTTGGATTGGATTTGAAATCTAGTGAGACTTGAAATTAAGGATATTTGAAAATGTTTTTAAAGAGATAAAAGCATTGAACTCTTTCGGTCACTAGAAAATAACTTCGGTGATGACTGCAGCATCATCGATGTTCATTTTCGAGTTTCCAAAGGAGGAATTGCTGCTTGAATGTTTTAAATGGGAGATGGTTGCAAGGTTTGGTTTTGAAATTCAAAGAGACAATTGAATTTACCAAAGAATTTTGGATATAATTGGTTTCAAATGATTTTTGAAATACTTAAGTGATTATTGAAGGCTCTGTTAATTGGTTTAAAATGTTTCGAGTGTCTAAGTAATGTTTTAAACCCTGGAGGTTTAACTAAAAATGTAATGGATTATAAGCAGGTTTGGAATTTATAAAGTTTGAAAATTTCCTGGAATGGAATTAACTTGTAAAAGTTAATAAGTTAGGAGAGTAAGTCGAATTAAATGAATTTAAGCTAAGTCTAATAATATTGTGATTGGATTTGGATTAAAGTTGAAATATAATTGAAATGGAACTGTATCACGTGGTGGATACATTAAATGAAATTAATTCCTTACTTAATAAAATTTAAATGGATGGTGAAGTCAAAAGAATAGTATGAGGTTAGATATAACTGGAGCTTAGTTAAATAAGGTTGAATGCGAATAAATAGATTCGATGGCTTATAAAACCATTGAATACACAGACACACACACACGCAGAGAGCTAATAAAATGTATAATCCCGAGTTAAAAAGGTAAAATGTGAACGAGATTGATTGTAAATGGACGAAAGTACGGATATAAATAAGTTGTGACTTATAAAAACTTAGAAGTGGAATGAAAAAGCCCATCAAATAAAAGTTTGGGTTAAATTATTTTGGGAAATGGTTATTAATATTAGCATGGAATGTTATCAAGCTTAATGGAAATGGTTTAAATGAAACCAATGCGGGAATGAATGAAATGCAAGTGAATGGTTTGTAAATAAGTTAGAATGGAATAAAATTTAATATAATTTGTATTGGAATCAATTTAAAATGATTATACGCTTAAGTAATTATTTATTTACATAAATATCGCCGAATTTGCATAGAAATAATTGTTGTTTGAAGAAAATGAGATTAAATAAAATTCTATGAATTAATAGAAGTAAATAAAATTGATTTTTGAATCAATTGAAATGAATATAAGTTCGTTTGGCTTAAAAATAAATCGTATGCAAGCAAGTGAGTTGTAAATCATTTAAATTGAATAGTATGAGTAGAGAGTTGATTGAAAGCAATTGAAATAAGTGTCAAAACCTTACATATGTGCATATGAAAGTCTATAACATGCATTGTTATAGAATCCATGTTTTAGCTATTTAAATATAAGTGAAATGCTATAAACTTCTTATATATAGTGCTTATATGTTTAAATTGAGTAAGTACAGGTACCTAAATGCCGTTTGGTAGGATTTTGGTCGCGCTTATTGCTAAATAATAAGCCGCTTGCTTAAGAATGATAAATAGAGGTACGCCTATGCAGTAAAAGTTAGGAAATATGAACTATTGTTTGTTTTTTTCCCGACCGGGTGGGTCGATGTATATATATTTATATCTCTTGTCAAATTGCAAAAGCTCCTCCATACAAAGAAGACTGTGCCAAAATTTTGGTAGTTAGAAAAATTTATGGAAATTTTTTTGTTATCGACAAAACAATTTCAAATTGAAAACTGAAATAAATTAGTGGATGAAACTAATTTAAAATAATGATATGAATCAGTTATAAATGGAAGACAAAATTCAATATTCAGAGTTGAAGATAAATTGAATTCATATAGGAATGGGAGAACCAATTTGAATAAAAGTAGATATAAACTAAAGTGGTGAAGTGAAAATAAATATAAGAAGCGTATAAAATACTTATATTGAACTTAAGAAGAAGTGGTGAAATTTTTAAGTTCTATGGGTGTCGAGAAAATATATTGAGTAAGCATTTGAGTGAAGATTTAATAAAAATATGTGAAATGATAAGCATTAATAAGTAAATAGAAATCAAAATGAATGTGAATAAAAAAAGAATTGATATAGTTGATAATCAATTGAGATAAATACGTAGGACGTACGTATATTATTTTATTCGTATAGCAATTTGATCGAAATTCGAGCATAAAATTTCGAGATAGTTATATCGATCCGAGTTAGGATTTTTCACTCGATTTTCGACGGCGAACCCTGGATATGGATTTTGATTGATTCTGAAAATTCTCTATCGTAGTTATGACTATGCAAGGAGAATGACGGTTTCTGATCAAGAAACACAGATCTGAGTCTGCACTAGGAAGTCAGATGGACGATACTAGTTCAAAAGTGAAATTGTGTGATCGAGCGAGTGATCGGATTTGATAATGCGTACGGATGATATATATACATCATACGACTTGAATGAATAAGATATTGAAATTTTGTAAAGAAGTCAATAAAATGATTTTAAAAGAAATGATTGGATTTTATTGCTAATTAGGATATGCAGGTATTATAAAGGGAAGGGAAAATTTTGTTTTGATTTCAGAATATAAATTTGAATTGCTCGAGAAAAAGGTATGCATTTAAATTTCTATATGAAATTTGATTGGGTTTTTGATCTAGCCACTTGACATTTTGTTTTCTTTTGGAATTTGAGAGCCCGTAGAGGCATTTTGTAGTTGTTTCGACCTAGCCACGCAAATGAGACGTTGGGAATGTGACGACCCGGAATTTTTGGAGGCATTGAGCAAAGGAGGCATTGAGCAAATAGTATTGTTTGAAAACTATGGGAGAGTTTGGGAAGTTATTAAGAATGATAATGGGTCTTTTATAGAAGATAATTGGTAGGATGTTGAATTGTTGGTTTTGGGAAAAAGTAAACGGGTATTGGACCATTCTTCCTAACCAGCAATTTCGGGGACGAAATTCTTTTAAGGGGGGAGGAATGTGACGACCCGGAATTTTTGGATGTTTGAAATCGGAATATTTAACTGATTTTGAATAGTTAAAGGTTAATTTTTAACATGAATTTAAATATTATTATTATTTAGCAATTAAGTTATTGGATTTAATAAACTGAAATTCGGTAAATTATTGAATCTTCAGTTTTAAGCCTGTTAAAAATAATTTGAAGGCTTGTAAATTTTAAATTGATAATACTTAAGATAATAAAAGTGTTAAAATTGAATTTGGAAGTGCTTTGTTAAGTTTTAAAATTTTATCGTTTAAATCGATATTTAAAAATAGCCTTCTGAGGCATAGTCTCGGAATTTGACGAAACTAGCTTCATTGGATCCGTAATAGTGTAATATTATCAGATTCCAAATTTCGAAGTGTTTGGAGTTGTGGTGGGAGCGTACGATATATAAACGCGCTGAAATTTATATCAACATTCAATATAATAATTGATCCAAAAAGCTATCTTCTCCATACGATCGAATTAGGACTCGAAACCTTTTCCATTGCATTCGAAATAGGGGTATAACATTATGAACGCCTCGATATATTATATTGGCCAATCTAAGTCCTCTCGTGTCAAACCTTTTTCCTACAGCAGCTTTTGCTTTTCAAAAAAACACTGTTCAAACCTAAGCTGACACAAAAAGAAATTTTGCACGCAAACATCATTTCTTGTCTCTCTTTTTTTTCTTTTAAAATGACGAAAAAAGGGTATAGCAGGTTCAAACTTTTAAAATCAAAATCAAAACATAAAAGAATGGCCGAAATCGTTTAGTCCTCAAATTAAAAACCTAAATCATTCGTATGAGTAAACTCATCTCGAATTCATTTGACAAGGTGGGCTCGCGACCGTTTCACGACTAGGCGTTCGAGCATCGCTGCAAGCTTACGGCAGATGAGAGCGTGTAGATCGATGTCGCATGCAATTCTAGGCGATGGCGACGCGAAGCATGGGGTGCTCGAACTAGCGTCTTCGTTGATTCAACTAGCAGATCGTGCTCGTGGACGAAGATTGGTTCGCACGAGTGGAACCGGCGATGATGGGAGCGGCGGTTTTGGGGGCGTTGAAGACTATTTTCGATGGTGTAGGGTGAACAAAGTTCACGATTTGGAGCAGAAGTTGAGCAGTTGGGCTTTGGTCACTGCAAGCAGCAGGTCATGCGTGAGACAGTGGGTATATTATCTTTTCCTTCTTAGTTTAAAATATAAGCAGATTTTACCTTATTTTTATTTTATAAATGTATATACAGAAGAATATTTATAACTATCAGTAAAAGAAAAAAAATGGGATTTACAGTAAGATATATAACAAATCTGCTTTTAAATTTACTAAATATATATATACATATACATCCACGTACGTATTTAAAACAGAAATTATATGCATATATAAGATTTTTGAAAATAAGTATGAATTTTAGAATATTTGAAAGTCTATATAAATTAGATTTTTTTTTGAATTCTATCATTTTAGCTTATAAATATATATATGCAGTTTCAAAATAAACAAAAATAAATGGTGATTTATTTGTTTAATTAAGTTATTTAATTATTTTTAGTTACTAAAAGATTTATAGGAAAATATTATTTTAAATATAAATTATTAGATTAAAATAAATTTATTAAATGGTAATTGGGTTGTTCGATTTGTTTCGAATATTAATAAATCATATAAATTGTTTATTCAAGGTCAAAAATGGGGAAAACCAGGGCAATATTGAAGTGGATTGTTAATGAAAAGAAAAGGTGAGTTAATCTCACTCATCTGGGTTTAATTTAAAATTGAAATGGTTAAATTTAAATAATTGGTTGAATGATTGAATTGATTGGATGTGGTATATTATATAGTAGTATATAGTATATATTGGAGTGATGGATTCCCGCATTACATAGCGGATGAGACCCTATGTGCCGCATAATAGCTGATGATATTATATTAATCCCATATACCACGATATTGCACCTCGAAGTGGAATTGGTATTTTATATTGTGCTAACATCTATGGATGCAGGGAAACAGGTTGGAGGGGTCCAACTGGATTCCTCAAAATAGTTAGATTTGTCTAAATATTACGTGTTATGATTTATTGGATGTTATGATTTATTAGATAAATCTGTGGTAAATTACAGTGGTAATTTGAAATAATGGATGCCATGGGTTGGTTGAATATATTTGGGTATACTGAGTTACCAAAAATATATAGATTGGATTTTGAAAAGAAAATAAAAAGAGAGCGAATTTGTAAGTAAAATGATTTAGAGAATTTGGGATGAATTGAAAAATGAATGAAAAAGGATAAAAGTGGATTTTTAAATTTTAATAAATAAAATCCAAGTATGGGAAGGGAGATTTTGAATAAAAAGGAAATAATGAATTTTAAAACTTAAGTAATATTGTTTAAAGGAATAAAGTATTTATTTTAAAACCAAAGGTTTAAATTTATTTAAAAGGATAAAGAAGAAATTTGGAAAATATGAAATTGGTATTTTCAGTTAAAAGATTTTAAATCACAATTAAGGAATAAAAATCTGAAGTTAATGGGTTTTGAAATAAATGATTAAGTAAAGGAAATTATTTCAAAATGGAGTAATTTGGGAATCAATTTGGAAATTGATTTAAGTGTTTGAAATTGGAATTATAAAGGAGGATGGGACTAAGAAATTTATAAACTGGGTTTATAAAAGTGAAGGAATATATCGGTGGATATTTGGAAGAATAAATTCAAGGTGGGAATTTATTAAAGGAATGGATAAATTTGTTTAAAAATAAATAGTGATTTTTTTTAAAGGATGTGAAAGAGAAGTGTATTTCCCTGGATAACCAAGTACATTTTCAAAGAAATTTTTTAAGTATAAGTTAAAGTTTTAAAGATGTTTTAAAAGCATGTTTTAGAAAATTTATTATTCTTAAATGTTTAAATTTTAAAGTAATTATTTTTCAAATTTATCTTAGTAGTAATTATTTAAAGGTGACTTGGTATTATGTTTTAAAAAGAAAAAGTTTAGTTTTATATTTTATAAAGTAGCATTATTTTAAATATTCTTAAAGTATATATTTTTGAATAAGTATTAAAGTAGTTTTAACTTAAAGGTCTTAAAGAGTATTTTATTATAAAGTGTTTCTAAATTATTTTAAAAGTCTAAAGTATTGTACTTGGTGTTTTCGGTGGAAATAAATATTTGGGGAATTTATTCCGTAAGAGGAAGATAGTTTGAAAACTGTTTTCAAGAACGTTTGAAAAGTGGAAATGTATCTTGTAAAGATATTTTGAGGTTAATAAATAATTTGGTGAAATTATTTATTGTTTGATGGTTGTTTGTGAATGTTATTTGATAGTTAAATAACCGACTATCAATATTGGACAATGTGCTGATCGTTTCAAAGAGACCGGGATCGGGATTAATTTCTCGAAAACCACTTCGATCCGGTTTGTACGTTTTCGTGAGGAAGACGAGTTTGGATTCGAAAATGGAGCAGTGAAGTGCAAGGGTTATTCACTACTAATCCTGTGGTGATTCCAAAATGGATGTAGTAGGAGTAGTGCCTTCGATTCCGTTCGAATCCGGGACGGACCTGTATGGATGAATGCTTTCAGAACATTGTCAGGTGGACGATGGGCATTCTAAGTGAAACATTCTAAAAGGTAACGCTTAGCCTCGACCTCATCAACCGGGAATGACTGAAAATCAGTGGTTATGCAGCAAGACTAAGTGGGTAGCACCCAATAGGGTGAGGTCATCCCTGTCTAGATATCCCTTTTATTCGGCTCAGTGGTGCGGTTGCTGATCCCAACCGCGGGGTGATCTTACTCAGGATTATCCAGTAAGGGGTAGTCCCGGTCTTGTGTTGCTGGGGATTGGGAGTAATCTTCGGTACGGTGATCTAGGCCACGTACTGTGACAGGTGGTACCCCAGTGCCTAGTCATTAGTTGGAAATCCATTCTCCCTACGTGCCTTTTATGGTTTTGTTTATATTACCCATGATTATGGGCTAGTATGCTGAAATTTAATAAGTGTAACAATTTCGGCTATTTTAATAAGTATTCATATATAAACTCTACTATAATATCAGAAGATTTTATAATAAATGTTTTAGCTATGGTAAGGTAAAAACCCGACATATTTATTTTTGGCATGGTCTTACGAGATGCTTTTGTTTTCAAAAGAATTTTGAACATTAATAATCAATTTGAGTGTGGTTTTCTCACGCTGGTTTTCCAGACTGACTCGGGTTTTATTTAACTATAATGCTCGGGTCAGACCGAGTATTATAGGATACAGGAAAGGATGCTGTAGAGCTCAGAAGAGGAGCTGGATGGCGATACATACTTTCGTACTTGTTTGAAATATGCCACTGTGTTGATTAGCTATGCATTCAGATTGTGAGGATAGGTTATGATTACTGTCCAGTTGTGTGTTATGTATATACCCTGGTGATGTAATGTATAGACATATGTATTTGTTTTTGTGTAAAGATTAGTTATTATCTATTATATTTTATTCCGCTACGATGGTTAGATTCTAATGTTGTTTTCTATTTTCTTCTTCTACCTCTTCTTCTTTAACCCTCATGGTTCGTATTTCCGTTACCTTGAGTTGATTTGATGGAGAATAGTGTCGACTCTAGGGGTACGGATTTGCGGGTCGTTACAGTCCTGTATGAGCGATAAATGACCATCAAAAGCTATACTCGAAAATATGGTACTTGACATGTACAAAAAAACCATACTTGACCTATCCCTGCAAATAAAGAGTTAGCATTTAATAATAAGGTAGAATATGCTACTCAAATTAACGACAATAGGATACTGTAACATAACAGGATAGAAGAATCTAAATAGCCTCCTCAATTGACCCTATTCCCAATCTCTTCTCCAACATTCCTATAGATGATTGCCTACCCAAGAGAAATAGAAAACATTGCAACCATAACATCCATCAACCAAAACTTAGCTATCATCTACTAAAGCCTTGAATATATGATAACTCGTATGGCCCCGTCCTCGCTTGCCAGAATTAACGGGAATCCTGGTTCTCAATTGTGTTCTCCCATACTTTCAGGTCCAAAACCTTACATGGTTGTCTCCTACAATACCTCTGTACCATCTTATAGTAGACCCTCTCAGAGCGGTCCAAGATACATGACTAGAGCTACCAGCCATTGGGGGCCTCCGCATATAATACCCCTGCTTGAACACAATCAGAACACTTCGAGTTATCAATGATTTCTTGGCAATCACAAATCTTCAGAGCTTTCACAACTCCAATCCATTTCCAATTATGAGCTCTGCCATTCAACTCAGTCCATTATACCACAACCTCGTTCCATCCTGAGTTGCCTATCAACTTCTTCGATCCTACTCCTTATTCGAGCCCTCGATCGAAGAGCCAAAATTTTATCATGCTATAACTTCAAAACCATAGAAGCAAACAACGAGCCACAACTTTCAGCATGATCCACTAAAACCCAAAGTCTCCACCTTGGATCTCACATCCAAGAGAACCAATAATTTGGATCGGTACTGTTCCGACCCAATTGGATCGGTGGCGATCCAAATACTTAACCATTTTGGACACCATTTCTCTTCTAGCCTCCGGTGCACTCCCTCTAGATGCCATAGACCCTTAGCCATTCCTCTTAGCCTTTAGGTCTTCTCTTCTATGCACCATAGCTGATCCAAGAAAGATGATCCATCCAATCTTCAATAGTTGGCCTATCCTCTGATCCAACATCAGAGAGCCGCGCTAGAACCTATGCTATATTCCCTATATAAGTCTCTCCTCAATTGGAGCTCAAAATTTGAATTAATACCGATCTGATTAAATCAGATTGGTGCCTGATCCAAAGACTTAGCTCCAATTGTGGTGCAACTCACAGGATTTCCTCTCGATGTGCTTCAGAGCCTATTCTCCAAGTTTCATGCAATTTCGATAAACTTTGTCCTCGATATTCTCCGATCACCAATATAAGTCCTAAAACAAGCACACCACTAGAAAACGAATCATGCATAGAAAGAAATTCAAACATAATAGTGAATCAAACATAGAAAATCATCTAATTACATCCAATATGAACATACAAATCATCCAATTCAATCTACCATCACAATTCCAACATAGATCTAATCTAACATTTCATAGCCAAATATACACAAATGACACTAGCCAATGATCTAAACCCATTTACATGTTTATTTGGTTAATCTAGGGTTTCTAAATACGAAAGTACCTAAGTCTAATAAATTTAATTTGATAGCTCTAACCTATAATCACCTAACTGCAACATATAATCCATCATAGACTAGTGAGAGGACATAACCACTCACCAAATCTATCAAACCTATGAAATATGATGAAGATCTAATTTGGACAGTGAGAAATCGAATGAAAATGCAACCAAAGTGACGAGATCAAGCTCCTAGTTGAAGATCTAGCCTCTATTTTACGATTAAAGATGATTTGAGATGAAATCCAATGAGATAAATGGAGAATTAGAGACGATTTAGGGTTTAGGGCTGATTTGAAATGAGAGATAAACTTTCAAATGATCTCTCCACCATATATTTATAGCCAAACCTAATTAGACTAATGGGCTTGCTAATTCGGTCCATAATCCCCTTCTAATTCTAGCCAATAGGTTTTAAAACTTCAAACTGCTATAACTTCTTAACCGCTTATCTGATTTTCCTATATGACCACTCTATAGATGGGAAACCACTATCCTGAAGCAATGTAACATGTTAGAGCACCTAACATCATATATAAATAATAACTGTAGAAAAAGGGTGAGCTTTAACTTACTTTAAAGCTACCAAAATAACTCGAACTTCCACTAAGATTGAATCAGACCTAGGCTTTAGCTTTGCCTTTATACAAAAATAGACTTTTGGAGGCCTTAAGTGCCAAGAGAGGTTCAGCCATGAAGTATGGAGCTAGGCCTAGTGGGGTATAGGTTTGCTCAAGGTAGGTGGAGGGGTTATGTAGTCTTGCTTTGGAGAAGAGGAGGGTACAGATGAAAGGCTTTAAACAAAGTTTTTTGAAAAGTAAAAAGTGGAAAAGAAATGAGATTTTAAAACTTGTAAGACGTGGTAGTTCTTCACTAGAAGAAGATGGATTTTATAAAAATTTAGAATGGAAATAATAAAATGAAAAGGAAAATATAAAATTTGCTTTTATATAAAAAGGAATATGCAAATTACCCAAACAACCTAGGTCCTTTACCCTCCTCCTCCTTTTGCCACCTTACCAAGACCCCATTTCACCATGTACCTTAGGCCGACACTCATGTCATCCCTTCTCTTCTCCTTGCTCCAACATGTTTAAGCATGTTTTTGTACTTAATTGTAAAGGAAAAGATAAATTTTTCTTTATATAAAAAGGAATATGCAAATTACCTTTACCTCCTTTACCCTCCTCCAACTTCTACCACCTCACCAAGATCCCCCTTCACCATGTACCTCATATCAACACTCATGTCTTCCCCTTTCCTCCTTGCTCCAACATGTTTAAACATGTTTTACACTTAATTTCACTTATGTTTGCCTATGATGTAACATCTACTTTTTTAAATTACTTAATTATGTTTTTAAACTTTATATACCTAAGGACAAATACACATGTATATATATATATATATCTATACTAATACACATATGTATATCCTAACTTATTTATAAATGTGCATATTTACACTATAGAGTTCACAACATTTCCAAAACTTTTAGCCGACGAAAAGTCAAAAAACGAATTCCAGTCACATTTTCGTTTTTTTTCTAACTATATAATTTTTTAAACAAATTTTGAAAACTATTCCACCTCCATTATTTATTATTAAAAGGAGTTCATTTTAATTATAATACATATTATTTGAATATATAAAATAAATTACATATTCAAAAATTAAATTAGTGAAATTCCGAGTCGTTACATTGTCACCCGTCTAGTTCCTATATATGCTATAGATAAACATATACTATTTATATTCTTACCTAATATTATGTCCAAAGCATATTCAATCTCCCTATCTTATCTTTTTTCCAAGCATATGACCTATTCTTTCCAAGCAAACAACCTATTCTTTCCAAGCAGACGACCTGCGTATTATTGATTGTTCTTAGGCATTATTATGAGCTATCTCTAATCTTTCTTATTAATTTTGATGATTTGATGATGATATTTATATTTTGAGAATGAGAGATTTATGTGGGCACTGATGTGTCCTTATCTGACTATACTTGAGGATATCTCTTTGTTTATGTTTTCTAGATTTTGATGATGATTTCCGAATACGGATGATTCACTCATTCGTTGTTGATTTTGTGGTTCCTGATTTGATGTCATTTATATGGGTAATCACATCTTTGTACTTAACTTTCATGGCTGTTACTATTTTTTATATTATATTTTGAATGTCATCGCTATTATTTTATGTATATTCTATATCTGTATATGTGTTGACGTCTATATTTAGATGTACTCTAACTTGTGTGTTATTTATATAATACTCGGGTCGGTCTGAGAGACATTTCAGGTACAAGAACGTGACCACCCATGTTATCTTAGCATAGAGGAGATCAGGATAAAGTATTATTGTGTATCATTTAAGTTTTATATAATTTCATGCATATTCTGGTGTTGTATGTTGAACACGTGTCATATTTATGTAATATATATTTTCATTGCGATTGACTTTTTGGTCTCTGGTATATACTATATATTATGTATTGTTTTATGTTGTTAACACACATGTTTATTGCTTTGTGTCGATACTGTGCACGCTTAGGTGAGTTATTTATTCGATATTTTATTACATACCAGTGTTAGCTAAAGGGAATATTCAGTTGTGTACCCCATAAATCCTCATTCTCTATATTTTCCGATGGTATTACTTAGTAATACTCTTGGATAGTATAAATGACACAATTCATTGGCCTAGACTGACTTAGCATCCCTATCTCCTTGGGTATGTTGGGTAGTTACCCTATATTAAAGGGATAGTAGAAGTATATGATAATTACTTAGGGTAATCGTCCAGGAATGTACTTGTTAATTTTTCCTACTAAATATATATGTTATTTTTCCGTATCATATTTGTGTGTTAATCTTCGTATGGAATTTGAGTTGTTGATGGAGGTTGTGAAATAAATAATTGTTAGCCAGAATAGTAGTATCGACATTGGAAATGGTGAATAAACCTTTATGTCGTTTTGAATTTGAGTAGAAAGATCCAATAGAGATCAGGGTGTGCAGTGGATGCTAATAGATAGCTTTTACTAAGGGCGTTTGTTTGCTTGTTTTTTTGATGTATGTTTGGTTATATTAAGTTTTGTTTCTTTCTTAGTCCAGAATGTGTGAGTTGAGTAGGAGTTGTTGCTCAAATATTTATTAATACACTTGAATCTAGATGGAGCCAAATATTAATAGAATCTAGTAGTTTCTTCTTTTAAGCAAAAAACTGCAAGGGGATATGTATATTTGTTTTACAAAAGGGAAATGATAATAATAATGTATAACTAAAATATAAAATGAAACATTAAATTAAATTAGTTGAGCGTTTGTTTGATGTTACGATGTATGATGATTTGTATTGATGTTAATGGTTGTCGAATTGAATGTATATACGAATTTTGAAAATAAATATTTTTATTTAAAAAAGCATATGATTTAATAAAATATGAATTTGATTTTGAAAAATGATTTAATTTTTTATAGTTTATTTTGGTGTTAATTCGTCCATTGAGTGCTTTAAGAATTCTGGTCGATGCATCTAGCCAACATTATCGATAGAGATTCCTAAACACTAGGCGAGGCATCTCGACATAATAGTTTGAAAAAATATTATTTTTTGAAAAGGGAAACAATATCTTGAAAATAATACAATGTTTGGAAAAATTAAAAATTGCTATTTAGAAAAAGAATCAAAGTGCTTATTTATCATTTAAAGAGAGATAAACGAATGTATCTACATAAGATGACATCCATGGATATATATATAATTTGCAGACCAGTCACATATATTTGAAATTATGCAAAGAAAATTAGTGTAACTATTAAAATGGAAAATGTGAATCCATATGCAATGCGACAAAAATAAAATGAAAGTCAAATTACATATAGTAAGTACCATTAGGTTATAAAGAGTTTTTAAGCATTTGCTGCAAATTTTTGGAAATTGAAATTTATCACTCAACAGTGGATGAGAGCATATCTCATTCTTTTTGTTATTATAAGCATTACTTCTCAATGACTTTACGAACCTTTCTACTTCGCTAGGCTTAGAATTCTTCCTTTAAAAAAAGGTTTAAGAACTTGAAGCAGCTGTTATAATAATATATAACCAATACTAAAAGTATAGTTGCAAGTGACAAGTCCTTTTGTATTGTGATTAACTGTTTTGGATTCAATATCATGTCGCATCAATTACTGGTTTTCAAAAATAATAATAGAAAGATGTGTTTAAAATGGTCATATAAATATATGGTGGTGAAATTTCTTTTCTAAATAAACCACATAACTATTGATATATTTCATTTTGAAATGGTTATTAATTATGCTAATAAAATTCAAAATCCAGGTAAATGTATAATTATTTATGGCAGCTATTGAAACTTTGAATAGATATGCATCTAAACAAATTAATAAGTTGTTAAAAGACTGATAAATATCACCAGACATGACTTGTTTTAACTTTAAGTCGTAAATCATCTATCTGTTTTCAATGATTTTAAATTTGTTGGAAATATATGCTCTTCGAGAGTGATTTTTGTTTGAAATGCAATGCAAAATTTTGAAGATAAAATGGTTAAAACATGATTTGAAAATATATATATATCGTTGCCTTGAAAATGCAAACTTCACACGATTGCGCTTATTTCATCTAACCACAACTTTCAAAGAGTTTATTCGATTTCGATGATCTAACCCATCTGGAAAGCTAATAACATAAACACCAAGTTCTGTTTTAAGAATTTCCCAAAATTTTATCGTTTTATAACCTAAAATCACGCACTCGTTATGTGGACCTGCGGTTTTAAATTTACTTCAGTTTCTGTATTATGTTGTAAAATGATGATAACTTTTGATACACTCAATATTTTTATGATCCGGAAGAGGTTTTGGAAAACCAAATTGATTATTTTACAAATTTTCTTCTAGAAACATTATATAATTTTGTGTTTTTGACGTACAAAACATAAATGCAAAGTCACCAAAATGGAAATGCAACTTTATTTTTTATGCGAATGTCATACTACTTTATATTGATAAATATGATCTCATATGATTTCTTTGAGTTGAGATAGGTACTCAAGAAGCTTATTTGGGTTACTAATTGGTGAAGATTGCTCGTATAAAAGCGACATAGCTTGCTTAAATGCTAATAAAAAGGCACGCCTTTATAATATATCGATATATAGTGTGACATTATATTGTTTCCCCATGTTTCGGGATTTCCCGTGTTGATATATATATATATATATATATATATATATATATATATATATATATATACTGCGATTATATTGTCTTTGATTTTTAGAAACGCTCTCCATACAAAAGAGACTCTGCTGAAATTTTTTGAAAAATACAACTCTTAGAAAATATTCATAAAAGTTTTATCGTATGCGAAAATAGAATGTCGTTGAATTGAATCTATTTAAATGGTATCATATGATAAGTGAAATTGAAGAAAGCGCCTCATAGAGGATTGAGTAGTTATGTTAAAGAAGATTGTCGTAGATATAAAGAAAGTCGGGATATGAGTTGTATAACGTCTCCTTATAAGAAATTGCAAGGACGCAATTTTCATAATAGGGGGGTCTGTTGCACTCTATTTTCTACGCCGTTTTAATAAATGAATTTAAATAAAATAAAATGTTCAAATCTCATTATATATATAATTATTATTTTTGAAAATAAATCATTAATTAATTAAATCCTATTTTATATAAGATTTTGTTTTAATAATTAAATTAATAAATCCTTTTCAGACATATATCGAGATTGAATAAACTTGTTTAGTTATCGGATTATTCTTGCAAATCAAATCAAATTAGATTGGGATTTGTTTAAACATAAAAAATATACATACATAATATAATAAGAATCGTCTAAAAGGAAATGAAAGGAGAACTAATTTAATTAAATAAAGCGCAACATAAATTATGCCCATTACCTTAATTTACTCATCACCTTTAATTTACTTCATTCAGTGAATCGTGTTATTAATTTTATTCCATAGACCTCAATCTCCATGAAAAAGCCTAAAAAATTAGAATCGACATTCAAATAGGAATAAGAATGAAGAAAAATCGTATGGCCTTACCTAAACAGCTGACATCGATGTCGAGGCTTACGCTTCAAGGAGCGGCTGCGATGCGGCATGCTGAGACGTGGGTGAAGAAGGAAGTCGTAATGGGTTTTGGCATCGGTCAAAGGCTAGGTTGATGGTGTTGTCAAGTTCGTATTGGAGAGCTAAAGGTTGGCGATGTTCTTTTGAGTTTTGGTTGCTTGATGAGGGTGCTGTAGTGAATGAAAGCCAAGGTTTAGTTCAAGAATCGATGAGCATAGACCAATTTCACGTTGGTTGAGATGGCGACATGTCGTAGAGTTTGACATTGCATTCTAGGCTAGCGTGACTAGCAATTCGAGGGCTCGACGTTGAGGTCAAAGATGGAGGAATGTTGGGCTATAGCTCTAGTGAAATTGGCGTAGGCGGAGCTGATGGCAACAATGTGGACATCGCTTTGTTGCTGCTTTAGTAACTCGAGCATCAATTCAGTGAGTTTCTAATCTCACAACTATATCTATATCTTATAGTTTGATGCATATTTAACTCATATATCATTTGAATTATTTGGTCAAATTAGTTGGTTTGGTTGATTGTTTGTGATTGTTAGGTATATTTGTTTTGAATTGATTGAATTATTTGTTTGGTACCTTGGGATGAATTTGGTTAATATGGATGATGTTGTAAATGGTTGATTGTGTTGGTTGGATGTGTCAATTTGGAAACGGAACTATGTCCTTTTGCGAATTGAACTTTATATATAATTGGATATTGATATGCAAGCTTTTTTTGGATGTTTTATTCATTTTACTTGATTAAAATATTTTGAAAAGTTTTGGAAAATTATTTTAAGGATCTAAAATTGTTTTAAAAGTATTCATAAATTACTTACTAAAGAATAATGGTAACCCCACCACTAACTACTTCATTTTCATTTATGAATTTCATAGTAATAGAAAATACATGTCCTATCGAGACAGAATTTGTAACTTGCTGCCCTCTTGCCTAGCAGGCAAAGATTGACCTCTGTGGAAAGACTGATTCATTTGGATCGACATGAGGGTCCAACTCCATTGCATTGCCAGAATCCATGTTGTATATTTGAAGCAGTTTGATGCATACAAGTATTTTTGTTGGAACATTGATACATAATTAATGGAATGCTTATAGTGTCCCCATTACTTGATAAAATGATCTTGTGAGTATCAGTATAAATGATCTTTCCTTCGCGTTCAGCTATAACAGACACCCCCGAATCTAGAGCCGTTTGGCGTTCCAGCCCAGTTCCAACAATGCACTTCTCGGATTGTGAAAGAGGAACTGCTTGGCGCTGCATATTAGAACTCATTAAAACCCGATTCACCAAATCTCTTTCTTGAGCTATGTATGGCGGTCCTATACCATTTCTCAGTTCTCTGACTCATGGCTACTTACGTTTTTTTTGTTGATTGGACACTCCTGGCGGTTTAGACAGATCAGCTTATAGCATTTCAAGCTTCGATCGTACGGACTCTAATCTTCTCCTTCACGAGGCTCACAAGATCAAAAACCCTTTATGGATTACTATTATATTTATATGTTTTAAATCTAAGAGTGGTTTATAAGCAGTGAATAAACATTTTATTATCACACAGTGGTATAAGATGCTATTATGATATTTATTTGGTTATTTACAAGTAGATGACACTCATATGATACAGATTTGTGGAGACTTGCTGCGGTGAGTCAAGTGTATTGCCGTGTGTCGATAATCACATATATAGCCATGTGTTGGCGATATTATCAAGCTCTATAGCAGCAATATATAGAGCAATGTGTTGGCATTATGAGTAGCTATGTGTTAGCTATTAAGCGTAGATACTATGTGTCTATTTATCTGGTCCATCTTCCTTTTTATTTCAGAAGTTAACCAAATTAGCCAGTATCCACCCTGGTGGCCTGATCGTGGTGTTCATGCCATGGATCCGTGACACCCTTATTGTTATGTGCTTTTTTCTGTGCCTTAGTTGTATGCATTTGCGCCTGTATTACCTATGCCAACGGTCATTTACCTATAAGGGCAATGTATCGGGTCATGATCGATGCATGATGTAGTCATGTAGCATGTTTATGAAATGTGATAGATATTGTCTCCTTACCAAGTGTGAGTAACCGATGATTATAGGAGTAGTGTCATATGAACATATGAAGCTCCTGAAGCAGACAGACGTGCCGTCAGTCTCCCATCTAGTTCTATGTGTGGTGGATATACACAAACTACATCCTACCTAAGGCCATGTCCAAAGTATAATCAATCCCGATATCTTATCCTTTTTCCAAGAAGACGACCTCTTCTTTCCAAGCAGATGGCCTATTCTTTCTACGCAGACCTACTTATTATTGATTCTTTTTGGGAATTATTATGAGCTAGCTCAAATCTTTCTTATTGATTTTGGTGATTTGATGATGATATTTTATAATGTGAGATTGAGAGATTTATGTCGGCATTGTTGCGTTCTTGTCTGACTATACTTGAGGATATCTCATAATATTGATTTTTTTTGGATTTTGATGATGATACCTAAATATAGATGATTCACCCATTCGTTGTGGATTTTCTAGTTCCTAATTTAATATGATTTATATGGGTGATGACATGTTTATACTTAACTTCCATGGTTATTACTACTTTGTTATATTATTGTTTGAGTGTCATCACTATTATTCTACGTACATTCTATATCTATATATGTGATGCACTATATTTTGATACAATCTAACCCGTGTTATTTATATAATACTCGGGCTAATCTGAGATATTTCAAGTATAGGGATAATCTAACCATCCTGTGTTATCTAGACATAGAAGAGACTATGATGTAGTAATATTGTATATCATCTAAGTTTTATAAAATTTCATATACATTCTGGTGTTGTATATTGAACACACATTGTATATTTATGTATTATCACTGCGATTGATTTTGTGGTCTTTGATTTATGTTGTATATTATGTATTATTCTATTTTGGTAGCACAGTGTTTGTTGCTTTGTGTCGATACTATGTATGTTTAGGTGAGTTGTATATTCGATGTTTTATCATGTACCACTGTTAGCCAAAGGGAATATTCACATGTGTACCACATATAGCCTCATTCTCTGTAGTGACTAGACCGTATTACTTAGTAATACTCTTGGATAGTATGGGTGTAGAAATGGAGTGTTTGTAGAATCCATCCACTCCTCATTCAAATTCAAATTCGAACTCTGTAATGTTCTATTTTTGTCATAAAATTCCCCAATCGTTCCAAATAATTTACATGGTATTTTCTTGTTTTATTTTAGTATCCATTTATTAAGTACGTCTTTTCTTAGATTTACCAATCGAGTTTATCTCAATAGGTCAAGATCCATTGTCGACATCTTTTATCTAAATTCTTTATCCATATTGATTAAAATATTTCCCATGTAATCCTTGCTACTAATCCATTTTGGAACATCTTTTATTAAAAGAAGTTACAACTCCCTGAAATTCTTTATCCTCAAGATCATATCTATCTATACAATTCAAAGACTTTATTACATTTCTCAACAACACAAACTATAAGACCTCTCATCCATATCCTAGCACCTTTACAGATTCATCCATCATACTAAAATAATTAACTTCATTAAAGTTTAATACCAAATCAAATATGAAATCCTTTACAATAAAAAATCCACACTCAATGCCCCTCACAATCAATAGTCCAAGCTTAAATCATACAAAGTAAATGGTATTTTTTCTCAAATATAATTTCACCGACACACTATTCTTCCATAATACGGACAAGAAAACTCAACATGAATAGCGTCTCGCCATGTAAATCAAATCAACATAATACAAATGAATATTGTAACATCTTACTCCAAAATATATATAGGAATATCCTAGCCTATTGAACATGCCATCAAACCATGTCATATCCAATCTAGATCATATACTTGCAGTTTCGGTCATCAGTCAAGTGTTGATACATATAACTATCGCACCTACCATATACGGTAAGACAACAATCACTTACTTAGAGAACAACATCCATACAAGCCATATAACACAATGGTGTAGCATTACCTAGCATATAAGGCAATGACACCATCCCTAGATTAACTTAAATAACCTACCTTTTCAACGATATCAAGCAAAAAACATCTTGAATATCATTTGCTTCCATCTTTTACCATTACTGCGGTGATACAAAAAAATAGAAGCAAATGTCAACTATTTCATTTATGTACTACGGACTAATTACCGAGTTAGATCATATAGTTGCATCATTGGGTTACCGGGACTTGTACTAAAATAAACTCTAGGCCCTACAACAAAAATCTTCATACATATCTCCAAATTATTTTCAATCAATTAGTTAATGAGATCTAATCAACTGAAATTCTAATACCCATTATGCCTCATATACTAACCAGGTTCAAATTTATTTCAACTACACCTTCAAAAATACCACAATACCAAAAAAGCATAATTTAGGCCCAAACCTCTTTTATATGAATCTTAACCGATTTAATTCATTATTACGTTAGCATTTTTCTCTATAATATTTCAACATAAAAATTTGGTTTACCTTTCTCTTTCCAATCATAACGACAACCTATCTTTTGTTACTTAAAAATTCCCTTATCTAAATTTTAGCCCTTGTTTAGAGTCATGTGCATAATTGGCATATCCACAGATCTTGCGAACTTTATTTACTTGGGGAAGAAGTTCAAAGTCATCTTCGAAAGCATACGGGATTTCTATCTTCATCTTATTATCGGGATCATGACTTATGACAATATCATACCCAGTCTACTGATCCTTAGCCAAACCATAATCCTACCTTCATCCAGCATCATCTCAGAACTTGTCGTTCAATCTATCCCAAATTTAGTAGATCAACACTATATATAAGGAGTACATTTAGACTATTTACCATCACATTACTTACTGAAAATCATAACTCACCTTCTTTTACGATCTGTTTTCACTTTTTTTACGACAGATAGTGACATATTTGCAGTTGGGGCCGCTTCCATTGCATATCCCTTCTTTTCCTTATTTGTTTTCTAACTCATCAAACAAAATTTAATCTAACCATTCAAAACACCTTTTCATACTTGATAATAATAATAAAAGATTTACTATTAGATACTTATCATGGTATAAAAATTTAAAAATCCACTCACTTTTAAATTAAATCATCACTTTTTAAAATATTACTTTACCAAAACTTCTCATTTGCTTAAATTCGTAAGGTAAAATCTTTTTTAACAACTTGAAGTTTGGTGATATCAAAATTTAGCATTTAAAAATATTTTAGAAGTTAAAACAATTATTTTATAATTATCGAAAATTGAAATGTACTACTTTTGAAGAAGAAAAAACATTATATTAATAAAATAAAATTTGGATAAAACATCTCGAGTGGATTATTAAATGGACGTGAAATGTTAGTTTAAAGGCGGTTCGAGTTATAAGGTGGCTTGGAGTGCCAACTTATTTTAGAATAAGAAGAAAAATACAAAAAAATTCCTACTCTCTTATTGGACCAAATTTTATCCAAATCCATATATTAATTTTATTTTAACTCATAAAACGAAAAGTTGAATTTGTCTACACTTTGATTGGACCATATATTTATACTTATCCATATAGAAATTATATTTTAACTTATAAGAAGAAACATTGAATTTGTCTGCTCTTTAATTGGACCATAATTTTCTACTTATCCATATAATAATTATATTTTAACTTATAAAAAGAAAGTGAATTTGTCTACTCTCTGATTGGACTAGACTTTTCATACTTATCCATATAAATTATATTTTAACTTATTCCAAAGCTTACATTCTAAGCTTTCTTCTCCTATTAGACAACCCTTCTCATTCTTATCCTAACACTTACTGTATTTTAACTTATTCCTAAGCTTAGACCTTAACCTCCCTTCTCCCAAGCCTATAAATATCCAAGTCCTCGTCTCACTTTACTTCATTCATAAACTAAAGAAAGAAACCAAATACCATCTTTATCCTCAAGGCAATCAAGGTTTATATTTGCTAGATCAAGTCCAAAGATTTCAAGTTTAGGAGGTGAGTATAACTTCCTTCTGTCTATTTCTAGTAATTATAATCAATTTAATTTAATATACAAGGAGTATAATATAATTGTTTTATAGTGAGTAACTTCACTATTAATATGATTTCAATTTGATTCATAGGATTTGCAGAGAGTATTCTCATAGTTTAGTTACTATATTAATTGTAAATGGCTTGTTAGACTATTTTGATTAGAAAATGGTTTATATTGTTGATGATTGGTCGGTGAGTAAGCCTTATTTATATTTCATTTTTGGTTGATTCTTACCATGCTACTCTTAGATGTGCTTTGAAATAAGTTATAATGATGAATCAAATATTTGATTATGCTAAGAAATGTTTAATTATTCACATATATCGTTATGAATAGTTGATCATTTATGTTATTTGAATAAAATAAGAATATTGTGATTTAAACTTGTAAACCATAATGGCATTTGATACACTATAGCTAGGTAGGAATTACAATTATATGTAAAAACGTGAAATGATACATAATGTGATAAACCATTTAGTAAAATCGGCATCGGGTTACTGACTGTTAGGTGGGATTACTGTCAGATTGGAATTTGAATATACTGAACCCTTTAGTGACATTGGGTTCACAATAGTTAGGTGGGATTACTGTTATATATACACTTGTGAAGAATGTTAAACATTATAAATTGTTTAATGAGTGTTATACCAGATAGAGCTAGTATTATCCTAGCTGGATTGATTCAGGGTAGCACCCTAAGTGTTACTAGTTCGATATCTTCTATACAGGCATCGAATGTTTTGGCTACTTGATTTAGATAAGATGATGGATAAAGGAGAGGTTTCAAGTAAGATAGAGTAGAATAGGAAGGTCACGTACAATAATTTAGATTGTATTGGTGCACCCACAATGTCGATTCATAGGTGATATTCGTTATCGCTGGTTATTGGTTCAGTTTCTTGTATATTGAGTCATAGGCGGTATTGGGTTTCATTAGGTTTCGATTCAATTTGTGGTAGTTGATCAAATTTATCGCCATCATATGATTATAAGATGAGATATTAATAATTTGTAATTAGGGAGAATCACAATTGAGTAGATTTGCGATTATGGTAAGATCAAACAGAAACAGATACCTATAATGTGATTATATATGATACTTACATTAGGGTTGGGTAATTAACATATTAATATGATTATTTTGTTCTATTTTATTTTAATGTTTGATAATTTTTTTAACAGAGCTAGTTAGGTTGACTGGACCCTGTCTAGATTTTGTTGCAAAAAAAACAATAAAATAAATTAGCTCAAAATAGTCTTTGAGCTAAGAACAAAAGGACACAAATAGGAAAGAAACCACAAAAACATATAGAAAACAAACATTCGTAATAAATAAAACAAACTATCACCAAGACAAAAGCATACCAATTTTATAGTTTGATATTTTAGTTTACTCATTGCTAGTTTTTTGCCATACCGAGGTCGTTATTTTTTTTAACAACCTTGGGTCAGACTGAGGTTATATTTCATGTTGTACTTTCATGATATCATTTCTACCTTATGCTTTTTAGAGAGGAACATGTATGGTCTAGATATAGTAATACATTTCTCGTTTTTTTTCATATGAGCCATAGAAGATAAGGTGATCTACGACCAGATCATTAGAGACTTCATGATAGTACTCTAGTATTTAAGAGGGATGGTGACCATGTGCATAGTTATACATTTAACATTTTGATGGTGTCTATAATTGGATGTTGGCATTAGTTGTATATAATGATGTGATCTATATGTATGTGTGTGACTTTTTTACCGCACTGATGTTGTTCTATTTTATGTAACCGTATCTATATATTATTCACCCTTGGAAACTCATGTATATTGCTTTGTGTGAAGACGAGATATGTGCTTTGTAGAGAATCAGGTATATGATATCAGTATTCATGCTGACACGAGGGAGTATAGATGAGAGATCGCTCCTAGTGTCCTTTACTCTATGCTTTTGGATGGTAGCTCCCTCTGATAGCATGAGTACTAGGCTAGGGCTTTACAAAGTGGTATTGGAACCTATATTAGAATAATCTGAAGATTGAAACATAAATTGGCCATAGAGGATTGAGACTTAGGTGGTGTACCTGAATGTAGATAACCTGTATATGGATACATAAATGGGAAGATACGCTTTTGAATTTTGGGTGACTGTGTGCTTGATTGTTGACGTAAAATATATGTACGAATAGGGAAACTTTCTCATTATTTGTGATTTCTATCTATTCCTCTATTTCTAATAAAATTGTCTTTCACCTCCATGATACAGAGTTGATGGTGTTGGTGCCCGGACTGGATTCCATAATAGTCATTCTAGTGGCATTGATACTTCTTATGTAATGATGACCATAGATCAGTGAAAGGAATTTATTGGAGGCATGCAGGATACAACAGTAGTTAAAACCCCAAATCATGCTCTTCCCTCGAACTTTATGAGATAGTGTAGTAGTGATTATGCTAGTCTGGGCGTTAAGCTATTATTTGGGAATGAAGGTCCCATGGGTGTCTATACCTGTCTGTGAAACTATGAGAAGATCGTCGATGCAGATCCACAAAAGAGGAAACTCGCATCTAGACAACTAGAAAGAGGAGCATTGGATTGGTATGATGCTGTGGCTTTAGAAATCACTGAAGAGGAGCTTTCATGGGAGAGATTCAAGGACACAAGCAAAGGTAATTTTGTTCTTGAAATGGCTAAGGCAATTCTATTTAGGAAGTTTGTTAATCTAAAGCAAGATAATATGACAATGCAAGATTATATGAATCAGTTTAATGCTCTATCGACATATGGAACAACATTAATTAGTACACCCCTAGAGAAGAATGGGAAGTTCATTCGAGGTTTGAGGAAAGACCTCAGAGATAGACTTCGGGCTCAGTTACGTAGTTCATTTGAGGCTACCATGGATACAACGCTTCATTATGAGAGCATCCAGGAGGAAGATAAAGAAGCAGGAACTTAAGATGAACTACAAGTGCAAGGAACAAAGCGGAAATTCTTTTATCCTAAGAAGGACCAAAAATTCAAGACGAAGCAAGTCAGGCCCGATCCTAATTCTTGACAAAAGTAGAAAATCAGTAAATCTCAGATTGTGCGTTACATCTGTGGATTCAAAGGACACTTCACAAATGAATGTCAGAAATCTCAAAATAATGATACTAGAAAATGCTTCAACTGTAATGAGATTGGCCATATCATAAAGGATTGTTCGAAGCTAATCAAGCAGAGACAAGAGAAGTTATTTACTATTGAATCTGCATGCCCATTGGATCAGATGAAGCCATGGTTCTTGAAGATATAATTACGATATCTAATATATTTGTGCGAGGTATTTTTGATAGGATCTCTTCACATTCGTTTATATCAAAAGATCTAGTGGATAAATTAAAGTTGGATTATACATTGCTAGTAATATCACTTAGGGTGGTAAATCCTATAGTGATTACGCTACTTTAGGGATGAAATGCTACGATTTAATCATTGATCTATATGGATAGTCCTTGGTGTGCAATTTGCATGTTATGAATCACTTGGGTTTTAGAATACTCCCAATCATAGAAATTGTATTGCATTTTCCCTACATGCTTTGAAAGTCAAATTGCATTTCACTTTATGCCATGGAATCTCAAGATAACGAGGTCGAGAAGGTTCCAATCGTGAGAGAATTTTCAAATATGTTTGATTTCATTGAAGGAATGCCCCATCATAGAGCTGTTGAATTCCATATAAATTTAATTCTAGGTTCTCATCCCATTAATAGGCCTCCTAGTCAAATGTGCCTTGCCGAGATGAAAGAATTGCAAACTCATTCAAAAGGATTTTAGCAAAAGATCTTTATTACATCAATTAGTTCTCCACGAGGTGCAGTGATAGTATTTTTAAGGAAGGCAAATGGTTCCCAAGGATGTGCATTGATTACAGGAAGTTGAATGAAATGACGATAAAAAACCATTATCCATTACCATGATCCAATGCCGTGGATTGGTGGTCTTTTTGACCAGCTGAATAGAGCGAAATTTTTCTCCCAACTTGATTTAGCTACTGGTTTTTCACCAATTATGAGTAGCTAATGATAATGTTCCTATTACAACACTCAGAACCGGATATAGATCCTACAAGTGGCTAGGTATTCCTTTCGGATTGACAAATGCACCTTCTTATTTCATTGGCTTGATGAATTGAGTTTTCAATAGTTATGTGGATAAATTTGTATTATATTCATTGATGATATCTTGGTCTACTCAAAAACCGAGGAGGAGCATGTAGAAAAGCTAAGAATTGTCCTAGAAACTTTGAGATTGCATCAACTCAAAGATAAATTCTTGAAGTGTCACCTTTGGCAGAAAGAAGTGAAATTTCTTTGATATGTTGTCTCTGATAAAGTTATTTCTGTTGATCCAACAAGAATTGAAGTTGTTCGAAAGTGGAAGACACTAGAGTTATTTAAAAAGATTCATAGTTTCTTTAGATTAGTTGGATATTATAGACGTTTTATTCAAGACTTTTCAATTTCAACTATGTTGACCCATTTGATAGAAAGGAGTAAAGTATAACTAATCAAAGAGGTATGAAACAACATTTCAAATGATGAAATAATTATTATCTCATGCACCTATCCTAATAGTGCCTGATTGTAATAAAGATCTAGTAGTATATACAGATGCTTGCTGGATTGGTCTTGGAGTTGTGTTGACGCAACGAGATAGGATCATAGCATATGCATCGAAATAGTGAAGACTAAATGAAACCAGATATGGTACTCATGATCTAGTGATAGAAAAAATAGTATTACTTTGAAATTACGGAGACATTAGCTGTTAGGAGAATGATTCGTTCTTTATACTGATCATAAATCCTTGAGATACCTTTTCTCTCGGAAAGATCTAAATATGCGAAAACATATGTGGCTTGAGTTTTTGTCCACTTATGATTTTGGAATACAATACACTCTAGGAAAAGGAAAAAAGTGTGGTTGATGCTCTTAGTTGGATGAAGCAGCCATGGTTTCTATAATGATCGCTAAATGGAATGATTTGGAGTGGTTAAGTTCTTGCATTATTCATCTTAGAATAATGGATGATTCGTCCGCTATTTTTACTAGTTTAGAGTTCAACCAAGCTTAGTTGATAAAATTTGAGCTAGTCAGAAAGATGATCCCATGTTGATTGATAAATTCAATAGCTGCAGAATGAAGAAGATTGTGATGATTTAAAGAAGTTTAAGCTTGACTCGAATGGTAGCTTACGATCGAAAGAATACTATGTGTTCCTAACGCAGATAATCTAAGGAAAGATGTTTTTTGATAAATGACATCATTGCATGTGCACTACCAAAATGGAATGAATATGTATAAAGATATCAAACACATGTATTAATGGGAAGATATGAAGTGTGATATCACAGATATATGAAGAAGTGCACACTATGTCAAATAGTGAAGGGAGAACATCAGAAATCCAGCATATTACTTCAGCCATTAGAAGCACCGCAGTGGACATGAGATCAGATTTCTATGGACTTTATTAATGGACTACCACGTTCAAGATAAGGGAATGAAAGCATTTGGTTGATAATGGGTCGACTCGCTAAAAGTGCATATTTTGTTTCTGTGTGCTCGAATCAAACAGCAAAAACCTTAGCCAGATTATTTGTCAGACATATTGTCAGATTGCATGGGGTGCCCAGCAATATAGTTACTGATCGTGTTCCATTTTTGATTAGCTATTTCTAAAAGATTGTGCAGAATGCCTTAGGAACACAACTCAATCTCTATACAGCCTACCATATATAGATGGATGGATAAATTGAATGCGTCAATAGAGATGAAGAAGACATTTTGAGAGCTTACATTCTTAAATTAATTGTTCTTGGGAAGTCCATATTCATTTAGTAGGATTCTCTTATAAAAACTGTATCTAGCCCAGTATTGGCATGGCTCCTTTCGAACATCCTTATGGAAGGTAATTCCATTCTCTGGCTTGTTAGTTGGAAACTGATGATAAACTGATACTAAATCCAGATACGGTGTGAGAGAAACGATAAGTGATGACCCATATTTTTAGCTATTTTAAATTATTAAATTTAATAAGATTATTAAATTAAAAAATGGTTAGAAATAAAAATTTAAAGAATTATTTATGCAATTTGTTTGAATATGAACTTGAATATAATTTTGAAATAAACAATTTCAAAATTCTGGAAATAATAGGTATTGAAAATGAAATTTTAGATATTAATGTGTTTATAATCAATAACTGGAATTGAATAATAAATGTTGAATTACTGAAAAGTAGAAGTAGTTGTTTTATTATTTGAATTCATTTTAAAAGTAAATTTTATAAGTTAAATAACTTATATTTGAAATAATGTAATTTATTGGATAATTAAATTGTTTAAAATTTAACATCGGAATTATTTAAGTAATTGAATTCTAGATTTAATGTGAATGAAAATGACGTCGGAAGTTGATTTAAATTTTATTTAAACAACGATGAAGGTTGTTAAACTTAAAAATTGAATTTGAAGTGACTAAATTAAATTTTGACGATTTTTGGTTTTAATTAACGTGTAAAAATAGTCATTTTGACCACTGTCTCGGATTTTGATGAAATCAGTTTCGTCGGATCCATAATAGTGAATTATTATAGGATTTCCAGTTTCATAGCGATTGGACTTATCGTTTGGCTGTGCGAGCTTGAAACGCATGGAAATTAATTTAAATAAATTGGTTTTAAAAAGCTATCTCCTGCATACAATCTAATTAGGCCTCGAGAATAGTTCCATTTTGTTCAGAATAGGGGTAAACATATCGAACACCAGGCGGCATGCTTCTTTTAGAGTTCGAGAATTCCGGACGTAAGTAGCTAGATATTTTCAAATTATAATATATATTTTTCTTCTTTCATGGGAAGAGATAAGAAATCGAGACAATAAGTCGAGCGGAGCAAAATCATCCGGAATCATGTAAATAGCCCAAAATGGCTTTTACAGCTTACAAAGCAATTCTTAAAAGATTGCCTACAAAAGATAGACTTGTAAAATAGGGGATTTTAACAGAAAATAAATGTGAACTATGCAATCTAGAAGAAGAATCACACGAGCACCTTTTCTTTGCCTGTAAATACTCGAACGAAGTATGGAAACTGTGCAAAATACAAATAAACCTATCAAAGGAAAAAAGTACGCTGGAGGAAGAAATAGCTCACCTGGTTCAGAGGGGGAATGGCGTAGACGAAAAAACCAAACTTGCCAACATCGCTATTACTACGACCGTTTGGAGCATATGGAAGGAAAAGAATCATCGATTATTTCAGAAAAAACAACGGAATAACATACAAGTCAGTAAACTTATAAAAAACGACATGCAATTGATAAGAAAGAGAATCAAAGCTTGGGCAAATAGCTCACAGGTACTAGATGAAGTTCGAACAGAAGAAGAGAATCTTAATCGGCCATCGGCAGGAAACCCAAATACGAGCTACTTTCAGGCACCATGAAATTGAAGTTGTAGAAGAAGCAGATGTCTTTAATTTTAATTATGTTAATTTTGAGTTGTATGCTTACTGTCGGATAGTTTGAAACCTCTACACTGCTCGTATTGGGCTCTGTATTGGGTTTTAATATTGGGCTGCAATGCCTTCAATAAAATCTTACCCATTTTCAATATATATATATATATATATATATATATATATATATATATATATTCCCTCATCCAACAACTCGTACAAGGCAACGCCCTTTTTGTCCCCTATACTTCATCCTTTCCCTTCTCTTTTCAAATCACTTTGCTGATCGAATAAACGAAAATAAAGAAAGAAACAAAATCGAGCATGATTCACGTGATGGCAAATCTGGAGGCCGCGATCGTTGATGTTTCATGCAGGCGACTGGAAGGTAGAGCGATGGAGTGCGGCGTCAGATAGGCAATTTTGGTTTTAGAGTTTCGAAGCTGAGCTTCACGCGCACGGCAAGTGTAGGGAAGGCACATGCGCGTGGTGGCGATCGACTTGGGGAGATGCGCAGAGACCTTGGACGGGTCAAGGACGACCTTTGGTGCCGTGCATGTGGGTAAAGGGTTACATGTAACTGGGAAACCGCGATTTTAAAAAAATAAGGAAGAGACGATCGTGTGCTTGGACGTAAGAGCAGGAGGGTCGGGGAAAGGCATCGGCTTTTGTTTTATTAATTAATTAATTAATATGTAACGACCCGTTAACTTTGATAACTAAAATTGTTAAATTAAATAAGATTTTGAAATTTAATATTGTGAGAAATTAAAATTTATAATTTATTATTGAGGAAATAGTCAGAATATGATTTAATAACGTTGTTTGAATGCTAATGATAACTATTTAATATAATTTCAATCAATTGAAATAAATTTTAGGTTAACTTAGTTGTGATTGTAAATAAAGAAATAAATTAAATGATGCATGTAATGGTGAGATTGTAGGTAACTGACTAAAACTGATTGCTATAGAATATGAAATCAGTGACGTTGTATGTTGTTATAATCTTTGTTTGTAAACAATAAATTTATAAATGTGATATAATTACTTAAAAGTAACAATTATTCATTTATCATCTCATTATTTAATATGTTTGGAATTAATTTGGAAATCTATAAAAAATTATGTAATTAATTGTTGCGGCTAATATGGTAAAAGATGTTAACGGTAAAATAATGAATGTAATAAAATGTAAACTTATGTTAATATAATTCACAGGGTATTGTTGATTGAATAATAAGGATGATAACATAGATTTGAATGTAACTGGATGAGAACTGGATGCGTAGTTAATGGCATGAATTGGATAATAAAGGAAATTGTAAGTGACGATAAAATGCATATTTATTTAAGAAAAATAAAATGCGTGATTTAATCGGTAACATACTAAGTTGATTTAAAATAACGGAATGAGGTAAAACAATTAATTGGCAAGTGATGGATGTCTTTTGTTAATGCAATGAATGTTATAAGTGTTCAATAACGACCATTAATTAGAAATTTATAACCACCATTTAATTTGAAATATATATATTGAATTGATTGGCATTTAACCTTTTAAATATTATAAGAGGAAGCAAATTAATATTGCATTAATTGATATTACATCGTTTAATTAAGATAAAGTGTAACGATTCATAACTTTTAACAACTTTAAAATTGCAGTATTTTGAATTTAAATAAAAAATTAAATTTGAGAAAAAATTGTATTTGTGATGTTGAGTGTTTTATTTGACCAAATTTGGTAGAATAAAATTTCTTTATGAAATTTCAAGTTTCGGTCAAACTTAGTCAAACTTTTTCTTTTGGTTGGAAAATTTAAATTTGAATTTTAAATTTTTATTCGTTTTTGTATAATGCTAAATCGAATTCTAATCTTCTCTCCATTTTTCGTTTTGTAAAAATTGAATTTCCATTGCCCTAAAAATATAAATTACTGTGAAAAATGGACATAAATTTGCAGTGTACATTTGTGTTTTTGGCTAAGTCTTATTGGGTTTGTTTGGTCTAATGGGCTCCTTAGTAAACCAAAAGACCCTAGGAACCCTAAGAGACTTTGGACCCTTCCTTTTCCACCCATTGACCTTCTATTTCCTATCTGATTGAACAAGTAAGTACAGATTTTTTTTCTCATCGAGAAACTTTCTACGTACTCTTCTTCTTCTTCCTAAAATCTATAGAACTTCAGAACCCTAAAACCACAAATCCCCAAACTCTATCCCTCCTCTCTTCAAAACCCTTCCATCCTCTCTTGCCTTATCGCCGCCCTCCACCACTAATTCCGACCGTCTCCTCTCTCCTCCTCTATTTTATAAAAAACGAAAAACACAGTCTGTTCGATTTGCGTTGTAATGCTTTGCTTTGCTTTTGGATTGTTGCTTTGAATAAGATTGATTAGCTTATCGTGTTTGGATTTCAACCTGGATCTATCTATCTGTGTTGTCAAAAACTCTCTAACCTCGAAAGGTGAGAAATCACTCACGATTAACATTTTTATTGTTAGGCAAATAAACATCGATTGATATGTTACGAGAAACATTTGCTTTAGATAGGAATATGTGATATATGTTGTTATGTTCCCTTGAATTTGTGTTATAATATTCACATGCACATGTTATTTTATATGTCACAAATAATATGTTATGTCGATTTAATTAATTGTCACATATATATGTTAAATATGTCACACATGATATGTTAGAAAATGTATTATGTTGTAAAAAAAAATTATATACACCATGTTGAAATATGTCACATATAGTATGTTGAAAAAAAAGTGTTAGGTTAATAAAATCATATGTTGCAAATGTTATGTTAATAATATGTCACCTATGCTATGTAGAATAATGTGTTATGTTTAAAAAAATGATATGCCATGTTATTTTATTGTAAATCACCTTGCAAGTTCCTTGCATATATGTCATGTTATATATTTATATGTTATGTTAATGTATGATGTGTTAACATTCGTAATATTCACTTATGCTGTTTATGACATATGATGCATGTGATATGTTAGTTATGCATGTGTATATATTAAATTGTTAATTATGCACGCATGTTGGTCATTGACATGTTATGTTATTATTTTTCTCACACTCCAAGTTCCATGATAGTTAGCAAAAGCACTTTGGGCTCAAATAAATTGATTTAGAGATAAAATTGGAATATTGTAAGTTTAAATCTATGTTTGAACTTGAAATTATGAAATTGAAATTTAATTTATTTAATGAAATTTTTAATTGAATTTTTAGATTTAAACTTGTTGGTTGATTTTAACTTAATATCTTTAAGTGAAAAATTGAAATCTAAAGTTGAATTTAATAATGAATCGATTGGAAATGAACATGAAAGTCAGTATTTGAACTGAACCGATTCATAATGTGAAAGATGATGTTTATTTAAACATAAGCATTTCACTTATTGAGTTATCTATACATTTCACTTGAGTTGACTTACTTACATAAGAAAGTTAGTCCTGACTCTAATGTTTTTGTTTTACTTTACACTCGGGTCAGACAAAGTATTTTAGTTTATCGAAGACGCTTATTTCTAAAGATGAAGACGGAGTCGAAGGCCATATCTACTACTATTACAACAATTGTCTATTATGCCTGGAAAAAATATAAATTTTGATTTGTTGAAAAATAGCTTCATGAACTGTTTATGTATTTATCTTGTGTATATACTTTGTCCTTCCGCTGCGAGACTCTGTATTTTGCTCTTTTGATTCTTATTTCATCTGTACAATCATATTAATACCATGTCTTTTGAATAGTTTGAGTTAGACATGTATGTTTTATTGTCGACTTAAACTGTCTAAAAAGCCGTGTTGTTACATAATATGTTGATTAACTTTTAATTATTCATTTAGCTAACAAGATCGTACCATGTTCTTACTAGATCCGTTTCGAGTAAAATGAGTCACGATGCAACCGTATCGATACCGCCTAAAGCATGGAATCTGAGTAGTATTTATTTGAAGCTGAAAATATTCTGAGTTTCAAATAAAAGATGAGTGTTTTATTGTAGGATCGGTTTTACACCCTAGAGGGAGAGTGAATAGGATGATACTAATAATAATAAAGATTAATGCGGAAATATATATAATAATTGCAGCACAGATAATAGCAGAATAATAAAAGCAGAAATAGAACAACACAAATTTACTTAGCTTCCGCAAAACCTTGCCTACATGTTGTCTTTCTACTAGAAATTAAATAGTCAAACGCTTACACACATAAACTTGCGACACCGGCTAATGACTAACCTAACTCTACGCTCAAAACCCCACCATAACTCAACCATGAGTTGCAAATTCTCAAACTACGCCCTGTAGTTCGTCCGTAGTCACATGACTAGCATTTACACAATTTAAAATAGAGATTACAAAATAAAATAAGACTAAAAACAAAATAAAATAACAAAACCCGAATATTTAATCGTTAAACCCAAAAATAAGCAACCGGCCCACTTTAATTTACAACGTAAGAAAAATAAGGACATCTCCCTTTTTTTCTTTAACTCGTATCCTCTGGCCAGTACTATTCTTCGTTCCTCTTCCAAAAGCTAGGGTTTTAAAGATATCCTTGAAGCCGCCACTTGATTGTCTTTTGTTTTTCAATTCAATTCGCTAGCTTCTTCAATTTTCTTATTACTGCTTCAAGGTCGAGTTCGAATTTATATTGTTCTGGAATGTTATTTTTGCCCCATTATGATTTTCGAATATTTTCGAATTTTATGCTCTGATTAATTTCTTGGTCGAACTCTTGAACGCCGATGATGAGATTGGGTTTTAATTTATTGGGATAACATCCCTAAATATACGTTCGTATAATTCACTTTGAATTTCTCACATTGCTATGCTCGGCCACTGATTTGAAGTGATGTTTCCTGACTTTTTCATTTCATACGTGTTGCTTGATAAGTTTGAATTTGTGATGATATTTGCTAATTTTATGATAATTGACTGGTTCACTATGAATTGCTAGTAATCGACTGTGGTAGTTGAATTTTTGAGATTTACTGGAGTTGTTCAATTCATATTATCACCTGGCTTTGACTTTTGCATTTAAACTTGACATGTTCATTTTGAAATCCCTACGACATTGACTTTGTTTGAAATGTTGCAGATCGTTTCTCTTCGAAACATGATTTGATTTTTTATGTGACTACATTCACATTACTGGCTACTGATTCATCTTAATTCTGCCTGCTTGAGTGTTTGTGTGGGTTCATGTCTTCATACTTGTGTTCTCTGGTGGTTGCAGCCCTTGTTATCATAATTGCTAGTGTGTATATATATTCATGTAGTCTTCTCTGTTGTATTGAGTCTGGTTTAGCTGTTATGTGGTCTGGTCAAGGTTGCATTAGCTTCCCTGTCCTGTTGCTTGTATTCCTCTCACTTTTTTGCTAAGTTACACTATTTAACCTTCACACACCAGAAATTTTGAAATTGAGGTCTGCACTTATGATTTGCATGCTCATGTCTGTTGCACTTGCCTTGAGTTTGAATGGTTGAGGCTTGAACTGTATGTATGCTGTCACATGTATGCATTCATGTGTATAATAATGGTTGAGTTGTGCATTTGTTGTCCCCTCTTGAAATCAGGTTTTTGGATCACTTTCATGTTGAAATTTGAAGTGGTCTTGTATTTGAAACTGCCTTTGTTCTGATCTCTTTTTTCATGTTCATGTAGTGTTTCACTTGACTATATGTGCTTGTATGGACCACTTTGGTCTGGTCTGGTAATCTTGACATTTCATTGTTTTGAACCTACATTTGCTCATTGGAAGTCTGGTGCACATATTCGTGTACATACATGCATACATATGTGAGATGCATGTATATATGTATGTTGTATGGTTCCTACTTCTGGCAATTGAAGTTGTATATTTGAGTCTGGCCGGGTTTCTTGTTTGGTTTGAGTTTTATTCCTCTTGAATGCTTTGAATTGCTTCGAGTCAAATTGCTGCTTGCATATCCATATATACTGAAATGTGTTTGTGAGCCTAGTTCTGGTTACATGTCTGCTCGAGTCTTTGTTTCATTTGGTCTGTTTAATGATGAATTTTCTATCGGTTGAGAAAATTGCCAATAAATTTCAAACTAAAATTTAACCGCAAATGCGCAGCGTACAATTTAGGTATGTGGCGAGTACAGGTCGATCCGCATGGAATTTGTAAGATTTTAAAATTTTCTAATCAATCAAATTAAACCAAAAGTGGAGACTGTTTTGAAATCTAGAAAACTAAGCGAATGTTGAGATTAAAAACTATGTGATTAAAATTTAATTTAGAGGCAAATCCGCTTTTCTTATATTTTTCACATAAATCAACATAAAAATCAAACGATGATCTCTTTTTAATCTAAGTAGAATTAGTGATATGTTTATCATAAGCATGGCCAATTTGAGTTACTAATTAACATAAATCAAACCATCAAACAATAATACAAATCTAGTCCTACTTTTTCAAATCTCATGAAACTTGACATAGAAAATGGAACCAAAATTAAGCATGATCTATTTACTATTAATCAGTAAAATAGTCATCAAATTTTGATTAAAACTTCAGTTCATTGCCATGATCATATTTAGATGAAGAGGCAATTTGTGATTAATGAGAAAAGCATAGCCTATTTGTTATGAATAAAGTAGGCTATCAAATTCAGCATAAAACACAAACAAACATAAACATCCATTTTCTCATGAAGCACAAAAGAGATCATAAATAGAAAATTATGTTGAATCTACATGATAAAAGAAAGCTTCATTACCCCTAAATTGTAGGGATTTATCCTCTCATTTGTATTATCATTTCAACACATAGAGATTTCAATATTGAAAATAAAATAAAGTAGAAAATAAACAAAGAAAAAGAATATTAACTACTAGAAGGAAATGAACTAAACTAAGTGCATAAATATAAATCTAAGATATGAACATGAAATAAAAGAGAGCATAATAATAAAATGAGCATAAAAGTAAATAAAAGCATGTAGAAAAGAAAAGAGAAAGAGGCTAGGTAGTTTATTTCATGAAACTTTGAAATTACAACTTGCTTTCTTAGTTTCCTAACTAATTTGAAAGAGTAGAAGATCATTTACATGTACATAAGAGGGCTACTTATATGTGCATAAAACCCTAATTCAACTTTTAGGGTGCTTTCCAAAATTCTCTTTTGGAAGTGTGGCCACCAAGTAACCATTCACCATTAATAAATCCATCGTTAAATGTGCATGAAGATTTAACCTCCACTTATTTGTCCATTAGCTTTCTAATTGTAGATTTAGGTAAGTGGGTGGGATCCTCCATGATCATGAGCTTGAATTATTCCCCTCTTCATTCCTTTGTATTCATTTGTGCATGCATGTATTTTCATAAAAGCCTCTCCAAATTCGTATAAAAATCATAAAAATTATCCAAGTAAATATTCTCGAATTAACACAGACACAAAAATGACCATTTTGCCCCTGAATGAAGATGAATATATGATGATTTGAAAATAATTGCATTTTGGTTTTAAACATATTAAAATTCTCAAATATGACATTTATTGAAATAAAAATAGATAAAATATGGATGTAAATATATGCACATTTACGTGCACATAAAATACCCCCACACTTATCTTTTATTCGTCCTCGAATAAAGGAAAACTAAGATAAATCCATTTTCATAGGGAGCACGATTGCATTGAGTGTATGCAAAAAGCCATTAAACCTCTGGGTGTCTCTAGTAGGACGAGTGTTGTCTTGTGAGGGTTTTCAGCGGATACTACCCACAAAATCTGAATGTACAGTGAAAATATTTACAAAATTCAAGATTTATTCACAAAGAGATGAATGCAAGTTTTTGAAAATATTTACAATGAATGATTTATTTTTAAATTGACACCGATAAGTTAAATATAGGGTTTTGGTTATTATCTTGAAGTTTAAGTCGTTTACTCGTCAAACTCTCCAATAAAAACGAAGTTATCATAACAGATAGACTATAGTTTGGCTAGTTGTTTCAGCTGATATCACAATGTTATTATGAAAAGGATCCTTAGTTGATTATCAAAGTTTGTCAAAGCGATATTTTCATTTCTTTTCAATAACTAGTTAAACCAAACAAGTCAAAATAGTGTTTGGATTTTAATTGCTTACTCTCTCTTATTTGAAATTTTTATTGATATTAACAATATTTATATATGCATAACTCAAATAAACCGTGGCTAGATATATTATCCATGCACTGCCTTGCGGACTGATGTGACGGAAATAAGAGCGTGGTGAATGAACACACAAGTGTAAACACTTATCGACTATAGGTGTTATTAAAAGGAATTTTTATATACATACACCTAACTCAGATAAACAAAGGCCAGAACCAATCATGCACTGCCTTCCGGGATTACGTAAGAAGGATACAGAGCATGGCGAGTGAACACATGATTCTAGGTGTTAAAAATGTATACATATATACAAAAAAAAATTCACTTATATATATTTTTTTTGTTTTTTTTCTATTTTTTATGAAAAGAGAGAGTTTTGCAAAATCATCTTAACACCATTTAACTTAGAAGATAAAAATGTTATACCCTTTACTTTAAATTACCACTTTTTTAAACAAAGATTTTCATTTAGAATATGTTTCATAATTAACACATATGAATCTTCATATATACTAGTTAAACCATTGCTATTTGTAATCAAACTTCATTTTTATTTTTGTTAAGGCAAATAAATTTTCAAAATTTCAATTTATTAGCCAAAACTTATACTTATCTTATAGTGCTTCCTCAAAAATAAATCAAAATGCTAAAGAGAAAATGTTTTTGAGATTTAGAAGTTTTGAGTTTTTTTTAGATAAAAGAAAATGAAAATTCAAATATGCCATGAAACTTAAAAAAATGAAAATAAGACTCTCCCCCACACTTAACTGTGTCCCCACTGTCAATGCATGATATGATGAGTGTAATGGGGAAAAATATGTACATATTTAGAAAGAGGGCTAACATTCTTACTAGACGTAGCTTGGATCATGAAAAATCATGAGATCCTCCTCTTGATTATTTGGCAATTCCAACAAAGGTTTTAAACGATGTCCATTGATTTTGAAAATCAATCAATCTTTGGGGTTTTCTATTTCTAAGGCACCATGTGGAAAAATAGTTCGTACCACAAATGGTCCGGTCCATCTCTATTTAAGTTTCTCATGGAATAAATAAAGTCTTGAGTCGTATAAAAGAACTTTCTGGTTAGGCGAAGATGTTTTCCTTAGGATTGATTTGTCATGAAAAAGTTTTGTTCTTTCTTTGTAAATTTTCTCGTTTTCATATGCGTCGTTCGTAAGTTCTTCTAGTTCGTTGAGTTGTAGTTTTCGGTTTTTACCAGCTTTCTCAAGATCGATGTTTAAGTTCTTTATTTCCAACAGCGCTTTGTGTTAGATTACAATGGGTAAATGGAAAGCTTTACCGTAAACTAAACAAAATAGAGGCATCCCAAGGTTAGTTTTAAAAGTAGTACGGTAAGCCCAAAGCGCTTGGTCAATTTCTAAGACCAATCTTTTCGAGTTTTGTTAACAATTTTCTCCAAGATTTGTTTCATTTGTCGATTTGAAACTTCAACTTAGCCACAAGTCCGAGGATGATATGAAGTGGTTAACTTTTGGTTTATCGAGTATTTTTTCATTAAAGTGTCAAAAGATCAATTGCAAAAATGGGTTTCATTATCATTGATTATCGTGCGAGGTGTGCCGAACCTCTATAAGATGTTTTCTCCGAGAAATTTCACAACAATTCTATGGTCGTTGGTTTTGCAAGGAATGGATTCGACCCATTTTGAGACGTAACCGACAGCGAGAAGGATATATAAGTTTCCAAAAGAATTGAAAAAAGGTCCCATTAAGTCGATACCCCAAAATTAAAGATTTCGATCGTAAGAATGGGGTTTAGAGGCATCATATCTCGTCGAGAAATTCGTCCAAGCATTTGACATCGATCGTAAGTTTTGCAAAATTCGAATAAGTCTTTGAAAAGAGAAGGCCAATAGAAACCACACTGAAGCACCTTTTCCGCGGTTTTTCAAGGGCCGAAATGTCCACCGCACGCTTGATCGTGGCAAAATGAAAGAATACTCCTGATCTCATTATTCAGAATGCATTGTTGGATGACTTGGTCGGGGGGATATTTAAACAAGTATGGACCATCCCAATAGAAACATTTCACTTGGGACATGAATTTGTATATGTCTTGTTTAGACTAAGATGAGGGAGTTTCGTTTGTGACTAAGTAGTATTACTATATCGGCGTATCATGAATCATTAGAAATTGAAAGAAATTGTTCATCGGAGAAGTTTTCATTGATTGGAAAACAAGATGGTGCATTCGGAAGATGAGATAAGTGATTGGCTATGACATTATTGGATCCTTTTTTGTCCTTGATTGTAAGATCAAAATCTTGTAATAAAAGGATCTAACGAATTAAGCGAGATTTAGCATCATTTTTAGCAAAGAGATATCATAGCGCAGAATGGTCTGTGTACACAGTAATGTGTGACCAGATCGAATATTGTTGGAATTTTTCGAGAGAAAAACTACCACTAGAAGCTCTTTTTCAGTGGTTGTGTAGTTAAGTTGAGCGTCATTCAGAGTCATGCTAGCGTATAACATAAAGGATCTTTTTGATGCATTGTCCTAAGACAACACCAACTGCAAAGCTTGATGCACCACACATTATTCCAAATGGGAGATCCCAATTGGGTGTGCAAATGATTGGAGCTAAAATGAGTTCTTTTTTAAGATGTTCAAAAGAAGAGATACACTCAGAGTTGAAATCGAATGGAATTTATTTTTCGAGGAGAGTCGTCAAAGGACGAACGGTTCTGCTAAAGTCTTTCACGAAGCATCGGTAAAAGCCAATGTGTCCTAAAATTGATCGAATGTCCTTAACAGATTTGGGAATGGGTAGGTTTGCAATTACATCGACTTTCTCTCTGTCTACCTTAATGCCTTTATTTGAGATGATATGTCAAAGGAGTATGCCTTGTTTGACCATAAAGTGGCATTTTTCCCAATTCAAAGTCAAATACTTTTCTTTACATTGATTTAGAACCAATTCGAGATGATGTAAACATTGAGAAAAAGAATCGCCAAAGATAGAGAAATCATCCATAAAAACTGCTACAAAGCGTTCAATCTCGTCGGAGAAGATTCCAACCATGCATCGTTGGAAAGTAGCAGGAGCATTACAAAGTCCGAATGACATATGTCGTTTAGAAAAGGTACTGAATGGACATGTGAAAGTCGTTTTCTCTTGATCTTCAGGAGCGATTGGAATTTGGTTATAGCCAGAATAACCATCAAGGAAGTAGCAGAATTCGTGGTCGGCTAAACGTTCGAGCATTTGGTTAATGAAAGGAAGAGTATGTGTTGCGACATTTAATTTTCAATAATCAATGCAAACACACCAATCAGTTTGAGTCCAAGTAGGAATGAGTTCGTTGGCATCATTTGTTATAACGGTATGTCCGGACTTTTTAGGAACGACATGAATTAGGCTAACCCATTGGCTATCGGAGATGGGATATATGATACCATTATCGAGGAGCTTAAGAATTTCATCACAAACCGCATCTTTCATTTTTTGAGTTAAGCATCCGTTGTGCATTACGAGTGGGTTTGGCTTCGTCAATTAAGTGAATATGATGTTGGACAATAGTAGGGCTAATTCCCATAATATCGATGATAGACCACCCAATTGCTTCTCTGGTTTTCGAAAGAATAGAAAACAAGGAGGTTTGTTGATCAAGAGAGAGAGAATTGCAGAAATTACGACGAGCAACGTTTCGTTATCACCTAAGTATGCATACTTAAGGTGTTCGAGAAATGGTCTGAGGTCCAACTTTGGGTGTTTTTCGATCAAAGAATTAGGTTGAGATTCGGACTCAACTAGAAGCGATTCAAAAGGAAGAGTGTGTTTTCATTGGTTATTTCATGATACAATTTTTCGTACTCAACTTCGCGTTCGTCATTAAGGTCAATTGTCTCGTTTTTGAAATTTTCGTGCATGACACTAACTTCCAACGTTTGGTCGCGAGGTTCATTTGATTGGCTTAAGATTGAAAATGTTCATATCCAAAGTCATGTTTCCAAAAGAGATATTCATCGATCCATTACGATAATTGATTAACGCATTTGAGGTGGCTAAGAATGGCCGGCCTAAAATCGATGGAATTTGACTCGCGGGATTTGTCATGGGTTGTGTTTCAAGAATGGTAAAATCAATGGGGAGTATGAATTGCCCTACTTGAATGAGCATGTCCTCGATTTCTCCCACGGGCATCTTAATGGAACGATCAGCGAATAGAAGCATGACCTTTGTGGGTTTGAGCTCACCTAAGCCTAATTGTTCGTACATGGAATTTAGAATCAGATTGACACTTGCACCTAAGTCTATCTAGCATTTGTTAATCATCTTGTCTCCAATTGTACATGAAATGGTAGGGCAGCCAGGATCTTTGTATTTTACGGGCATGGATTAGGACAAGACTTCGCTCAAACTGGAGGCTAAAAGGACTTTTTTAGACACTTGAGTGTTTATCTTTTGGGTGCATAAGTCCTTAAGAAATTTTTCGTAAGTGGAGACTTGCTGAACAATGTCAAGAAGCATGATGTTTACTTTCACTTGTTTAAAAATTTCCAACATCTTTTCCATTTGGTCCAAGTATTTCTTTGGTCGAAGACGATATGGAAATGAGACATGATACTCAGTAGGCGGGTCTACTTGAGTAGAAGAAGAATTTTAATTGGCATTCGATTCAATGTTTGGCTCCATGTTCTGTTCTGATTCGTTTGTTATTTTAGAAGTGTCGAGAGAGGTTTTCGGTAAATTATTTCGATTGACGACTTGATTATCGATTTGTTTACCGAAACGTAAATTTGTGATAGCATTCAACTGGGTGACGTTGTTGTCTTGAACAACATGAGATTGATTTAAATTTGCACTTTGACTTCTGGGATTTGGAATGGGCTGATTTGGGAATTTTCCTCGTTCGCTTCACTTACAGACGTGGCTAATTGACTCATTTGTGTTTCAAGATTTGCAATCGATTGGTTTATTGTTTTGCATATATCAGGTCAATAAATTTTGCAAATTGCTATTTGATTGAAGGCTTTGAGTAGTTGCTTTAGACAACGTTTCAAGAGTTTTCTCAAGCGAACTTAAACGTTTATCGTCTTGGGGAGGATGAACAGAGTTTGGTTGAAAATTTAATTGTTGCGGTTGATTATGAGATGGACCCACAAAGTTTGGCTGAAAATGGTTGGGCTGAAAGGGAGGATTCGAAGCATTGTTCGGGAATGCTTGAAAATTTGGACGAACCATATTCATGTTGGGATTGTTTTGGTTCCAAGAAAAATTTGGATGATTTCTCCTACCAGGGTTGTACGTTGGAGAAAATGGATCATTTTTAGCTTTATTGAAAGCATTGATTTGTTCAACATAATTGAGGCATTGATCGACTATATAAATAGTATCGTTGCATTTATAACACATCGGTTGGGAAGCTTGGTTCATTTGATTCGATGAGAAAATGTTATTGAATTTTTTAATCATTGTGTTGATCTTAGCTTCCAAAGAAAAAGAAGATCCTATCGAGTGTGCACTCGATCGTGAGTAAATTGATTATTCGTTTGAACATTCCCGTTGTGATGATTTTCGGTGAGGTTTTCAAGAAATTGCCAAGCAACGTTGTGATGTTGGGCAAGGAAGTTGCCTTGACACATTGATTCAAGTATGGTTCGTGAACTATTTTCGAGTCCATCGTATAAGATTTGGCAAATCGTCCATGTTTTGAAGTTATGGCGTGGACATTTTATCAAAATCTCTTTGAGTCTTACAAAATATTTTCCGAATGGTTCTCCCTTGAATTGATGAAAATTTACAATTCCGTTTCGGATTCTACTCGTTTTTTTCCAAGGGGTAGAACTTTTTTAAGAAAGCTTTTATGAATTCTTCCCATGTATTAATTGAGTTCGATGGTAAGCTATTCAACCATTTTTCAGCATAATCCATAAGAGGTGGGATTAATCGGAGTTTGATTCCTTCATTGGAAAGTTGTTACAGTTTAATGGTTTCGTAAACTTGTTTGAATTTAGTCAAGAAAATGTATGGGTCATCGTGCTCGAAATTGCCAAATTTTGGAAGCGTGGCAATATTGTTCGAGTGAATTTCAAAATGATTACCTGTAGGGGCGGGTAAACTGATGTAAGATGGAATAGAAACTCTATCGGGAAAGATTCTATCCATAAGAGTTCGAGGGGCGTTTTCGTTCGCCATTTCAGGAGGATCGTCTGTTCGAGTTAAACAATTAGTTGTTGAATCGTGAGTCCAACGATTTGTTATTATGTCACGAGTCCAAGTACTCATGTACAAGTGAAAGTCGAGAAAAGAAAGAAGTTAGAATCGAGTTTAAAGAATGAAAGATGATTTGGACAATGAAGTGAAAAATTGGTTTTTTTAAGGAGGACAATGAAGTGAAGAATTGGTTTTTTAAGGAAGAAAAATATGTACCAAGCGAAATTTGTTTTCAAAAGTGAAGTTTGATTTTGGCTTTTCAAATTTTTTTATATGTTTTTGTGTTTGTAATTTTTCTTGAATTTTAGATTTTCAAATATTTAGCAAGAGGATTTTTTCGTTTTTACAAAATGGAAATTTGATTTTTTTTTTTGTTTTTGAATTTTAAATATTTTTTTTTGAAAAGATTATGTATACACACACACACACACACACACACACACATATATATATATGGTATTACAAGCTAAGTTAAGTAAAAGTTATAAAAAAAATTGGATTTTGGATTTTTTTAAATATGGAACTAATGCAACGAAATGAACGGAAATGACTTAATTACAGTTTTCTGTCCTTGGTAGCTCCTAACCCAAAATTGTATAATCACACTTTGTCTTAACTCAACAAAAATATTTCTCAGCTATGTAACAAGCAGGGGATTTCGGTGCACCACGAATCACCGTAGCACGCAGCTGAAGGATTAAGCACCATCAGAGGAACAACCGTTATAATATTTACGAATCACCATAATATTTATAAATGGTTATTACTTTACTGTAGCCTAGACATCAAGAAATAAAATTGTTGAAAGAAAACAATTGTGAAGATACAATTAAGCCCTAGATGAGGTCGCGACACCCTTAAGTCGAATATCTAACCTTTATTATTAGTTAGATTTTACGATGAAATGCGATTTGTGAGCTAAGGAAAGGGTGACGAAATCCCACACCTTATGTGAATTAGGGTATTGCCCTTAGAAAATAAAAGAAGATGAGATGAACGCAAAACAAAAACTAAACGTGAATTTACAATGCAACTAAAATAAAGTTTGTTTTTGTTTTTGGATTTTGAATTTTTTATATATAAATGCAAATGCTAGCAACCAGTAATGCAATTCAAATAAAAACAAAGAAAAATAGCACGATATCAGAGTGTACAAAATTATTAGCAATTTATTTAAAAACAGCGATTTTTTTTTATGCAAGCAAGTCAATTTTTTAGTAAGCAAATCTTTCTTTTCCTTACAATTTTTTTCTTTGGCAACCTGAAATTTCAAACAACATATGTATAATTGTTTTTTTAATACAAAATGGAACTTACAACAAATTAAAACAAAACAAAACAATTTTTTTTTTCTTTTTAAAGGATAAGCAAAAACAAAACTAAAAACAAATGAAACAAAACAAACGAATTTTTTTTTTGTTTAATAAGGATGAACTAAAAAATTAAAACAAAACAAAATAAAACAATATAGACAAATTCTCAAAAAAAATACCAAACTTTCTTCACCACACAAGACAAACCCAGCCCAAATCCAATAACGTTTTCTCCCTATTTTCTTTTAAGCAACTGAAAGCGAATTTAAAAAAAAAAAAAGCGACTTCCAAATTGAACGAAACCAGGCGATTCAGGTAAGGTGGCAGCAATGTCGTTTTCTGAAGAGCTGGTCGCGAAGTTCAATGGCGGAGAGGATGGTGGCGGCGGTGATTGTAGAAATTGATTGAACAGGCGATTGGATAGGCGATTGAGTGTGTGAATGCGGCCGGTTGACAGAGGTGGTGAATTGTTGTCTGGAAGAGGTGAATTCTTCGTGGTGGAGGCAGATGCGATTTGGGGATTTGCGTTGACAGTTGTGTTCAAGAATTAGGCACTGGTGATTCTGGTGACAGTCGCGAGTAGAGTAGGATTTGGGGATTTGTCGGTTGACGTTGGAAATGTTATATGGTCAAGGAGGTGGAAATGTGAGTTGATGAAGTTTGACAGTCTGTTTGTGGTTGGTGAGTACTCGATCGTGATGGTCTGACAATGATGTACAGGTAGAGTATTAAATGTGATGATGGAGAATGGCAACACAGTGCTTGGTTTGATTGGGTTATGAACAGGGAGTTAGGTGTAGGGTGTTGGAGAGGAGGTGATGACTGGGATGGTGGAGTGTACCTGTAAGGAGGTGTGGATGATGGTCAGATTGTGGCCAGCGCAATGAAGTGAGCAGTCAGGAAGCAGTCGGGGGGTATGATGGTGATGATTCGGAGGAGTTCGATTTGGTGTTCCTATTTGATTGAAGGCGGTTCAGGATGCAGTTATAGGCAGATGTATTCGATGGTGCAAGGCAAGTTCAGTGATGCAATTGTGCAATTGATTGATGTACAGTTGTTTAACAGGGTTGATGGATAGCAGTGGCTTGCTGTATGGAAGAAGTGTTTGTCTTGGCGGACTGTTATGGTGATGAAGTGGCAATGGAAATGCTGAGAAGGTGATGAATTTTGGGAGCGGGAAGTATGACAGGAGTGGCAGCATTGCGTGTGTTTGTGCTGTAGGTGGTTGTAGTTGAAGTAGGTGTTGATGGGGTTTGCTAATATTTGTTGTAGTGAGGTTGCTTTGTGAAGTGATTTTTTTGTTGTTGCGAAAACGAATTCTAGTGAAGTGGTAGATTAGGAAGGAGGAGGACTAGTCATTTGTAGCAAATCAGTTGCTGGAAGTGGTATGAATGATAGGTGGAGTTTGGCAATATGCGGTGAGCATGTGTGGCGACTGTTTGTATGAAATGTTGTAGTCAGGGGAGTTTTTGATGGTGCTGAAGTTGCTGTATGGCGATGAAAGTGGGGAGCCAGAAGTGATATGCACTTGAACTGAAACGAGGGATAGGAGGCTGTGTCAGTAGGTAGAGGAGGTTGAAAGGGCTAGCAATGCTGTGAGAGTGGATTATGCTGTTGCAGTGGTGATTGTTGAAGAGGATGGAGATTGTAAAAAGGCAGGCAGTGGAGAGTCGTAGGAGTTGGAGTTGAAGTTGAAGCAAGGTAGAAGTGGATTTTCATTTTTCAGGCAGTGGAAGACAGCACCGATGATTGCACAAACAGATGCACAAATGTGCACGGACAGGGGGTTTTGGCACAAAAATCAAACAACACAATTTTTTGTAATATAAAATGCAAACACACACAAAATAAATACATACTAAAATAAAACGAAAATAATTTGAAGAATAGAAAAATAAAATCAAAACAATTCCCCGGCAACGGCGTTAAAAACTTGTTTAACGTCGAATTTTCTACCGGTTTAGAAAATCGTCGATAACTTTCAAATTAAAATTTAACTGCAAGCGCACGGCAGCAATTTTAGTACGTGGCAAGTACGGGTCGATCCGTAATGAATTTTTAAGATTTTAAAATTTTCTAATCAACCAAATTAAACCAAAAGCGGAGATTGTTTTGAGAACTAGAAAACCAAGCAAATGTTGAGATTAAAAACTATGTAATTAAAATTCAATTTAGAGGCAAATCCACTTTCTTATATTTTTCACATAAATTAACATAAAGTCAAATGATGATATCTTTTTAATCGAAGTAGAATTAGTGATGTATTTACCATAAGCATGACATATTTGAGTTATTAATTAACACAAATCAAACTATCATACTATAATACAAATCTAGTCTTACTTTTTCAAATCTCATGATACATGGCATAGAAAATGAAACCAAAATCTAGTTTGTAACAGCCCGATATTTTCAACCATTCGCATCCGCACATATCGGACTTGAATTGCTAAAAATACCACGTTATAAATAAAATTTGGCAAATCTCAAAATATACAGTAAATTAATAAATCACAGATCACAGACACAGAGTATTTAATAATGCAGCGTAAATAAAAGAGATAGTAGTTCATGAAGCCACTATATATATATATATATATATATATATATATATATATATATATATATAAGATACATCAGAGTTAAACAAGATACAACAGAAGAGTAACAAGATACATCAAGTACAAATCAAAATACATCACTGAAATCACTGAATGCCGAAAGCAAAATAGATGACTGTGTCTTCAAGCAAAGCTCCAACTCCGTAGGTGAGTCTTAAATACTGAATCACTCAGTCTGATCCGAGCGTAAAGCAAAACACAAAACAATCGAGTCAGGATATAAATACTTATGAACTGTAAATCAACACAAGTGAACAGTAACAAAAATGCATCAGTAACTTAAAGGATGCTTGTGATCGTCCATCTTTTAAGGATCCGTTAAACTATTTATTATGTAGTAATATTAGCTATTATAATAATGTCTACAGTAAAATAAACATTATTTAAAATAGCGTTAAGGAGTGACCCAATATTCTCCTTAACACGTAATAGTGCCAGTAGTCTATACAGTACCTGCATATCTCTTGATCGGGAGACTATGAGAAGATACTTCATAGGTAATGACACAAATCAAACTCGTAGTAAGACACGCTATGGTAGGTGACACGGCACACAAGGCAATGTCAGGGTAGATATACCAATTACGCACACGGGCTGGTGGTAACGTAGCAGCTACTACGCCCACCTCGGAACACACTCTCAATCAAAATCGGAAGATTGCCATCAAATCAATCACAAGTAAGAGTATAGTATCAAATAAATGTATCCAATAGGAGGAATGACCTCACTTGGCCCGAGATCACTCCTATTTTAACGACCTTATGCCAACTCGCGGGAGTCAGGTCCACGTTCATGCCTCAGTAGGATCGTCGCCACCATCCTACTTCATTCTGGAAACTCCACCGCATACACAGTTGTTAAAGTGGTTTTCGAAGTTGGCAGAGAGTATGACAACTTCGGATCTCGGTCTCTTTAACAACCAATCGTTATTATAACGCCGTGGTCATTTCAAAATAGTTTATACTACTAAAAATCAAATCATTTCATTTCAGAACTATATTCCTTTAAAAATAGTTTACACTTCGAAACCAAAACCATTTTTATTTCAAAACTATATCCAAATCAATACGATATCATTTCCATTTCAAACATATATTCACCTTTCAAAAATCATAATACTTTCAAAGTTATAACTCTTTCGAAACCAAAATACTTGAAACCATTACACTTTGAAAATCATAACATTTCGAAATCATACACTTGAAATTATGGTACCTTCCTTTAATTCTTTACATTTTACAAATTTATTCAATTAAAGCCAAATTTTCAAATTTCCAATTTAATTCAATTCAAACCATCAGTTTCAATTCAATTCAGTTTTCCAACAAACCATTTCAAATCTTATCAATTTCAAATATAGATTTGATCCACAAAATAAACTATTCAATCTTTAGTATATTTCTTAATATCCCACATTTCAAAACTAAATTTTGTAATTTCATATATCTCTTAATTTAACTTCATTATTACTTAGTTTTGCAATGTTCATTTCATAAATCCAATATCATTTAAATAAACTCAAATTACAAGTAAACCAAATATCCTTTTATACTAATATAAACTTTATATATTCATTTATTGAATAAATCGAATAATAAAAATCAAATATCATTCCAAATTCACATTCTTTATCAAAATAAAGATCATGTCATTTAAAACCATTTCAAAATCATTTCCTTTTCAAATCCATTATAAATTCATTATCATTCTTTAATTCAAATATTCAATTTAAATATCATTTTAAAATCAAATATGTCATTAATTTTATTTCAAATACCATTTCAAATACATTTCAAAATTCCCTTCAAAAATTCTTTATCTCATTTCATTCCATTTAACACATAACGAAGTAAACATTATTTAAATTCAATTTACTTTAAATTCCTTTGAAATTCAAATTTAAATATTAAATTATATTCAAAACTCCTTAAATTTCATAAATAATTAATTTTCAAAAGTTAAATCATTTAACACTTTAAACTATAACTCAAAACAGTGCTAAAATCTATAATATTTCAAAACATTGTAAAATTTCAGCAACGACAGCATTTATAAAGTGCTATCGTAGCTTATAGTTTCCAAAATAGTTTAGCTCAGGAACAACGGCATTTATAAAATGCCATAAAAGATATTTAATTATTTCAAACATAGTTAAATTCAAAAATAACAGCACTTAAAATGCTGTCATAAGACCACAACATTTTTAGAAATGCTATTAAAAAAGTTCCAGATTTCATTATAACTTTTCAGAAACAATAAAACTTCAATTTTAGCAAATTTTAAACTTATAAATCGGTTTCAAAACTCACATTTAAATCAAGTTAACATATGATTTATCATAACAAAATTTTATAATTAAATATCCAATTTAAAACTCAATTCATTTGTTAAGTCAAAATTCACTGTTTTCTCTTAACTTGTAAATTTAACAAAACTTAACAATTTACTTCAAATATCATTTCAAACTTTAAATTTAATTATTTAATTACATTTCTAAAAATAAAATTTAAAGTCAAAAATCACATTTACTTCAAATTTACATACCTAAATTCACAATTCAAATCTTAATATTTAGCTTTCTTAAAACCATAAAATATATATTTTAAATCAAAATTTAATACTTTTAAAAATACATATCTTAAGAAAAATCAGTTAAAAATATACCACGGGGTATGTATATAATTCTCTATCCTAGGTCAAGTGATATGGATACATATCATTTCAATCCGCAATTTAAAAAGAAAACTCGGGTTCTATTATTTCAAACATGCAATCCCAAGTCAAATAAAATATAATAAAAATCACTTGAGCCTATCATTTCAGCTCATAATGATTTTTCCCTATCCTAATGTCTGTTCGGGTATTCAACCCATAGTGATTCTATTCTAACAGGGAACTTGTAGTGTGATCATATACATAAACAATATAAACAAATACACTAACATGTCAATGTCACAATATACTGTCATCTATCATATGTCAAGTGATAATTAACAAATTAACATGGTATTAACATGGAATAACATATCATATAATCATAATTAACTTGCATAAACATTTTAATTACTAATCACTTTTCATCCATTTACCATTTCATAAGTAATAATGTCAGAGTGAGAAGGACTCACCTTTTCCAAAGCTAGAGACCACTATGACACACAAGAACGATTCCAAAGGCACGACAAGCACGATTAGCTTTGAATGGATGGAGAGCCAAGATATTTCTCTTGTATACAACAATTAAATAAATCAATATAAATATATATATTCAACACAAACTATATAATAGAAATTTAAAACAATGAAAAAGATAAGAATTGAAATGGCACCACCTTACTTTAAACATTAAGTGGGCTTGGCCACACCACACCTAGGCTCGGCCAAGGGCTTGATGCTACCTAAAACTCATGGCCATGGTGGTTTACATGCATGATAGGCTCGGCCATAGAGGAAGATGGCAAGTCAAAACAAGTTGAAGGTGAAGGCAAGCAAGTGGAAGGGTTTGGGTCAAGGAATGGAAGGTTTTGGTGCACCTATGCTCGGCCTATGGTGCTAACATGGCTCGGCCATATTCATTTCAGGTTAGGTCAGATCAGAGGTGGGGCTGATGGTTAGAGGTCATGGCAGCAAGTGGTGGTGGTGTTAGAGGTGGTGGCCAAGGCTACACATGAAGGTGATGGTGGAAATGGCTTGGCTAGGCATTGTTTTGGAGTTTTAGCCAAGTTTTGAGGTGTTTTGCTCATGTAGAAGGCATGGCCAGATATGGTCTGAAGGGTAGGTGTTTGCAGTAGATGATGAGGAGGAGGAAATAGTGGTGGTGGTCGGAGAAGGTGAAGGTGGTTGAGGCCGAGCAAAAGTAGAGAGGGGCAAGGCAAAATCAAAGAGAAAATGATGAAGAAAGATAGGAAATGGAAGCCATTACTTACAAAAGTTTTTTCTCAAATGAAAATGCCATGAGAAATGAAGAGGATGAGAATTTTTCATGTGAAAGGCAATAAGAAATGCACGGACAGAAAGAAAAAATGAAAGGTCAAGACAATGAAGAGCCAAGCAAATGAAGAGGCATAAGGAAAAGGAAAAGACACAAGCAGCAAAAGACTCTTGATTTTTCAATTGTTCTAAATCCAATATAAACAAATAAAAATTAAGTAAATAAAATAAAAATGAAAACAAAATAAAGTAGAAACGAAAATAAATAAATAGTCTTAGGAAATAGAAAATAAATAAAGAAAATACTTTATTTAATTGAAACTAGAATTTAAAATTGTAACCAAAATACAACTAACATTGAAAATTTTCAACTACACTTTTAAAATGTTTTAAAAATAAAATATATACATAACATGTCATGTTACATATGTAAACATAAATTAGAACATGACATGACAAACAAAAATATTATTTATATAAATTAAAATAAACATTTTTGTTAAATACAACAATTTACATACAATAGTGTAAAAAATATAACTTTCACAATACTAATCAGATTCCAACGAAACAAAAAGCAGTATACTTGAAACTTTATTTACTTTCATAAAAGAAAAATAAATTTCAAAATTTTCATTTTTAATTTTTTAAATTAAAAGTCAAAGTTTGACCATATTGACAAAAATTCACATACAAATCAAAATTTATATTTAAAATAACAAGAATTATCCATTTTAATAAATAATATAAAGTTTTTAAATTAAAAAATTCAATTTAAAATAATTCAAATATGAAATTAAAATAATCACAAAATACAGGGTTGTTACACTCTCCCCCACTCAAAACTTTTCATCCCCGAAAAGGAATGAGGTACGGGAAAACACAGAAAAAGATAGAATGAAATAGGATTAAGACAAGATGACAAGAAGATTGAAATTATACCTGATAACAGTTGTTATAGGTAAGTTTAACAAGGTGGAGATGATCTTCCCAAGATCCTTCAGAATCAAAAACATAAGCATGAAAAAGATCTTTTAGAATCTGATTCACCATTTCTGCTTGACCGATGGTCGATGGATGGCAAGTAGCGCTCAGATTCAAAAATGAGTACCAAAGATTATCAAAAATTATAGAAAGATTTCTAAACGGACTGGTATAAGCAATAGCCTCCCCATTCTGTAGCAAGATAAGAGAAATAAGGACAACCAAAAGATAGTTTGAAAAACAAAATAAGATAATAAATTTGAAACCATGAAAATTTCAACTTAAATCGAAAATTAATCTTACATAAGTTAAATAAATATTAACTATCTTTAATTTCATTATCTTATCATCCAATTATCTTAAATTAACAATCTCCAAAATCATGGATTTGAAAGGAAAAAAAATCATTTAATATACTCATAATGTATCAATAAATTTAATTCTTCTTTATTCCTAATTAAAATTAAATTTATTCCTCTCAATATATTTTATCACCTATGTTAAATATATTTACACTTATTATAACTACTTTAAATTTATTCTTAGTTCCTTTAACATCATTTTATATTGTAAATTATTCCATTACCCTTTTTCTCTATTAACCTCTGTTAATATTTTTATAACTAAAATTTTAGTGTATAACCATTTATTATAACCACTCAAATTTTATGTATAAAATCTTTTCATACTGTATATTATCCAATTATATATTCAACTTCTGTATAATTTAGGTAAGTTATATCGGAATGAAATTGTGTATTATACAAATAAAACTTTCCAATTTAATCATTTCAAGCTTGAATATTTATCCAAATCTTGAAATATACTAGAAATTATCCTTCAAGGTAAAATTTAGGAATTCAATTTCCGATAAATTCCAAACTATTTAGAGATAAATAAATGCAAATATACTATATATATATATATATCCATTCAAATTTAAATCATATATCACCATATGTTATAAATTCAGTCTTACTTTAGAAATTCAAATCAATTAAATTCCCCAAAACAAAACTGTGGCAAGACTACGGAACGGTCTCTTCACTTCGAAACTTGAAAATGAATGTCGATAATGTTGCAGTCATCACCGAAGTTATTTTTCAGCGATAAAAAGAGAAGCACTAGTTTTAAACTTTAAAATTCTTTGGAAACAAATTTCTATTCGAAAATACTTTAAATAGTATATCCTTTAAAACTTTAAATATAAGGTTTGAAATACATCAGAAATTAAATTCTCAAATTCTTGTTTTTAAATTCATTTTAAATTTCCAAATAAATTTATAACCATGTTTTATAGTTTAATTATTTATATATGAAACAAGAGATAATGATATATAAAATCAAATATAATTTCTTAACAACCAATTCAATAAAATACAGAAAAAGATTTATAATATAGTTATAAAATTTATGCATTACTAAATTTGAAAAACATATTGTATCAGTTTGCTTTGTTCAAGTCTTTTGGAAATCTTATCGATAGCATTGATCAGACGAATCGATCGGAAACCCAAATCAACATCAATAACTCAAACAACATAATATATAAAACATTTTAAATATTAGTTTACAAATACACTTCAAGAATGATTTGAAGATAAGTTGGAAACAAAGATGAGATGATTAAATAACAGAATAGAAAGATGGATAAGCTTACATAAATAGGGGGCAACCTTAACCGGGTCAACTGTGACTTAAAGAATAAGATCGATGTGGATTTCTGGGGTAAATCTACATTCGGTCTCAAGACATAGAGTTTGGGATAATAAGAGATACTAGCATCTAAACCGAGGATATAAAAATCTCTGGTGAATTGATGCTGTTGCAAAGGAGTTTCACCCCTTTTACAAATCAATTTGAGGTTGGCGGGACCGCCGACTCATTATAAAGATCATTCGAAGTGGAGTTATGGGATACTCCAGAGTCAATAGAAGACGGATAGTAAGGGACACGAATGGATTTTGGAACCGCAGGGAAAGTTCCAAAATTCAAAGGAATCGAGTCAAAAAGGAAGAGATTCAAACTCGAATGAAAGTGATTCTGTAAACACATTTACCATATATGCTCAGTTTGCCTAGAGCCAAAGCTCTGATACCACATGTAATAGCCCGATATTTTCAACCATTCGCATTCGCCCATGTCCTACTTGAATTACTCAAAATACCGCGTTGTAAATAAAATTTGGCAAATCTCGTAATATACAGTAAATTAATAAATTGCAGATCACAGACTTAAAGTATTTAATAATACAGCGGAAGTAAAAGAGATAGTAGTTCATGAAGCTACTATATATATATAAGATTCGTCAGAGTTAAACAAGATACAACAGAAGAGTAACAAGATACATCAGATACAAATCAGAATACATCACTGGATATTGAAAGAAAAATAGATGGCTCGATCTGTAAGCAAAGCTCCAACTTCGAAGGTGAGTCATGAATGCTGAATCAACAGTCTGACCTGAGCGTAAAGCAAAACACAAAACACTCGAGTCAGGACATAAATACTTATGAACTATAAATCAACTCAAGTGAGCAGTAACAAAAATGCATCAGTAACTTAAAGGATGCTTGGGATCGCCTATCCTTTAAGGATCCGTTAAACTATTTACTATGTAGTAATATTCGCTATTATAATAATGTCTACGGTAAAATAAACATAATTTAAAATAGCGTTAAGGAGTGACCCAATATTCCCCTTAACACGTAGTAATGCCAATAGTCTATACAGTACCTGCATATCTCCTGATCGGGAGACTATGAGAAGATACTCCATATGTACGACGCAAATCAAACTCGTAGTAAGGCTTGCTATGATAGGTGACACGACATACAAGGAAATGCCTAGGTAAATATACCAATTATACACACGGGCTGGTGGTAACGTAGCAGCCACTACGCCCACCTCGGAACACACTCCCAATCAAAATCGAAGGATGGCCATCAAATCAATCACAAGTAAGAGCATAGTATCGAAGGTCCGATAGGAGGAATGACCTCACTTGGCCCGAGATCGCTCCTGTTTTAGCCCCCTTATGCCAATTTACGGGAGTCGGGTCCACGTTCATACCTCAATAGGATCGTCGCCATCATCTACTTCATTCTGGAAACTCCACCGTGTAAACAGTTGTTAAAGTGGTTTTCGAAGTTGGTGGAGAGTATGACAACTTCCGATCTCGATCTCTTTAACAACCAATCGTTATTATAACGTCGTGGTCATTTCAAAATAGTTTATACTACAAAAAAATCAAATCATTTCATTTCTGATCCTTTCAAAATAGTTTATACTTCGAAACCAAAACCATTTTTATTTCAAAAATATATCCTCATCAATAAGATATCACTTCCATTTCAAACATATATTCACCTTTCAAAAATCATAATACTTTCAAAGTTATAACTCTTTTGAAACCAAAATACTTGAAATCGTTACACTTTGAATATCATAACATTTCGAAATCATACACTTGAAATTATGGTACCTTCCTTTAATTCTTTATATTTTACAAATTTATTCAATTAAACCTAAATTTTCAAATTTCAATTTAATTCAATTCAAACCATCAGTTTCAATTCAATTCAGTTTCCCAACAAACCATTTCAAATCTTATCAATTTCAAATATAGATTTGATCCACAAAATAAAATATTCAATCTTTAGTATATTTCCAAGCTTTAGTATCCCACATTTCAAAACTAAATTTTATAATTTCATATATCTCGTAATTTAACTTCATAATTACTTAGTTTTGCAATGTTTATTTTATAAATCCAATATCATTTAAATAAACTCAAATTACAAGTAAACCAAATATCCTTTCATACTAGTATAAACTTCAAATATTCATTTATCGAATAAATCGAATAAATCAAAATCAAATATCATCCCAAATTCACATTCTTATCAAAATAAAGATCATGTCATTCAAAACCATTTCAAAATCATTTCCATTTCAAATCCATTATAAATTCATTATCATTCTTTAATTCAGATATTCAATTTAAATATCATTTTAACATCAAATATGTCATTCATTTATTATTTAAAATACTATTTCAAACACATTTCAAAATTCCCTTCAAAAATTCATTTATCTCATTTTCATTTCATTCCATTTAACACGTAACAAAGTAAACATTATTTAAATTCAAATTTACTTTAAATTCCTTTGAAATTCAAATTTAAATATTAAATTATATTCAAAACTCCTTAAATTTCACAAATAATCAATTTCCAATAGTTAAATCATTTAACACTTTAACTATAACTCAAAACAGTGCTAAAATCTATAATATTTCAAAACATAGTCAAATTTCAGCAACGACGGCATTTATAAAGTGCCATCGTAGCTTATAGTTTTCAAAATAGTTTAGTTCAGGAACAACGGCATTTATAAAATGCCATAATAGATATTTCGTTATTTCAAACATAGTTAAATTCAAAAACAATAGCACTTAAAAAGCTTTCATAAGACTACAGCATTTTTAGAAATGCTATTGATAAAATTCCAGATTTTATTATAACTTTTCAGAAATAATAAAACTTCAATTTTAGCAAATTTTAAACTTATAAATCATATTTTTAGGCTTCAAAACTTCACATTTAAATGAACTTAACATATTTATCACAACAAAATTTTATAATTAAATATCCAATTTAAAACTCAATTCATTTGCTAAGTCAAAATTTTCTATTTTCTTAACTTGTAAATTTAACAAAACTTAACAATTTACTTCAAATATCATTTCAAAACTTTAAATTTAATTTCCATTATTTACTTACATTTTTAAAAATAAAATTTAAAGCCGAAAATCACATTTACTTCAAATTTACATACGTAAATTCACAATTCAAATCTTAATATTTAGCTTTCTTAAAACCATAAAATATATATTTTATATCAAAATTTCATAATTTTAAAAATACATATCTTAATAAAAATCATTTAAAAATATACCACGGGGTCTGTATATAATTCTCTGTCCTAGGTCAAGTGATACAGATATGTATGATTTCAATCCACAATTTAAAAAGAAAACCCGGGTTCTATCATTTCAAACTCGCAATCCCAAGTCAAATAAAACACAATAAAAATCACTTGAGCCTATTTTTTCGGCTCATAATGATTTTTTCCTATTCTAATATTCGTTCGGGTATGTATCATTTCAATCCATAGTGATTCTAATATACTGTCATTTATCATATATCAGGTGATAGTTAACAAAGTTAACATGGAATAACATATCGTATAATCATCATTAACTTGCATAAACATTTTAATTACTAATCACTTGTCATCCATTTACCATTTCATAAGTAATAATGTCAGAGTGAGAAGGACTCACCTTTTCCAAAGTTAGAGACCACTACGACACACAAGAACAATTCCAAAAGCACGATAAGCACAATTAGCTTTGAATGGATGGAGAGCCAAGATATTGCTCTTGTATACAACAATTAAACAAAGCAATATAAATATATATATTCAACACAAACTATATAATAGAAATTCAAAACAATGAAAAAGATAAGAATTGAAATAGCATCGCCTTGCTTTGAACATCAAGTGGGCTTGGCCATGGTCAAGACCACACCACACCTAGGCTCGCCAAGGGTTTGATGCTACCTGAAAGTCATGTCCATGGTGGTTTACATGCATGATAGGCTCGACCATAGAACAAGATGGCAAGGCAGAACAAGTGGAAGGTGAAGGCAAGCAAGTGGAAGGGTTTGGGTCAAGGAATGGAAGGTTTTGGTGCACCTATGCTCGGCCTATGATGCTGACATGGCTCGAGCATGTTCATTTCAGGTCACATCAGAGGTGGAGCTGATGGTTAGAGGTCATGGCAGCAAGTGGTGGTGGTGTTAGAGGTGGTGGCCAAGGCTAAACATGAAGGTGGTGGTGGAAATGGCTTAGCTAGGCATTGTTTTGGAGTTTTGAGGTGTTTTGCTCATGTACAAGGCATGGCCAGATCTGGTCTGAAGGGTATGTACTTGATAGTAGATGATAAGGAGGGGGAGATGGTGGTAATGGTCGGAGAAGGTGATGGTGGTTGAGGTTGAGCAAAACTAGAGAGGGGCAAGGCAAAATCAAAGAGAAAATGAAGAAGAAAGATAGGAAATGGAAGCCATTACTTACAAATTTTTCTTCTCAAATGAAAATGCCATGAGAAATTAAGAGGATGAGAAGTTTTCACATGAGAGAAAATGAAAAGTCAAGACAATGAAGAGCTAAGCAAATGAAGAGGCATAAGGAAAAGTAAAAGACAAAAGCAGCAAAAGACTCTTGATTTTCCAATTCTTTTAAATCCAATATAAACAAATAAAAATTAAGTAAATAAAATAAAAGTGAAAACAAAATAAAGTAGAAATGAAAATAAATAAATAATTTTGGGAAATAGAAAATAAATAAATAAAATACTTTATTTAATTGAAACTAGAATTTAAAATTGTAACCAAAATACAACTAACATTTGAAAATTTCAACTACACTTTTAAAATGTTTTAAAAAGAAAATATGTACATAACATTTCATGTTACATGTAAACATAAATTATAACATGATATGACAAATAAAAATAGTAGTTATATATTAAAATAAATAATTTTGTTAAATACAACAATTTACATACAATAGTGTAAAAAGCATAACTTTCACAATATTAATCAGATTCCAACGAAACGAAAAGTAGTATACTTGAAATTTTATTTAATTTCACAAAAGAAAAATAAATTTCAAATTTTCAAATTTTAATTTTTTAAATCAAAAGTCAAAGTTTGACCATATTGATGCACATTTCTGGAAAATATTCTATTTTTCCTTGTTTGGCATTATAATTCACATACAAATCAAAATTTATGTTTAAAATAACAAGAATTATCCATTTTAATAAATAAAATAAAGTTTTGAAATTAGGAAATTCAATTTAAAATAATTCAAATATATAATTAAAACAATCACAAAATACAGGGTTGTTACGTAGTTTAAGCATGATCTATTTACAATTAATTAGTAACACAGATCATCATATTTTGATTAAAACTTCACTTCATTTTCATGATCATATTTAGATGAAGAGGCAATTTTTGATTAATGAGATAAGCATAGCCTATTTGTTACGAACAAAGTAGGCTATCAAATTCAACATAAAACACAAACAAACATGAAAACATCCATTTTCTCATGAAGCACAAAAGAGATCGTATATAGAAAATTATATTGAATCTACATGATGAAAAAAGCTTCATTTCCCCTAAATTGTAGGGATTTAGCCTTTCGTTTGTGTTACCATTTCAACGCATAGAGATTTCAACATTGAAAATAAAATAAAGTTGAAAATAAACAAAGAAAAAGAAGATTAACTACTAGAAGGAAATGAACTAAACTAAGTGCATAAATGTATCTAAGTTATGAACATGAAATGAAAGAGCATGAGAATAAAAATGAGCATAAAAATAAATAATAGCATGTAGAAAAGAAAAGAGAAAGAGGCTAGGAAGCCATTTTTATTTCATGAAACTTTAACATTACAACTTGCTTTCTTAATTTCCTAACTAATTTGAAAGAGTAGAAGATCATTTACATGTATATAAGAGAGCTATTTATACATGCATAAAACCATAATTCAATTTTTAGGGTGCTTCCCAGAATGTCCTTTAGGAAGTGTAGTCACCAAGTAACCATTAGCCACTAATTAATCCATCACTAAATGTGCATGAAGATTTAACCTCCACTTAGTTGTCCATTAGCTTTCTAATTGTAGATTTAGATAAGCGGGTGAGGTCCTCTATGATCATGAGCTTTAATTATTTCCCTCTTCATTCCTTTGTATTTATTTGTGCATGCATTTATCTTCATAAAATCCTCTTCCAAATTCCTATAAAAATCATAAAAATTGTCCAAGTAAAAATTCTCAAATTTACACATGCACAAAAAATGACCATTTTGCCCCTGAATGAAGATGAATATAGCATGATTTGAAAATAACTGAATTTTGGTTTTAAACATGTTAAATTGCCCAAATATGACATTTATTTAAATAAAAATAGATAAAATATGGATGTAAATATATGCACATTTACGTGCACATCATGGTCTGCACTTGATACTTTGTACATATGGTGGTTTGGGTTCATTGATGTGTTGAGCTTAATCGTGTACATTTGAGTCCGGCCATTATATTGGACTTTTACTCATGTTCATTCACTCTCGTACTTAACCACTCTATTTTTGTTTTGTACTGAACCTGAGTTGAATCCATAATTTGGTTGGGTTTGACCTTGTCTCACCCGTCCCTACAGTTTTATCAAATGTATATGGGTGTGCACAGGCTTGTGGCATATACAGTGATACACTGTGCGTGTCACAAGCTGTTCGTGTAAGATGAATTCAAAAAAAATGATGTCAAACAAACCAAATAACTGAGGCAGATAGCATTTTCAAAACACACGCTTCATGGTACACGGTAAAAATATTTCTTTTTCAATTTTACCGCGTCAGTGTTTATTTCTGCTGATAGCTCAGATGTTGAACACAGGCTGGAACAACGTTGAAGATAAAATACGACTGTGAGTTAATATGCAGTAAGGTGAAAATTGTAGATTGAAATTTGCAATGTAATCGAAATTGTATTGTAAGATGATAATGTGTAAATGTGTAGTGAAAGCTTAAATTCGTACTATTCGAATTTGTAATAATATATTTGTTTGAATATGAATTCTATGTTGTTAATTTTATTCATCAAATATTCATTTAATTATGAAAAATAAAATAGCACAATAACAAATACATTTATATGAATATATATATGTTTATTATCATTAAACAAAAATCATGTACTAGCATATTCTACATTTATAACGCTCACGAAGTACTAGAATATTTTTATGCTAGTTAAATTTAAATTACGAAGTGATTTAATTTATTGATTGTTGTTTGATAATTTTAATTGACATTTAAATTGACATCTGAATTAACTGATAGAAATTTGAATTGATGGTAAATTGAATTGGAATTAAATTACAAGTAAACTCCTGATTATCGATATCCAGTTAATTGTTGTGATATTTTGACTGTTTGAATGATTGATTGTGATGGATGCCAATAGGTCGATATTTGGATGATTGGATGTTTATTTATTCTTATATATATATATATATATATATATTATCACCTTATAAATTATTTACATTATATAAAACATCAAATTGAATTATTTCGAATAAATTAAGAAATAAGTTAAAAATGAATTATACTATGACATATATTTTGGATTGAAATGGTATATATCCATCTCTGAAATTAAATTGAAATAACTACTCACTTAGCCATAGGATAGAGAATTATACACGGACATCGGATTGGTCAAATTAAATAATTTTAAAACTTTTGGTTTTGAAATTATTTAAATGATTTTTGATTTAAAGAAATTAAAATCGAATTGGGAAATTTGAATTATTACGAATTTGTGTTTTAAATGTTGAAATTAAGCTTGGTTAAAAGAAATTGTTTTAAAGAATTTAATTGGAATTTGAAGTCATGATTGAAATATGACTTCTATTATCGAGATTGAATTTTTAACAAGATATGAACTTTTACTTGAAATTCGAAGTTAGTCAAGTAAAAGTGATATAAGTTGTTATTTCAAACTTTGGCTCGAAATTGAATTATTTTAAAAGATTTGAACATTGAATTAAACATTAAGGTTAAATTTGATTTAAATGATTTAAATCCATATTTCGAAAATCGAGCTCGAAATTGATATAAATGAAATGGTTTAAAATTGAGAATTGAGTTGAATTTAACCATTGAAATTGAAAATTTTGGAATTAAAATTGATTTGAATTAAAATTAGAATCAAAATTAATTCGAATTAAAATCAAAATTGAATCGATTTGAATGGAAACGGAAATTGAAATTGATTTGAATTGGAAGATTTGGAATTGAGTCAGTTTGACTTTGAAACTATTTTCAAATAAAATTATTTTAATATAAACTATTTAAATCCATTTGTTTCAAATTTCAAACGATTTTGATTTTCCAAGCTATTTTACTATATAAACCATTTCAATACTCAAACTATTTTATATTAAACTATTTTAACTATTTAAACTATTTTAAAACTATTCAAACTAGTTTCTAAAAATTCAAACTGGTTAGAGTGGGAATTGTTTATAGCTAAATCAGGGATTCAAATAAGAATTGAGTTAAATTGAAGTTTTAACCTAAATTGTAATTCGAATTGAATTTTGAAGTAAATATGATGTTTTGAAGTAAATATGATGATTTCAGAATGAAATTGATTTTGAAGCGAATACGATAATTTGATATCAAGTATGAATTTTTTTCGAAATATAAAAGTACAAACCGGTGTGTAAAACGACGTTTGGTTGCTAAAGAGACCAGGGTCTCTCATTGGCATAGCCTTTGTTAATAGCGGAACCACTTTAACAACTGTGTACGTGGAGGAGACTCTAGAATGAAATGGTTAGATTTGGCATCATTTGCTATATTTGAAGAAAGAGAACGATGATGGATAGACCCCAATACTTTGTGCCAATTGGAAATGAGTAGAATAGGAGACTTAGCAGGGTCAAGCGGGCTAGCTACCTCTAGTGGACAATCGTTCTTCATTTTTCTTCTTGGACTTGGTCCATACTATTATTTTTGATGTTGGTTTTGATTGATGCACCTTGATTTTGGGATAAACTCCACTTGACGATGTGGGAAGGATGTACGCCGTGGGAGATCATGGCTACGATGCGTTACCGCCAGCCTTGCGACCCGAACTTGCAGTATCCTACCTTGGGCATTGCCTCACGTGCCTTGTCATACTTTTATCCCTATACGAGACCACTACGATTTTGGTTGAGTGTTGTCGTATAGCGGCGCATCCCTATTCCCCGGTGTTCTACTGGGGCATTATGTGTAAATTGTACGACAATGCTTAAAAACGTGTTAAGGGAGATCAATGTAAAGCCTTAACGCTAAGAAAAATATTTATTTTTCTAATTAGACATTATATATATAGCGTATTATACTATATATAATATTTTGACGGATCCTTAAAAGATGGAAAATCTTGTAACATCTCTTGAGTTATTGCACGCATGTTACACACTGGATAGGAGATGTGAAACCTCGTAAATATTTCTGAAGTCACTACACTCATGTTATATGTGATATCGATTTGATTCACATAAGGATATTTTATTCTTGACTCAAGTGTTTTGTCTTTTCATTACGATCGGTTTAGCCCTGAGTATTTAGTGCATTGAAGATAATTTATGGAGGACGAAGACAAAGATTTGGTATATTATTATTATTATTATTATTAAGGTTATTCCCTGCATAATGTTGTCCTGCTGGATTATTTTATTTGTCCCTGTTGTATATATAACTCTGATAAATGTTGTATAAATTACAATCAAATGTATAGTAAACAACTTCATGAACTATTTATTTTATTATTACATTTTGTCATTCCGCTGCGAGATTCTGTGTTTGTTTTCTTGTTCATTTCTTATTTTTATTAATTAACCCCATTGATTTTCTATGTTTCAAATTTGTTTAAGTTGGACATGTGTGTATTGTTGTCGATTTAAACCTTCCAAAACGTGGGTCATCACAATTGGTATCAGAGTTTTGGTTTAGTAATAACCTTTGCTTTGTGGGGTTTGACTCATTAGAGATAGGGTAGTAGTACCATAGAAAGAGTTGTTTGAGTGTGTGTGTGTGGGTGTGTGTGTCTGTATACACATGACAGGGCGTACTTGTTAGCGTTATGAAATATTTTATATTGCGTTTGCTTATCCGTTGAGTTGTTTATGAATTCTGGTCATTGAATGGGACGTCATGTTATCGATAGGGGTTTCTAAACACTTAAACGAGGCAAGTCGATATAATATTGTTTTAAGATAGGGTAAACGAATACTTTGTGAACTCTATTTCACGAAGCGTTCGATAATTAAATTTAGTTGGAATCTAATTTCAATAAGAATTGTTTGTAATAGAAAATATGTAAATTAATGAAATGTTTTAATAATAAGGTAATAAAATTGTATAAGTATATTTATAATATAGCTTTTAAATAAGAAGATTTAAGAGCTGAGAATTTTAGAATTTAAAATCCCGTTGCCTTCAAAATTGTTTTCAAAGCCTTCAAAAATTAATAATAATATTAATTGAAAGTGTTTTAACTAGAAATACATTTTCAAAAGATTTTTGAAATAAATAAAAGCATTGAACTCACTTAGTCGGTAGGAAATAATTCTGGGAATGACTACAGCTTCGCTAATATTCATTTTCGAGTTTTTGAGCGAGAATTGCTACCAAAAGAAATTATTTTTGGTTAAAACAAGTTCTAATTGTGAAAAAAATATTCCAAATACAATTTGATAAATATATGAAAATAGTTTTGAACTTATAAATTGAAATGATATGGAAAAAAGAGTTTATAACTTATGAGTTTGAATAGGAAAATAAAAACGAATTTTAAAACGGTTAAACATTTTAGTTAAACAAACAAAAGAAGATTTGAATTTGAGATATGAAATAAAAGTATTAACCAAAGAAATGTTAAATAAATTGAGTTTGTGAAATGAAGTAAATAAAATAAAGCCTAACTCATGAAAGCTTAAATAAAAGTAAATTGTATTTGGAATGAATTAGATAAAATATGAAATGAAATTTTAAATGAATAAGTTTGTATAACTTATAGGTTTGAGAAATATTAAAGTAAAACAAATTTGAATTTGTTAAATGCGAATGATAAGAAGAAAAAAAATTAAAATAGAGTTAAACAAACTGAGTAATCAATTTAATGAAATAAATTGAATTAGATTTGAATCGAACTAGATGAATTAGTAAAGTGAATTAATTCCACTCAAGCTATTAAATGAATTAATAGAATGAATACAACTCGAATTATAAAATGAAATGCAATTTGAATTGTGAAAGAAATTAAACAAAAATAAATGAGTGTAAGAAAATTAATATGAATAACCGAGTTTGATTTAAATTGGATGTAAATAAATTAAATGCAAATGGAATGAGTTTCAATAAATTGAATGTTAACTAATTTAATATGGAATAAGTTTACAAAATGAATTGTAAAATGAAGTTAAGTTAATAAGTTGAATGAAATTGATTGTGAGAAAAAGAAAAAAAATACTAATATGAATTTGAGCTATAATTTTTTTTATTTAAGTTAATAATATACTAATAAAAGCAAATCTTTTTATAAAATAAAACTTACTGAAGTAAAATAATATGAATTTGAATTAATGAAATGAACTAACGAAGTGAATCAATGAATTAATATGAATTTAAGATATGAAATAATAATAAAAATGAGTTGCATTTTATAAAATGTTTATAATAAATTTAAATGGTTTTATGAAGTGATTTATAAATGATATTAGTATTAAATAGAATATACTAAGTGGTGATGAAGTGAAACTTAAATTAGGTAAGATTAAATGAAATGAGTTATAAAATGATCCATAATGATTTATATGAAATATGTTAAAACTAAGTGAATTAATTAATTTGAATAAATCAAATATAAATGAAACAAATGTGAATAAATTTGAAGAATATCAATTAAATGTTAAGAAATAATGAATATTAGCGAGAAATGAAATATAAATTAAATATTTACATTGAAAATGTAAATGTAAATTTTGATAATTTGGATTAACTATATGAATATTAATAACTGTTGAATGGTTTATTTTGTTCCAAACCATTGTTGTAACTTTTTGATTGCATACGATTATTGTATGTTGTGTATTTGTGCTTGTTCTTATGATTTGGATTCAACATTCATTCTATATGGTTCTATTAAACACACACATATTCTATATCTTATTATAAACGACTACTATTCAAAATTGAGTTAAGATAGGTACATACGAAGATCCTTTGGACGAATACGCTGATTTTAATTTGCTTTTTCTTGCTTAATACAAGCGAACTCCCTTGTATAAATAATAATAAGGTATGTATCTTGGATTACATACTACACTTTTATATTTTTCCCTATGGGTCACCATTGAAATGAGATGTATGTTTGATATGTTTCGTATGTATTTGTGTGATATATTCTATTGTAATTTTTTTTTGATCAAGCCGCACAAAGGTATCTCTGCCAAAATTTTCTGTAAATCCAGGTGTTAGAAAATTTTTGAGATTTTAAAATTTTATATCTTATTTATATATATAAGTTGTAATTTCCAAAACCGATATTGAAGTGGCATAGCGAGAGTGTAAAGGTTTTGTAAATAAGATTTTTAAAATTTTATAAGTTGATTATTTTGAATAAAATATATCAGATGTTAAATTTCTTACTTAACCCCTTTTCGAGGACGAAAATTTTTGAGTGGGGGAGAATGTAATGACCCATATTTTTAACTATTTTAAATTAATAAATTTAATATGATTAATAAACTAAAAATGGCTATAGTAAAAATTTAACGAATTATTTGTATAATTTATTTGAATATGAACTTGAATATAATTTGGAAATAAACAATTTGAAATTCTGAAAATAGGAGGTATTGGAAATGAAATTTTATATGTTAATGTGTTTATAATCAATAACTAGAATTGAATAATAAATGTTAAATTACTAAAAAGTAGTAGTAGTTGTTTAGTATTTTAATTAGTTTTAAAAGTAAATTTTATATGTTAAATAACTTATATTTGAAATAATGTAATTTATTGGATAATTAAATTGTTTAAATTTTAATATTGCAATTATTTAAATAATTGACTTCAGGATTTAATGTGAATGAATATGATGTCGGAACTTGATTTAAATTATTTAAACAGTAATTAAGATTGTTAAACTTAAAAATTGAATATAAAGTGATTAAAATAAATTTTGGAAATTTCTAGTTCTAATTAACATGTAAAAATAGCCATTCTGGCCACTATCTCGGATTTCAACGAAACCAGTTTCATCGGATCTGTAATAGTGAATTATTATAGAATCTCATATTTCGTAGCGATCAGACTAATCGTTTGGCCGTGCGATCTTGAAACGTATGGAAATTAATTAAAAGGAATTTAATTGAAATAAATTGATTTTGAAAAGCTATTTTCTGCATACGATTGAATTAAGCCTCGAAACTGTTGGGCGAATTCTCACCCAGAAGATCTAGGGACCAGGAAGTCACAATTTCACCCGGGCTCGCAGCCTCCACTTCGTTCGACAGCCAAGAAGCTCAACACTAACCTAGAAGTCCATCCAAAGTTCAACCATCACCTCATTCGGCATCAACTCATTCGGCTCCTCCATTCAACCATCACCTCGTTCGGTATCGACCCATTCGGCTGGGTTCATTCGGCGAAGCACAGCCCTCACCTCCACCGGACCAACCTTCTCCACGTTCCATTCGGCCTCCATCATGCATGCCGAACCAGGGCCATAACCGGACCATGCCCATCGCCGAACCAGCTACCTACCTCGATGCCGAATGGATCTCCACCACAGCTCCACGACCGGACCACCAATACCGAATCATGCATGGCCGGACCAACGTCACCGAGCCAAACCATACCTCACCACCGAATGGACCTCCACCGAACCAGATGATTGCCAGTCCAGATTGCTTCAGCCCGGGCCCACCAGCAGCTATATACCTCCAAGACCCCTGCCCCCTACCTCACTCTATAAATAGAGGGGCAGGGGTACAACAATGGTAGACAAGTTTGAGAGCTCAAGCAAGGAAGGAACTTTCAAACTACTTTCATATACTGATGTACGAAGCATTGTACCTGTAATCTGAAAGAAAGAAGATAATAACATATAAAGTGGACGTAGGCACATTCTGGCCGAACCACTATAAATCTGTGTGTCTTTTACATTTCAGCCCCTACTTCTTTCATATTTACATACTCATCTAAAATCACTGAAAATCACATATAATCAACTAAATAATACGACTTGGAGGTGTTTGTCCATTTTTTGTGCAAACATTTTTGGTGCTTTCACTGAGAATAGAACTCAAGCTTCATCTTCTCCCACTCAACCTTCTTCCTAACAACATCACTCGTTGCTTAGAAATCATGCCTTCCAAACAGAGAAGGGATGTTAACAAAGGAAAGAACATCGCAACTAGCAGCCTTCCAGATCCAGCAATCACATATCAGCCCACTTCAACAGCAGTACCAGATGAAAATCCGGAAAATCCAACTGGTCCCGCAACGGAACAACCAATCACTAGGGCAGATCTGGACAGGGTTGTGGCTGAAGTAACTAACCGCTTCACATCCCAACAAGAAACTTTGGTGGACCAACTCATGACACGCTTAAGGGATGCTGAAGAGTCCAACCGCAACACTGAATCATAGGGTGAATCCCAATCCGGAGGATCCCGGAGGCAACAAAGGTCTTCACTCTTCGAACAAGCTATCAACAGGAAAAACGATGATAGGGGCCGCGCCCGGACTCAGCCCGAATTCCGACTCGAGGAAGCCCTTGGAATCGAACCTAGCGGGGGAGGCACCAGGCGAGGGTCGGATGTAGCTGAGCCAGTCATGCCACCTAATCATAGAAACCCCGCTGAACGGAGCCGAGCTAGAACCCAGCCCGAAGTTGACCCCATGGATGTGCTCGAAACAGAACCCCACAGGGGAAGATCAAGGCAGGGGGCAACTGTAGCTGGTCCTAGCGTGCATCCAAGCAGCCAAAGACAACCACTGGATAATGCTAGAGGTGATAGACTGTACCATCCCTACAGGTCATCTGGACGAGATAGATCCCGCAGGGAAGAACCGAGCTCATTTTTGTCCGCTCCAAGTTCTGACGAACGAATGGCACGATTATTCAGAGAATGTGTCCAACGGGAGCAAAGGGACCGGGGAATAGGCGCTAGGGTCACCAGTCCCTTTACCCGAAATATCGAAACTGCCATCACTCCCCGGGAATGGAAAATGCCAACCATGGAACCTTACAAAGGAACTTCCGACCCCATCGTACACCTGCAGAGATACACCCAGCATATGCTCATGAGTGGAGCAACAGAAGGAGTATTATGTAAATGCTTTCCGCTATTCCTATCAGATCTAGCTACCTCCTGGTTCTGCCATCTACCCCAAGGATCCGTCGGCTCATGGGAGATGTTAAAAGAAAGGTTTATTAGCCAGTTCCGCATCCATGTGGAACAACCCAAGGATGCTTATTCTCTATCCAATGTCAAACAGAAATCCGGAGAGACGCTGCAACAATATCTAACACGGTTCAACGCCGCAGCGGCAGCAGTTCAAGATGCCGATGAAAAACTCACTCTAATGGCCCTCTGTAGTGGTGTACATCCAGACACCAAGTTTGCCAGAAGATTAACTAAGGAAAAACCAGCTACCTTGCCTGATTTCTTCCATGAAGCCGGAAAGTATATGAGACTTGAAGACGCTGCTACGGAGAGGCAGTCAGGGCAACAAGGCAAGATAGTTCAGGACAAGGTTCCCACTGCAGCTAAGGACGCTCGAAGAAATGAATCTAGAGACAATGCTGGGGGCAGAAAGGTTGAGAAGCGCCAATATCGACCAGGGCCAAGATTTGACTCCTACACTCCTTTGAATGAAACAATCGAAAACATCTACCTAGCCACTCAGGGCGAACTCGGATACAAGCGCCCCCCGCACAAGAAAGAATCAGATAACGCACTCAAGTCCGGAAAGTTCTGTCGCTTCCACGAATCCCACGGACATGACACCAATGAATGCCACCATCTTCGGGACTTGATCAAAGAACACATTAGAAGAAGAAGACTGGAACGTTATGTGAAAGGTCAGAACAGGACTCCAACTCCTGCCAATGAGAACTCAAAGCAACCCCTCCCAGAAGTAGGCGGAGGGAATCGCAACAATCACAACACCAGTGGCTCTACTCAAGAGAAGATAGTGGTCCTTACCATCTCAGGAGGACCACACATCGCCGACAGAAGTTGGGCAGAGATGGAAAGGTACGGCAAGTCGCTTAGAAATGCCGAAGGATATGTTAACTCCATTACGGAGGAACGCCACCCGAAACGAAAAGAAAACAATGACATTGTATTCAGTAGGCATGATTTGGAAGGAAGACAGTACCCACATATGGATCCCATGGTCATCTCTGCCTGGTTTGGTCCAGCTAAAGTTTTTCGGATTCTAATAGACACGGGAAGCTCCGTAAATATCCTGTTCAAACATGCTTTCGACAAAATGAAGTTATCAATGAAGGATGTATCCCCCTGTGACAAACCACTGCACGGTTTCACTGGAGATGCAAAAATGCCCCTCGGGCAACTTGACCTCTTCGTCGAAATAGGAAGTCATCCCCGCTCCGTTGTGCGAAAACAAACATTCGTACTGATAGAAAACCACTCGGCTTACAACGCTTTCTTGGGAAGACCAGCCTTGTCTGACTTTCAGATTGTATTAGCCCCCTGGTGCCTGAAAATGAAATTTCCAACAGACAACGGAGTAGGAGAAGTAGAAGGAGATCAAGATGCTGCCCGAGACTGCTACGTAACTGAACTTCGCAATAACCGCAGAAAGAATAAAGGAAAAAATGCAGAGACCACTCTCTGCATGAAAAGCTTGGAGGCATAGCAACTAAAGAAAGCCCCTCCTCTTCGATACACAAGCGATCCCTTCAATGAACTAGACCCCAGGGATAAAGAGGAGGAGGCTACCGCCGAGCCTGCAGAGGCTATGGAATTCGTATCGGTAGATAAGCATGATTCAAGTAGACTATTAAAAATCGGATCTCAGCTGAAAACGGAATTGAAGGATCAACTCATTGACTTTCTCCGCCACAACTTAGATGTATTTGCGTGGACCCATGCCGATATGACAGGAATCTCCCCAGACATAGCATGCCACATGTTGAACATCGATCCCACCAAGGTACCAGTAAAGCAGAAAAAGAGGAGCATGGGGGCAGAGCGATCAGCAGCCCTTGATGAAGAAGTAAAAAATCTACTTGCTAATGGCTTCATACGAGAAGCCATCTACCCAGAATGGATCGCTAACCCAGTGCTAGTAAAAAAGGCCAATGGAAAGTGGCGAACATGTATTGACTTCTCCAATCTGAATGACGCTTGCCCGAAAGACTGCTTCCCACTTCCCCGAATTGACCAACTCGTAGACAGCACAGCTGGGCACGAACTCCTATCTTTTATGGATGCATACTCCGGATATAACCAGATCCCCATGCACGCTCCCGATCAGGACCACACTAGCTTCATCACCGACCGCGGATTATATTGTTACAAAGTCATGCCTTTTGGACTCAAAAATGCTGGAGCTACCTATCAACGCCTCGTCAACAAAATGTTCGCAGAACTGATAGGACGAACTATGGAAGTATATGTGGATGACATGTTGGTGAAGTCCAGGAAAGCCAACGACCATGTAAGCCATCTGGACGATATGTTTCGGGTACTTCGCCGATATGGAATGAAGCTGAATCCTCTAAAGTGTTCCTTCGGAGTATCATCGGGAAAATTCTTAGGATTCATCGTCCACGCCAGAGGAATCGAAGCAAACCCTGAACAAATCCGAGCTTTAAAAGAAATAAGGATACCTTCCACTCGAAAAGAAATGCAGAGCCTAAACGGAAAGGTGGCCGCCCTAAGCAGATTCATTTCCAAGGCAACTGACAAGTGTGTCCCTTTCTTCGAAGCACTCAAGAAAGACAAAGGGAGGTTCGAGTGGACCGACGAATGCTTAAAAGCCTTCCTCAACCTAATCGAACACCTTCAGAGACCACCAGTACTCTCAACTCCAAATGAAGGTGAAGTGTTATACCTATACCTCGCTGTGTCATCTCATGCTCTAAGCGCCGCCTTGGTAAGAGAAGAAGACCGCACACAACGCCCGGTTTACTTTGTAAGTAAGAGATTTACAGGGGCAGAGGCCAGATATCCTAAACTTGAGAAATTAGCATATTGTTTATTGATCGCGTCACGAAAACTGCGCCACTACTTCCAGTCTCACTCCATCAGGGTTCTAACCGATCAACCACTAAGACAAGTGCTCCATCGTCCTGACACTTCTGGGCGACTCCTCAAATGGTGCATCGAACTAAGTCAGTATGATATCACCTACCATCCTCGCGCCACTATCAAAGGACAAGCCATGGCTGATTTCATTGCCGAATTCACTATCAACGAAGGCAAGGAACAATCCGAAGTAGCAAAAAACATCAAGTGGAACCTCTTTGTAGACGGAGCATCGAACGAACAAGGCTCGGGGGCAGGTATTGTGATCATCACCCCCAGGGGAAGAAAGTTGTACTATGCATTAAGATTGGAGTTCACGGCCACTAACAACGATGCTGAATATGAAGCAGTAATAGCGGGATTGGAACTGGCCCTAGAAATCGGAGTCAATTCCTTATGTATTCATAGTGATTCTCGGCTTATCGTAAACCAGGTACTAGGAGAATTCCAGACTCGAGGAGAACGACTCACAGCATACCTAAAGAAAACCAAACTGCTGCTCGATCAATTGGACCATTATCTAATCAAACACATTCCTCGAGAAGAAAACCAAGAGGCAGATGAACTTGCAAAGCAAGCTAGTATAAAGAACAGCACCATCTCCGGAGCACTAGCAATCTCAAGGCAGCTAGCCCCGAGTTTCGAACAAGTGAATCTGATAACTGCAATCGAAGAAGGAACCTGGATGACTCCTATCCGGAAATATTTGCAAGATGGCATACTACCCGACAGGCGTGACGAAGCCAAGAAGATCTTGAGGAAAGTTCCCCACTACACAATACAAGAAGGCATCCTCTACCGGCGTGGCTTCTCTAGCCCCCTATTAAGATGCGTCGCCGGAAGGGAAGCCAAGGAGATATTAACAAACATCCATCAGGGAGGATGCGGAGATCACACTGGAGGACAGACTTTGGCAAGAAAGATACTCCGATATGGATATTACTGGCCCACACTAAACAAAGATGCCCTAGACTTCGTTAAGAAATGCGACAGATGTCAGAAGTTCGCCAAGATCCCTCGACTACCCACAAACGAAATTACTCAAATGACCAGCCCTTGGCCCTTTGCTGTATGGGGAGTTGACTTAATTGGCGAACTGCCAACGGGCCGAGGCGGGGCCAAATATGCTATAGTGGCAGTCGATTATTTCACCAAATGGGTGGAAGCGGAACCTTTAAATAAAATATCTTCAGCAAAAGTTATCAACTTCTTGATCAAAAACATTCTGTGCAGGTATGGAGTCCCCCTCAAGATCGTATCAGACAACGGGCTCCAATTTGACAGCGAAGAATTTGCCGACTGGTGCCAAGAGCATGGAATTCATAAAAGCTTCTCATCAGTAGCTTACCCTCAGGCAAACGGACAAGTTGAAGCTGTCAACAAAATTCTCAAAACCCTAATCAAGAAGAAACTTGAAAAGTCAAAAGGCGCTTGGGTGGACGAACTTCCTACGGCACTATGGGCATACCGCACATCTTTCAGAACATCAACGGGACATACTCCTTTCTCTTTGGCATATGGATCGGAGGCAATGCTCCCAGTTGAGACTGTTGTGCCTTCTCACCTTAGGATCCACTACAACCCAGAAGAAAACGAAGAACTCCTCCTCATGTCTTTGGATCTGATTGAGGAAAGGAGGAACCATGCAGCACTCAAAGCAGCAGCTCACAAACAAAAAGTGGCAGCACTATACAATTCCAAAGTCAAGCATCGCAGCTTACAAGAAGGAGATCTTGTCCTCAGGCGAATCTTTCCGCGCCCCGGGGCACTGGACCCCATCTGGGACGGACCATATGTAATTCACAAAGATCCCCACAACGGAGCTTACATTTTGTCAACAGTGGACGGAGAGGTGTTCCAGAGGGCATGGAACATCCGACACCTCCGTCGATACTTTTCTTAACTTGTACTGCCCATATGAAGTGAATTAACAAAGAGAATCAGTGGACGTAGGCATTTTCGTGCCGAACCACTTTAAAAAATCTTGTCTCTTTTTAACTTGTTCCTTTATGTCTTGGCTACTTGTTAAGTTTTATCCCTTTCTGTTGAACAAAATCCTATGGCATCTCCACTCAAGACGCACCGCGGCCTCATCTGGACTAGGCCTAACAGGTACGCTACGATTCTATGCACTCGCCAATGAGACTCTTTTGCTCCAGCATCCCTCTGCTGCGGGTTAACTCATTGCGCGCCTGCCCTCAAAGCCAACTGTAATGAGCCGATTATAAGTCATCATAAAGGCCGACTATAGCCGATGGCAGCTCATTACGGCGTTCGGCTCGCCGGTAACTGTGAACCTACTTTAAGCTCCAACATAAGGTGTGGCCAGCCAGGGGTAGTTCACGGCCAACGGCACCCACGCTAGCCGGCCACGGTAAATCGAATAATACCCACGATTACGGACCATAATGGTTCGGGTAGTTACCGTGCGCGATCTCGGCTCCGATGTGTCTTAAGTGCGGCTGTGGTAAAAAAGAAAACTCCCCGCGGAGGCGTAAGATGGGTGACAAATGTCTCCAAGACCCACAGCTAGGGAAAGTGACTACAAAACCCGTTTGCCACGAACTTAAGCACATAGACGGCCTTCCGTGACTGGAAGTTTTACTTTTACTATATTTCCATTTCATTTAAATATTTTTCTCCTATCCTGTATAACAAACTCTAAAGTACAGGAAACCAAATAGGAAGCATTCACTCATGAGGCTCTAAGCCTGCGTACTGGGTGGCAGGGCGCTCAGCTATACCCGTGAACAGTTACACAAGACACTCAAAGCTACCGCCTGCGAATAAAACATAAAGGGCGGTACTCTCTTCTCTTGTACATAAATGCGTAACTATAGCTTATTCATACACTGACATTGCAAAACGTGAAATTATATTTCAAGCAAAAACTTAACATCAAACACAACTAGAATCACATGCATATACATAATTATACTTCTCACACAGCACATAAAGATAGCAACAACATTTAAACATGACAAAATCAGCTTATATTATAAGATCACACGAAGTTATTCTTTGCAAATAATTTTATTACAGTTGCATATCAAAGACTAACATAAACAGTGATAAAAAAGAAACAAAAAGATGGCGGATGCCTCCACACTCCATCACCAACTTCCCCAGTCTACTTAGCCGCAGGATCAGAGCCCCCAGCATGCGGATCAGAAGTCCCGCCTGTCCAATTCGGAAGAAGAATTCATTAAACGAACAACCAAGTTATGGAAACACGGGAAGAAAAGAAAGGGAAGAAGAATAACTCACCAGCATCCGCCGCTTGATCCTCATCATCCAACTGCACGCCCGCTTCCTCTGCAGCAAGCAGCCGCATCCCCTCCTTCACCGCCGCTTGCTCCTCCTTTGAGAACTGAGCAGTAACCGCATTCAAGTTGAAAGCCTCTCCGCCTTCCTTACCCGCGTTCACCCTGGCCTCCTCTAAAGCCTGGAGATACACCTTGGCCATGACCCGAGGGTAATCGTCCATCCAAGACAAGCCGCCCTCCTTCCAAGTGTGGAAGTACATATCCTGCAGCATCTCATCCATCATCCCCTCGTTTTCCTCAAACTCCCTCACCCGGGCCTCGGAAGCTTGCAACTTGGCGACGGCGACGTCCCTCTCTGACTGGTATCTCAAGCAGTCAGCCTGGAGTGACCTCCTCAGTTCCTCTTCCTTCAACCTGAGGGACCTCCTCATCTCCTCCATCTCCTCCTTCAACTCGGCCTGAGCCATCTCCGCAGCCTCGAGCCTCCCCGACAACTCCTCTACCCGCTCGAGATCCGCATTTTGAACCTCATCCACCGTTGCGATAGCTATGTTAATCCGTTCCCTGCAAGCGACCTCCATCTTCCGTAATTCCGCCCTACTGGCCTTCTCCATGGTCTCTTTCAGCCGCTTGGAGGCTTCCTCATGCTGGGAAATCTGGATGGCTTGGTCGGCGAGCTGCTTGGCCTGATCGGCAACCTTTAACCTCAACCGAATGTTAGCACTCCCGATCTCTTCCCCGGCCTTGACCAACTTAGCATGATGCTCCATTAACTTCCTGGTCTCTGCGGCCACCCGGTCGATATTAGCCTTGGCCTCATCCCCCATGGTGACTACCCGTGTAGTAAGTAAATCAAGATCTAAAGATTTGGCCTCGTCCAGCACCCTTACCATGGGGTTGCGGGGAAGGAGATGCTCGCCCGTGGTCTCATCGAATGAAATGTCCCGAAAGCTTGGGTCTAAATCAGGATGACCAGCAAAAGGGTCACGAGGCACGGGGCGAGGCACATCGGGACGCCTTATATGAATGACAGTAGGACTCTTGGAAGGAGGAGGAGGGGGGCCGGGCTCCGTGCTCTCCTCCGTAGTATCACGAGGAGGCTGAGTAGGGGGAGGCTGAGTAGGAAGCTGCGAAGCAGAAGAAGACTCAAATAAGGAACGGCTCCGCTTCCTTTTCTGAATACCCTCTTCGATGACCCCAAGAAGAGGGCGGTAACTGACTACATCCCCAGTGCGATCAGTAGAAGGTTTCGCGGAAGCTCTCCTCGACTTAAATTGTTCAAGGCGGTGTCGAACATCCGACGTTTTACCCGCCTGGCCTGCCCCTGCAATAAAGAACAAGTATTACGAACATACAATAATCCGCAATTCAAAAAATGTGCTAAGTTAAAAAGAAAGAAAATTAAGGAGACACATCTATTATACAAACCCGGCGGAGGAGTGGGATACTGCAATAAGTCCTGGATCTCATTCCAGGACGGAAGTGAACCGTAAAAAATTTCTAAGTCCCTATCGAAAATGGAATCGGCAGAAGACAAAAGTTCACCTTGCGTCGCCGGAGTCACCCTAGCTGAAGCCACAGCTTTGCCGGTTTCCTTTGCCTTCTCCGTTTCTTTCTCCTTTTCCTTCTCCGTTTCCGACTCTCCCTCCGACTCCCCGAAGGCCCGACGGAGAGCCTCATCCAGTTCGAGGTCTTGCTCAGAGGTTAGAGCGGCAACACCACTACCACCTTGACCGTCGCCATCTCCTCCACCCTCCGACCCTTCTCCAACTTCGCCTCCTTCCTCCTCTTCCACACCTTCCTCCTCCGGGACAGTCGGGCAAGTACTTGGAGAAGGGCCATCAGACTTCTTCAGTTTCTTCCCCCCGACCGCGGGACGCTCTGCGAAAGGCTCCCTCTTACCGCTCTTTACCGTAGCCCCCTCCTTAGCTTTAGCAGCCCTCTCCTCAGCCGTATCCCTTTGCTTAACCACAGACTGGTGCGGTAAGATCAAATTATACTCCAAGAGGGTTGCGTTCCTGATCAAGAAAGAGGCCGACCGGTCCCGTGCCGGAATAGCCTTTAGTTCAGCAGCCATTCGCACTAAGGAATCGTCCTCCACGACTGCAATACCACCTGTCGCTAGCAATAGAAGCATGTCAGAAAAAACACTACAGTCAAAACACATGAAAAATATAAATGAAATCAATCTTACAGCCGGAAGTGAAAAGGCGGAAAGAAACAGCATCGTCCTTGACGAAGAACCACTCTTTCTTGAACATGGTGAACTTGGAATACAAGTCCAGGACTGGTTTGAAGGGCACGGCCGCTTCCAGGCTAATATACGGAGACCCCTTCTTATAGCCTCTCAGGTTGTACAAATATCGAATTTCTCGGTTAGAAGGAGGATGCCCGTACCTCCTCTGGAAGATAACAAAGAGGCTCACCAGGATGGCGTAAGAGTTAGGCTGAAGCTGGAAGGGAGCCACCTTCAAATATGTGGTGAAGCTTACTATCCAAGCGTTGATAGGGGGGATAGCGCCGCACATGCAATGGTATCTGCTAAAAGCGAAGTAGCCCTCGGGAGGATCATATGGCATCACTCCATCTCCCGGCAGCAGCATAAGAGCCCTATCTATCCCGAAGGAACGGGATATGACGTCAAGTTGCTCCTCCTTTAGGGAGCTAGGAAAGCAATCCGGGGGAGAGATCAAAAGTTCCTGTGGACCATATCCGTCCACTAGAGACCTCGGAATAGGTCGGTGTTGCCCGGACCCTGGTTGGACTGGGGGCAAGGAAGAAGAAGGCTCTCCTGTGCCTCTAGACTTCTTTCTGTCCGATCATGTTTCCGCTTTGCGAGACATTTTCTGCAGCACAAGAAAGACTTGGGGTTAGAATAAGAAGAATAGAAACATAAACAAGCAAATATATAAGGCAAGCGTGTAAAAAAGTCCAAGATTACGCTCAAGGACCAAGAATGAACTCTCATTCGGCGTTGCCAAGCAAGTTCATTCGGCATAAGAAGCATACGATCATTCGGCTCTATGCTCATTCGGCGTATGTTTCATTCGGCACTTAGGCCTAAGTCTCGTTCGGTACAACAATACCCTCCGTGTGCGTTCGGCAATTAAGTTCATCCGGTAATAACAAACCATTCGGCAATAGTGTACGAACCTGATTCGGTAGAGATTTGGTTCGGCAGGCGATTTGATCCGGCAATTCAGTTGATTCGGCTATCTGGTTCGGTAAGGGAAAAACAAGGGGGGTACGGCCTCTATATATAGGCGAACTCAGAACCACCGAACCAAACGATTCGCCCAACCAGACCAATAATACCGGACCACCAGAAGCCGAATGAGAATAGCCGGACCAACCGAAAACCGAATGAAACTCTCTCTCTACCGACCAAGACCAGGAACTAGTGGCGTGCAAAGCGCCTCCCTCAGATAAGTACCGAACTCCAGAACTAACTAATAAAATAAGATTATGATAACGATGAATAAGTCGTAAAATCCTCACCGACGTGGATTAAATCGTTTACACGTGTACGCGACCTCGAATGGTCCATAGGCACGCTCTGAATGGTTATTAACCCCACCGTCGTGGGAATTTACACTTTGACACGCATCTTTAAACTCATAGGTGAAACGGATATTTGATTCTGATAATTATGAAATGGCTAAGCTACTTACACATGTACGAGGTCGCGAACAATCCCTAGGCATGCTCTGAGCTGGCGATAAACCTGCTTGGCAAACGACCCGGGGACCCACTCTAACGTGAACCTGGCATCGACAATGCTAAGCCCCTTCGGGGCACACTTGCTCGTCCCTAACGACATGATTAGCTTCATCTCAAATATCTCGATCCCGAACGATCGTTACCTAGAACCGCACTAAAACTATAAATTAAATTCCTTTGCAGGACAGCATCAGGATACGAACGTCCAGCCCATGGCGTTACGAAACAAGCCTTTCTACCACAGGGAAACAAAGCGCGACACACGCAAGCACGTGCCCCACTTTGGGGGGCAAATGTTGGGCGAATTCTCACCCAGAAGATCTAGGGACCAGGAAGTCACAATTTCACCCGGGCTCGCAGCCTCCACTTCGTTCGACAGCCAAGAAGCTCAACACTAACCTAGAAGTCCATCCAACGTTCAACCATCACCTCATTCGGCATCAACTCATTCGGCTCCTCCATTCAACCATCACCTCGTTCGGTATCGACCCATTCGGCTGGGTTCATTCGGCGAAGCACAGCCCTCACCTCCACCGGACCAACCTTCTCCACGTTCCATTCGGCCTCCATCATGCATGCCGAACCAGGGCCATAACCGGACCATGCCCATCGCCGAACCAGCTACCTACCTCGATGCCGAATGGATCTCCACCACAGCTCCACGACCGGACCACCAATACCGAATCATGCACGGCCGGACCAACGTCACCGAGCCAAACCATACCTCACCACCGAATGGACCTCCGCCGAACCAGATGATTGCCAGTCCAGATTGCTTCAGCCCGGGCCCACCAGCAGCTATATACCTCCAAGACCCCTGCCCCCTACCTCACTCTATAAATAGAGGGGCAGGGGTACAACAATGGTAGACAAGTTTGAGAGCTCAAGCAAGGAAGGAACTTTCAAACTACTTTCATATACTGATGTACGAAGCATTGTACCTGTAATCTGAAAGAAAGAAGATAATAACATATAAAGTGGACGTAGGCACATTCTGGCCGAACCACTATAAATCTGTGTGTCTTTTACATTTCAGCCCCTACTTCTTTCATATTTACATACTCATCTAAAATCACTGAAAATCACATATAATCAACTAAATAATACGACTTGGAGGTGTTTGTCCATTTTTTGTGCAAACAGAAACTAGTTCCATTATGCTCAGAATAGGGGTAAAACATATAGAACAACAGGGGACATGCTTCATTTGGAGTTCGAGATCTCCGGGAATTAAATAGCAAGATATTTTAGAATCATAATATATATTTCTCTTCCCTCATCCAACAACTCGTACAAGGCAGCCCCCTTTTGTTCCCCGTACTTCATCCTTTCCCCTCTCTTTTCAAATCACTTTGCAGATCAAATAAACGAGGGAAAAAAACAAAATCGAGCATGATTCATGCATTGGCAAATCCGGGGGCCGCGATTGTTGATGTCACATACAGGCGACCAGAAGGCGGAGCGATGGCGTGCGATGTCAGATAAGCAATTTATGTTTTAGGGTTTTGAAGCTATGCTTCACGCAAGCAAAAACTGGACGGAAGGCGCGTGCACGTGGTGGTCGCGTTGGGGAGATGCGCGGTGACCTTGGATGGGCCGGTGGCGGCAGTTGGTGCCGTGCGTGTGGGTAAGGGGTTGCGTGTGACTGGGCGATCAAGATTAAAAAAGGAAGAGACGATCGTGTGCTTGGACGTGAGAGCAGGAGGGTCCGAGGAAGGTATCTGCTTTTGTTTTTATTTATTTATTAATTAATATGTTAATTAAATTTAATTATCTGTTTAGCTAATAAGATAGTTCCTTGTTCATATGAGGTCCGTTTCGAGTGAAATGAGTTGCAATGCGACCGTATCGATGTCGTATAAAGCACAGAATCAGAGTGGTATTTATATGAAGCTAAAAATATTTTCAGTTTCAGATAAAAGGTGAGGGTTTTATAATGCTCACGAAGTATTAAAATACTTTTATGCTAGTTAAATTTGAAATTATAAAGTGATTTGAATTTATTGATTGTTGTTTGACAATTTTAATTGACATTTATATTGACATCGGAATTAACTGATAGAAATATAAATTGACAGTAAATTGAATTGGAATTAAATTACTAGTAAACTCACGATTATCGATATCCAGTTAATTGTTGTGATATTTTGACTATTTGGATGATTGATTGTAATGGACGCCAATTGGTTGATATTAGGATTATTGGATGTTTATTTATTCTTATATATATATATATCCTATTATCACCCTTTAAATTATTTATAGTGTATAAAACTGTAAATCAAATCTTTTCAAATAAATTAAAAAAAAATAGATTGAAATGATATATACCTATGACATAATTTTGGATTAAATGATATATATCCATCCCTGAAATTAAATTGAAATAACCGATCATTTGGGCATAAGATAGAAAATTATACGCAGATACCGGATTTGTTAAATTAATGTTAGCTCCAAAATTGGTCACAAGCACTCAATTGTGGATGAAAGCACCTGTTTACAATCACAGATCACAGATGGCAAATATGTAGAGAAAATAAATGTGAAGAACACTCAAAGTTTAAAAGGAATGCAGTAAAGACACAAGGTTTATAGTGGTTCGGCTATCTCTGGCCTACGTCCACTTTGAAGAGTTGATATTTTATTGATAATCATTCGCTTGTTATAAGAATATAGTTGATAATAATCGAGTTACAATGGAGTCCGGCAGAGTACCAGTGTAGAAGAACCAGAAGATCCCCTTTCTAAAGCTCTTGGACTGTTATTTATAGGTGTTGGCTGCAAATATCCACCCAGATCTCAGAAGACTCCTTCTCTCATATGGGTGGGCCCACATGATCAATCCTGAGTGATTTCGACTCCATCCATGATCGATACGAACGAGATTCGTATCGGTCAAAATCTTGCCCAATCGAGTTGGGATCGATTATGATGCAACCCAGGAGTGTTCAAGGACCTTAGGTCGCTCACGACCTAGTGAAGAAGCTTTAAGTCGCTCAAGACCTAGTGAAGGACGCACGCGGTCGGAGTTGTTCGAAGGAAGGAGCCTTAGGTCGCTCACGACCTAGTGAAGGTCGCTCGCGTGTTAACAGATTAAGCATCAGGGAAGTCAAACAACCAAGCGAGTTAAGCATTCCAGTAGGTCGCTCACGACCTAAGATAAGTCGCTCATCCAGTTAGGTCGCGTGAGGTTGTACAGAAGCTATTCTTTTGAGTCGCTGATCTTTTAGGTCGCGCACCGGTTAAGTCGCTTCGTTGAAGCCGTGCTACTATCTTATGTCGTTCAGTTGTTAGGTCGCTGAAGCCAAGGTTGAAGCCTGAAGCAGTGTTGTTTGTTTAGGTCGTAAGTCGTCTCTGTTATGTTGCTTATGTTAACTCGTGTGTTGTGTCAATTGTAATGTTGTGTATGTTGTTAGGTCGTTTACTGTTGTTAATATGTGTTGTGTTGTTTCTATTGATGGCTCGTGAGTCGTAGGTCGGCATGTAGTTAGGTCGGTCGTACGTATGTTGTGTTGTAATAGGTTGAGTTGCCTATTGTTTAGGTCGTAGGTCGCGTAAACGACCTAGTGTTCTGGGTGTTGTAATTCCTATAAATAGGCGTGTTGTGTCATTGTAAAAAGGGGTTATTTTTTTGGAATAAAACTTTTGTTTTGTAAGCTTTCTGCTTCCATTAAATTGGTAGTTGAGTGTGATCTCCTATCTCCACCTTCGGTATTCGAGTGCGCTCGAATCAACGATCGTTGAAGCCAATTCGTGGAATCAAGTACGCTTGATCAACGCTCGAAGAATTGTAGATCTTCTTTCACGGTATCGTGCGCGATCAACATGTCGAAGATAGCTAGAATTCGGTATCTTTGTGATCAATGAATTTGGGCCTTCGGTATTCCTTAAATCCATCGATTTATATTGATTCATCTAATCGTTCTTCGATTAGTTTGACACGAAATCTTTATTTCGTCGTCAATCCGTAATATCCGCTGCGTCAGTTTGGTATCAAAGCTAGACTTAACCAATCATAGCTAAGCCGAGTCTTGGAGCCAAGGAGTTTGAAGTTTGGTGTTCACCGTGTTCATCGTGAAGTTGCAACAAGTTGGGAGTTTTCGATCCATATCATTTTGGATCAAAGATCAGAGAGTGTTTGAATTTTGATCGTGGGATTTTTTGCGCACCAAGGGTTGTTGGAAGTGTAGGCCGAGCTAGTTGTAGAGCCGTGCGTTGTTGAAGCGTGAAGTTCATTTTTGTAAATCAAGGCTGAGAGCTGAAGTTTTTGAAGTTTGTGTTTGAATTGTTGAAGTATTTGTGTTTGATTCAATCATGCCGCCGAGAAGAGCTAACCGTCATCAAAACGTTGTCGATATGTATAGAAGAGAAGATGCTGAACAATTGGAGCAACGAATTAGTGAAAAGTTCAATGAAAAGTTTGATGAAGGAATTGGTCGATTAGAGAGGATGATGCTTGAAATGAATCAAAGTAGAAGAAGGGTTTCACCTGAATCTAGTCATGGGGGGAGTAGAGTTTCACCACATTCAGATCGGGAGAGAAGAGAAGATCATGGTCGTAGAAATGTTGACGATCGTGATAGGAATGTTGATGAACGAAATCGGAGGAATGTAGATCGAAGGGATGTTGGTGGTAGAAATGGTGGTAGAGATGTTGGTGGTCATGATCGACAACGATATGCATCAGATTTTGATGAGGAGCTTGATGGTGACAGGGGGAGTATTCATTTCCGAGATCGAAACCAAGTACGACGTCAGTATCGAGAGGAAGAAGATGATCGTAGATGGGAATCAGGGATAAAGATGGAAATTCTGGAGTTCAAGGGTGGAATGGTATCAGAAGAATTTCTTGGTTGGTTGTCTGATGTTGAAGAGATGTTTGATTTCTAGGAGGTTCCCGAGAATCGAAGAGTGAAGTTGGTTGCTACTCATTTGCGAGGGAGAGCCATGGCATGGTGGCAGCAAACAAAGCTTACACGGGAGAGGATGGGAAAATCAAAGATTGAGCCTTGGGAGGAAATGAAGAAGTTAATGAAAGTTACTTTCTTACCTTACAATTATCAATCTCTTATGTATCAACGCTTACAAAACCTAAGGCAGGGGACAAAGACTGTTAATGATTATGCTGATGAGTTTTATCAACTGATTGCTCGAAATGACATTATGGAGACAGAGGAACAGTTGACTGCTAGATTTGTTGGAGGTTTGCAAATGCAGATCCAGGATATGGTTAATATGTTTGAACCGAGATCTATGGCTGAAGCGCACCAGAAAGCGTTGGCTTGGGAGAAGCAGGGAAGACGAGGAGGGGGTGTGTTTACAAATTCCAACAATCAAGTGAAGGGTGCCAGTGAGAGTTTCAATGTTTCTAAAGTTGTCAGTAAACCAGTTGTGAATGAGGCTGCAAAGGCAAAGGTCAACAACAGTTTCAAATGTTATAATTGTCAGGAAGTGAGTCACAAGAGTAATGAATGTCCAAAGCCAAAGAAGCGAACTATGATTGCTGAAGTGGAAGGTGAGGATGTTGGTGAAGGTTATTCTAGTCCAGCTGAGGAGGATGAACAGGATATTGCGTCAGGAGATGAAGGATGTAATCTAATGATGAGAAGGTCTTGTTTAATACTGAAGCAGGAAGAAGAAGCTAGTTGGTTGAGGAGTAACATTTTTCAGTCGACATGCACTATTCTGGGAAAGGTGTGTAAATTTGTGATTGACGTAGGGAGTTGTGACAATATCATTTCTACCAAAGCTGTGAGAAAGTTGAAGTTGAAAACGGATAAACATCCTAATCCTTACAAGTTAGCGTGGCTAAGAAAAGGAGGAGAGGTGAAGGTGGATAGGCGAGTTCGAGTTCCATTTTCTATTGGGAAGAAATATAAAGACGAGATCTGGTGTGATGTAGTTGAGATGGATGTTTGTCATTTGCTTTTGGGAAGACCGTGGCAGTATGATCGAGCAGTGCAGCATAACGGTCGAACCAATAGCTACAGTTTTATGTTTGAAGGTGTTAAGATCATTCTGGTTCCAAAGAAGAGACAACAAGGGGAAAGAAAGTCAGAAGAGATTGAGGAGCTGAAGACTTTGTTGACTTTGAAAGAATTTGTTGAACAAGTAGAAGAGAGTCTAGAGGTATTTTTGTTGATTGGACGCGAAGCTACTGAATCTGTTGAAATTCCTGAAGAAGTAAAACCAGTTCTGGACGAGTTTAAAGATGTGTTTCCTGAAGAGTTGCTAACGGAGTTACCACCATTGAGGGACATTCAGCATCAGATTGATCTTGTGCCAGGGGCAGTATTATCACACAGACCACATTACAGGATGAGTCCTAAAGAGCATGAAGAACTAAGAAGGCAAGTGGAGGAGTTGTTAGAACAAGGGCGTGTTCAGGAGAGTTTGAGTCCATGTGCTGTGCCAGCCTTATTGGTACCGAAGAAGGATGGGACGTGGAGGAAGTGTACGGACTGTCGGGCTTTAAATAAGATCACTGTGAGATACAGGTTTCCTATGCCAAGGTTTGACGATTTGATTGATCAGTTGAGTGGAGCAGTTGTGTTTTCCAAGATTGACTTGAAGAGTGGACACCATCAAATTCGTATTAGACCGGGTGATGAGTGGAAGACTGCTTTTAAAACCAGGGAGGGTTTATACGAATGGTTGGTTATGCCGTTTGCCTTGTCAAACGCTCCTAGTACTTTTATGAGAGTGATGAACCAGATTTTCAAACCATTTGTTAGGAAGTTCGTGGTTGTTTACTTTGATGATATTTTGATTTATAGTAGAAGTGCGGAAGAGCACATCCAGCATCAGTTAGAAGTACTGTTGATTCTACGACAAGAGCAGTTCTATGCAGCAGCAAAGGAGTGCGTGTTTATGACGGACAGTGTTTTGTTTTTGGGATATGTATTGTCAAAGGAAGGAATTCAAGTGGATGAGAATAAAGTAGAAGCTGTCAGTAGTTGGCCACAACCAAAGACAATTACTGAAGTGAGGAGTTTTCATGGATTGGTATCTTTCTATCGAAGATTCATTCCATATTTTAGCAGTGTGATGGAACCTGATACTGATTGCATGAAAGGGAAGAAGTTTGAATGGTCAGAGGAAGCAGAGGTTGCTTTTGAGCAGATCAAAGAACTGTTGACGTCAGCACCAATTCTTGTTTTATTAAATTTTCAGTTGTTGTTTGAATTACATACTGATGCTTCGAAGGTTGGTATTGGAGGAGTATTTGAGTTAGAATGGAAGACCAGTTGCTTATTTCAGTGAAAAATTATCTGGAGCCAAGATGAGATATAGTACATATGATGTAGAGTTTTACGCGATTGTTCAAGCTGTGAAGCACTGGCGACATTACTTGTTTCAGAAGAAGTTTGTTCTTTACACTAATCATGAGGCGTTGAAACATCTACAAGGGCAGGACAAGATTTCAGCGAGACATGCTGCGTGGATAGCATATCTACAACAATTTACTTTCGTTGTAAAACACAAATCAGGGATGACAAATCGTGTAGCGGATGCTTTGAGCAGGAGGAATCACTTGTTGACAACGTTGAAGGTTGAAGTGACAGGATTCGAATTATTGCCAGAGTTGTTTGAGGAGGATGCTTATTTTGCAAAGTTTGTTGAGAAAGTTAAGGATGGGGGTACTGATGAATTTGTGTTGATTGATGGATTCTTGTTCAAAGGGAATCGATTATGCATACCAGACTATAGCTTGAGAATGAAGATTGTTAAAGAGTTGCATGAAGAAGGACATGTTGGACGGGATCGCACCTTATAGTTACTTTCACAATCTTATTATTGGCCTTCTATGAGGAAAGAAGTTGAAAGGTTTGTACGAAGATGTCATGTTTGTCAAGTGTCGAAAGGTACAACTACAAATGCGGGTTTGTATATGCCTTTGCCTGTTCCGACAAAACCGTGGGTTGATGTAAGTATGGATTTTGTGTTGGGTTTGCCTAGAACTCAAAGGGGTAATGACTCTATATATATTGTGGTGGATCGTTTCTCGAAGATGGTAAATTTTGTTGCTTGTAAGAAGACGGCGGATGCAGTCCATGTGGCACAGTTGTTCTTTAGAGAAATCTATCGCTTGCATGGTTTACCAGAATCTATAGTTTCCGATAGGGATACCAGATTTCTGAGTCATTTTTGGCCGAGTTTGTGGAAGATGGTGGGAACGAAGCTGAATTTCAGTAGTGCTTATCATCTGCAGTCGGATGGACAAACCGAGGTTGTGAACAGATCGCTGGGGAATTTATAACGGTGTCTTGTGAAAGATAATCTGAAGAGTAGGGATGTGAAGTTATGTTAAGCAGAGTTTGCTCATAATCATGCAGTGAATCGTAGTACAGGATTCAGTCCATTTCAGATTGTATATTCGAGCTTACCAAAGGGGCCGTTGGATTTAGTGATAGTGCCACAACCGAAGGGGGCGGTTAAGCGGGATGTTGATTTTGTTGATGGGTTAACAGAATGTCATAGAATCGTTCAGGAACGATTGGAAAAGACGAATGAGAAGTATAAATGATCTGTGGATCTGAAGCGAAGAAGTGTTGAATTTAATGAAGGAGATTTAGTGTATGCTATACTAACAAAAGATCGTTTTCCAGTGGGAGCATACAATAAAATTAAAGCTCGAAAGGTTGGTCCTATAAAGATTGTGAAATGGATCAATGAAAACGCTTATAGGTTGAAGCTGCCAAAGGATATGTACACTTCTGACGTGTTTAATGTTAAGCATCTTATACCATATTATGGAGATGAACAATCTAATGGAGATGAACTTTTAAATTCGAGGACGAATTTTTCCCAACCAGGGGAGGATGATGCAACCCAGGAGTGTTCAAGGACCTTAGGTCGCTCACGACCTAGTGAAGAAGCTTTAGGTCGCTCACGACCTAGTGAAGGACGCACGCGGGATAACACATCAATAGATCGGAGTTGTTCGAAGGAAGGAGCCTTAGGTCGCTCACGACCTAGTGAAGGTCGCTCGCGTGTTAACAGATTAAGCATCAGGGCAGTCAAAAAACCAAGCGAATTAAGCATTCCAGTAGGTCGCTCACGACCTAAGATAAGTCACTCATCCAGTTAGGTCGCGTGAGGTTGTACAGAAGCTATTCTTTTGAGTCGCTGATCTTTTAGGTCGCGCACCGGTTAAGTCGCTTCGTTGATGCCGTGCTACTATCTTATGCCGTTCAGTTGTTAGGTCACTGAAGCCAAGGTTGAAGCCTGAAGCAGTGTTGTTTGTTTAGGTTGTAAGTCGTCTCTGTTATGTTGCTTATGTTAACTCATGTGTTGTGTCAATTGTAATGTTGTGTATGTTGTTAGGTCGTTTACTGTTGTTAATATGTGTTGTGTTGTTTCTATTGATGGCTCGTGAGTCGTAGGTCGGCATGTAGTTAGGTCGGTCGTGTGTGTGTTGTGTTGTAATAGGTTGAGTCGCCTATTGTTTAGGTTGTAGGTCGCGTAAACGACCTAGTGTTCTGGATGTTGTAATTCCTATAAATAGGCGTGTTGTGTCATTGTAAAAAGGGGTTATTTTTTTGGAATAAAACTTTTGTTTTGTAAGCTTTGTGCTTCCATTAAATTGGTAGTTGAGCGTGATCTCCTATCTCCACTTTCGGTATTCGAGTGCACTCGAATCAACGATCGTTGAAGCCAATTCGCGGAATCAAGTGCGCTTGATCAATGCTCGAAGAATTGTAGATCTTCTTTCACGGTATCGTGCGCGATCAACGTGTCGAAGATAGCTAGAATTTGGTATCTTTGTGATCAACGAATTTGGGACTTCGGTATTCCTTAAATCCATCGATTTATATTGATTCATCTGATCGTTCTTCGATTAGTTTGACACGAAATCTTCATTTCGTCGTCAATCCGTAATATCCGCTACGTTAGATCATGAACATTCTTGTGGTTATGCATAAGCTCATGTGAAAATTTGGTAGCATTTGGACATGTAGATTGTGAGATATGATCGATGAAAGTTTAGATTTTCAATGGGCTGCCCAATTCATATATGTTCATTCGTATCGATCCCAATCGCATCGCTCCTAGGCATGTGCTTGCTTGGTGAAGCGGCGCTAAATTTCTGGACCGATCCACTTTTTGTGCCATGTTGACTGCTTCCTTTGCCTCCTTCGTATCCATCAGTCGCTAATTGCTTTTCATCGATCCAAGTTTCTTCCCTTCGTATCAATCCGTGACCATTATCTTGTATCGATCATCTGATGGATCGATAAGAAGTACACAGAGATGGGATCGATACGATGCCAGTGTATTTCGCACCGATGCCCTGGGAGTCATTTTGTATCGTTTACTGGGCTTCATATCGATTGTTGACGGATCGATATGAATTGTTTAAATGAATTAATACGTGGGATCGATACAAAACGTTCTTAGGTTATGGGTACGAACTAAAGTTGATGTGATGGACACATGTGGTGCTTACTGGATGGAGACGAAGCAACATACACTAGATGGATATGAAAAGGAGTGGCATTTGATGGATGCGAATGATGGATTTGATGGATATGAAATTGAGAGATACAAACAAGTTCGGCCCTGATAGATACGAAAGCGGTTGCTTGTGGATGGACACGAATGAAGTGGACATGATCTTGATGGATACAAATAAGAGCATTGCTTGAGTTGCATCGATCATATCTTAAGCATTCGAACTCCGGTTGACTTGAAATTTGAAACGTGGTCTTTCCTATCCTTGTTCATCATTCCTCATTAATCCCGTCTTGATTGGAGCTAGGTCAAATTTTGGATACATCGATCATAGCCTTGTTTACAGTTGGTCTCTAATACTGGTTTTCATCCTTTTTAGCCTACTTGTTGATATCCTGACCTTGACCAAAAGGCGGGATAACATTTGCCTCATAAACATGCCTTGTGGTAAAAAGGCGTGTTTTCAATAGCTCCGAATCCAATATCCAAAATCCATATTCCATTCATAACCATACCATCCGATCCATTAACAAGCCATCCTATCCAAGTGCTATAGCCATATGCAAGTCTGCGACTGCTCCGACTCAATGTCCAATTCAAAATTCTGTAACCACAACCTTAGACAACTCTGTAACTACCCAAATTCGTCAACCGAGCTTTAATCCATTCATATCCAATAACCGATAACCAATCCATGACCACTTCGAGCTGATATCCTGTTTCGACCTTGACTCTGCGGTCAACGGATTTTATGTTCTCTAACCTCGGCTCTCCGGCGAAGGACTTTTAGATTCTTCGGCCTCGGCTCTTCGGCCAAGAATTTTTTAATATTCTCCCACCTCGGCTCTCTGCCAAGGACTTTTTATATTCTCCGACCTCAGCTCTCTAGCCAACGTTTTTTAATATTCTCCGGCCTCGGCTCTTCGGCCAAAGGCTTTTTATATTCTCCAGCCTCGGCTCTTCGGCCAAGGACTTTTTTTTAATATCATCCGGCCTTGGCTCTCCGGCCAAGGACTTTTTATATTATTCGGCTTCGGCTCTCCGGCCAAGAACTTTTTTAATATTCTTCAGCCTCGACTCTTCGGCCAAAGACTTTTTATATTCTCTGGCCTCGGCTCTCTGGCCAAGGACTTTTTATATTCTCCGGCCTCGGCTCTCCGGCCAAGGGCGTTTTTAATATTCTCCGGCCTCGGCTCTCCGGCCAAGGACTTTTTATATTCTCCAGCCTCGGCTCTCCGACGAAGGACTTTTTCTATTGTGATCGAGTCCATTCCATCGCTCTCCGGCGATGAGACTCGTAACTTGCGATCACTACCCCATCTCTCCGATCGGGACCGTGATCGCGAGGCCTATATTATTTATTACATTGATCCAAATCCAATCATTCAAAATAAGAGTTTTTATAGCCAGGGAAAACCAAATAAATGTCTGTACATCCTAGGAAGAAACCAAAGTTTTTAGGAAAACGAAAAGAAAAACAGGATTTCATAGACTTGGGCAACATGATTTATCATCGTTTCAGAGCATGCTTAGGGACCGTCCTCGATCTCGTACATGTGTGAGTGATTTAGTCGTATTACTTCGTGTCTATTACTTATTCAAAGCCATAAATCTATTTAGTTGATAACAAGTTGTCGTTGCCTTGGTCCAATGCCATCTTCGTTCGAGGTGAGCAGTGGTCGCTCATGTTCCACTGCCATGGCTCGATTCCTTAGATATTGTTGTAGATGACCATTCCTTACATGCTCCTCAAAGATATCTTTCAAATGCCTGCAATCATTTGTATTGTGCCTATCCAGTTCAGGGAATAAGCAATGCTTTCCTGATGCCCGCTCGTATTCAGAAGGTTCGCTCCTTACCAGCCTTCGATATTGGAGGCGCCCTCAAGCATCCAAGTAAATCCTTTCTAGAATCTCAGTGAAGTCTGTGTAAGAAGAAAACTTTGACTCCCTCTGAGGCCTTTTCGAGGTGCTACCATTGTCATTCATTTTCCTTTTTCCTTTATCATCTTTATTTAGATCCTCCCTGGGTGGACCTCCACCACTTACCGCATAAGCTTCAGCCTCTCTCCCTTCTCTCTCAGCCTACGCATCTTCTTGCCTCAGGAACCCTTCCGCCTCATGGTAAAATTCTACGAGATCCCTTGGTGGATCCCACTCCAACGATATCTTGAAATCCGAATTATCTGCAATTCCTGAAACTGCCGCCATCAAAACCATCGATGGATCAAGTCAATCCAACGAAGCCACTGCCGCATTGAATCTGGTTAAGAAATCCCTGAGAGACTCTCCTTTCTATCGTTTCATCGATGTCAAAGTCATCATATTCTTAGGTCGGACTATGTGGATCCGAAACTGCCTTATAAACCTTTCAATCAGCTCCGTCCATACGCCAATAGAGCCACTCTCCAACTGTTTGAACCATAATGCTGCTATATCCATCAAATACAAAGGGAAGCATTGCGCCATTACCTCTTCTGATGCCCCCAGTACCTCATTATGTCTCATGTACCTTGTCAAGTGAACAACATGATCCGTTCTCTCGTCATACATCTCCAGAGTTGGTAGTTTGAAATTTGGCGGGTTCTTAGCTTTCCTAATCATTAGAGTAAAGGGACTCCTATTCACATCCTCCAAGTCTCTATTCATTAGTCCTTCCCTCATGGCTCGCCTGACCATCTCCGCCAACCGGTCACTATCTCCAAGTTGAAGTCCTCATTCGTTTTCTTCGATCTGCCTCTTGAATTCGCGAGTGAATCCTGGAATCTGCTCTCTTTGACGAGCATCCATTCCTCTATCAACGTTTTGTTGCTTGGCTCCACCTAGTACTCTGCCTGGGATTGAATCAACATGCTCTAGATGAGTGCCCCATAGTTCTGGTGCTACGTCGGATGGTCCTGCTCCATTCTAAACTCTGGTTGCTCCTTGCTCTCGATTCCTATCTCTAGCATCTCCTGCAGTTGCGTTCCACTTATTATGTACTCCAACTTGTCCAACTTGTTGAAGTAGGTTTTTCATCATCTCCTCTTGTCTCTTGAGCATCGTTTCCATCTCGTCTCTGGTGATGAAGATCGACGCCTGATTCGCTTCCGAGGAAGCCTCGTGACTCTCTTCATGCTGACTCCTTTCAGTTCTTTGCCGCCTTGCCGATTGCCTTGTCGTAGCTTTCCAAATCCAAGTCTTCAAGCTTTCAAATTCGAAATCCAAGCTTTAGAATCCTTGAGTGCTAGCTTCTCAGTAAAAGCACCAAAATGTTAGTGCCAAAATTGATAACAAACCCCAACTGCCAATGAAAGCATCCGTTTACAATCACAGATCCAAATATGTAGAGAAAATAAATGTGAAGAACACTCAAAGTTTTAAAAGAATGCACTAAAGACACAAGGTTTATAGTGGCTCGGCTATCTCCGGCCTACGTCCACTTTGATGAGTTGATATTTTATTGATAATCACTTGCTGATTATAAGAATATAGTCGATAATAATCGAGTTACAATGTTGTTCGGCAGAGTTACAGCGTAGAAGAACCAAAAGATCCCCATTTTGAATCTCTTGGACTGTTATTTATAGGTGTAGGCTGTAGATATCCCGCCCAGATCTTGGAAGACTCCTTCTCTCATGTAGGTGGGCCCACGTGATCGATCCCGAGTGATTTTGATCCATGATCGATATGAACGAGATTCGTATCGATCAAAATCTTGCCCAATCGGGTCGGGATCGATCATGAACATTCTTGTGGTTGTGCATAAGCTCCTATGAAAATTTGGTAGCATTTGGACATGTAGATTGTGAGATATGATCGATGTAAGTTTGGATTTTCAATGGGCTGCCCAATTCATATATGTTCATTCGTATCGATCCTAATCGCATTGCTCCTAGGCATGTGCTTGCTTGGTGACGTGGTGCTAAATTTTTGGATTGATCCACTTTTTATTCCACGTTGACTGCTTCCTTTGCCTCATTTAAAGCCATCAGTCGCTAATTGCTTCGTATCGATCCAGGTTTCTTCCCTTCGTATCAATCTATGACCATTATCTCGTATCGATCATCTGATGGTTCGATATGAACTACACAGAGATAGGATCGATACGAAGCCAATGTATTTCGCATCGATGCCTTGGGAGTCATTTTGTATCGTTTATTGGGGTTCGTATCGATTGTTGACTGATCGATATGAATTGTTTAAATGAATTGATATGTGGGATCGATACGAAACATTCTCAGGTCACGGGTATGAACTAAAGTTAATGTGACGGACACGAAGTGGTGCTTATTGGATGGATACGAAGCAATGTACATTAGATGGATATGAAAAGGAGTGGCATCTGATGGATGCGAACGGATGGATTTTATGGATACGAAGTTGAGGGATGCGAACAAGTTCGGCCCTGATCGATACGAAGAAAGCTGTTTATGGATGGATACGAATGAAGTGGACACGGTCTTGATGGATACGAATAAGAGCATTGCTTGATTTGTATCGATCATATCTTGAGCATAAGAACTCCAATTGACTTGCAATTTAGAACATGGTCTTTCCTAGCCTTGTTCATCATTCCACATTAATCCAGTCTTGATTGGAGCTCGGTCAAATTTTGACGACATCGATCATAGCCTTGTTTACAATCGGTCTCCAATACTAGTTTTCATCCTTTTTAGCCTACTTGTTGATATCCCGGCTTTGACCAAAAGGCGGGATAACAATTAATAATTTTGAAAATCTTGGTTTTGAAATTATTAAAATGATTTTGATTTAAAGACATGAAAACTGAATTTGGGAAGTTTGAATTAATTACGAATTTGAGTTTCAAACGTTGAAACTAAGTTTAGTTAAAAGAAATTATATTAAAGTGTTTAATTGGAATTTGAAGTTATGATTGAAATATAATTTCTATTATCAAAATTGAATTGTTCAAAATGATATGGACTTTTACCTGAAATTCAAAGTTATTTAAGTGAAAGTGATATAAGTTGATATTTTAAACTTTGGCTCGAAATTGAATCATTTTAAAAGATTTGAACACTGAATCAAACATCCAAGTTAAATTTTATTTAAATGATTTAAATCGATATTTTGAAAATCGAGCTCGAAATTGATATAAATGAAATGTTTTAAAATTAAGAATTGAGTTGAAATTTAACCATTGAAATTGAAATTGATTTAAACTAAAATTGGAATCAAAACTAATTCAAATTGAAATCGAAATTGAATCAATTTGATGGAAATGGAAATTGAAAATGGTTTGATTTGGAAGAATTGGAATTGACTCGGTTTGACTTTGAAACTATTTTCAGATAAACTTATTTTAATATAAACTATTCAAATCTATCTTTTTAACGTTCAAATGGTTTTGATTTTCCAAGCTATTTTACTATATAAACAATTTCAATACTTAAACTATTTTAACTATTTAAACTATTTTAAAATTGTTCGAACAATTTTCTAGAAATTCAAACTGGTCAGAATGGGAATTTTTTATCGCTACATCATGGATTTAAATAGGAATTGGATTAAATTGAAGTTATAATCTAAATTGTAATTCGAATTGAATTTTAAAGTAAATATGATGTTTTGAAGTAAATATGATGATTTTAGAATGAAATTGATTTTGAAGTGAATACGATATTTTGATATCAAGTATGAGTCGTTTTCGAAACATAAAAATACAGACCGGGGTGTAAAACGACGTTTAGTTGTTAAAAAGACCGGGGCCTTTCATTGGCATACTCTTGTCAATATAGGAACCACTTTAACAACTGTATAGGTGGTGGAAACTCCAGAACGAAGTGGTTGGATTTGACGTTATTTGGTGGATTTGAGGAAAGAGAACGATGATGGATAGACCCTGGCACTTGTGCCAATTAGAAATGACTAAAACAGGACGACTTAACATGGCCAAGCGGGCTAGCTACCCTAGCAGACATTCATTCTTCGAATTTTTTTCTTAGACTTGGTCCATACTATTACTTTTGACGTTGGTTTCGATTACCACCAGCACCGTGACTCGAGCTTATATTATCCTACCTTAGGCATTGCCTCACATGCCTTGTCATACTTTTATCCCTATACGAGACCACTATGATTTTGGTTTAGTGTTGTTGTATCACAGCGCATCCCTATTCCCCGATGTTCTACTGGGGCGTTATATGTAAACTGTACAACAATGCTTAAAAACGCGTTAAGTGGATCAATGTAAAGCCTTAACGCTAAGAACAATATTTATTTTTATCGATTAGGCATTATATATATATATATCGTATTCGACTATATATAATATTTTGATGGATCTCTAGGAGATGGAAAATCCTGTACATCTTTTGAGTTATTGCATGCACGTTATACACTAGATAGGAGATGTGAAAACCCGTAAACATCCTGACGCTACTACACTCATGTTATATGTGATATTGATTTGGCTCACATAAGGATATTTTAGTCCTGACTTGAGTGTTTGTCTTTTCATTACGCTCGGGTCATCCCTGAGTTTTCAGTGCATTGAAGATCATTTCTGGAGGACGAAGACTTGCTATATTATTATTACTAAGATTTTTTCCTGCATAATGTTGTTATGGTGCATTATTTTATTTGTCCCTATTATATATGTAACTCTGATAAAGGTCATATAAATTATAATCAAATGTATAATAAACAACTTCATGAACTATTTATTTGATTATTGTATTTTATCATTCCGTTGCGAGCTTCTGTGTTTGTTTTCTTCTTCTCTACTTATTTTTCTTAATTATCTCCAATGATTATCTATGTTCTGGATTTGTTAAGTTGGACATGTATGAATTACTGTCGATTTAAACCTCCGAAATATGGATCGTCACAGTTGCTATCAGAGTTTTGGTCTAGCGATAACGTTAGCTTTGTGGGGTTTGACTCATTAGAGATAGGGTGGTAGTACCCTAGAATGAGTTGTTTGAGTGTGTTTATATATATATATATATATATATATATATATGATAGCGTGTACTTGTTAGTGGTATAAACGTTTTATATTGTGTTTACTTATCCATTGAGCTATTTATGAATTTTGGTCGGTGCGTGGGACGCCATGTTATCGATAGGGGTTTCGAAACACTGAAACAAGGCAAGTCGATGTAATATTGTTTTAAGATAGGGTAAATGAAATAATTTTACCTAAAATCTTATTTTATCTATAAAATGATTATTTTCATAAGCCTATATGATTATTAATGAAGTTATTTTTAGGGGATGATAGTATTTAGCAATCATCGATTATTGGTTGAAATAAACTAAAAACGAATACTTTGTGAACTCTATTTCACGAAGCGTTCGATAACTAAATTTAATTGAAATCTAATTTCAATAAGAATTGTTTACAATAACAAAGATGTAAATTAATGAAATATTTTAGCAATAAGGTAATAAAATTGTATAAGTAAATTTATAATATAGCTTATAAATAAGAAGATTTAAGAGCTGAGAATTTTAGAATTTAAAATCCAGTTGCTTTTAAAATGTTTTCAAAGCCTTCAATAATTAATAATAATAATAATAATAATAATAATATTTGAAAGTGTTTTGACTAGAAATACATTTTGAACAAAATTTTGAAAGAAATAAAAGGATTAAACTCACTTAATCGCTAGGAAATAATGCTGGGGATGACTGCAGCATCGCCAATATTCATTTTTGAGTTTCTGAGTAAGAATTACTACCAAAAAGTATTATTTTCGGTTGAAACAAGTTTTAATTGTGAAAAAAATATCCCAAATATAATTTGATAAATATGTGAAATATTTTTGGACTTATAAATTGAAATGATATGAAAGAAAAATAAGTTTATAACTTATGAATGTGATTAGGAAAATAAAACCGAATTTTAAAACAGTTGAACATTTTGGTTAAACAAAAAAAAGAAGATTTGAATAGATATGGAATAAAAGAATTAACCTAAGAAACGTTAAATAAATAGAGTTAGTGAAATGAAGTAAATAAAATGTAACACCCCATATTTTTAAAACTTTATTTAAGATATTTAATTAGTTAAATTAAATTAAATAATGTGAAGGTTAATAAATTGAGATTAGATTAGTTAAAGGCAGTCGTGCCATGTTTAGTGGGTTAAATAAAAAGAAATAACACTAGACAATGTGTTAGGAAATGAGAAGGGCATTATGGGAAATAGTAAAACCTTATACCCTAAACCCTTATGAGATGGTAACAGACGTTCATTCATTCTCATTTCACTAACAAAACTAAATTTCTAAGGCCGACCACCATTTCCATTCTCAAGAGAAGAAGTAAAGCTAAAATTTAATAGGAAAGAAGAAATCAACTAATTCAACACTCAAAAAATCTCATATACAATCTCAAAAGCTAAGGTGAATTATTACTACATCCCTGATTCCTTTAGTTTTCGGCTTTGCGATTAGATTTGAAATGTTTTTGCTATACTATTGCCATGTTTGATGTTTATATATATATATATATATATATATATATATATATATATATATATAGTTGGTGTAATCATAAATGTTTATTCGTTTTTTTATGATATGTTTAACATGAAAACCCTATTTATTGACATCTGAATACCTTGGAAATTTAAATATAGGTCTGAAATAATATTTTAGCAATGGGTTTTGATTTTCATAATTTTTCGATTTATTTATATGAATTTCGATAGAAGAATTTTTTGATTGGGTTATAAATTATTTTCGGCTAAAATAATAATTGTTTGGGTTTGAGATTTTAATATGTTAGGCAACATGTTAAAATAGATTTTCTATGATTTTTCTAGAATTTTCCTAAGTTATTTGAGGGATATATAAAATTATCTAAGGTATGAGACTTAAATGTTTTATATATTTATAAAGGAGACAAATAAAATGATTTATAAATTCTGGTAATTACGGTGGCACATTTCCAAAAAATATTTCATTGACCAATGGAAATTTGACAAATAATGGCAGGTTAGTTGAAAAGTTTTCTTTTTAGGTTTAAAAACAAAAATCACTCTTTTTCCATGTTTTAGCCCATACGGCAGTATACCTTCCACCCTAGACCTTTCATCTTAGTCGAAAGGTTAGCTTTCGATAAGGTCAAAGTTCACACATAAGGTGTCAAGTAATTGGTATATAATGAATTGACTATAGCCGAAAGGTTCTAAGGCGAAAGGTTGATGGCGTAAGAGGTTGGAATATAATTGTTTTATAAGTGAAAAGCTTTTGCCTGCTTTGCTTTCAAATTAGAGCTTTTGACTTGGTCACTTCCGACCAGGTCAAGTTATTTAAAAGAAAGACTTTAAACCTTTTGATGTAGTTGATAGTTTGTTGTTGTTTCTGCCATTACTTTGTTTTGAAACCTTCCGACATCGTCGAACGGTTTCTACTGCTTTTTATAAAGGTTTTACTTTGAACCTTCCGACCCAGTCGAAAGGTTTATTTGTTTTTAAAACAAGTCGTTTCTCCAATGCTTTTGAAAGGAAGCTTTCGACTTAGGTTGTTACCCTTGTTTTGTAAATTATAAGCCAAGGCTTTCAAAAGGTTGCTTAATAATGACGAAAGGTTTTAAAAAGAAGGTTTCCAGATTGTTTTAAGTTGGACCCAGTATACCTTCGAAAGGTTTACGTTTTAAAAGATTTTTAAGCATTCGAAGGGTTTATTCTTTGATCTATTTCAGAATGTTTATTAGATGTTTTCGAAAGGTTTTTAAGAGAAGGTTTTCCAAAGGTTTTTCTAAGGCAATGACTTATAAAGAAGGATGTCCAAAGTTTATAGCTTTCAAAAGGTTTTCTTTGAATGAATTCGAAAGGTTTGAGAAATGATTTAAAAAAGGTTTAAACATTGATTTTGAAGGAGGTAACTTCTAAGTGTGAAAAGAGGTTCTTTCAAATGGTAAAGTGTTTACATCAACTAAAATTTGAGTAAAGGATATATATCTAACATGGTAATACGATTTGAGTAAAGTATAAAGAATTTATTCTTTTCCTTGTTTTAAGTTTGGTTTAAAGGTTTAAATAATTTTGAAAGTGTTTTCAAACAAAATTATGGGAGGGGATCCTTAAGTATAAATGACTCAGATATAGAATACCAGATGAGACTACTATGGGGTCGCGCCCTATACATTAGCTAGCAGCTCCAGTTAATTATTGTCTAAAATTCCAGTGTGTAGGGCTTGTTTACGGGTAGACTAAAATTTTGAGTACACATCGAAAGAAATATATGTTGTATACAGATAGGTTATTGGTGAGCCCGAAAAACCATTAGGATCAGGAGGACCTGGGGGATGATTAAGTTAGGGACAGACCGTCCAGAAGTGAGATATTCAACAGATAGTTTAGGAAAGACCTTCCTAATGGGAAATGTTAAATAGATAGATAAGCATAGATAATCTTGAATATAAAGATCTAACAGGTGTTAGGTTAATTTTGATTGTATTGTCAGGTAAGCCCGAGTTAGCCAAAGGTTAAAAGTTATCCAAACAAAGATTTTATGCTTGAATAAACTATTCATTATTACCTAATATTTATGTTTGTTTACATAATGTTTATTTTGTAAGGTTTAACCATTGTGAATGCAGGAGCATAGTATATGGTAATGAAAGGATTTGCAAAGATATGTTTTAAAAAGGATGTTAGTGAGAGGAAACCCATTCCGCAAGCGACGTGGTTTCACTTAACATAATTAAACCGAGATGTATAGTATTATTCATAGCAGGCTTTATGTCTGACTCGAAGTTTATGTTTTCCCCTTAAACTCGTGGGTGCTTAAAATTGATTTGAGTAGGTTGAGAGGTTAAGGATCTTTCCAGGTTTTAGAAAGTTGATGAATAAGCTACCAAAGGATGTAGGAGGCAACGGATAGCTACTTAGGATTTGCTTCTTTTACTTATTTTTTGATGGATTTTCTGATGTGTTCTGATGTATTAGGTCTAATATGACCATATGACTTTGATCAATCGAGGGGTTATCTTCATATACCGCTCTCGCGTAATTTGTAATAACTATATTTAATCCGTGCCTGGAATAACGATTTGGGTTATGTGACGTGAATGTAGAACAAATTTTATTTGGAAATGTAATGAAGTAATTTTCGGTTTTGAAATCTGTGTTTTGTTTCATATTCAAGTGCTTCTAACATTATTGATACCATTAACATAGTTGTATTTGATCGCCGGAAGCTAATACTACGGATGACTGTAGTATCTGTAGCGCTTAGTTTTGGGCCTCTAGATAGGGGATGTAACATAAAATGAAGCCAAACTAAAGATAGCTTAAATAAAAGTGAATAGTTTTTGAAATGAATTAGATAAAATATGAAATGAAATTTTAAATGAATTGGTTTTTATAATATATAGGTTTGAGAAATATTAAGGTAAAACAAATTTAAATTTGTTCAATGTGAATGATAATAATTTTTTTTAAAATAGAGTTAAATAAACTGAGTAATGAATTAGATGAAATAAATTTGACTTAATAAAGATTAAACGAATTGAATTAGATTTGAATTGAACTAGATGAATTAGTAAAGTAACTTAATTCCACCTAAACTATAAAATGAAATAATAGAATGAATACAACTTGAATTATAAGATGAAATGCAATTTGAATTGTGAAAGAAATTGAATAAAAATAAACCAGCGTAAAAAAACTAATATGAGCGATTGAATTTGATTTAAATTGGACGTAAATAAATTAAATGCAAATGGAATGTGTTTCAATAGAATTGAATGTTAACTAATTTAATATGGAATAAGTTAACAAATTGAATTATAAGATGAAGTTAACTTAATAAGTTGGATGAAATTGATTGTGAGAAAAATAAAAATTTATTAATATGAATATGAGCTATAAAATAGTAAAAAAAATTCTTAAGTAAGTTAATAATAAACTAAAGAAGTGAATCAATTTATAAAATAAAATTTATTTAAGTAAAATTATTAATATGAATTTGAATTAATGAAATGAACTAACAAAGTGAATCAATGAATTAATATGAACTTAAGATATGAAATAATAATAAAAATGAGTTGCATTTTATAAAACATTTATAGTGAATTTAAATGGTTTTATGAAGTGATTTATAAACGATATTAGTATTAAATAGAATATACTAAGTAGTAATGAAGTGAAATTTAATTTAGATAAGATTAGATGAAATGAGTTATAAAATGGTCCACAAATGATTTATATGAAATATGTTAAACATAAGTGAAATAATTAAAATTTGAATAAATAAAATGTAAATGAAACAGATGTGAATAAATTTAAAGCAAATCAATTAAATGTTAAGAAATAATGAATGTTATGAGAAATGAAGTGTATAAATTAAATATTGACATTGGAAATGTAAAATTTGATAATTTGGGTTAACTAAATAAATATTAGTAATTGTTGAATGGTTTCTTTTGTTACAACCCATTGTTATAACTGTTTGATTGCATATGATTGTTATATGTTGTGTATTTGTGGTTGTTCTCATGATTTGGATTCAATATTCATTCTATATGGTTCTATTTAACTTATACATGTTCTATATCTTATTATAAGTGACTAACATTCAAAATTGAGTTAAGATAGGTACATACGAAGACCGTTTGGATGTATACGCAGATTGTATTTTGCTTTTGCTTGCTTAATACGAGTGAACTTGCTTCTATAAATAATAATAACATATGTATTTCGTATTACATACCACATTTTTATATTTTTCATGACGGGATGCCTCTTCTTTGAGATGAGATGTATATTATATAGTTTGGTATATATTTGTGTTATATATTCTATTTATATTTTTTCGATCGAGCCACGTAAAGGGGACTTTGCCAAAAAAAATTGTAAATCTGGATGTTAGAAATTTTTTGAGATTTTTAAATTTTGTAACTTGTTTTTATATATAAGTCGATATTGAAGTGGCATAGCGAGAGCATAGTAATGGTTTTGTAAATAAGATTTAAATGTTTTATAAATTGATTATTTTAAATAAAATATATCAAATGTTAAATTCCTTACTTAACCCCTTTTCGTGGATAAAAAGTTTTAAGTGGAGGAGAATGTAATGACCCATATTTTTAACCATTTTAAATTATTAAATTTAATATGATTATTAAATTAAAAATGGTTAGAAATAAAAATTTAATGAATTATTTGTGTAATTTATTTGAATATGAACTTGAATATAATTTTGAAATAAACAATTTCAAAATTCTGGAAATAATAGGTATTGAGAATGAGATTTTAAATATCAATGTGTTTATAATCAATAACTGGAATTGAATAATAAATGTTGAATTACTGAAAAGTAGAAGTAGTTGTTTTATTATTTGAATTCATTTTAAAAGTAAATTTATAAGTTAAATAACTTATCTTTGAAATAATGTAATTTACTAGACAATTAAATTATTTAAAATTTAATATTGCAATTATTTAAATAATTGAATTTTGGATTTAATGTGAATGAAAGCGATGTCGAAATTTGATTTAAATTTTATTTAAACAACAATGAAAATTTTAAACTTAAAAATTGAATTTAAAGTGATTAAATTAAATTTTAAAAAATTTTGGTTCTAATTAACGTGTAAAAATAGCCATTATGGCTACTGTCTTGGATTTCAATGAAATCGGTTTCATCGGATCCGTAATAGTGAATTATTATAGGATTTCAAGTTTCGTAGTGATCGGACTTATCGTTTGGCCGGGCGAGCTTGAAACGAGTGAAAATTAATTAAAAGAATTTAATTAAATAAATTGATTTTGAAAAGCTATCTTCTGCATACGATCGAATTAGGCCTCAAAACTAGTTCCATTTTGTTTGAAATATGGGTAAAACATATAGAACGCCAGGTGGCATACTTCGTTTGGAGTTCGAGAACTCCTGGCATTAAGTAGCTAGATATTTTCAAATTATAATATATATTTCTCTCCCCTCGTCCAACAACTCATACAAGGCAGCACCCCTTTTGTCCCCCGTACTTCATCCTTTCCCCTCTCTTTTCAAATTACTTTATAGATCAAATAAATGTGGAAAATAAAGAAAAAAGCAAAATCGAGTGCGATTCACGCGATGGTAAATCTGGGGGACCACGATCGTTGATGTTGCGCACAAGCGACAGGAAGGTGGAGCGATGGCATGCAACGTCAGATTGGATAGCTGAGCTTCACGCGTGCGACAACTGGAGGGAAGGCGCATGCATAAAGTGGCGATCAACTTGAGGAGACACGCGGCGACCTTGGAGGGGGCGGCGGCAGTCGTTGGTGCCATGCGTGTGGTGAGGGGTTGCGTGTGATTGGGTAATCGCGATTAAAAAAAAGTGAAGAAGGGATGATCGCGTGCTTGGACGTGAGAGTAGGAGGGTCTGGGGAAGGTATCGACTTTTGTTTTTATTTAGTTATTATTTAATATGTTAGTTAACTTTTAGTTATTCGTTTAGCTAATAAGATCATATCTTTTTCGTACGAGGTCCGTTTCGAGTGAAATGAGTCACGATGCGACTATATCGATGTCATCTACAGCATGGAATTGGAGTCGTGTTTATTTGAAGTTGAAAATATTTTTAGTTTTAGATAAATGATGAGTGTTTTATAACGCTCACGAAGTACTAGAATATTTTTATGCTAGTTAAATTTGAAATTATGAAGTGATTTAAATTTATTGATTGCTGTTAGATAATTCTAATTGACATTTAAATTGACATCTAAATTAACTAATAGAAATTTGAATTGATAGTAAATTGAATTGGAAATGAATTACTAGTAAACTACCAATTATTCATATCCAGTTAATTGTTGTGATATTTTGACTGTTTGGAAGATTGATTGTGATGGATGCCAATTAATTGATATTTAGATGATTGCATGTTTATTTATTCTTATATATATATATATATATATATATATATATATCCTATTATCACCTTGTAAATTATTTAAAGTATATAAAACTATAAATCGAATTATTCGAATAAATTAAGAAATAAGTTGAAATGATGTATAACTATGACATTTATTTTGGATTGAAATAATATATATCTATCCCTAAAATTAAATTGAAATAATTGATCACTTGGGCATAGGGTAGAAAATTATATACGGACACAGAATTGGTTAAATTAAATAATTTTAAAAGTCTTGATTTTGAAGTTATTTAAATGATTTTGATTTAAAGGAATGAAAATCGAATTTGGGAAGTCTGAATTAATTACGAATTTGAGTTTTAAATGTTGAAATTAAGTCTGGTTAAAAGAAATTGTTTTAAAGAATTTAATTGGAATTTGAAGTCATGATAGAAATATGACTTCTACTATCGAAATTGAATTGTTTAAAAGGATATGAACTTTTACTTGAAATTCAAAGTTATTCAAGTAAAAGTGATATAAGTTGATATTTCAAACGTTGGCTCGAAATTGAATTATTTTAAAAATCTAAACATTGAACCAATCATCGAAGTTAAATTTGATTTAAATGATTTAAACTGATATTTTGAAAATCGAGCTCGAAATTGACATAAATGAAATAATTTAAATTGAGAATTGAGTTGAAATTTAACCGTTGAAATTAATTTGAAATTGAAATTGAAAGTGATTTAAATTAAAATTGGAATTGAAATTAATTCGAATTGAAATCGGAATTGAATCGATTTGAATGGAAATGGAGATTGAAATTGATTTGAAATGGAAGATTTGAAATTGAATCAGTTTGACTTTCAAATTATTTCAAATAAAATTAATACAAACTATTTAAATATATCTTTATAAATATTCAAATGATTTTGATTTTCCAAGCTCTTTTACTATATAGACCATTTCAATACCCAAACTATTTTATATTAAATATTTTAACTATTTAGACTATTTTAAAACTATTCAAACTATTTTCTAAAAATTCAAACTGGTCAGAGTGGGTATTGTTTATAGCTAAATCATGGATTTAAATATGAATTAGGTGAAATTGAAGTTATAACCTAAATTGTAATTCGAATTGGATTTTGAAGTAAATATGATCTTTTGAAGTAAATATGATAATTTCGGAATGAAATTGATTTTGAAGCGAATACGATATTTTGACATCAAGTATAACCATTTTTGAAATATAAAAGTACCAATTGGTATGTAATGCGACGTTTGATTGTTAAAGAGACTGAGGCCTTTCATTGGCATACTCTCTGTCAATATTGGAATCACTTTAACAACTGTGTACATGGAGAAGACTCTAGAACGAAGTGGTGTGATTTGGCATCGTTTGCTAGATTTTAAGAAAGTGAACGATGATAGATAGACCTTGGCACTTGTGCCAATTGGAAATGACTAAAATAAGACGGCTTGACCGGGCCAAGCGGGCTAGCTACCCTAGCGGATATCTGTTTTTTTATTTTCTTCATGGACTTGGTCCATGTTTTACTTTTTATGTTGGTATCAATTGGTGCACCTTGATTTTGGGATAACCTCTCCTTGACGATATGGGATGGATTTATGCGATGGGCGATCGTGGCTAAGATGCGTCACCACCAGTCCTGCGACTCGAACTGGTAGTATCCTACCTTGATCATTGACTTACGCGCCTTATCATACTTTTATCCCTATACGAGACCACTACTGTTTTTGTTTAGTCCTGTCATATCACGGTGCATCCCTATTCCGCGACGATCTACTGGGCCGTTATATGTAAACTGTACGACAATGCTTAAAGACGCGTTAAGAGGGATCAATGTAAATCCTTAATGCTAAGAAAATGTTTATTTTACCGATTAGACATTATATATAGCATATTCTACTATATATATAATATTTTATTAGATCCTTCGGAGGTGGAAAATCCTGTAACATTTATTGAGTTATTTCATGCACATTATACACTTGATATGAGATGTGGAACCCCGTAAACATCTTTGACGCCACTACACTCATGTTATATATGATATCGATTTGAGGATATTTTAGTCCTGAATTGAGTGTTTTGTCTTTTCATTACGCTCAGGTTTAAGTTTTCAGCGCATTGAAGATCATTCTTGAGGACGAAGACGAAGATTTGGTATATTATTATTACTAAGATTATTCCCTACATAATGTTGTTCTGCTGTATTATTTTATTTTTCCCTGTTGTATATATAACTCTAATAAATGTTGCATATATTATAATCAAATGTATAGTAAACAGCTTCGTGAACTATTTATTTGATTATTATATTTTGTCATTTCGCTGTGAGATTCTTTATTTGTTTTCTTCTTGTTTTCTTATTTTTGTTAATTAACCTCATTGATTATCAATGTTACGGATTTTATTAAGTTGGACATGTGTCGATTATTGTCGATTTAAGCTTTCCGAAATATGGGTCATTACAGATAAGATAGAAAGAAAACCGCTCAGTCTAGGCAGAAGAGATTTGCGGACAAGTGTAGGAAGGACTTACAATTTTCAGTTGGGGATTGTGTATTTGTAAAGATATCTCTAATAAAAGGAGTAATTATATTTGGAAAAGCTAGGAAATTAGCTCCAAGATATAAAGGACATATCCAATTGTGGAGCGCATTGAAAGCTTAGTATATCGCTGCCTATATGTTAGGAGTACATTATGTGTTCCATGTACCCAACTTGAGAAAATGTGTACAAGTTCCTGATATTGTTCTGGAGCCAAGACCACTTAAGAAGTTAGAAATTAACCTGAATCTGACTTTCACCACCAAGCCGATAAAGATTGTAGATTCAAAGGTGAAAAAATTAAGAAACCAAAATGTTCTGCTAGTAAAGGTCTAATTGTCAAACAATCTCAAAGACTGTATGTGGAAGACTAAGGAACTGATTAGACAAACGCATCCTAATTTATTCTCTACTTAGCCAGGTATGATTTTAATTTTTTTATGTATTTTGAGTTATGGATGATGGGATGCTTATTAATTATAGGAAATTATTGTCAAGGACAAAATCTCACATCTTTTTAGCCTCAAGGACAGAGCTTCAATATTTTATCCTGAAGGACAACTTTCTGTTGGTATCAGTTTTTAGTTATTGATAGTAGTTTTTAGGTATCAGTTTGTAGTTATCGGTAGCAGTTTTTAGGTATCAGTTTTTAGCTCGGTAGCAGTTTTGTTGTCCTTATGAATAATTTTGAAAAAAATTGTCCTTATGAATAATTTTTAGAAGAATGATTGTCCTTGTGGTAAAAATATTGAGGTCGTGTCCTTGAGACAAAAAACATAAAAATCTTTGTCCTTTTAAATTAATTCCCCTATTAATTATTGATTATAAATTAACCTTACTTAGAAATTGCGAGGATGCAACTTTTGTATGAAGGGAGCCTCTAACAACTTGAAATTTGGCGATAACGTAATTTGGCATTTAAAAATATGTTGGAAGTAAAAACAATTATTTTGTAATTATTAAAAATTGAGATGTACTATTTTTCAAACCGAAAAATTGTTATAATAATAAAATAAAATTTGGATAAGACATCTCGAATGGATTATTATGATGCGAAATGTTAGTTTAAAGACGGTTCGAGTTATAAAATGGTTAGGAGTACCGATTTATTTAAAAAGAAGAAGAAAACAAATTTGTACTCTCTAATTGGACCATATTTTATCCTTATCCATATAGTAAACATATTTTAAATCATAAGAAGAAAAACTGAATTTGTCTACTAACTGATTGGATCACATTTTTATACATATCTATGTGACAATTGTATTTTAGTTTACAAGAAGAAAAATTGAATTTTTCTGCTCTCTGATTGGACCAGATTTTTATACTTATCCATATGATAATTATTTCTAATTTATAAGAAGAAAAATTGAATTTGTCTGCTCTCTTATTGGGCCACAATTTCACTCTTACCCATATAATAATTATATTTTAGCTTATGAGAAAAAAAGTGAATTTGTCTACTCTCTGATTGGACTAGACTTTTCATAATTATCCATATAATTATTATATTTTAACTTATTCCAAAGCTTACATTCTAAGCTTTCTTCACCTATTAGACCACCCTTTTCATTCTTATCCTAACACTTATTATATTTTGACTTATGCTTAAGCTTGCACTTTAAGCTTCTTTCCCCTATGCTTATAAATATCCAAGTCCTTATCTCCTTTTACTTCATTTAAAAACTAAAGAAAGAAACAAAACAATCTTTATCTTCAAGGTAACCAAAGTTTCCATTTACTTCATCAAATCAAAAGATTTCAAGTTTAGGAGGTGAGTATAACTTCCCTCTGTCTATTTCCAATGAGTTTAATTAATTTATTTTAATACATAGTGAGTATAATTTAATTGCATTACAGTGGGTAACTTCATTGTTAATTTGATTTCAATTTGATTCATAGGATTTAAAAAGAGTATTCTCATATTGTAATTCCTATATTAATTTTTGATGGCTTATTAACCTATTTTGATTGAAATTTTGTTAGAAATTATTTATATTATCGATGATTGATCAGTGAATATATCTTATTTAAATTTCATGTTTGGTTGATTTTCACCATGCTACTCTTAGATATGCTTTGAAATAAGTTACGGTGATGAATTAATTATTTGAATATGCTAAGAAATGTTTAATTATTCATATATATTGTTATGGATAGTTAATCATGTATGTTATTTGAATAAAGCGAAAAGTTGTGATTTAAACTTTTAAACCATGGTGACACTGGATACATGATTGGTTGGTGGGAATTATTAACGTATATAAAAGATGAAACAATATATAATGTGATAAACCCCTTAGTGACATTGATTTACTAACAGTTAGGTGGGTTACTGTCAATTGGAGTTTAAAAAAAGGGAACCCCTTAGTGACATCAGGTTGACGATAATTAGGTGGGATTATTGTCGTACATACACTTGTGAAAAATGTTAGATATTATAGACTAATCAATGAGTGTTATACCAGATAGAGCCAATATCCATCCTAGCTAGATTGGCTCGGGTTAGCACCCTGAGTGTGGAATCCTCGCCACAATGTCACTAGTCCGACGATCTTCTGTAGGGGCATTGAGTGTTTTGGCTATATGATTTAGATTAGATGATGGATAAAGAAGATTTCTTATGTAGGCTAGAGTAGACCAAGGAGGGTCATGTATAGTATTGCAAACCGTGTAGGTGCACCTACATTGCTGATTCATAGGTGATATTCATTATCATTGGATGTTGATTCGGTTTCTGGTATATTAAGTCATAGGTGTACTAGGTATCACTGGGTGTCGATTCAATTTTTGGTAGTTGATCAAATTTATTGCCATTATATGATTATACAACGTGACATTAATAACTTATGATTAGGGAGAATCACAATTGAGTAGATTTGCAGTTGTGGTTAGATCTAATAGAAACAGAACACTTGTAATGTAATTTATATATGATACTTATGCTGAGGTTGGGTATTTGACATATTAATATGATGATTTTGTTCTATTCTCTTTTATAGTTTGATATTTGAGTTTACTTATTGTTGGTTTCTAGCCTTACCCGGGTTGTTATTTGTTTTAACAAACTTAGTAAGACCGAGGTTGTGTTTCAGGATGTAATTTCATGATATGGTTTCTACCTTCTTCTTTTTGAAGAGGCACGCATATGATCTAGATATAGTATTTCATTTCTCATGTTTTTCCATACTAGCCATAGAAGATGAGGTTATCTTCGACCAAATAATTCGTGACTTTAGGATAGTACTTTAGTATTAAAGCGGGACGGTGACCATGTGCATAGTTATGTATGTATCTTTTTGATGGTGTCTGTAACTGGATGTTGAAATTAGTTGTATATAAGGATGTGATCTATATGTGTGTGTGTGTGTGATTTTTTACCACACTGATGTTGTTGTTTTATTTAATGTAATCATATCACTATATTATTCACCCTGGGAAACTCGTATATATTGCTTTGTGCTGAGATGAGATCCATTCTTTGCAGAGAATCAGGTATATGATATCACGTATTAGTTGACACAAGAGATTATACATGAGAGATTTCTCCTATCGTGTCCTTTACTCCATGCTTTCGGACAGTAACCACCCTCTGATAGCGTGGATACTGGGCTACAATTTTACAAAGTAGTATCAGAGCTTAAGTTAGAATGATTCTAAGATTGAAACATAAATTGACCTTAGACAAGTGAGACTTAGGTGGTGTACCCGAGTCTAGCTTGTATATTAGATACATAAGCGGGAAGATCCGCTTTTGAAATTTAAGTGATAGTGCGATTGATTATCGACGTACAATATGAGTATATATAAGAAAACTTTCTACTTCATTGTGATTTCTATCTTTACTTCTCCTCTATTTCTATTAAAGTTGTCTTCCACCTCCTTGATATAGAAAATTTGGTTAGACCCAAAGGTGACGGTGTCGGTGTCTAGACCGGATTCCATAATGGTCAGTCTCGTGGCATTGGTACTTTTAATGTAATGATGACCATGGATCTGTGGAAGGAATTTATGACAGCATGTCGGATACTGCAGTAGTCAGAACACGAATCCTGCTTCTTGCTCGATGTAATGTATGTTAAGCGACTTTTTGACCATATTGATGTTGTTCTTTTATTTTATGTAATCCTATCTCTATATTATTCATCAAGGGAAACTCGTGTATAATACTTTATACCAAGACGAGATATGTGCTTTTGTAGAGATTCAAGTATATGATATTACATATTCATACTGGCACAATGGAGTATATATGATAGATCGATCATATCGTGTCCTTTACTCCATGCTTTTGGATGGTAACCTCCCTCTGATAGCATGGGTACTGGGCCGGGGCATTGCATTTTTTATCAAACATTTATTTTGTCTTTATGTTTTAATTTTTAACACAAAGCACTTCTTTATCTTCAATTATTTAATATTAACCATTTAAAATATATTTAAATTTTAAATAAATTTTGGCTGTCATCCAAAAACTTTTTCTTTATTTTGAAACATAATTTAAAATAAATTATAGTCATTTTCTCATATATAGGTCTACGTCATTTTCTTCTTAAATAGGAAATTTACAATACTTTTAAGTAATACATCCTATATATACATATATTAAATAATACATCCTATATGTGTATGTATGAAAATATGCTTTTAAAATCCACTTTGGTTACTTGGCATATTCATATCAATTAAGAAAACCATTTCCATAACATAAATTCATATATATATATATATATATATATATATATATATATATATATATTCAAAATTTATTTCATAATTTATTCCATTTCCTATATTAAATGAATATATATGTGTGTGTATGTGTATCAAAATAGAAGAATCTCACTTTTAAATAACTGTCTTTTTCAAAATTCCTTCCATATATATTATCATATAAAAATTCATTGTCGATTCTCAAATTCCCTTATAATTTTTTTTTATAAATTCTACTTTCATAACTAATTTCACTTTTTAACAATTTCTTTAAATATATACACTTAAAATATCTTGCTTCCAAAATCAAGTTTCCTACCACACTCATTAACTAATTATCCAGTACATCAATTCAATCAAAACCAAATGTTTGCATCTATTCCCACTAGTGCGTAGCCAATTCCCAATTACCAACAATAGTTCAATTCCAACATATGACAAAGAACTATTCCTTATACACTAAACGAGGCACTAAAAGGTTTACACTGGCATGGCTCATCACTTTTAGATATTGATAGAACCAAACATGGACATATACACCACAATATTCCTAGTACCGATATTGTTATCATTTTCTGAATTTTGCATCATCCCACCAATATCTATCTCTATTCTAATTTCCATCCTCATTAACGTACTCATCCTCTGCTATCTGTAATTGGGATTTTTTAAACCAAAATTCAGCTTGATGCCCGCGATGTTGTACAAAGTAATATTATTTGAAATGGTCCTAATAATACTCATGGGCTTTAATATAGTCATGATGTTATTCAAAAAGCTCGAGTCATATGTACGAGGGTGAAATAGGAGAGTCGCATATATGCACAATGGTCCATTACTTGTTCGTTAATAGGAAAAATAGGCAATTCACATACGTCACATCCTTTTATTCATATGACAATGGGCATAGTAGTCATTGTGCAAAGTAATCACTAATTTAGGCAAGCGCTTAAGTTCTTGTTCAAATTGTTAATATGCAAGTCCAAGTCCAAAATAAATATTATGAGGTTCCATTATTCAATAATAGTCAAAGACACATGTTCGAGGGAATTATGCTATGCAATGTCTATTGTCCAAGTCCTTATATGCAAAAAGTTACAAGAATTATAAATCAGCTCTATAAACCTCCAATTTGGTTTAGAGTTCACAACTTACAATTTAAGAAGTTGGAAAGAAATGATTCGCCCCTCTATAATTGGTAGAGGGGTTTTATTTATAGAGGTAGTGGCAACTGGGATGGCTGCCACGTGCCCACCTAACTAGATATTCGCCATCTCTTCATATTGTTGATATTCGACATCCTCTTTAGATTATTGATACTCGGCATCCTCTTTGTATTATTGGTATTCAACACCTCTTTGTATTATTGATATTCGACATCCTATAAGTTTTGTTGATATTCGGCACCCCATGTCGCTTGTGAAAACTCGAATCCTTTTATTAGGGTCGAAGCTCATTATTGCCATAGAAACTCGATATTGTTGGCTATTTGTAGATGCTTTACAACAATTTGTTTTGTAAAAGCTCGATAGTTGTTATTGTTCCGAAGGAGTATTTTCCATAGAAAGTCAATATTCCTAGTTTATGGTTAGATCTTTGATATCTGCTAGTGGTACAACATCCTTCCTTTGTTATATATTCTATAACATTTTTATGTTATAAAGGTTCGATAACCCCGCTATCTTTTGGGCTTAATAACATTTGTTGTAGAAGCTCGATATCCCATGTTCTCAGGTCTGTTGTAGCTTGTTATCTATTGGAATTTATTGATTCAAAACCTTTATCACCTTACAGGCTCAATTCCTTGACTCATTATGAATAGCCAACATCTATTTCTATTCATTAAATACTCGACAACTCTTCCTATTGTAGAAGCTCATTACTCCTTTAGGGACTCGATACTTCTTCTCAGCTTGATAACTATTTAAAGTCCGATTTTTCTTTTTTGTTAGATGTTTGACATCTCCTTGTGATTGCTTGAGGTTCACTATCCTTCTTTGTCTTATATGCTCGACAACCCTTATGGTTGTTGAGGCTTGAAACCATCTCCTCTAGTTATAGGGATTTGATAAACTTTCTATTTTTAAACTCGACAACCCTTGTAATTCGACATCTCTTGTTATTCCCTAATTCTTTTAAGCCATTTAACTCCTGAATAGAAGATCAATAATTAACTTCATGTTAGATACTCGATATCCCTTGTTTCCATACTTTCCGTTTTTCCTTTTCCCTTGGCTTCTCAAGTACATTTGATAGTTGAAAATTATGTGGATAACACTTACCCACTCCTCCATATAAAAGGAGCCTTTTTAAACTTTAATGTAAAAACAAGTTCAACTAAGAAGACTAGAAATCCGCTCAATAAGAAGGCCATAAAACCATAAATTCAATTAATAAGAAGACAAGAAATCCATCCGGCAAGAAGACCATGAATTCATTTAATAAGAAGACCAAAAGCCCATCTGGTCAGAAAACCCTAAATTCAATTGTAAGAAGAACAAAGAACCACAAATTTAATTGATAAGAAGACTAGAAATTCATCTGTTAAGAAGAGCATGAATTCATTTAATAAGAAGACCAAAAGCCCATCTGGTAAGAAGATCATAAATTCAATTGATAAAAAGACAAAAAAAAACCACAAGTTTAATTGATAAGAAGACCAGAAATCATCTGGTAAGAAGAGCATAAATTCATTTGATAAGAAGACCAGAAGCCCAACTTATAAGAAGACCATTAATTCAATTGATAAGAAGACCTGAAAACCATAAATTTTATTGATAAGAAGACCAGAAATCCATCTGGTAAGATTCATATTTCAGCCAATTTAAATTCGAACGATGATGGAAATTCCCATTATTTGATAGAATATCTCCGATGAGGAGATTCAGAATTTCTTGGATGTCCATATTTGATGTTACGACCCTTGGTTCTCAGTAATAGATAGTCCTTGATCTTTCCTTTGAAGGCTGCTTTAATTTTAGTTTAGAGCCAGATCGATCGTGTTTAATTACACTTTCTCTTAGAAAATTGCTTTGATCCATTCTCAAGATGAAGTCACACCTGTCTGATTGATATCTCTTGCCCCTTAACCTTTTAGGTAATGATTTGGGCATTGATTAATCTCTTTCACCCCTTATTACCTTCAGATAATGATTTAGGCTTTAATTTATCCTTTTGCTACTTCTTTACCTTATAGGTAATGAATTAGGCTTCGACTTCAACCGAAAGCATATACAATCCTTTGATGGGATCCTTTCTCAACTTTGACTGAAGCATATGCAATCCTTTGATGGGATGGTATCTCAACTTCAAACAGAAGCATTGCTTCACATCCATATGTCAGAATAAATGGAGTATGTCCTGTTGCAATCTTAGTAGAAATTCGATATGCTTGGAGCACAAGTAGTAGTTCATGTACCCAATTTTTTTTTGCTTCGCCTAGCCATTTCTTGAGGATAGTCTTAATGGTTTTGTTAGCAGCTTCAATCGCTCCATTAGCCTTGCTATGAGCTACCGAAGAAAAACTTTTGATTATTCTATTCTTATTGCAGAATCTTTTAAATTCTTTACTTTCAAATTAGATCCCATCGTCAGAGATTATCATCGGTATTTCAAACCAAGTGACTATGTTCTTGATCACAAACTTTAGCACTTTTCCTAATGTTATATTTGGCGATGGTTCTGCCTCTACCCATTTGGTAAAGTGGTCGATAGCTACTGCTGCAAGCTTTGCTTCGCCATTTGATATAGGCCACGAATTTATTAAGTAAATTCCCCACACATCAAAGGGCCATAGACTTGAGTTGGAGTTAACTCATTTGGTGGCACATGTGGGATTGTTGAAAATCTTTGATATTTTTCACATTTCTTTACATAATTCACAGTGTCTTTATTCATATGGGGCCAATAAAATCCTTGTCTCATGAAATTTTTGGCCAACTTCATGCCATTAGAATGGTCTTCACATAACCCCTTATGGGCCTCTTTGAAAACCCTAAAATCGGTCTTTAGACTAGCACATCCCAGATAAGGAATGAATATCCTCTTTTATAAAGTATTCTATTCAACATAGTAAAAGTTGGAGCTTGGTGCCTTATCCTTCTAGCTACTTTTTATCACTCGGTAATCTCCATTTCATTAAGTATTAAACAATGAGTATCATCCAATTGTTCTTATATTGGTTATTTATTTCTGTATGACAGGTTCTTTCTTGGTTTTCACCATTACCACATCTTGATTCGTTTCCCTTTTCCACGTGTATAAGAGCTTGGGATCAAGTTAACGCGATAGTTTTATTTTCTGGTTATGGGGCTTTTTCCTCCATATTTGGATATTTTAAAGGCTGCTAGCACAATTTGAGTTTTGAGCGCTCCTTGTGAGCTAGCTAGTTCAGCCTAAAGAGTTGGCTTGTGAATTCTTTCCTCAAGGTGCTTTTAATATTTTCTTAATATAAAGGACCAATCTTGCATCGTTTGTTTGATATGTTTGGTTCATTTGATTAACCATTAATTAAGAGTCACTAAAGATTTCAATCCTCCCGATCTTTAGCTGAAGAGCTAACGTAAGTCCCGCTACCATTTATTCATATTCAGCCACATTATTGGTAGCGACGAAATGTAACTTCATTGCATAATGTAATCAGTGTCCAATAGGGGTAATGATTACATACCCTACATCAGCGCTTTGCTCATTTAAGGCTCCATCAACAAATAGTTGCCATTTAGGTCTCGGATCGTTTTCTTTTCTTGATTTTTCTTCAATAAATCTTGTGCATTCATTCATGAAATCAGCCAGAGCTTATCCTTTTATTTTCACTAGAGGATGGAACACAATCTCATACTAACTCAGCTCTATCCTAATTTTACCAGCCTTCCTGACATTTCGGGTTTTCAAAATTCTCTTAAGTGGGAAGTTAGTTAAAACCTTGATTGGGTGTGCCTGATAGTTAGCTCATAGTTTTTGAGTAGTGAGAATTAGACAGTATGCCAACTTCTCTATGACTAGATATCTAGCTTCTGCCTCTTTAAGCCTTTTACTAATATATTACACCTAAAGATGGGTTTTATTTTCTTCTTTTCTAGAATCGAACTTGCTACATGTTCGAAGACTGCCATGTAAAGGTATAGATTTTCTCCTTCTATGAGACTAGATAACAACAGAGGTTTGTCAAGATGGATCTTTAATTCTTTAAAGGCTTTTGTGCAAACTTCTCCCCATTCAAAGTTCTTCTTTTTCTTCATCACATCAAAGAAAGGGATGCGCTTATCAACAGCCTTTGAGAAAAATCTGTTTAGAGCTGCCACCATACCATTTAAGCTCATCACATATTTACTTGTTTTCGGCTCTGCTATATCCTTAATTGCTTTGATTTAGTTTAGGTTGGTCTCAAATCCTCAAGCACTAATGATATATCCTATATGAAAGAATACTTTCACGGATTCAACTTCATTTTGTACTTTCTTAGCACTCCAAACATTTCCTCAAGCTCCTTCAAATAGTTAATCTCTTCTTAGGACTTAACTAGCATATTTTCTACATATACTTTCATGTTTCATCTGATTTGTTCCTTAAACATCATGTTTACTAATCATTGTTATGTAGCCCATGCATTCTTCAACCTAAAAAGCATAACCTTGTAGCAGTAAGTTCCCTAATCCATTATAAAACTTGTTTTTTCTTCATCTGGTTGAACATGGGTATTTGGTTATCCTGAATATGCATCCATAAAAGATAGTAGTTTATGTCCACTTGTGGCATCAACCAATTGATCTATTCTAGGTAAAGGATAGCAATCTTGAAGCGTGCCTTATTTAGATCAGTATAATCGATGCATGTTCTTCATTTTCTATTGGACTTTTTGACTAATACTGGATTAGCCAACCATTTGGGGTAGAATACTTACCTAATGAAACCATTATCGAGTAATATTTTAACCTCTTCCTTTAACGCATGAGCTCGAATTTTATCAAACTGGCTTTTTTTTATCGAACAAGAATGATATTTGGATTTATATTTAGAGCGTAGCTCATAATTGTTGGATCTATCTCGACCATATCTGAGTGAGTCTAGGTGAACACATCTTTGCTAGATTAGGGGAGCCAAATAAGCTCTGTTCTGATATTATCGTTTAGATCTTTTCCAATTTGTATTGTTTTGGTTGGATCAAGCAAATCTAAGCTTACCTCTTCTAGATCTTCGATGGATTTCATTCTTTCTTGCTCACTTCTGCAATCTAATTCAATATTGATTTCTTTTTCCTCTATTTCATCGGTTATTTGGTTTGCTTTTTTTCATTTTCTTTTTCTACTGGGGAAGTTGAGTCTTTTCAGCACATTTACAAGCTTTCCAACTGTTCGGATGGCTAAATGTCTATCGAGTTAAAAAATAGCCGAACAAATTGTGAAATAAAAATAACCGCAAGAGGACGGCCTACACTTGTAGTACATGGCGTATACGGGTCGATCCACATGGAATTGTAGATTTTTAAATTTTATTCAATCAAAATTAAACCAAAATCGATGGATTGTTAACTAACTAAAAGAAAGTAAAAATAAGCTAAAACTAAGAAAAATAAAAATAAGAGATTGAAGAGCAATTTAGAGGCAAATCCCCTCTCATGATCACATTAATCAACATAATGAAATTATGATCTCTTTTTGGTCTTTGTGAGTTTAATTGATGCATTTATTATAAGCATGGCCTAATTGTGTTATTAATTAACACACTTAAACTATAAAAATTTAATGCACCCTCTAAACCACTTACTAATTTCAATGAAAATGATATGAAATTAAAAGTAGGACCTATTTTAAGCATGGCTTATTAACTATTGAATAAGAAACATAAACCATCAAATTTTGATTCTAAATCCACATCCATTACCATGATCATATGTATATGAAGAGGTAATTAGTGATTCATATGACTAAGCATAGCCTATTTGTTTTGAACAACATAAGCTATCAAACTCAATATTAAATACAATAACACAAACATCTAACTTTCCATTAAGAACAAAAGAGACATAACATCAAAATGTTGCATCTACATGATTCAAGAGAGCTTCATTACCCATAAATTGTAGGGATTAGCCTCTCATTTGTGTTATCATATCAACACAAGTAGAAAGCAACATGAAATAATCAAAACAACAAGAAGAGGAAAATGAAAGCTAATGGAAAAGAGAACTAATCTAATTGCATTTAATAAAATATACACTATTAGCATGAAAGGAAATGAACATGTAATTAAAAGGAAACACTAATTAACATTGCATAAAAAAAAGAAAAAAATACATGAAGTAAAAATGGCTAAGTAGCCATGAAAAGATAAAGAGAGCTTTCTTTTTTATTTTGAACCTAAAATAAACTAAAGAGAGACTAAGTAAGAAGAGGGTTACATAAAACATAAAGGGTATAAATACATATGTTAAACCCTAATTCATATTTTTCATATTTTTGGAAAATGCCCAAAATACCCTAGAGAAAGTGTGGAGGCCAAGTAATTATTAGCTTCTACTAATCATCATTTAAGTGTACATGAGGCCATTAATTCCATAATCATGTGCATTAGCCTCTAATTTATACATTAAGGTAGGTGGGTAAGTGGGTCCTCCATGTTCGTCACTTTGAATTATTTCCATCTTCATTCTTTTATATCTTCTTTGTGCATGCATATTTCATCATAAAACCACTTGTAAAATTCACCAAATTTACTAAACAACATAGAAAATTCCAAGTAAATTTTCACAATTTAATAAATGCACAAAAATGACCATTTTACCCCTGTATAAAGATGAATATGCGACAATTTGAAAATAATTTGAATTTTGGTTTAAATAAGTTGAAATACCCAATATGATCATTTAAATAGATTAAATATGGTGGTAAAAATATGCACATATGTGCACATCAAATACCCCCACATTTATATTTTTATTCATTCTCGAATAAAGAAAAACGAAGATAAATCCGTTTTCGTTCGGAGCACGATTGCATTGAGCGTATGTAACAAGCCGTTAAACCTCTGTGTGTCCCCAGTACGACCAGTGTTGTCTTGTGAGGGTTTTCAACGGATACTACCCACAATATCCAAATGCAGGATGAAAATATTTACAAAATGCAAGATTTATTTACAAAGAGTTTTTGAAATATTTACAAATGAAGGATTTATTTTTAAATTGACACAACTAAGATAAATAGAGATTTTGGTCGTTATCTTGAAAATTTAAGTCATTTACTCATCAAAATTTCAAATAAAAATCAAGTTATCATAACGAATAGACAATAGTTTAACTCGTTGTTTAGGTTGATAACAAAGTGTAATTATGAAATGGATCCTTAGTCGATTAGCAAAGTTTATCAAAGTGGTATTTTCATTTCTGTTCAATAACAAGTCAAATCAAATAAGTTAAAATAGTGCTTGGATTTCATTTGCTTACTCTCTCCATTTTTTCTTTTGAAAATTATATTGATATTAACAATATTTACATATGCCTAGCTCAAATAAACTGAGGCCAGATATATTACCCGTGCACTGCCTTGGGAACTTATGTGAGGGGAATACAGAGTGTGGCGAGTGAACACACGAGTGTGAACACACGAGTGTGAACACCAATTGACTGTAGGCGTTATTAAAAAGAATTTTTATATATACACCTAGCTCAGATAAACTGAGGCCAGATATACCGATCGTGCACTGCCTTTCGGGCTTACGTGAGAAAGGTACAGAACATGACGAGTGTACACACAAGTGTGTATACCTGTCGACGTAAGTGTTAATCGAAAATATTTACATATATACAAATGTTTTTTTATATGTTTTTATTTTCAAATTTTTTTTGAAAGAGAGAGTTTTGCAAAATAATCTTAGCACCAGTTAACTTAGAAGACAAAAAATATATTATATCATTTACTTTAAATCAACCACTTTTTAAAACAACGATTTTCAGTTAGGATATATTTCATAATTATCATGTATGAACCTTCCTATATATTAGTTAAACTATCGTTATTTGTAATCAAACTTCATTTTTTTTTTGTTAAGACAAATAAATTTTCAATAATTTCAATTTAATAACCAAAACCATATATTTGTTCTATAGTGTTTCTTTACAAATAAATCAAAAGAAAATTTGTTTTTGGGTTTTTTTTTTTTTTTTTTGAGATTTTAAAAGAAAAAGCAAAAATAAACCCTGAAAAATAAAATAAAAATGAAGATGAGTCTCCCCCCACACTTGATTTTGACTGTGTCCCCACAGTCAACCCAAGTGGAAGGAGAAAAATAAAAACAAAAGTATATCGTCAAAGTGTAAATGAACAGGTCTTCCAAAAACCGATTCTTTGTCTGGCCAAGTATGCGAGACATAGCTTATGTGCAGAAAATCAGATCGTAAAAGATTTTGGAATCGAATGTGGATTGGAAGAACGAATGTCGTTTTATTAAAAATCGTACGAGTTGTTTTATTTTCGATGACTTTTGGGGTCGATAAAACAATTGGTTGAAGTTCATGTTTATTTTCACCAAATTGAAATTCAAGCTCTTCATTGAAAAATTCTTCAGAATTATTGATTTCAAAATAAAAATGGTGATTTAAATATTCCCCTTCAAAATTCGAAAACTCGTTTTTGAAAAGCCCAAAGAAATCTTGTTCATTGAATTCGTCTTCTTTATTAGATTATCAACAACTCATTGTGTATCTCAAGTTCAAAATCCTAAGTTGTTGTATTTAAAATTTCAAAATCGAGAAAAGGAAGATAGAATTTTAAATTTGGTTTCACACCCTCAAAGAATTGAAATCCAACTCAATTACCGTATTTTCAACAACTTAGTTAAGATTATTATTTTCAATTTCAAAAGTTGTTATTTGAAAATCTTCGATTTGGGTAAAAGATGGATTACCATTTGACTCTCACACGTTGGGATTTTCTTTTGTTTATCACGTTGTTTCATATATGTTTCAATCAACAAATCTGCGTGATCATTTAAATTTCGTCCATTTGCTCAACAAAATCCAATTTATAGTTATTAACTTGAGGATTTTCACTTTGAAATTATTGAGAACAAAGATTTTCATTCATAACGTGGTCGAGATTATTCTCATTGCCAAAATTATTTGAAAAGTGGATCACATTTTGTTTTTGATTTTGAAATTCATTTTGGAGTTCAAAATTGAATTGGCATGTGTTACACTCGAAATCGTTTGAATTTTGAAGTGAATTCAAATTTTGATTATTTTGAAAACTTTGATTCGATTTATCGCACAAATATGAATTACACAACTCATTTATTATTTGACTTTGTTGTGTAGAAAGTTCGAGTAAAGATGAAATGCTATTTTCGAGATTCGAGGGTTGGCCATCGTTTTGAAAATTTTGTTGTTCGAAATTCGAATTATTTAAAGAATAGTTGTCGTCAAAATATCCATATGAATTCGGAATGAAATCATATGGATTATATTGATTTTCACAACTATTGTAAAATTCAAGTGAATATGGAAATTTAGACATTTTCAAGAATGTTTTTGGTTTTTTTAATAAAGGAAAAATATTTACGGATAGAATTTATTTTCTAAAATGGAAAATTGATTTTTGTTTTGTTTTTGATTTTTCCAATTTTTTTGCCTTTTTGAAAAGATTTTATATATTTTTTTGGATTTTGGATTTTCTAAAAAAAAACTAAGTAAATTTTTTTTGTGGATTTTTGGAATTTGATTTGAAAATTTTCGTAGGAAAAGGAAAAAAAATAAGTTAAGAAATATTTACAATTTTTTATAGTTTTGGATATTTGAAATTTTTTTGTTTTTTTTATGTATGCATGAACTAATGTAACTAAATGAATGCAGTGGTTAATTACAAATGATTTATCCCAAGTTAACCCAAAATTGTTTAATCACAAATTTTCTTAAATCAACAAGATAGTTCGCAGCCAGGTAACAGACAGGATTTATCGGTGCACCACGAATCACCGTAGCAATTCAGCTGAAGGTTTAAGTACCTTCAGAGGAACAACCACTATAATATTTACAAATCACCGTAATATTTATAAATGGTTATTACTCTTCCATAGCCTAGACACCAAGAAATTAAATTGTTCAAAGAAGACAAATTGTTAATATACAATTAAGTGTTATCGATTTCTAACCGTTATTATTAGTCAAAATTTTAAGATGAAATGCAAAGCAAAATTAAGCGTGTATTAACAATGCAATTACGAATGAAATTGTTTTTTGTTTTTAGATTTTTTTTTAAAATGCAAGCAACCAATAATGCAAGGCAAATAAAACAATAGATATATACAATGCAAGACAAATAAAAAGAAAATTATAAATAAGCAAGCAATTATTTTTTTGACAAGCTAACCAAAGCAAACAATTTATTTTAGTAAGCACTTATGTTTTTTCTACAGTCCTGCTTTGGCAACCTGAAATAAAACAAGATTTATACGATTTTTTTTATTTTTTTTAAGAATGAAATCAACTGGTTTGTTTTTTTTATGAAGTTTAAAAGAAACTCAAAAAGATTAGAAAATTTTCTTTTTTTTATCAAGGAAGAAGTGAAACAAAACTTAAAAAAAATGAAAGCAAAGCTAAAAAAAATTAACGAACTTTACTTCATTAGGCCCGGCCCAGCTTCTAAATTAATCCATCATCTAAAAAGAATTAACAAAACAAAAAATTTAACGCACACTGATCGGCTTAATTCACTAAAATAAATAACACTCAAATGAGAGTGAAAATCTCACGAATTCACTTCAACAAAAAGAGTACTCAAACATTTCTAACTTCCCAAAAATTCGAATTCCCGCTTAAAATTCCCGATGCTCAAAAACCAATTTATTGTTCCTAAATTCTAAAGTTCGGGCGTAGATAAGCGGATTTGGTTTGGGGTATTCGTAGAGAGGAGTCTCTGGATTTTTCGCGATCAGAAATTGCGATTGATGTTGGCGATTCGATGTTGGAGGTTCGATGTTAGAGGAGGCGGATGCAAATCGCGGTGGAAAGCAGCTGCTGGTGGTAGTCGCGAGTGATGAGGGAATGGAAGTTTGCGACTTCGGTTGGTTGGTTCAAGCGAGTGTGTGGCAGTAGTGATGGTGGAGGGTTGCAGTCGGAATAGTGACATTTTTTTTTAGGTAAGGTGGTTTGGTATAGTGTGGAGTTGCAGTGTTGTACTGGTTTGTGGTGGAGTGGGTGGTCGAAGTGCTATGAGGATGGGGAGGACGCTGTTGCGGGTTGCAGTGGTGTGCCGTGGTGATGACAGTCTGGGTTTGATATGTGAGGAAGGAGCACGGGGTGGTAGTTATAAGGCAGATGAATGTAAGATGATTGTAAAGGTTCAGGTGTGTGGTGGAGTTTTTAGTTTGAGGTAGAAAGGTAGATGATGGTGATGGATGATGATGTTACTGGTAGTAGTTTGGTTGGAATGTTTGTGAAGTGGGGGATGTAGTGCAATGAAGTTTGTCGATTTGGTTTTGGTCTTGGTAGAAGCAGAAGTTATGTTAGTCTGAAAGGGAGATATGGTCTGCTATGACAGGAGTTTGAATTAAGGTAGTTTGAATGTTGGCAGTTATGATGGAAAGTGGTCAGGGGAAGAATTGAGGGTGGTGGATGGGATAGGCAAAACTGAAATGGTGAAAAGTAGCAGTGTAGTAGAGAAGAGCAAGTTGTTGTATTGTGCAGAAAGGTGGACAGATTGTTATGAAGCTTCTTGTGGTTGATTGAATTGTTGCTATGGTGGGTGATGACTGCAGCAGTTTGGTGGAGCAGTTGTTTTCAGGTGGCAAGTGTTGTTTGTGATGTGGTAGACTTGGGCTTGTGATGTTTATGGAAGTGCACAGAGAAGTGCAGTAGGTAACTGGGCAAGGAGGAAGTTTCTCTGTTGATGGCTGGTGGTTTGTACGAGTGGTGAAGCAACTGGCTTGCTCTGGGTATTGTGATATATGGTGACAGTGGGAATGGTAGCAGGAAGTAGAAGTCAGTGATGAGTGAGGCTAGAAAATGGCACTGTGGAGTTGTGAAAAGGAGTGGAGCAGTTTGTCGAATGTGTAGATGAAGACTCAAGTTGAGAGGGGTCTGGTGAGTAGCCTCTGGTTGCAGGAAAGACAGTGATATGAAGTGGAAGCTTTGTGCTGTATCACTGTGCACAGAAGATAGTGCAACAGTAACATATGTACAAGTTTGAAAATGAAATATATTTTTTCTTTTTGCAAATGTAACCAAGAAAAGAAAATGTAATTGCAAATTTGTAATGGAAACGGAAATGGAATAAATTGTTTTTTTAGTAGAAATGCAAATGGAAATAAGGGCTAGAAAACAACAAGAAGCAACACACAAAGGAAATCAAAATTCACACAAACAAATTTTTTGTTTTTTGTTTTTTTTTTCAAAATACAAACAAACACACAAAATCAAACAAAATAATTCGAAGAATAAAATCAAAATCAAAGCAATTCACGGACAACGATGCCAAAAACTTGTTCCAACAGCTAAATGTCTATCGAGTTAGAAAATAACCGAACGAATTTTGAAAAAAAAAAATAACCGCAAACGCACGGCGTACACTTGTAGTACGTGGCGAATACGGGTCGATCCCTAGGAATTGTAGATTTTAAAGTTCTATTCAATCAAATTAAACTAAAGTCGATGGATTGTTAACTAACTAAAAGAAATTAAAAACAAGTTAAAACTAAGGAAAATAAAAATAAGAGATTAAAGAGCAATTTAGAGCTAAATTTTCTCTCATGATCACATAAATCAACATAATGAAATTATAATCTCTTTCTGATCTTTGTGAATTTAGTTGATACATTTATCATAAGCATGACTTAATTGTGTTATTAATTAACACACTTAAACCATCAAACTTTAATGCACCCTCTAACCCGTTTACTAACTTCAATGAAAATGAAATGAAATTAAAAGTAGAATTTATTTTAAACATAGCTTATTAACTATTGACTTAGAAACATAAACCATCAAATTTTGATTCTAAATCTACTTCCATTACCATGATCATATGTAGATGAAGAGGTAATTAGTGATTCATATGACTAAGCATAGCCTATTTGGTTTGGACAACATAGGCTATCAAAATCAATATCAAACACAAAATCACACAAACATCCAACTTTCCATTAAGCACAAAGAAACATAACATCAAAATGTTACATCAACATGATTCAAGAGAGCTTCATTACCCCTAAATTGTAGGGATTAGCCTCTCACTTGTGTTATCATATCAACATAAGTATAAAGCAACATGAAATAATCAAAACAAAAAGAAGAGGAAAATGAAAACTAATGGAAGAGAGCACTAATCTAATTGCATATAATAAAATCTACACTATTAGCATGAAAGGAAATGAACATGTAATTAAAAGGAAACACTAATTAACATTGCATAAAAAAAAGAAAAAATACATGAAGTAAAAATGGCTAAGTAGCCATGAAAAGAGAATGAGAGGCCTAAACTAAACTAAAAGGAGACTAAGTAAGAAGAGGGTTACATGAAACATAAGGGGTACATATACATGTGTTAAACCCTAATTCATATTTTGGTGAATGCGCAAAATATCCTTGAGAAAGTATGGAGGCCAAGTAATCATTAGCTTCTAATAATCATCATTTAAGTGTATGAAGCCACTAATTACATAACATGTGCAATAGCCTCTAATTTGTATATTAAGGTAGGTGGGTAAGTGCGGTCCTCCATGTTCTTCACTTTGAATTATTTCCGTCTTCATTCTTTTGTATCTTCTTTGTGCATGCATATTTCATCATAAAACCACTTGTAAAATTCACCAAATTTCCTACAAAACCACATAGAAAATTCCAAGTAAATTTTTACAATTTAATAAATGCACAAAAATGACCATTTGACCCCTGTATGAAGATGAATGTATAACAGTTTGAAAATAATTTGAATTTTGGTTTAAACAAGTTAAAATACCAATATGATCATTTATTCAATTTAAATAGATTAAAAAAGGTGGTAAAAATATGCACATTTACATGCACATCACTAAGTCTATTTACATGCCTTAGTAGGTTTGGAAAGCTACTGTTCAAGGGCTTCTCAGTTTTTTTTAATTTACCTTTCTCCGAGTCATAACAAGAAGTGACATCTATATTAAACTTCTCCAGCATAGCAAAGTATAGCTCTCTATAGGTAAACTACTCCTCTCTTATGGTTTCCCAGCCATTCTTATTTAAGAACTTCATCATTAGATGTTTAGGTAAGATGAAGGCATTTACCTCATCTAGAGCAAGCCTCGCAAAGAAGGCATTATATTAGGAGTGTTGCTCCATGATTACAAAAAGAGTTCAAAAGTTCTATAGCACGACGGAATTCCCAATTGTACAAACGGCTTTATCTTCCTCATTGGAATCGACCCTTTATTATTGAACCCAAAGATGGGCTTAAGACTTGGTTCAAGCTTCCCCTTAGAAATATTCATCTAGTCAAAAGCATGTTTGAAAATGACATTTGTTGCACTTCTAGTGTCCACCAAGATCTTCGTCACCACGAACAGTCTCCAATTTGATCGGTTATCATTAATGGGTCATTATGCTGACGACGGACTCCTTTTAGTTCTTGTTGGGTTGTTGTCAAGTTAGTCATTTGAAGTTGGAATCTGCAATTCTTGAATGGTGGTTCTTCTTGAATGGAGAAGATTCCATCCTCCGCTTCTCTTGTATTCCTACTCCTAGCCTCTTTGCTACTCCCGGTAATATGGGACCTACATGAATGACAACTATGCAATTAACCGGTGGAATAATGTCTTGTTAGGAATAATTCTCTACAAATTAGTAGTGTTTCTAAAAGGCCTCTAATTATTCTTTTTGGGATGGGAAGACTTTTGAGCTTCCTTTGCGAACTCTTTGAGAGATCCTTATCTAATCATTTTTTGAATTATACCTGCTAGGACGTGGCATTCGTCTGTCTTATGCCCATTTGTTTTGTGGTAGGCACAATAATCTCCCCCCTTGTAAGTTCAGATTGTTTCTTGCTTTGTAGGATGTAGAGAAATTTAAATCTTCGTTGGCCATAGCAAAAATGTAGGAGATAGGTCTGTTCAATTATACGAATTGACTTTAGGGATCTCCTCCCACCTTACTCTTCTGCTTTCATCCCACTTTGGCTTCTTATTAGGATGATCGAAATTGAACTTTCCTCCCCCTTACTTTGGTTGAGATTTCTTTCTTGCTTGGTACATTTCATCCATGCGGATAAATTTATTATCTTGAAAATGGAATTCTTGCAAATCTCTACATCCATAAACATAAAGCTCTTTCTGGAAAGAAGTCTGCTCAATAATCCTCAAGCGCACTGCCATCGGCTTTTCCCTATCAGTCACATTTGCTGCTTTTAGTGCTTTTGCATGGAATACTTTCGCACACTCACCAAGAGATTCCCTTGGCCTTTGCTTGACATTAGCTAGCACACTGGAATCTATAGTTAGGTCTTTACATATGCAAAAATGTGCCTAGAATTCATAAGAAAACTGCTCTCAAGAATAGATGGTCTTTTCTCAGTAATGTCTGTACCATCTGCTAGTTGCTCTATGAAAAGTTGTAGGGAAAAGCTTGCAACGAACTTTCCCAGAGGTGTTATGCAAATCCTTTTGGCTTTCGAAAGCTAGTAGATGGTCATCGGGATCTATGGTTCCATTATACTTCAGCAAAGGGATCTTAATGTAGGATGAGATACCGATGGACATTATTTTCTCTGTAAAGGTAGCTTCCCAAAAATTATTATTAAGCCTTCGGTTAAGGGTCCTCTTCCCTTTAAGGTCAAGCATGTCTTTTTCCATCTTTTTGGCTATATCCTTAGGTAGGCTTTGTCATCGTTATAATCCCCTCCATAAGGCTTGTATTCTTTGTATGAGATCGAGCTACTTAATTGATCGGGAGACCTTCTTGCCAGCTTTCCTAGTTTTCCTTTCGATGGTTCATATTACTTTATTATCTTCTTTCTTTTGTGATTTTGGAGAACATAAGGTCATTTTTCATTTGGGTTCCTTTCATTCTTCATGGGCCTATGATAATTTTGCCTCTATCTTTACTTTTGAGTATTGAAGTGTATTTCCTTGGACATTCCACTTATTATCCTTCTTCAGCTAGCTTTGTTGTTTTAGCAGATTTTTGAGAAAGGACTTTCGCAAGAAGCTCTTGCATCACAGTAAATCCTTATGTCAAACCTTGGGTTTTAGCTTCGTTGCTTGTTGGCTTGCTAGTTTTGAAGGTTTTCCAATTTCTATATTCTCCAATTTAAAGTTTAGAGTGATATTATCCTCTAGGTTTGTTGTTTGTACAATTTCTTCATTCGAATAATTGACTTTCTTAGCTCTTGCCATTTTCCTACAACAATTTTTTTACATATTTAGTTTCTAAGTGAGGAAATGATGAGACGGAGGTTTGTGCCCTTCTTCTAGCTCCAAAAATACTAAACCAAGAATTGGCTCAACACTCGCGATAATGTATAGAGTAATATTTGTTGGGCGAATTCTCACCCAGAAGATCTCGAGACCAAGGAATCACAGTTTCACCCGGGCTCACAACCCCCACTACGTTCGACAAACACAAGGCTCAATGCAAGCATAGAAGTCCATCCGGCGTTCGCAATATACAAGCTCATTCGGCATTCCCATTCGGCCACCGGACCAAACACATCTCCATCAAGGCCGAACCAAACCCATTCCCATCATGGCCGAACCAATCATACTACCGATCCACACATCCCCCACTACTACCGGACGAGGCCATTGCCGGTCCAAAGCCCACACCATCTAACACCGAACCACACTCACTACCGGTCCACACCTACCACCGGTCCACACCTACCACCGGTCTAGACCTACCACCGGTCCAAGCTCCATGCCGAATGAGGCCTCGCCGAACCAGATAACTACCAGGCCAGATTGCTTTAGCCCGGGCCCACCAGCAGCTATATACATTCAGGACCCCTGCCCCCAGCCTCACTCTATAAATAGAGGAGCAGGGGTACAACAATGGCAGACAAGTTTTGAGAGCTCAAGCACGGAAGGAACTTTCAAACTACTTTCATATACTTGTACACAAAGCATTGTACTTGTAATCTGAAACAAAGAAGATAATAACATATAAAGTGGACGTAGGCACATTCTGGCCGAACCACTATAAATCTGCGTGTCTTTTACATTTCAGCCCCTGCTTTTTTCACATTTACATAACTCATCTAAATCATTAAGAATCACAAAAAATCAACTAAATCACACAACTTGGAGGTGTTTGCCCATTTTTTGCGCAAACATTTTTGGTGCTTTTCACTGAGAGTTGAACTCAGGCTTCAGCTTCCCTCATTCAACCTTCTTTCCCAATAGCATCCTTCATTGCCTAGGAAACATGACTTCCAGACCAAGAAAAGACGCCAACAAGGGAAAGAACGCTGCAACTAGCAGCGCTCCAAATCCAGTGGATCCAGATCAAGAGAACCATCCCACTACCGCAGCAGTGCCACAGGTAGATCAGGCAATTCCAACAGCCCCTGCCGCGGAACAACCGGCAGTAATCACTAGAGCAGACCTAGACAGAGTTGTGGTGGAAGTGACTAACCGCTTCGCATCCCAACAAGAAGCTTTGGTGAACCAACTCATGTCACGCTTGAGGGATGTCGAAGAATCCAACCGCAACACTGAATCATGGGATGAATCCTAATCTGGAGGATCTCGGAGACAGCAAAGATCTTCCCTCTTCGAGGAAGCCATCAACAGGAATAACAATGATAGGGGCCGCGCCCGGACTCAGCCCGAACTCCGACTCGAGAAAGCGCTCGGAACCGAACCCAGTGGGGGAGGCGCCAGGCGAGGGTCGGATGTAGTTGAGCCAGTCATGCCACCTAATCATAGAAACCCCGCTGAACGGAGCCGAGCTAGAACCCAGCCCGAAGTTGACCCCATGGAAATGCTCGAAACAGAACCCCACAGGGGAAGATCAAGGCAGGGGGCAACTGTAGCTGGTCCTAGCATGCATCCGAGCAGCCAGAGGCAACCACTGGATAACGTCAGAAGTGATAGACTATACCATCCCTACAGGTCATCTGGACGAGATCGATCTCGCAGGGAAGAACTAAGTTCATTTTTATCCGCTCCAAATTCTGATGAAAGAATGGCACGATTATTCAGAGAATGCGTCCAACGGGAGCAAAGGGACCAAGGAATAGGCGCTAGGGTCACCAGCCCCTTCACCCGCAATATCGAAACTGCCATCACCCCCCGGGAATGGAAAATGCCAACCATGGAACCTTACAAGGGGACTTCCGACCCCATCGTACACTTACAAAGATACACCCAGCATATGCTCATGAGCGGAGCAACAGAAGGGGTGCTGTGTAAATGCTTTCCGCTATTCCTAGCAGATCTAGCTACCTCCTGGTTCTGCCATCTACCCCAAGGGTCTATCAGCTCATGGGAGATGTTGAAAGAAAGGTTCATTAGCCAGTTCCGCATCTACGTAGAACAACCCAAGGATGCTTATTCTCTATCCAATGTCAAACAGAAATCCGGAGAGACACTACAACAATATCTAACCCGGTTCAATGCCGCAGCGGCCGTAGTCCAAGATGCCGATGAAAAGCTCACCCTAATGGCCCTCTGTAGTGGTGTACACCCGGATACCAAGTTCGCTAGAAGATTAACTAAGGAAAAACCAGCCACTTTACCTAATTTCTTCCATGAAGCTGGAAAGTATATGAGACTCGAAGACGCCGCCACTGAGAGGCAGTCAGGGCAACAAGGTAAGACAACTTCAGACAAGGTTCCCGCTGCAACCAAGGACATTCGAAGAAATGAATCTAGAGACAATGCTGGGGGCAAGAAGGTTGAAAAACGCCAATATCGGCCAGGACCAAGATTTGACTCCTACACTCCTTTGAATGAAACAATCGAAAACATCTTTCTAGCCACTTAGGGCGAACTCGGATACAAGCGCCCCACGCACAAGAAAGAATCTGATAACGCACTCAAGTCTGGAAAGTTCTGCCGCTTCCACGAATCCCACGGACATGACACCAATGAATGCCACCATCTCCGGGACTTGATCGAAGAACACATCAGGAGAAGAAGGCTGGAACGCTATGTGAAAGGTCAGAACAGGACTCCAACTCCTGCCAATGAGAACTCAAAGCGACCCCTCCCAGAAGTAAGCGGAGGGAATCGCAACACCAGTGGCTCTAGTCAAGAGAAGATAGTGGTCCATACCATCTCGGGAGGACCACACATCGCCGACAGAAGCTGGGCAGAGATGGAAAGATACGGCAAGTCACTTAGAAATGCTGAAGGCTATGTTAACTCCATTATGGAAGAACGCCACCCGAAACGGAAAGAGAGTGAGGACATCATATTCAGTAAGCGTGATTTAGAAGGAAGACAGTATCCGCATATGGATCCCATGGTCATCTCTGCCTGGTTCGGTCCAGCTAAAGTTTTCCGAATTCTAATAGACACAGGAAGCTCCGTAAATATCCTGTTCAAGCATGCTTTCGACAAAATGAAACTGTCAATGAAGGATGTGTCTCCCTGCAACAAACCCCTGCATGGTTTCACTCGAGATGCGAAAATGCCCCTCGGGCAACTTGACCTCTTCGTCGAAATAGGAAGTCATCCCCGCTCCGTTGTGCGAAAACAAACGTTCGTACTAATAGAAAACCACTCGGCCTACAACGCCTTCTTGGGAAAACCAGCCTTGTCTGACTTCCAAATTGTCCTAGCCCCGTGGTGCCTAAAGATGAAATTCCTAACAGATGACGGAATAGGAGAAGTTGAAGGAGATCAAGACGCCGCTCGAGATTGCTATGTAACTGAACTTCGCAATAACCATAGAAAGAATAAAGGGAAAGATGCAGAGACTACTCTCTGCATGAAAAGCTTGGAAGCATAGCAACTAAAGAAAGCCCCTCCTCTTCGATACACCAGCGATCCTTTCAATGAACTAGACCCCAGGGATAAGGAGGAGGAGGCTACCGCTGAGCCTGCAGAGGCCATGGAATTCGTATCTGTAGACAAACATGATTCAAACAGACTATTAAAAATAGGATCTCAGCTAAAAACAGAATTGAAGGATCAACTCATCGACTTTCTCCGCCACAACTTAGATGTATTTGCGTGGACACATGCCGATATGACAGGAATCTCCCCAAACATAGCATGCCACATGCTGAACATCGATCCCACCAGGGCACCGATAAAGCAGAAAAAGAGAAGCATGGGAGCAGAACGATCAGCAGCCCTCGACGAGGAAGTAAAGAACCTACTTGCTAATGACTTCATACGAGAAGCCATCTACCCCGAGTGGATAGCTAACCCGGTACTAGTAAAGAAAGCTAATGGGAAGTGGCGAACATGCATTGATTTCTCCAACTTAAATGACGCTTGCCCGAAAGACTGCTTCCCGCTCCCCCGAATCGATCAACTTGTGGACAGCACTGCCGGGCACGAACTTTTATCTTTTATGGACGCATACTCCGGATACAACCAGATTCCCATGCACGCTCCCGATCAAGACCACACTAGCTTCATCACTGACCGGGGATTATATTGTTACAAAGTCATGCCTTTTGGACTCAAAAATGCCGGAGCCACCTATCAACGCCTCGTCAACAAGATGTTCGCGGAATTAATAGGACGAACTATGGAAGTATATGTGGATGACATGTTGGTAAAGTCCAGGAAAGCCGACGATCATGTAAGCCACCTGAGCGAGATGTTTCAGGTACTTCGCCGATATGGAATGAAGCTGAATCCTCTAAAGTGCTCCTTCGGAGTGTCATCGGGAAAATTCTTAGGGTTCATTGTCCATTCCAGAGGAATTGAAGCAAACCCTGAACAAATCCGGGCTCTAAAAGAAATAAGGATACCTTCCACCCGAAAAGAAATGCAGAGCTTAAACGGAAAGGTAGCCGCCCTAAGCAGATTCATTTCCAAAGCAACTGACAAGTGCGTCCCTTTCTTCGAAGCTCTCAAGAAAGACAAAGGAAAGTTCGAGTGGACCGATGAATGCTTGAAAGCCATCCTTAACCTGATCGAACACCTTCAGAAACCACCAGTACTCTCAACTCCAAACGAAGGCGAAGAGCTATACCTATACCTCGCTGTATCATCTCATGCTCTAAGCGTTGCCCTGGTAAGAGAAGAAGACCGCACACAACGCCCGGTGTACTTTATAAGTAAGAGATTTACAGGGGCAGAAGCCAGGTATCCTAAACTTGAGAAATTGGTATATTGTTTATTGATCACGTCACGAAAACTACGACACTACTTCCAATCTCACTCCATCAGAGTTCTAACCGATCATCCACTAAGACAGGTGCTCCATCGTCCTGACACTTCTGGACGACTCCTCAAATGGTGCATTGAACTAAGTCAGTATGACGTCACCTACCATCCTTGCACTGCTATCAAGGGGCAAGCCCTGGCCGATTTCATTGTCGAATTCACCACCAACGAAGGCAAGGATCAGTTTGAAATAGCAAAAAACATCAAATGGAACCTCTTTGTAGATGGAGCATCAAACGAACAAGGCTCGGGGGAAGGTATTGTGATAATCACCCCCAGGGGAAGAAAGCTGTACTATGCATTAAGGTTGGAATTCGCGGCCACTAACAACGATGCGGAGTATGAGGCAGTAATAGCGGGATTGGAGCTTGCCTTAGAAATTGGAGTCAATTCTTTATGTCTTCATAGTGATTCTCAACTTATCGTAAACCAAGTACTAGGAGAATTCCAGACACGAGGAGAACGACTCACAGCATATCTAAAGAAAACCAAACTGCTGCTTGACCAATTGGACCATTATCTAATCAAACACATTCCTCGAGAAGATAACCAAGAGGCCGATGAACTAGCAAAGCAAGCTAGTATGATGAATAGCACCATTTCCGGAGCACTAGCCATCTCAAGGCAGCTAGCCCCAAGTTTTGAACAAGTGAATCTGATAACTGCAATTGAAGAAGCAACTTGGATGACTCCTATCCGGAAATATTTGCAGGACGGCACACTACCAGACAAACGTGATGAAGTCAGGAGAATTTTGAGGAAAGCTCCCCACTACACAATACAAGAAGGCATCCTCTATCGACGTGGCTTCTCTAGCCCCTTATTCAGATGTGTCGCTGGAAGGGAAGCCAAGGAAATCTTATTCAACATCCATCAAGGTAGTTGCGGAGATCACACTTGAGGGCAGACTCTGGCGAAAAAGATACTCCGATATGGATATTACTGGCCCACACTAAACAAAGACGCCTTAGACTTCGTCAAGAGATGCGACAGATGTCAGAAATTTGCCAAGATTCCTCGACTACCCACAAATGAGATTACTCAAATGACCAGCCCTTGGCCCTTTGCTGTATGGGGAATTGATTTAATTGGCGAACTGCCAACGGGCAGGGGCGGGGCAAATATGCTATAGGGGCAGTCGATTATTTCACCAAATGGGTGGAAGCGGAATCCCTAAATAAAATATCTTCAGCAAAAGTTATCAACTTCTTGATCAAAAATATTCTGTGCAGGTACGGAGTACCACTCAAGATCATATCAGACAACGGACTCCAATTTGACAGCGAAGAATTCGCCGACTGGTGCCAAGAGCATGGAATTCATAAAAGCTTCTCATCGGTAGCTTATCCTCAGGCAAACGGACAAGTCGAAGCTGTCAACAAAATTCTCAAAACCCTAATCAAGAAGAAACTCGAAAAGTCAAAAGGCGCTTGGGTGGACGAACTTCCTACGGCACTTTGGGCCTACCGCACATCTTTCAGAACATCAACGGGACATACTCCTTTCTCTTTGGCATACGGATCGGAGGCAATGCTCCCTGTTGAGACTATTGTTCCTTCCCATCGTAGGATCCACTACAATCTAGAAGAAAACGAAGAACTCCTCCTCATGTCTTTGGATCTGATTGAGGAAAGGAGAAACGATGCAGCTCTCAAAGCAGCAGCTCACAAACAAAAGGTGGCAGCACTATACAACTCCAAAGTCAAACATCGCATCTTACAAGAAGGAGATCTTGTCCTCAGGCGAATCTTTCCACGCCCCGGGGCACTGGACCCCATCTGGGATGGACCATATGTAATTCATAAAGACCTCCACAACGGAGCTTATATTTTGTCAACAGTGGACGGAGAGGTGTTCCAGAGGGCGTGGAACATTCGACACCTCCGTCGATACTTTTCTTAACTTGTACTGCCCATATGAAGTGAATTAACAAAGAGAATCAGTGGACGTAGGCATTTTCATGCCGAACCACTTTAAAAAATCTTGTCTCTTTTTAACTCGTTCCTTTATATCTCGGCTGCTTGTTAAGCTTTATCCTTTTCTGTTGAACAAAATTTTATGGCATCTCCACTCAAGAAGCACCACGGCCTCATCTGGACAAGGCCTAACAGGTACGCTACGATTCTATGCACTCGCCAATGAGACTCTTTTGCTTCAGCATCCCTCTGCTGCGGGTTAACTCATTGCTCGCGCCTGCCCTCAAAGCCAACTGTAATGAGCCGATTATAAGTCATTATAAAGGCCGACTATAGCCGATGGCAGCTCATTACGGCGTTCGGCTCGCCGGCAACTGTGAACCTACTTTAAGCCCCAACATAAGGTGTGGCCAGCCAGGGGTAGTTCACGGCCAACGGCACCCACGCTAGCCGGCCACGGTAAATCGAATAATACCCACGATTACGGACCATAATGGTTCGGGTAGTTACCGTGCGCGATCTCGGCTCCGATGTGTCTTAAGTGCGGCTGTGGTAAAAAAGAAAACTCCCCGCGGAGGCGTAAGATGGGTGACAAATGTCTCCAAGACCCACAGCTAGGGAAAGTGACTACAAAACCCGTTTGCCACGAACTTAAGCACATCGACGGCCTTCCGTGACTGGAAGTTTTACTTTTTCTATATTTCCATTTCATTTAAATACTTTTCCCCTATCCTGTATAACAAACTCTAAAGTACAGGAAACCGAACAGGGAGCATTCACTCATGAGAATCTAAGCCCGCGTACTGGGTGGCAAGGTACTCAGATATATTCATGATCAGTTACACAAGATGCTCAAAACTACCGCCTGCAAATAAAACATGAAGGGCGGTACTCTCTTCTCTTGTACATAGATGCATAACTATAGCTTATTCATATGTCACACCAACATTGCAAAACATGAAATTATATTTCAAGCAAAGGCTTAACATCAAACACAACTAAAATCACAGGCATATACATGGTTATACTTCTCACGCAGCACATCAAAATGACAACAACGTTTAAACATAACAAAATCAGCTTATATTATGAAATCACACCAAGTTATTCTCTGCAAATAATATTATTACAGTCACATCAATGTTTTGGACTAACGTGAACAACAGTAAAAAAGAAATAAAAAGCGGCCGAATCCGGACGAGTAACCAGCTGCGTCCACACTCCATCACCAACTTCCCAAGCCTATTTGGCCGCAGGGCCGGAACCCCCAGCATGTTGATCGGAAGTTCCACCTGTCCAATTCAGAAAAGGAATCCATTAAACAAACGATAAACGATCAAGTTATGGAAACCCGGAAAGAAAAGGAAAAGAGAAGAATAACTAACCAGCGTCCGCCGCTTGATCCTCATCCTCCAGTTGCACACCCGCTTCCTCCGCAGCGAGCAACTGCATCCCCTCCTTCACCGCCACTTGCTCCTCTTTCGAGAACTGAGCAGTGACCACATCCAGGCTAAAAGCCACTCCACCTTCCTTACCCGCATCGACCCTGGCCTCCTCTAAAGCCCGGAGATATATCTTAGCCATGACCCGGGGACAGTCATCCATCCAAGACAAGCTGCCCTCCTTCCAAGTGCGGAAGTACATGTCCTGCAGCATCTCGTCCATCATCCCCTCATTCTCCTCGAACTCCCTCACCCTGGCCTCGGAAGCCTGCAACTTGGCGACAACGGCATCCCTCTCTGATCGGTATCTCGAGCAGTCAGCCTGGAGAGACCTCCTCATCTCCTCCATCTCCTCCTTTAACTTGACTTGAGCCATCTCCGCGGCCTCAAGCCTCCCAGACAACTCCTCTACCTGCTCGAGATCCGCATTCCGAACCTCATCCACTGTCGCAATGGCCATGTCAATCTGCTCCTTACAGGCGGCCTCCATCTTCCGTAATTCCGCCCTACTAGCCTTTTCCATGGTCTCTTTCAGACGCCTGGAAGCTTCCTTGTGCCGAGAAATCTGAACGGCTTGACCGGCAAGCTGTTCGGCCTGATCAGCAACCTTCAGCCGCAACCGAATATTAGCACTTCCAATCTCCTCCCCAGCCTTGACCAATTGAGCATGATACTTCATTAACTTCTTGGTCTCCTCGGCCACCCGATCAATATTAGCCTTGGCCTCGTCTCCCATGGTAACTACCCGAGTGGTAAGCAGATCAAGATCTAGAGACTTAGCCTCGTCTAACACTCGTACCATGGGGTTGTGGGGAAGGAGGTGTTCACCCGTGGCCTCATCAAATGAAATATCCCGAGAGCTTGGATCTAAATCAGGATGACCGGCAAAGGGGTCACGGGGCACGTCAGGACGCCTTATGCGGATAACTGTAGGATTCTTGGAAGGAGGTGGAGGAGGGATAAACTCCGTACTCTCCTCCGTGGCACCACGAGGAGGCTGAACAGGAAGCTGCGGACCAGGGGAAGGCTCAAATAAAGAACGACTCCTCTTCTTTTTCTGAATGCCCTCTTCGATGACCCCGAGAAGAGGACGGTATTTGACCACGTCCCCAGTACGACCAGTGGGAGGCTTCGCAGAAGCTCTCATCAACTTGAACTGTTCGAGGCGGTGTCGAACGTCTGACGTTTTAACCACCTGGCCTGTCCCTGGAATAAAGAACAAGTGTTACGAACATACAATGGTCCACAATTCAGGAAACATGTTAAGTAAAAAGGAAGAAAAGTGTGAAGGCACGTCTATTATACAAACCCTGCGGAGGAGTGGGGTACTGCAATAAGTCCTGAATCTCATTCCAGGACGGGAGTGAACCATAAAATATTTCTAAGTCCTTATCGAAATTGGAATCGACAGAGGACAAAAGTTCACCTTGCACCGCCGAAGTCACCCTGGCTGAGGAACCCCTGGGGGATAGATCGGCACCAGCCCCGACCTTGCCAGTCTCCTTCGCCTTCTCCGCTCCCGATTCCCCTTCCGATTCCCCGAAGGCCTGGCGGAGGGCCTCATCCAGCTCAGAGTCTTGCCCAGAAGTTAAGGCACCAGTACCACTACCACCCTGACCATCTCCATCTCCTCCGCCTTCCGACTCTCCTTCCATATCGCCTCCTTCGCCCTCTTCCACATCTTCCTCCTTCGGAATGATCGGGCAAGTACTGGGAGAGGGGCCCTCCGATTCTTTAAGCTTCTTGCCCCCCGCGACGGGATGCTGTGCAAAGGGTTTTCTCTTGCCACTCTTCACCGTGACCCCCTCCTTAGCTTTAGCAGCCTTCTCCTCAGCCGTGTCCCTCTGCTTAACAACGGACTGGTGCGGTTGGATCAAATTGTACTCCAGGAGGGTAGCGTTCCTGATCAGGAACGAAGCCGACCTGTCCCGCGCAGGAATGACCTTTATTCCAGAAGCCATCCGCGCCAAAGAATCATCTTCCACGACAGCAATGCCACCTGTCGCTAGCAAGAAATAGAAGCGTGTCAGAAGAAGCACTACAGTCAGAACATGGAAAATATAAATGAAATTAATCTTACAACCGGAAGTGAAAAGGCGGAAAGAAACAGAATCGTCCTTGACGAAGAACCATTCCTTCTTGAACATGGTGAACTTTGAATATAAGTCCAAGACCGGTTTGAAGGGCACGGCCGCTTCCAGACTAATATACGGAGACCCCTTCTTGTAGCCCCTCAGGTTATACAAATACCGAATTTCCCGGTTAGAAGGAGGGCGCCCGTATCTCCTCTGGAAGATGACGAAGAGGCTTACCAAAATGGCATAGGAGTTCGGCTGAAGCTGGAATGGAGCCACTTTCAAATATGTGGTAAAGCTGACTATCCAGGCATTGATAGGAGGGATAGCACCACACATGCAATGGTACCTGCTGTAAGCGAAGTAACCTTCGGGGGGATTATACGGCATCACCCCATCTCCCGGCAGCAGCATAAGAGCCCTGTCTATCCCAAATGAACGAGAGATGACATCAAGTTGCTCCTCCTTTAGGGAGCTAGGAAAGCAATCGGGAGGGGAAACCAGAAGTTCCTGTGGACCATATCCGTCCACTAACGACCTCGGAACAGGTCGATGCTGCCCAGGTCCTGATTGGGCTGGGGGCACGGAGGAAGACTCGCCTCTATCTTTGGATTTCCGTCTGTCTGATCGCGTTTCCGCCTTGCGAGACATTTATCTGCATACACAAAAGTGAAAAACATGATGTTAGAACAAGAATACAAGCAAGCATGCATAAGTCTGGAGTTCCACTCAAAGTCCGAATACAAAAGTCATTCGGCACTGGGATTCAAGGCCATTCGGTACTAGGGTCTTATGTTCATTCGGCGATGATATCTAAAGTTCATTCGGCACTTATGACGAAGGTTCATTCGGCGATGATGTCTAAAGTTGATTCGGCACTTATGACGAAAGTTCATTCGACACTGATGTCTCAAGTTCATTCGGCATTTGAAATCTTTCATATGTATTCGGCAATCAAACCCATTCGGCAAAAAAAGGATGTACCTGATTCGGAAGAAGCTTGGTTCGGCAGAAGATTTGGTTCGGTGGTCAGTTGATTCGGCTCTCTGGTTCGGTAAGGAAAAAACTAAGGGGGCGTAGCTCTATATATAGGCGCGCTCAGATCTGCCGGACCAACTGGTCCGGCCCACCGGACCAACATATACCGGACCAACAAAATACCGAATGAAATTATCCATACCGGACCAACCAAAAACCGAATGAAGCTGTCTCCACCAGCGAAAACCAGAAACAGGGGGCATGTAAAGCACCTCACTTAGATAAGTACCGAACTCTAGGACCTACTAATAAAGTAGAGAATATAATAACAATGAATGAGTCGTAAATCTCTCACGAACGTGGGTTAATCATTTACACGTGTACGCAACCACGAACGGTCCATAGGCACGCTCTGAATGGCTATTAACCCTATCGTCGTGAGAATTTGCACTTTGACATCCTTTTTAAGCTCATCGATTAAATGGATATTTGATTCTTATGAAATGGCTAAGCTACTTACACATGTACGGGGTCGCGAACGATCCCTAGGCATGCTCTGAGCTAGCGATAAACCACCTTGACAAACGATCCAGGGACCCACTCTAACGTGAACCTGACATCGATAATGCTAAACCCCCTTCGGGGCACACCCTCTCGCCCCGAACGGCACGATTCGCTCTATCTCAAAAATTTCGATCCCGAGCGATCGTTATTTGAAATCACACTAAAACTGTAAATTCCTTTGCAGGACATCAACAGAATACGAACATCCAGCCCATGGCATTACAAAACAAGCCTTCCTACCGCAGGGAAACAAAGCGCGACATATGCAAGCACGTGCCCCACTTTGGGGGGCAAATGTTGGGCGAATTCTCACCCAGAAGATCTCGAGACCAAGGAATCACAGTTTCACCCGGGCTCACAACCCCCACTACGTTCGACAAACACAAGGCTCAATGCAAGCATAGAAGTCCATCCGGCGTTCGCAATATACAAGCTCATTCGGCATTCCCATTCGGCCACCGGACCAAACACATCTCCATCAAGGCCAAACCAAACCCATTCCCATCATGGCCGAACCAATCATACTACCGATCCACACATCCCCCACTACTACCGGACGAGGCCATTGCCGGTCCAAAGCCCACACCATCTAACACCGAACCACACTCACTACCGGTCTACACCTACCACCGGTCCACACCTACCACCGGTCTAGACCTACCACCGGTCCAAGCTCCATGCCGAATGAGGCCTCGCCGAACCAGATAACTACCAGGCCAGATTGCTTCAGCCCGGGCCCACCAGTAGCTATATACATTCAGGACCCCTGCCCCCAGCCTCACTCTATAAATAGAGGAGCAGGGGTACAACAATGGCAGACAAGTTTTGAGAGCTCAAGCACGGAAGGAACTTTCAAACTACTTTCATATACTTGTACACAAAGCATTGTACTTGTAATCTGAAACAAAGAAGATAATAACATATAAAGTGGACGTAGGCACGTTCTGGCCGAACCACTATAAATCTGCGTGTCTTTTACATTTCAGCCCCTGCTTTTTTCATATTTACATAACTCATCTAAATCATTAAGAATCACAAAAAATCAACTAAATCACACAACTTGGAGGTGTTTGCCCATTTTTTGCGCAAACAATATTATTTGAAATTGTCCCAATAATACCCATGGGCTTTAATATAGTCATGAAGTTATTTAAAAGCTCGAGTCATATGTCCATGGGTAATATAAGCAAGTCATATAAACGCGTAATGGACCGCCACTTGATCATTAATGGGCAAAATAGACAATTCACATATATCACAATGCTTTGTTCATATATCATTGGGCATAATAGTCATTATGCAAAGTAAATTTTAATTTAGACAAGGCCTTAAATGGCTTTGTTTAAATCGTTAATATGCAGGTCCAAATTCAAGTCCAAGTCCAAAAATAAGTCATATGCACATCCATTATTCAATATTAGTCAAAGATACACATTAGAGGGAACTGTGCCATGCAATGTTTATTGTTCAAGTCCTTATATGCAAAAAGTAACAAGAATTATAAATCGTCTACAAAAATCCCTAATTTAATTCAAGGTTTGCAACTTATAATTTGAGAAGTTGGAAAGAAGTGATTTGCCCCTCTCTAAGTGGTGGAGGGGATCTGTATATAGAGATAATGGTAGGCAGGATGGCTGCCATGTGTCCACCCAGCTAAATATTTGCCATTTCTTCATATTGCTGATCTTTGACATCCTCTTTGTATTGTTGATACTCGACATCCTCTTTATATTGTTGATATTCGATATCCTCTTTGTATTTTTGATATTTGACATCCTCTTCATATTGTTGACATTGGTCATCCCTCACCGCTTGTGAAAACTTGAATCCCTTTGTTAGTGTCAAAGCTCATAATTCCTATTGAAACTCAATATCATTGGTTGTTTGTAGATTCTTTACAATAGTTAGTGTTGTAAAGGCTCGATAACTGTTATTATGCCAAAGGAATATTTTCCATATAAAGTCGATATTCCTAGTTTGCGGTTAGATCTTCGACATCACTCGTGGCACAACATCCTTCCTTAGTTAGATATTCTACAACATTTCTGTGTTATAGAGGTTCGACAACTCCCGTTATCTTTTGGGCTTGATAGCACTGCTGCAGACGCTCTATATCCCTTGTTCTTCTAGGTCTGTTGTAGCTCGATATCTATAAGCATTTATTGATTCAAAACCTTTATCACCTTATAGGCTCCATACCATAATTCATTATGAATACCCAACATTAATTAATGTTAATTAAATACTCGACAACTCTTCATGTTGTAGAAGTTCGTTACTCCTTTAGTGACTTGCTACCTTTTCTCAGCTTGATAACTATTTGAAGTTCGACATTTTTTTACTGTTAGATATTTGACATCTCCTTATGATTACTTAAGGTTTGCTATCCTCCTTTGTTTTATATGATCGACAACCCTTATGGTTGTTGTGGTTCGACACCGTCTCCTTTAGTTATAGAGATTCAGCAACTTTTCTTTGCTAAACCTGACAACCCTTGTAATTTGATATCTCTAATTATTCCTTAATTCTTTTATGTCATGTAACTCCTGAATAGGAGCTCGATAATTATCTTCATGTTAGATACTCGATAACCCTTGCTTTCATATCTTCTTATGCTTCCCTTTCTCTTGGCTTCTCAAGTATATTTGACAGTTGAAAAATACGGGGATAATAGGATTCATTAACAACTCCCCCATGGATAGGTTGCTCAACTAGAATAGCTACAAGCATATTTAAATCATATATTTATATATGCTTTCTCAATATGTTCTTAGTTCACAATCTACCTCTGATACCAAGTGTAACAATCCGACCTTTTGATCCTGTATCCAACGCACGAACCGACATCGATAAACCCAGCATCCAAAAGATGAATCATTGGGATTGAGATAAAATAAGCATACACAGACATAGGTAGATATCAAATATTAGATGTAGTTCTAACTAACGCCATCTTATAACTGTTTTTAGAATTTCATAATGAAAGTAAATAAAATATAATACATAAATAAATTCCATAGTCACATCACCATAATATTGTCTACAATGTCAAATACATATGTCTGAATAATACAAGTGTTAACACCAAAATTTGTCACTACCACCCTTGAATAGAATTGTGTAGAGAGATTAATAATGAAAGTAAATTAAAATAGAGGAATATCGCAGTAGAATGCAAAAACAAGAACAAAACAAGAACATCTGGTTTATAGTGGTTCGGAGTAACTGCCTACGTCTACTTTGAATGTGATCTTTATTTCTTTTCCAATCACTTGAGTATAGATACAATCTGTAAATAAACAATTCGAATACAAATTTGAATAGGAAAGAAATAGTACCCAAAATGGTAGAGTCTCCATGGAATTCCCCAAAAAATGCCCCTTTAACTGGACCCCCGCCCCTCTATTTATAGACGAAGATAGGTTGGGTTCCCTATGCAGGCCCATGACCAAGATACTTCGGCCCACAATTGACAACTCTTGTGCACCGATCCAAGCATACCGACCCTCTATGATCGACCCAATAGTCGCCGAGCCACTCTGGCCGAACCATCACTGCCTAGATAGGGTTCCCATGTGGATGACTTGAAGCTAACTCTCAAGTGACTCGAAGCAAGTAGCGATGTGACCCAAAGCAAAGTAACATCGTACGCTTCACTTCTCGCAGACCAAATAGCCCGTTAACCCCCTTAGGATGCACCAACCCAATTATGCCGAACCGGGGCGACCGAGCCCAAGACACCTATCCACTTATGCTGATCCAGGGTATTCGAGCCCAAGACAACGTTCCACTTATGCCAAACCGGGGAGTCTGATCCCATGACACCGATCCACTTATGCCAAGCCGGGGCGTCCGAGTCCAAGACACCGATCCACCTAAGCCGACCCACCATTACTTAATTACCTCAACTGAGCCACCTATGCCGAACCATACATGTCGAACCATCTATGTATGCCAAACTATATACGTCAATCCTTCTAAGGCCGATCTACCAGGCCGACCCAATATGGTCGACCCACATATGCCGAACCATATATGTAGGCCGAACCATTCACGCACCAAACCAATCAAGTTACACTAAGCTCTTACACTTCCATATCTCTGTTGGTTTGAATTCCGTCTAGGCTCAACCATAGCCTCTGCAACTATCGCCTCATGGCCAGGCCAAGTAGCCGGGTAACATTTTCCATCCAAAGTGCATTGTGTGAATCAACATGACACGCTTTGAATTAGCGAGTAATCCCGACTTCCAGAGGTTGATTCATTCAGAATGATAACCGACTGTCGTTCTTCATTGGCCTTTGATGAAGCTTCTTGTTGTCCGAATGTACAAGCTTAATCTTGAAGAACCTTTCAAAATCCTGGTATAACTTTTCAAAAAGTCGGGTATATGCAACCTTTCGAAGGCTGAATCATGGTGGAGTTTCCAGATCCACGCTCCTTCACCTACCCAATAGTATCTGTCTCTTTTCCAGATTATCATCCTCAATCTTTATTATTCATTTATATACTATTTATTTATTTTTTATTTTTAACAAGAGGTAGGTCGGCATACGAAGGCCGACCCACACAGTCGGTTCACATTGTAACATCCAGTACGCTCCCTTACTGAGCCACCAAAGTAATTTGACAGGTTCTATAGGATAGTGCCCGTTCAGCTTCCCCTTCCTTGTACAAAAGCACACATTTTCCTCTCCTTCCACTTCTACTTCACTTTTCCAAGCCTTCTAACTTACTCCATGTCTCTGCTTTCTCATCATCGTGCTAAACTCACACTCCTCCTCCTCATCGAACTATCTATCCCCTTCACTCCATCATCTTCCAAATGCGCTACCTCACTCTCCTTAAGTCCAAACTCCCAAGAATCACTTTCCCAATCCTCAAATTAACGCATAGGTGAGATATTTCAAACTCATGGGTTGTTTTTTGCTAGCCGTTTACTAGGACAGATCTATGTCGGTACTTAATTTTTCATGGTAGGGAAGAGGGGAGAGAGAGGGAACGAGAGCATAGATAAAAATGGTGGTAGGTGGTGTGGAGTAGAAAAATATTTTTCTGTCTTGGAAGAGAAAGGGGGGTTCGATGTAGGAGGAGTGAAGAACCCGGTCGGTAGCCTTAGTTCGCTGGCATCTAAGGAAAATTTAGGTTGGAATATATTGGTGGTAGCCGTACGATGGAGGAGTTTTTTTTAAGGCTGGGTCGGCAATCTAAAGGGTAGTTGATCAATTGGATTTTAGTATTAGAGTGGGTCGATACCGTAAGAAGGAAAGAGTGGGTCGGTACCGAGGAAAAGTACGAGTTGGTGGTTTAAAGAGGATAGTGGGTCGGTAACGAGAGAGAGGTAGAATGTGGGTCGGTAATTTGAGAAATTTAATGGGCTGTTCGGTATGCTAGCTAATGAGATCTGGGTCGGTAATGAGAGAGTGGTTCGGTATCGAGTGTTAGAGTCGGTACTGAGCAATCGGATCAGCATTGGCTTTCTGGACCACCTTCACTTGAACACAACATATACGGGGACCATATATTGCACACCTAAGCATAAAACAACGTATAATGACCAGAATCAAAGCATATGAACCCGTAGACTTAACCCGAACTAGAAATTCTATAATTCAAGTAATTCTAAACATGACTCCAACCGAAAAAAATGATTAAAAGCCTTCACGATATATGATGCCAATCTCTGATTCCGAGACCCCTACTACCGAACATAGGACAAGCTATCGGAGACGGCAGCAATGATGGTCTCATGAAGATGATAGTTTAAAGCTCAATCATGCTTCATCGGCCTTTAGAACTTTAATTCTTTTACACTCATGCTTGAATGGTTGCATTAGTCCACACACCACATAGATGGAATTTCTTGCTGTCGTATCTAATATCTATTATTTCTCAAGTATAGTTTAAACATGTATATATTCACACCAATCGCTCTTTGGAGATGTCCAAAAAATAAAGTTCCACAACTATTTCTGACAAGCCTGAGCCAAGTTCTCAGCAGGAGGTAGTGGGGACTCTGGACCCATCGTCAGCCTCATATCTAGCATCTTAGATCCACCTATCGCAGTTATAGGCCCGACTCATGACGCTGTAAATGGATCGTCATCCTGGATGACCCTATCGGCTCTCAAGCCTCGAAAATCAGTGAATCTTCTCTCCATCGATTATGTTCCATCCACGGAATTCCCTTCGAAGACGTTCTTGTCCCTTCGGCACAAGGTTGGCCTCACTTGCCCCCAGCCGGATATACTGTGCGCAACAAATTTATGTGCTGGGCCAGAAGTGTGCCACCTTTTAATTCATTCATCTGCGAAATGTTGCAGTATATAAGGATTGCTCTAACACAACTACACCCTAATAGACATGCATTTATTCACGGTACATGCTTTATTTTCATGAGCGTCTTACTCAGACCTCCAATCCCCAAGGATATTCATTATATTTACCGCTTCAAGAGGCATACCGACAGTCCATCTTACATATTCCTCGAGCCACACCCCAAATGTCAAGTCCTTATGGGTGCGTGGAGTAAATTTTCTCAGTATAAACAAGAGTGGTTCTACGTACGTTCTCCTTCCGGTTTTGCAAGAAGATGGCTAGAAGGGAGTAAGTCTCATTTTTATCCCAATCTTTGTCTTAAGGTTCGAGGTGCATCTTTTTTGAACTTCTTTCAACTTTTGTAAGTATCTGCCCACTACCCGAAGTCGTCGGGTATTCAGAGGCCGTCGAGGCCATCCGGGCTATTCCCATGGGAGATCGGGACATTAAATCCGTAATTACAGTTCGGATTACTGGAAGAGGGTTGCCGAGCTAGCCTTCCAATTGGTACCACTATAACAAGAACGGTTGCAGGAATAGGCAAAGAGTAAGCTGGACCTTCGGTTCCCCCTACTGAAGGGGCCCTTGATACAACTGAGGAAGGCAAAACTAAAGAATTCGAGGTGCCGGAGGAGACTGACGAGAATGTAAGTTCTGGGCAAGTGCCAGTAGCTGATGCACCTAACACCGACGAACCAATGCCTCCTACGAAGAAGAAAAAGAGTCTAGCTTACAAGCTGAAAAAGAAGACAGTTGGCGGAACTTCAAAGGTTACAATAACTCCAATTGAGAAGAAATCCTCTTCCCAAAAATTAGAGGGCTCCTTAATGGGCCTATCTGACCTGACCGTCCCTAACGATATGTTGAATTACGGCTTCAATAACCCCAAGGCTACGGGATTTAATTCGCCAGCGAGAAGTGATAAAGGCGTTTAGGCTTATCATCAAGGAGAGAAAACTCTAATAAGTAAAGCGAAAACACTAGTTCGTTGGGAGAAAGCACTAGGACGCACACAGACACTTACACTCCAACATGCACTTGAATTCCATGCATTGTGTGATTCCAGCTAATTTTTCCTCATTTGGCTATATGTGTAGGTGATATGGGACGTACACTTGGCATAGACTGCCTTTGCGGATCCTCCATCTTCTACCATTCTAGTCGAGATTCAGGATCAGGTAAACGGAGAGACACGGATGGCAGCGGTGATAGTGATTATCATCCCAGAGAGTCGTCATCTTCCAAAAGGAGAACTTACAGCGATTCTTTATATCCAAACGATCCTCTCCCTCACTCGGAGCATAGTAGGGAGAAGTCTACTCAAAAGGGATCCCAGTCCAAAGTTTATAGCGACCAACATTCTGGCTCTTCGAGTACTAAGCAATCTCGTGAGCCTGATAAGAAATCCATGACTCCGGGTAGGCAGATCACTCCAATCTCCACACATGATCCGTCGACAGTAGAAAAATTAGCTGTGCTCAAGGCTACATTCCCGAAGATATGTTTTGATGGATTGAAATTTCTCCCTACGATTCATCCTATCTCCGGACATGTCAAACAGAGTACCAATGCTTACAGCAATGATGTTTATTTTCAGCATGATGCATTTGTACACTTAGCAGAGAAGGTTTCAAAGGTCTGTATTGAATGCAACACGAGATCGATCGCCTCAACTCGAAGCTATTCGTGACAAAGACATCATTAAGGGCCAAAATGGAGAGCTATCCTCATACAAATCTCAGCTCGAGGCTGCCTAGAAAAATGCTAAAGAGACAGCCGAGGCAGCTAGTCGCTTAGAGGCCACTCACAACAAAGAACTTAATGAGGCAATCCAATGCAACGACGCTCTAGCTTTAGAGAAAGACTCTATCCAAAAAGAAAAGGACATTCTCGCTCGTCGGGTCAAAGATCTAGAGGAGTTGCTCTTTAAAGAGAGAGAAGAGAAAATTTTAGCGTAGAAAGAGTCATATAAAGATACTGCGATGAAATCGTCGAAACATGGCTTCTAAAGACCAAACTCGATGAGGAGCTTTCTAGGGTTGGAGTGCTAAAGAAGCAACTCACGAGGAAGGCAACAAGATGGCGCTCACAGAGGCCGACTCTCGTCTTGAGGTGGCTACCGAAGCCGACCGAGAAGAAATTAAGTGTTCATTTGACCCGCTCATCGCTGAGTACAATGCATGAGTCCTCGTGCATCATGACCTATCTTTCTTAGGCGATAGTTATCTCGAATCACTGGTCGAAGCATAGGATACTTTGATAAAAATTAAGAGAGTGGAGCTAGACATCGAAGAGATTGATGAAGAGGCTCTCGTGAGGGATGTTCTCTGAGAAAATGATCCTTCAAACTTATCCATGGCAAAAGCCCTCTTTAGAAGAGACTGCCCGTCATCGAAGGGTAAAGATGATATCGCTGGCCCATCTGGCACTAAGTCTCCAGTTCCTCCTCCCGTTCAATCGGCGGATAGTTCATCACTTGGGGCCTCCCGAGAAGCACGTCATTTATGATCGAAGAAGCTCAGACTTGGCATTCACATTTTATCTCCAATCCTTGAGGGTGATACTCTGAGGACCACTGAAAGTCAGTTGGAAGCTGGTACGTAGCTTCACCTTCTAGAGTTTAGGAAATTATTGCTTTTGGCGAGTAATGAATGTGTTCTAACATTTTTTTTCCTCATGAATTCATATAGGTCACTCTGGACTTGAACCGATTCCAAGAAGCAATGTCGCCACGGAGCGGGAAAAGAAAAAGGCTAAGGCACCTCACACCAGAGAAAACCCCAGTCCCGATGCACAAGTGATCGGGGCGCTATATGAGGATAAACTTGAAGATCCCTCATTTGACGATGAACACAACGAAGTCAAAATCACCGGCGCTTCAGAGCACACTTCCAAGCTCAACATGAAAGGGAAAATCAAGGAGGAGGAGAATAAGAAAACCAAAGTTAAGATAGAATCTCAGGTGGTTGAACTCGACGATCCCTTAAATAGGCCCTTCAAGGTCATTCACCCTAGTGGAACCACACCTTTGGAAATTCCTCCGCCTCCCTCGAGTACTTCGTCGCAGGGAAGCAAAGGATCCAAAACGAGGCGCTCGGATGAGGAAACTTCGAAGAAGCCAAAAAAGGGAAGAAAACCGAAGAAGTAACTATTGCCTTGCTACATTTTGTTCAACTTAAGTAACGTAGTACCATGCAGCTGTTTTCCTCCTCCCTTTTTTATCGTAGATAGATTTTGGCTCCGGACTTCGGAGAAGTTGTAATGAAACTTGTTTTTAGATTAGTGAATAAAATTTTGCTTCTTTGTATTTTCAGACTCTCATCTCTTAGATCATAATTTAATCCGTGATTGAAATCCAGAGTCTTATGGGTCATGTGAACTCCAGTCCGCTTTCACACGACCTGGAGACTTTTGAATTGTTTATACTCTAATCCACACTACAGGGACTTTGAGTACTCTAGTGCGCTCTCCGGGGACTTAGAGATTTTTTAAATCATTTATACTCTAGTCCGCACTCCGAGGACTCGGAGCACTCTAGTCTGCACTGCGGGGATCTAGAGATTTTTTGAATCGTTTATACTCTAGTCCGCTCTCCGGGGACTCAAAGTACTCTAGTCCACGCTCTGGGGACTTATAAATTTTTTGAATCAATTATACTCCAGTCCGCACTCCAAGGACTCATAGTACTCTAGTCCGTGCTCCGAGGACTAAGAGATTTTTTGAATTATTTATTCTCTGGCTTGCACTCCAAAGACTCAGAGTAATCTAGTCCATGCTACGGTGACTTAGAGATTTTTTGAAACATTTATACTCTAATCCGCATTCTAGGGACTCAGAGTACTCTAGTCCGCGCTTCAGGGACATAGAGATTTTTTGAATCATTTATACTCTAGTTTGCATTTCGAGGTCTTAGAGTACTCTAGTCCATGCTCCGGGGACTTAGATATTTTTTGAATCATCTATACTCTAATTCGCACTTTAGGGACTCAGATTACTTTAGTCTGTGCTCCCGGGACTTAGAGATTTGTTGAATCATTTATACTCTAGTCCACACTCCAGGGACTCAGAGTACTCTAGTCCATATTCCAGGAAATTAGAGATTTTTTGAATCATTTATAATCTAGTCCACACTTTGGAGACTCAGAGTACTCTAGTCTGTGCTTTGGGGACTTGGAGATTGTTTAAATCATTTATACTCTAGTCTGCGCTTTATGGACTTAGAGATTTTTTGAATGGTTTATTGATCGACTTTTAATTTTGTCTGTGCATTCATATGCCAGATAGAATAATGCAAGTTTACTCTACCATTAACACATGGAACATCAATAGTTCATAGAAAAACAGCTTCAAGTTTTTATTGATTATAAAAAATAGGGACAAACTGAATTGTCTTATTACATGTCGGAAACATAGAAAACCAAAAGAAACACATACTGGAAACAATGGTACTAAAATGCAAAAGAAACATAATAAGTATAATAACGGCGAAAATGTTCGCTATTTCATGCTCTGGGGAGTGTCACACCATCAACAATCGCTAGCTTGAAGGTTCCTTCTCCAACCCTCCGTTCAAGGACGTGGGATTCAAATGTGATAGGACCGGGAAAACTTGCTTCAAAACTAGATCGCCCACTTCAAAAGTTCACGGTCGAACTTTTTCGTTATAATATCAGAAAACTCGGTGCCAATATGCAGCCGCCTCAGATCAGCTTCTTCACGTTTCTCATCGACAAAGTCCAACGACTCCAGTAAAAGATCTCAATTCGTCCTAGGATCATATTGAGTTACCAGGTGATAGGGTACTTCAAATTCCACATGTATAACAGCTTCAGTGCCATATTCGAAGGCGAAAGGAGTGTGGCCAGTTGCATACTTGTACGTGGTTTTGTAGGCCCAGAGTGTTGTTGGAAGCTCATCCACCCACTTGTCTCTAGCCTTCTCTAAACGTTTTTTCAAGATAGACTTGATTATCTTATTTATGGCTTCAACTTGCCCATTCGCTTTAGGGTGAGCGACGGTTGCAAACCTTTTCTCAATGCAATATTTTTGGTAGAATTCCTTGAATTTTGTACTCTGAAATTGAGTTCTGTTGTCAGTAATGATAGTCTGTAGGAGGCCGAAGCATCATATATTGTTGTGCACAAAAAAATTAATGACCTTTTTGGTGGTGACCGTAGCTAATGGCTTCGCTTTTGCCTACTTGGTGAAGTAATCGACCGCAACGATTGTGTATTTCGCACCACCTTTAGGGATTGGCAAGGAATCGATTATATCAATCCCCCCATGTTGCAAACGGCCATGGACTAACCATTTTCATGAGTTCCATCGGTGGTTCTCTCGAGATCTTTGCATACTTTGACATTTGTCGCATCTCCTTACATAGTCTGCGTTGTTCCAATTCACGGTTAGCCAATAGTATCCATAGCCGAGGATCTTCTTGGCTAGCGTCTGCCCCCCAGTATGGTCGCTACATTCTCCTTCATGGACTTCTCTTAAGACCCACTTTATCTCATCGTGGGCGATGAACCTAAGTAAGGGAACGGAGAATCCCTTCCGATACAATATTCCACACTGCATTATATACCATGAGGCCTTGCGAATGACTTATCCTCTCTCGTTCTTTCCCTCGAGCAAGGTTCCATGTAGCAAGTATTCTTTAAATGGGGTCATTCATGACTCCCTTTCAGTTTTCGTCCATAACACAAGATCTACTTCCAACTTGTTTATACTTGGGGCATGTAAGGTTTTAACGGTAACCATGACCATCCGTTGTGCATCACCAGTGCTTACGAATTTCACCAATGAGTCGGCTTCCCCATTTTGTTCATGCGGAATGTGCGAAATATCGTAGTATTCAAGGTCCGCCAACAATTCTTGAACCCGAGCGAGGTATGGGGCAAGCCTTTGTCCCTTTGCCTGATAGTCTCCTGTACTTGGTACGCCACCAACTGTGAGCCTCAAAAGATTTCAATAGATTTCACTCCAAGTTCTTTGGTAAGCTTCAAGCTCGCAATCAATGCTTCATACTCAGTTTTGTTGTTCGTAGTGGGGAAATCAAGTTTTAAAGCATAACAAATCGATCGGTTCTCATGAGTTACAAGAATAACACTAGTCCTAGAACAATGGTCGTTCCATCGGTATATAGCTTCCATCGAGCAGCGGGAACTACATCACTACCACTTGGCTCGTCTAATATGGTGAACTCTGTATTGAAATCTGCCAGTGCTTACCCTTTGATTGCCCCCTATGGAAGGTAACTGATATCAAACTGACTCAGCTCAATGTTCCATTTGAGTAGCCTTCCAGAAGTCTTTAGTCATTAGAGCACCTGCTGCAGAGGTGTATCGATATAAATACTGACAAGATGTGCCTGGAAATACGAACGGAGCTTGCATGATGAGATCACCAAGCAGTAGGCTAGCTTCTCAATCTTAGGATAATTTCTTTCTGCCCTCGTTAAAAACTTACTAACATGGTACACTGGCTTTTCGATTTGGTCCTCTTCACGAATCAAAGCTACACAAATGGCATGATGGGATACAGCCAAGTAAACATACAACTCCTCATGATCTACAGGCTTAGACAGAACCGGAGGCCTCTCCAAGTGTCTCACCAGAGCTTGGAATGCGTCCTCACAGTTCGGCATCCATTCAAAATTTCTTTTCCCATTCCTTATCATATCAAAGAAATGAATACACTCTTCAGTTGCTCTGGATATAAATTGACTCAATGCGGTGATTTTCCCATTCAGGCTTTGCACTTGTTTTATAGTTCTGGGGCTTGTATGTTTCGAATAGCTTGAATCTTTTCTGGGTTGGCTCCGATTCCTCGTGCATTGACAATAAAACCCAAAAACTTCCCAAATGCAGCGCCAAAGGAACATTTCAGTGGATTAATTTTCATTCCGTAAAATCTAAGTATATCAAACATCTATGCTAAGTCTCGAATGTGGTCGTTTGATTGTTGTGACTTCACGAGCATATCATCCACATAAACTTCCATAGTTCTACCAATCTAGTCTTTAAACATCTGATTCACCAAACGTTGATAAGTTGCCCTGCGTTCTTCAACTCGAAAGGCATCACCACATAACAGTATAGTCCAACGTTCGTGATAAAACTGGTATGTTCTTAGTCCGGAATGTGCATCGGTATCTGATTATATCCTGACTATGCATCTATAAATGACAATAATTCATGTCCTACCGTCGAGTCGACCAGCTAATCAATTCTGGGCAAAGAAAAGCTATCCTTAGGGCACGCCTTGTTCAGGTCCGAGTAATCAATATAGGTCCTCGACTTCCCATTTACCCTCCTTATCAGTACGGGATTAGATATCCATTCAGGATAGAGGGCTTCATGGACGAACCCATTGGCTTTGAGTTTGTCCACCTCCTCTCTGAAAGCAGCGGACCTTTCCTGGGTCCAAGCCTCTCCTCTTTTGTTTCACTGGCACATACTTTGGGTCAACTTTCAACATATGATTAGTGATGGCGGGAGAAATCCCATACATATCAGAATGGGTCCAAGCGAAAACATCTAAATTGGCTCGAAGGAAATCAGTAAGATCCCTAGTCATTGAAGGATTGAGCTGTGATATAATCTTAAGCACCAATGATGGGTCATCGTGGCCGACTGGTACGTTGATCGTCAGTTCTACCGGTGTCGCTTGGGCCTCCTTGAGTTCTTCATCGTCATCTATCGGATCTATATCTTTATAGATCCGACTGCATTGCCCAAGCCAAGGCTCGAGCATTACTTGTCAATTTTCAGCAACATGGATGCAGACAGAATTGCCCACACCTTTTCCCTTCTCTCTTCGCTGGGACTTACTCAACTCATCCACATAACAAGCACGACCAGTCGCTTGATCGCCATGCACTACACCAACCCCTCTACCCGTTGGAAATTTCAAAGTCAAACACCATGTGGCCAAAGCTGTCCTAAACTTCGCCAGGGCCAGTCGTCCTAGAAAAATGTCATATGGGGAATCAACGTCCAAAACATTAAACGGTAGGATTTTGCACCCTCTTGCATTCATCTTCTCTTAATTCAACTGGCAATTCAACAAAACATATTACATTAGTAGCCGCACCATTAAAGCCCTGAATGCGGGCTTTTGATGGTTTCAGATCCTTCGCCTCCGTCTTCATTTGGTCGTAATCTTTTTTGAAGATAATATTAACAGAACTCCCATAATCAATCAGTATCCTTCTCACAAGCATTGGTCTAATCTAGCTGAGATAACCATCGGGTCAATGGTAGGTGCCTCCACCTGATCGGCATCCCTGCTCTTGAATATTATATCATCAGCCATCATTCGCTACTTCTTCGCTGAAGTCCCATCTTCTGTGTTCGAGCAGCATTCGAAACCCACATCCTTCAAGGAACTAGCATAGCGCGCCATTTCTTGCCAACTCTTGTCTATCGAATGAGATCCACAGACTATCGTGTTTATGACCAGCCTTCCTCCGGTTCGAGCGGACTCATTCGGTCGATGTAAACCTTGCCCATGAATGGGGTCAGATGTCCCCTGTCCGCTTTCCTATGGATTCTTGACAAACTATTGTAATTTCTTCTAGCGAATCAGCTTTTCTATAGCATCATGGAGGTGTCTACACTCTTCGTATTGTGCCCATAGGTCTCATGAAACCGACAATACTTTCCAGTCTGCTTTTGTTCTTCAGTGGATTCCTTTGGGTGCGGATTTTGGTATTGGAATATATTACAAGTTGATAGATAAATATTCTCCAAAGATGTATTCAGAGGAGTATATTCGCTTTAGGTTGGGATTCTTGGTTTCCACTTTCCTGCCGCCGTCTTTCGTTCGGAATTTCCTCCTCCAAATCCTTTAGTCTGCTTCGGCTTACTTTGAACATTGACTTGACCTTGTCAGAGTTCTCGCCAGATTGCTTTACTGCAATGTTGCTTTGCACCACTTTCTTGTTGGGCCCTGGCGCACTGCTTTATCTTGACCACTTGGCCTCTTCCCTCCACATAAATTGATTTGCCTTTGAATAAAAGCATTCCAGGGTAGTCGATGGTTTGCCTGCCAGCCAGTCACCAAACACCGAGTTCGGATCTACTCCTCGCATCACGGCCATAAGGATAGTGTGGTCATTCGGATTGCTAACTTCGATAGCAGCAACGTGAAATCTTTGCAAATAATCCTTCAACGACTCTCCCAGAGCCTGGATCACACTAGACAAGGATATCATGTCCTTTTGGTGAGTGGCATGGATCCTAAACTACTCCACAAATTTCACCGCTAACTCATCAAACCTAGAGATTGATCGCGGGGAAAGTCCGGTGAACCACATCGTAGGGATTCCAGATAGGGTTATTAGGAAGCATCTGCATTTTGTCGCATCATTTACCCTATTCGAGTCCATTATTCACTCATATCTTATTATGTGTTATCGGGGATTGGTCTTTCCTCATAAGCTGGAATAGTAGGCATGCTGAATTTTCGAGGGTATTCGGCTTGTAGGATGGTATCTGTAAACGGAGTATGACTCCTAGATATGCCCCAATCATCGTTGGTTAAGCCTTGATTCTCCCTCATCAGTTTCCTGATCATAGCTGATAATTTCGAAGTCTGGATGGGACGTGGCAAGTCGATATCCATCTTCCACGATCGTTCCAACCGGTGCCTCCTCGGTAGGCGATCATCTAAGTGCGCATCTCGAGGACCCGCTTCACCGTGACCTAGGCGAGGCGGTGGATCAGCTCCCAAACGTGCTCCAGATCCTACGTTCCCCACACCAGGTTGGGAACGACTCCCCAGGTGCGGATGAGGGGACACGGTTCCAGGTAGGGAATCTGGACCATTTCTGTTGGTTTGCTATTGGCGAGTCATCACCAATTGCTCTACTGCACCAGTTTGTGCCGTTTAGATCCTACGCTGTCTATGCCTGGGGTGTTCATTTTATAAAACAGAGTTGTCAGATGATGAGTAGGAAGTAGGGCATCCTTCAACGTTCTAACGCTGCTTCTGAGCGATTCGATTCATCAGGTTGACGTTCGTTTAAATCTGCTCATTAAGTTGTCTCCTACTTTCCACGAACTCCCTCATCAGCTCATTGAACTCTTCCCTGGTGATAACTTCTGGTTAGTTTGGGATGGTGGCTGACTCTGCACCTACATTAGCTTGCTGATTGCTGGTTTCCATTTGCTGGACGTTGGCGGTCTCGTTAGCATCCGCCTTGTGGGAGGCTGATTTGGTACATGGTCTTGCCATCTTAGAGTTATCCGTAGGAACTCTGAGTAGAATCTACGAACCATTGAGAATAAACTCATATCTCCTTCGGGGGATTTTCTCAATCCAGTAGCGACAAAGTAAATCCTAATAGCTTGAGAATGCACCTTCTCAGTGAAAGCACCAAAATGTTAGCACCAAGATTGGTCACTAACACCATTGAATAGAATTGTGTAGAGCGATTAATGAAGAAAGTAAATTAAAAAAGAGGAATATCACAGTAGAATGCAAAAAAAAACAGAAACAAGAACACCAGGTTTATAGTGGTTCGGCGTAACTACTTACGTCCACTTTGAATGTGATCCTTATTACTTTTCTAATCACTTGAGTACAGATACAATCCGTAAACAAACAACTCGAACACAAGTTTGAATAGGAAAGAAATGAGTACCAAAAATAGCAGAGTCTCCCTGGAATTCCCCAAAAAGGCCCCTTTAACTGGACCTCTACCCCTCTATTTATAGATGAAGATAGGCTGGGTTCCCTGTGCAGCCCCATGACCAAAACACTTCGACCAGCAGTTGACAACTCCTATGCACCGATCCAAGCATACCGACCCTCTATGGCCGACCCAATAGTCGTCGAGCCACTCTAGCTGAACCATTACTGCCTAGCTGGGGTTCCCTCGTGGATGATTCGAAGCTAACTCCCAAGTGACTCGAAGCAAGTAGCGATGCGATGCAAAGCAAAGATACACTGCAAGCTTCACTTCTCGTAGACCAAATAGCCCATTAACCCCCTTAGGATGCACCGACCCAATTATGCCGAACTGACGCGATCGAGCCCAAGACACCGATCCACTTATGCCGAACCGAGGCGTCCGAGCCTAAGACACCGATCCACTTATGCCGAGCCGTGGCGTCCGATCCCAAGACATGGATGCACTTATGCCGACCCACCTAAGCTGACCCACCATTACTTAATTACCTATACCGAGCTACCAATTTCGAACCCTTAGGCCGACCCATTCAGGCCAATCCACTTCGTGTTTCCTACCTCGACCAAGCCACCCATGCCGAACCATACATGCCGAACCATGTATGTATGCCGAACTATATATGTCAATCTTTCTAAGGCCGATCTACCTAGGCCGACCCAATATGGTCGACCCGCATATGCCGATCCGAACCATTCACACACCAAACCAATCAAGTTACACCGAGCTCTTACACTTTCATATCTCTTTAGGTTTGAATCCGGTCTAGGCTCAACCATAGCCTCTATAACTATCGCCTCGTAGCGGGGCCAATTAGCCGGGTAACAACAAGCATAACTTAATCCACATACATAGTCAACTGTATGCCACAACACCTATGTATATCATATACAAATATATGAATGAATCTATGATCCTGATACCATCTCATCACCAAACTACACCAACCCGGATATATACATATACATATACATATACATATACGTATACATATACATATACATATACATATACATATACATATACATATATATCTGCTACTAATAAAGAAAATTCGTTGAACTAATTTACTCGGTGTCTTTCTGAAATTCCAAAAATGCCCTTGCTTTCCGTTTACATATTTGCGCTCAAACAAAATATCAACGTATGCCATAACATAAACAGTCCATGTGCGAAGCACGGGCCCATACTAGTTCTATCTTAACTTAGTTTTGATGTTTCAAAAAACTTAAAACTTTGGTGCCCTCTTGAATATTAACATAATTATCTTAAACTTTAGTTCCCACTTGTATATATAAGGGAAAATAGAAGGGGTCAGACATAAGTATGGTGAGTGTGCCATACTCTACTCTACATATACTACAAAAATAATACTATAACATGATATGAGTCCATCGCTCTACCACTACATGTTACATTGCCACATCACACCTAACTGTTACATACATCTTACCATATCTTTTCACATCTATGCGGACTTACTTCCCTGGACTTTCCTTATGTGCTATAGGGCCGTCTATTACCCATCGTCACGTCAGTCATGTACAGTAATCATGTTGTGGCCTCATGCTCCTACAGAGTCACCTATTCTCCTTGTTCTACCTAATTGGATTCACGTTCTAGACTACCACATGCCCTATATGGTCGTTTTACCTCCAATCTTTCCTATTGCTTCGCTATAACACTTCAGGGGAGCAAATTGTCATTCCTGGATCACCTACTTGTGTCATAGGACTGCATTCGTGTCTGCAAAAGCACTTTGGGTTGTCTACCCTGCCCCCTTGATTCGTTCATGCCCACGTTCATCATCGTATCATATTTCAATGTTGCAACATCATATATAACCCCTTCAAACAACATTCAATTATCACACATATTCATTCACCTAATAATGCCATTATTTATCCCGTCACTAGTCATAGATCAGATTCCAATACAAAAGAGAAATAAGAGTCGAATCATGGATTATTTATTTGTATAGGTCCAGGTTCAACCTATGCCTAGAAATGCCCACTGGCGCACTGGTCCAACCACACGGGTGAACCAGTGTACGTATTTTTCTATTTCCTTTGATCATCTTATAATGTACCTATACCCAACATTAAGTTTATAAGTCTATTTCATCAATTCAATCTAATTTCTTCAGATTTACATGATTATATAGAAACCCAAATCCTTCCCAGTCCCCTTTAAATACGAATCTAACTTTAAATATGTGTGTGTCTACTCTACTATAGCTTACATATCATAGTTATAATGTTATAATTACATTATATGGGGTGGAAAGATCAAATCGCTCACCAAAACTTCAAAGTTGCTCCTACCATCACATTCTTCCATTTTTTGGCCTGGCTCCTTTATTTTTCTCTACAACTCCTTTTCTAGATTGTAATCTTATCTATATGGTCGTTTCGATGGTGGATTGCCAAATTTTGTTAAGAAATGAAAGAGAAATTCCATTTTGAAGTTGGACATTGCATGCTAAAATGGGTACAAGACTTACTACAATAACCCTTACTATCCATCCTGCTGCACTCCTATGCTTTGGTAGTTTGCCTCTCGATTACTTCAGGTCTTTAGCCCTCTTTGATAGCTTCGCAAAGGTGCTAGTATCGTGAATTTTCATTGAGTTTTGAGAAAGTAATTGATTTTTGGTCTTTGACACGGTAAGAAGGAGAAGAAAGGAAGAAGGAGAAGTGGTTTGGTAGTTTCTAAAAACTTAAAGGCAAGTGGAAATTTGTTTAAATGGAAGGAGGGAACAACTGTTCATTTCAAATATCAAATTTTAAACTTCACGTTTTGGCGTCTATTTAACCTGATAGCGTTTCACCTATAATTCCATTTTATGGACTCTAAATGAGCCAAACCAAGATACTACATTGGTTAAAAAACGAGATGTTTGCAATGGTGCTGGTTCCGTCTTAAATTCTAGAGTTGGAAAAATAACCATTTTGCCCCTCTTTTTTAATGAAAGAGTGACCTTTATGCCCCTTTTTATATTTAATTTATTTAATTGATTTATTAAATTAGATTAATTCTGCATTATTACATTATCAATATTTAATGAAATATTTTACCAATTTTATAGGATATTACAAGCTGTCATGCCTCTACTGCTATCACAGGTCTCATTTGTGAGCTATCATGGATCAACACATGAAGCTATTGTGCACCACAACTTCAAGCTATCGTACACCTTAACTTGGGGCTATAGTAATTCTTGACATAACGTTGTTGTAATCACTCTCAAAAACTATTATAGGTCATAATTGGGAGCTATCATAATCAAGCTCTTGGGCTATCGTAAACCATAAGTAATTGATATTTTGAATCTCACTAAGTCATCATAGGTCTCAACTTCAAACTATTGTGATTCTTATTTTGAGATATGTAGGCCTTATTTTGAAGCTATCTCGAGTCTCATTTTAAGCTATCGTAAGCCTCATTTTAAAGCTGCAACGAGTCTCATCTTAAGGCAAATGTGAATTAAGTGGAAAATATGAAATTAAATGGAAATACGATTTTTTCCTTATTAATGTAACATTTTTTGACTAATTCTTTATGCCTATTATTTTTTTATTTTTAACTTCTGCTTCTACAACATTACTTCCTATGCAATCGGATTCCAGTATTTAAACTATACAAAAGAACACTAGCTTTGAAATTAATTGAGGAACGTATTATTACAGAGTCATGCCCTTTGGACTCAAGAGTGCAGGTGCAAATTTTCAACGAGTAATTAATATAATGTTTAGAAACCAAACTAGGAGGAACATTGAAGACTACATATGACATATTGGTTAAATCAAAAGAAAAAGTCAACCATGTATAAGACTTAAATGAAATGTTCGGGATTTTGTGCAAATACAATGTTATGTTTAGTCCACAATATTATTCTTATAAAATACAATTAAGAAAGTTCCTAGGATACATAGTAAGTGCATGTGGGATAGAGGCCAATCCTGAGAAGATAAGAGCAATTGAAGATATGGTGGAACCAAAAAACCAGTAAATATGTGGTGGGTTCCAATGGGAGAGTGATTGCACTTAGTCGATTCATTTCAAGAGCAACTGATAAGTACAACTCTTTCTTGGATGTTATCAAGAATCATATAACATTTGAAAGGATGAAAGAGTGTGCAATAAGTTTGGAAAGCGAAGACATATTCTTTTACATGGCATTATCTGAGCATGCAATAAGTGTGGTATTGATAAGAGAGGATTATAGTGTGCAGTTGCAGGTGTTTTATACCAGTAAGAGATTGAAGGGTGTTGAAATCAGGTATACAATCGTGGAGAAACTTGCCTATTGTTCATTATTAACATCTCGAAAGTTGAGATCTTACTTCTAAGCACATCTGATAAAGGTTTTGACCAATTATCCATTAAAACAAGTATTAGTAAGCCGATTACTAAAGAATTTATTACAGTCATTGAATTGACTCGGATTAGGAAACTAGACTGCAAAATGTTAAAAGAATGGATTAAGAAACTTAGAAGATGCTAAGATTAGAGAATGAAGAAAATAGTTAGGTATTAAGGAACTCAAGTCAATTGATTTTGACCAAAATAAGTTAGTACCGAGCGATCCAATGATTACAATTGGGGTCATTTTGCTCTTGTGAGGCTCTATGCATGAAGTTAAAGAAATAAATAAAGAGTGAAGTGAAATTGGTCAACACATACCGATTATGATTGGTACTAAACAATTTAGAATTTCCTAATTTGAGTGTTAAGAAATATGGAAACATTGACTAGATGAAAAGCAAGGCAAGAGAAGAAAGAAAAGTATCGGTACCAACCGGTACTGGTCAGTGCCAATTGATTACGATGACGGAAAATTTGATGTTTGACTTGATCTTCTTGGTTGGGAGTTTGGGTTTGGATGTTTACTTCTTTAAATTACTATCGACTCTGATGGGAGGATTCTACCGAATCTGATAGATGATTCAGCTACAAATAGAAAGCTATCTTCAACTAAAAGGGGGACTTTTGGAACTTTGGCTCTTCTTCTTCTTTTTGTAACCTATTTGGGTAAAAACCAAGATCCACTTTTTCCAAAGAGAATTAATTGTAAATTGATCGCAAACTGAGTATTCTAGAGACAATTAATCGATAAAAATACCAAAATGAACATAAGCTAGAGATTTTGCCGAATCATTGTAAAAATATTGTGTCCTTTTCTCTATCTCTTTGGATTTCATACGTTTTCCATTTGTTTAACTTGTTTTTGATTGCCCATGGGGTGTTATGCCAATTTTTGAACAACATTGTTGGTGCTTTTATTGAGAAGGACTTGATATCAGATTTGTAAAAGATAAAGAGGTACAATGAAAGCTTTAACCAAAGGAAACCAATTAGAGAAAGGGGGAAACTAGGAGGTGCCCTCAAGTTCAAATCCACCTTTAATACTTTTGATCGTGGTGGAGATGAAGGAAATGACAACCAACACGATAACAGGATTATTTGCTTGATAAGAGGAGATAATTGATGGATTCTTTAAATGGAAGGAGAAGCAAAGAGCAGTCGAAGTAGTTGGAAATTAAGATCAGAGAAGGCCAGGAAACAAAGCAGTTGCATGAGTAAATGAAATCAAATAAGATAGACCCAATCCCCTCCCCCACCAAAAACCCCAAATGATCGGTATTGATAGACCCACAGCGATCGGTACCAACCGATATGGACAAGGGCAGGGTCATTGTGGATCTTAAGCATGGAAAAGTGCGGTCGAGAGATGGCTTCGAACCTAGGACCCATGATCAAAATGTAAAATTACAATGACATGGAAGACAGATGAAAGATCCCCGCATGAACAGGGGGTATGATGAGGCTTTGGGAAATAGGCACATGGAGCCTAAGAGATTTCAACGAAGTCAAGAAGATATAGCAGCTAAGATGATATGATATGATATGTACTTCATGATGGAGCCCCAGATTGGTGTTTTGAGGATATGAATGGAAACCGTTTCACCCCAAACATCTGATACACCAGGAATCCACTTGTTTTTAAACTACATTCCTTAAAATCATATAAAGGAAGGACAGATCCTACGGTCCATTTGATGAGATACATCTAACATATGGAATGTTGGGAGCTTCAGAGGAGGTAATGGAATGGTGCTTCCCTCCATGTTTGATTTATTTGGCTACCATGTGATTTTGCCAACTTGATAATTATCCATTGGCACATGGATCGAGTGAGTGGAAAAATTTATGAGTCAGTTGTAGTTCATATTGTTCGATTAAGAAATGTGAGGATATTTTTGAATGTGAAGAAGAGGGAGAATGAGACTTTACAAATTTACTTGACATATATAGTGCAGCTGCTGCTGCAATTTAAAAATCAAACCCGTCGATTATTCTTATAGTAGTTAGGGTTGGAGTTGCAAATGAGACGAAGTTTAAGAAGGCCTTGGGAAGGGATCAGCCAGTGGATATAGTGAATTTTTACTATCAAACTGAAAGATATTTACGTCAGAAACACGTAAAAACGGAGAATGGAGAAGGTAATGCTGTCGAAGATGGAGGACCATCCAAGGCAGAACCTGGAAAAGATAAAGGAGAAAGGAAGCTCGATTATCATTTAAAGCTTTGAAGCGACCAAAGAGGAAACCAAAGTTTGCCTCTTTTACCGACTTGACTGAAACCCTAGAGAGAAAGTATTTTGATGCTAGATTGCAGATTTAATATAGAAAATCCTCTAAGAAAGACCCCATGGAATGGGAAAGGAAATTTGGAAAGTATCATATATACTATAGGATGGATGGACATGAAACAAATGAGTGCATATACTTGAGAGATCTGATAGAGGAATAGGTTCGAAGTAATTGATTGCAATAATATGTGAGGAATTAGATAATAGTTGCATAAATCGCAGTGGTGTAGCTGAAGCAACAACCAACTATGGTGGATATATTTGGTTGCAGCCGAGGATCTGGGCAGAACATGGTTATTCTATGACCGGGATAAATTAGTATTAGATTTATTTTTTGCATTTTTTTTGCTCTGAATAAACTATAAAGGATTACTGTCGGACTACTTACACGTGCAAAAGACTTCAATCATTCTCATTGGCATGCCTTGAGTTAAATCTTGAGAATAATCCTTAATTAAACTATGTTCTTAGATTACCGCTTGATGAATTTTGATTTGAACTCTATAAATTCTCGATAGATAGATATTTAAGTACGAAATCATCTGGATACTTGACTTTGACACTGTTGTGAGATATTGATGAAACTTAGTTATCCCTTATATTTGATAGATAAAATGAAATATTATAGTTTTCATGACTAGAGAGACATAGTAATGAACTATAAAGCATAGATACTCTCACTAGAGAGTGAGTAGATGGGCATATATAGAGTAGCAAGTCCCTTCGTTGAAGAGTGAGTAGATGGACTCACTTAAAGCTTTGAGCCCTCAACCGGAGAGCTGGTGGATCGGCCCAAAATAGATTACACCTATCTAGTCTATAAGGATTAAAATTTAACCTCTAGGTATGAACACCTTTGATCCCAAATGATTTGGTTACAATTGTGATCACTGAATGATTGATGGATATTATTGCACTGATCCGGTTAGACTTCCTAATGGTGGAATGTCATGAGATATTTAAGTAATTTTCTAATCAAGGGCAATACACCACTATGATTTATGTTACACAATAGCATGATATATAATTGTTTTAGAGAATTTAATCCCAAGAGAATGCATAATGATACTGATTTATGATTGACATTTGGGCAAGGATTATAGTCCTCATCCATGGTAGTCTAGAATGACTTCTGATTTGTAGGTGGATGTAAGGGAACTAGATGATTCACCATGATTGGTCCAGTAGAAATCTGGAGGTAATTGATTATTTTCCATTCTTGAAATGTGCTCTTGATCAAAAGATGCTTTCTATCTACAAAAGCATGCTTTAGGTGTCGGTGTTTTCGAAAAATTTATCATGGTCTTGATGTTTACTTAAGTCGAAGAAACTGGACTACAAAATAATAAAAGAATGGATTAGGAAATTTAGATAATGCTTAGTTAAAAGAAAGGAGAAAAATAGCTGAGTATTGAGGAACTAAAATTGATCGGTACTAAGTGGTCCAACGATTATAATGAGACCACTTTGCTCTTGTGAAGCTTTATTCATGAAGTTGAAGAAAGGGACAAAAATTATGAAGTGTAATTGGTTGGTACTGACGGATTATTATCAGCACCAAATGATTTAGGATTTGCTGATTTTAATTCTGAGAGGTCTTAAGGCATTGACTAGATGAAAAAGCAAGGCAAAATTCGAAAGAAAGTCGATCGATACCGGTCGATTGTGATGTTGGAAAATATTTTATTTGACTCAAACTTCTTGGTTGGGATTTCAGATCTAGATGTTTAATTCTTCAAGTTGATTCTGCCAAATCTAATAATAAGACTCAGCTATAAATAGCATGCTATGTTCAACTACAAAGTGGACTTTAAATTTATCTCTTCTTCTCTTACCCTATTTGGGTGAAAATCGAGATCAACTTGATTGTAAATTGAGTATTGTGGAGAAAATTAATCAATAAAAACAATTAAGTGGACGTAGATCGAAGATTATGCCAAACCTCTATAAAACGATTGCGTCCTTCTCTTTTTCTTTTGATTTCTTATTTTTTATTTGTTTAATTTATTTTTGAAAGATTTGGGGTGCTTTACCAATTTGTTGGGCAATAATGGAATTAAGTGGGTATGATATAACATGCTTTCAAAGAGCTGAGACAAAGGGCCAAGTACTAGCTGATTTTGTAATCAAATGCACAAGGTTCATCAAAGGGTAAACAAAAAAGAAAAAGAAAATAAGCATAAATAGTAAATATTTGTGGATGTTTCCTCCTATGAACAAGATGCAGGTGTTGGATACGTGATGATAATCCTAGAAGGACTCCGCTTGCATAATGTTATGAATTTGGGTTTCTCTACAAAAAATAACTTTGCTAAATATGAATGGATGATAACTAGGTTAACCTTGACACAACATTAAAAATCCCAAGAATCAAAGTATTTAGTGATAACAATTAATGGTAAAGTAGATGAACAAGGTATATTAGGAAAAAGACTCATGTTTATCCCAATATGTGTAGAAGGTTTAATAAATATGGGCATCGTTTAAAGAATTTTATATCCATCGAATACTAAGAGAAAAGAATGCTCAAGAAGGCTTCTTAGGAAGACTAGCTAGACTCGAGGAGCTCCTAAAGTGAAAAGTCATCCCAATAGGTTTCCAATAAGACCTTAGCATACAACCAAAGTGTTAGAAAATCAAATCTATGGTTTTGATGACAACAACTATACAATGGAAATCGAATATGCATATATATATATATATATATATATTTCTATATATACAGGTACTTGCTAGAACAACATCACTAGAAAGACAAGAACAAGGCTCAAAGAATACTACAAGAGACTACAAGTCGATAGGTACAAAGAAGTAGAAGAGAAGATGCACAAAACAGACATGCATAAGTTTCAGACGTCTGGTGCACAAGCCAAACTCTGGAAAAATCCTTTGGAACGACAAACAGACTAAACCAAACATCCGGTAGTAGCGCTCAGACGTCTAAAAATCTACTATGTATAAAAAAAATATAGTATCAGACGTCTGATACAAATACCAGACTTCTGATTTCAAACTTGGATTTTAAATTTAAACTTCAATTGCTACATTCAAATTGACATCTCTGCTTCTCTTCCCTGCAACTCTTCATCATCAACAGAAGCAACTACAGAGCACTTGTTAATGGATACCTCTACTCAAGGAACCTCTCTACAACTACATATATCATCAAGATTCAAGAGAACAAATCACCTTACTTACTTACGCTCTCTAATTACATACTCTATCATATATTCTTGATCTCTAGCAATCTATACTTGTATTTCACTCTTCCAAATATTCAGTTCTTCATAGACAAAACTCTCTAGATATATATTGGAAGCATTTGTACTAATTAGTCAATATCCATGTTATAGAAAACCCATTTTACAAGAACAATTCATTGTAACCAAGCCTATTCCTCCAAGAGAATAGAGGGTTTTTGATAGTCTAATTCCCAAGGGGAGCTTTGGGACTGGACGTAGAATGGGAGGTCCGAACCAGTATAAAATCCTGGTGTGCTTATTCTATATTTACTTAGATTAATATTGCTTTTAGTTGCAGTATATATTTTGTCACATATACTTGCATATACACTACATGATCCACCTTGTAGACTTTCAATTGGTATTAGAGCAAGGTTTGATCAAAGTACAGTGGCACATTTTTGAATCACCTTAATATGGTAAGTACTTTTCAAGAAGGTCAATCCACGGCATGACCTCCACTTTTTAATGGTTTTAACTATGCATATTGGTCAACACGTATGAGAATCTTTATGTAAGCTAATGGATTAGAAATTTGGTCAGCCATTCAAAATAAATATAAAGCACCTGACACTGCTATGAACATATGGAATGATGCACAAAAAACCGCAGCCTCTAATAATTCCAAAGCTATGAATGTTTTTATTTTGTTCATTAGATATTACAAGTTACACATAAAGGCACAAACAAAGTTAAACAAACTAAGATTTCAATTTTACAAAATCAATTTTCATCATTTAAAATGAAACAAAATGAATCTAAAGTAGACATATACTCTAGATTCCAAACCATTCAACATGATTTAATGGCACTTGGAGTCAAATTCACAAATTTTGATTTAATATCTATACTCAATTCTTTAACTCCAGAGTGGGAAAGAAAAGTATTAGCTATCGAAGAAGCTAATGATCTCTCAACACTCTTAGTTGAAAAATTGATAGGAAATTTAACGTCCTATGAAGCTAATTTGCAGGAAAGAAAAGAACAAAAATCGAAGAAGAAAAACATAGCATTCCCAGCAACAAATGAAGACTCTGACTTAAACGAAGAAGAAATCGTATTTATTGCCAAAAACTACAAAAAATTCAAGAATTTTAGCAAAATGACAAGATTTCAGGAAGGAGGAAAATCAAGTTCAATGAATCAAACATTAATCAAATGCTATGAATGTGACCAATTTGGACATATGAAAAAAGATTGTCCCAAGCTCAACAATGATAAAAAGAAGAACAAATTTGAAAAATTCAAAAAGAAGAAAGCTTTCAAGTAACATAGGATGACTCGGATTCTTCATCATCATCAGACAGTGACAGCGAAAGTGACGAAGAACAAGCTAATGTATGCTTTATGGCACAAACTGATGAGGTATGTCTCGAGGTTAACCATGATGGATTATTAGAACTTAGCATGAAATTAGATGATAAATTTAGACAAATTAAAAAATTAAATGAAGAACATATTGCCAAAATAAATAGATTAGAACTTGAAGTAGGAATGTTTAAAGATGAAAAAATTTATTTTAGAAGAGGAACTAGAATTATCTCAAGAAAAAATCAAAAATAGTTTGGTTGAAAATGAACTATGGCTATTGATTTTGAAAAAACTAGACTAGAAAAAGATAACTTGTTAAAATAAGATATCAACTAGAAGAGTAATATAGAAATATTGTTGAAAATTTAGAATTAAAAGAAAAATTAGACAAAATTACAAATAATGTTTCAAAATTCAATAAAAGAAAACAAGATTTGGAAAATCTTATCAAAACTTCAAAACCATTAGGTGATAGAAATGGAATAGGATTTAAAAATATTCCTAAACAAAAAAGGAGTAATATTAAGAAATATAGTTGTATTTATCAAAAGACTAGAAGATCAGCCAAGTCTAATAAGAATACCAAAAATATATAAATTTGGATTCCTAAGACAAATAATAATTTGATTAGAAAAAAAAATATTAACAATTTTTTAGATAATGTAGTTTATATTAAAAAATATATTCATAAAGGTACCAAACCATCTTGGGTATGGCTATCTGCTCCTCCTAACGTCTAGGACCCTAACAAAATATATGGGTACCAATTAAATCATCTTTTGTTTTGCAGGTACAAAAAATAAAAAATAAGAAGAAATGGGTACTTGATAATGGATGCTCTAAGCATATGACCGGAAACTCAAAAATGTTATCAAATATAACGTACATCGATGGTGGAACGGTAACTTTTGAAGATAACTCAAAAGGATACGTCGTTGGCATTGGAGCAGTCATCAACTCTGGTATTTTTAACTCTCATATTATTACAAATTTTTTGTTAACAGAAAAGTTAAAACACAACCTACTTAGCATTAGTCAATTATGCGATAAAGGTTTTCAAATTAATTTCGAAAAAGGTAGATGTAATATTTTCGACAATAACAAACAACTTATCTTTGAGGGTTTTAGAAACAAAAATATTTATATCTTAAATATAAATATAAATCAAAATTCAAATTTGGGTTTAACCGCCGAACATGATGATCCATGGTTATGGCATAAACGATTTTGTCATATTAATTTTAAATATATTAATAAATTAGCAAAATATGTGCTAGTTAGAGGTTTACCTAAAATAAATTATAAAGTAGAAAATTTATGCGACAATTGTCAAATTGGAAAACTAATGAAAAGCCCTTTTAAATCTAAAAATAATATTTCTACAAAACAACCATTATAATTATTACATTTAGATTTATTTGGTCCAACCCAAGTACGATCTATAAATCACAACAAATATGTTTTCATAATAGTTGATGATTTTTCAAGATATACATGGACTTTATTTCTAAAACATAAAACTGACACCTTTGGAATGTTTAAAATTTTTGCTAAAAGAATTAAAACTCAAATGGATTTGAAAATTAAAAATATTCGAAGTGATTACGGTGGAGAATTCGAAAATGATATATTTAGCAATTTTTTTAATAAAAAAGGCATAAGTCATAATTTTTCTTCTCCCCACACACCTCAACAAAATGGTGTAGTATAAAGAAAAAATCGTACGTTACAAGAATGTGTGCGAACACTATTAAATAGTAGCAGTCTACCAAAACATTTTTGGACGGAAGCTTTTGCTACGGCTTGTTATGTTTTGAATCGAGTAACTATACGATTAATGACTAAATATACTTGTTTCGAAATATTTTTTGGAAGAAAACCTAAAGTTTCATATTTTAAAACTTTCGGATCAAAATGTTTTATGCTAAATACAAAAGATAATTTGGGAAAATTCGATCCGAAGGCCGATGAAGGAATCTTTGTTGGATATTCAGATCGTGGCAAGGCATATATAATTTTTAGTAAACGAAATAACATAATTGAAGAAAGTTTACATGTTTCATTTGATGAAAATTTTCTTAACCGTCAAACTAATGACGATGAAGAAATAATTCCAATAACAAATACAACAAATTCATATAATAATGAGACAATTGCACAAAATAATACTTTAGTCTCGACTTCTAGAATTCTAAAAGATAATCCAAAAGATAACATCATTGGACATCTTAACTCCAGAGTAACTTGAAATCAACTTAACTAAATAAGTCATATAGGATTTATGTCAAATTTTGAACCGAAAAATTATAAAGAATCTTCAAACGATAAATTTTGGATAATAGCTATGCAAGAAGAATTATATCAATTTGAACGTGATAATGTTTGGGAGGTAGTACCAAGACCAGAAAATCAATCGGTTATTGGAACAAAATGAGTATTTAAAAACAAAGCAGATGAAAACGGAAATATAGTTAGAAACAAAGCACGTCTAGTCGTTTAAGGTTATAATCAAGAAGAAGGTATCAACTACGATGAAACTTTTGCTCCAGTAGCAAGACTCGAGGCCATACGTACATTACTTGCTTTTTCAAATCATCACAATTTTAAAATATTTCAAATGGATGTCAAAAGTGCTTTTGTAAATGGTTCTAATAAAGAAAATGTATATGTTGAACAACCTGTTTGTTAACGAAAAATATCCCGATCCTGTTTTTAAATTATAAAAAGCCTTATATGGTTTAAAACAAGCCCCTCGTGCCTAGTACGAACGTCTTAAAAATCATTTAATTACATCTGGTTTCCAAAAAGATAAAATCGATACGACTTTATTTATTAAAGGAAAAAATAACGATATTTTAGTTGTACAAATTTACGTAGATGATATTATTTTTGGTTCAACTAACAAAAATCTTTGTAATCAATTTTTAAATATTATGAAAAATGAATTTGAAATGTCTCATATGGAGGAATTAAATTTCTTTGCAGGTTTACAAATAAAACAACTTGAAAATGATATCTTTATTTATCAAGAAAAATATTGTAACGATCTATTACGTCGCATTAAAATGGATAAAATTTCAAGCAAACCAACACCGATGAGTACTAGTGTTCACTGGAGAAAGATGATAATGGAAAAGATTTTGATGAAAAATTACATCGTAGTATGATTGGCTCCTTACTTTATTTTACGGCTAGTTGACCCGACAATATGATGAGTGCATGTCTATGTGTCCGATTTCAAGCTAAACCAAAAGAATCTCACCAAAGAGCTGTTAAACTAATCTTACGATATCTATCGAATACTAGAGATTACCATTTGTTTTACCGTAAGGGATCATCGTTTGAACTAGTTTCATTTAGTGACGTAGATTTCGGTGGATGTAAAACAGATCGTAAGAGTACTAGCGGAACGTGTCACTTTATCGGACAATCTTTAGTCTCATGCTTTAGCAAAAAGCAAAATTGTGTCTCTTTATCTACTTGCGAAGCCGAATATATTTTAGCAGCTCTAGCATGTGCACAAGTGATATACACGCAACAAACACTTACGGATTTCGGCCAAGTTATCAATAAATCACCAATATACTGCGATAACATGAGTGCAATAAATCTATCAGAAAACCCTGTAAATCACTCGCGTACTAAACATATAGATATACGACATTATTTTTTACGTGACAATGTAGAAAAAGGAATTATTACATTAGAATACGTAAATACGGAGAATCTGATAGTAGATATTTTCATAAAACCACTAAATGAACAAACATTTGTTAAACTACGATGCGATTTAAGAATATTCTTTCTTAATGATCTTCTAAACTAATACTGCATTTTCATTTATTCTATTTTTAGCTTACAATTTTTTGTCCACAAATTAAAATTGTTAAACTCCTTCACCTTAAATTCTTTAGGTGGTTGTTTTATGAAATTGCCTATGAATAACCTTTAATATCATATATAAATAACTTCTTACAAAACAAAAGGTAAAGAATATATAGATTTCATATTTTTACAATAGAAAATATAAGCATGTCTTTCAACAACTCTTATCTCTTCTTCTCAAAACCAACAACGGATAGCTCAGCGGATACACCTCATCGCCTTCCTACTCCAACACCAAATCAGAAACCGACATATAGGTGGTCCTCTTACCACACGGGATTCACTCCTGATAAAAAGAAGTCCAAACGAGTTCTATTTATCTCTCCTAATACCAATGAGAAAATCAATGAGATACATCACTACCAAAGACAATAAGTAGATTTACAATGAGAATTATATTTTGAGCAAAAGGTACTGCGCGATGACTAAGTTTTCTGGAGCAAGTAGCGATAAAATTTTGTAATTCACAAAAGAAGGATGTACATGTACCACTTCTGATTCCCTGTAATCCTTTTGATCCCTCAACCTCTTATCGTACGCCTTTGGATCCTTCACCTAGGCGATTCCCTGGTCTTCTGGGGAACCCACGAACGTGGAAATATATGCTTTACACTCAAGCCATGCAGGGATGACAAGTCTGAAGATCGTGATGCTCCATCGTCATCTAAATAAATTTAATTATTCCTATTGTATGTTTATCTACGTATACTTGTATTTTGTTTCATAAAATAATAATACTATGTTTTATTAAAATCAAATTCTCGAAAAATAAGCAACACCCTTCAAATTTAGGCTATTTTAAGACAAATGGGTCATTTCAGATGTCTGAACTTTGCCATTAGACGTCTGATACTCTTGTACCACATAATTTTTAACCATTGTGCATATATCAGACGTCTGATATAACCTTCCATACGTTTGAAAATCATCTCTGCTTCATAATAAATAGAAACCAGTCGATTTCAGACGTCTGAACTATTGACCAGACATCTGAACAAAGTCTCTGCCTCCATAAGATAAAAACTCATACCGTTTTCAGACGTCTGATATTATATCCAAACGTCGAAGAAAACTATCTATCCTACAAAAATAAAACTTCGACCTATTCCAAACGTCTGATTCTACAACCAGTCGCTTGATAATTCTCTCTGCCTTTCAAAATTTACAACTCGAGCAATCCCAGACGTCTGATTCTATTCACTATCTTCAAACTAGGTTAAATCAGACGTCTGATTCATCTTTCCAGACGTTTGAAATTCTATCGACACTCTTAAGTACCCAGATAACGTCTATTTTTTTAACTTTTCTCACTTCAGTTTCATTTCCTTTCCACTACAAAATCGATTCCTTATTTCTTAAAATTACCTTCACTTCAACCTCGCTTGAATTTAATAGCTCCTAAAACAAAAAATCCTAAGATCTCTAAGAGAAAACAAGACCAAGCAATTTCATCCAATCCCCAAGTTTGCTCTGACGATCAGATTGAACATTGGATGAATGGTGTACCGCATTCACTCAACAGATATGAGGATATTCAAAAGAAGAAACTCCATACATGTCCATTTTATAATTTGCTGAAGTTTCCAATGTATGATTTAGACGAAATGTGTGAAAGTGGTGATTTGGAAACATTGATATCCTTTGATCCCAATAACATTCAGATTGATCAGTTAGTCATATTTCTCTTCTATGCTAATTTGGATAGCACAGCAGTTTGGAACACGGACAATGAAGATAATTGGCTATGGTCTAGTGTTTATGCCAACTCAATTAGTCTTACTCCAGGGATCATAGGCCGAACTCTCGGATGTTCCGACACCGTAGAAGATTTATATAATATTTCGGATATGTGGCTGAAACCGAGAGATAATATAACACAACAAATATGGGAAGATGAAATGCCTAGATTTGCTACGACCTAAGGCGAGACTTCTCACTAAAATGATTACCAATGCTATCATTCCTCGCCTTGGTAGTTAGGAGCAAATCACGGAACTAAAGCACAAGCCCCTATATGCTATATTCAGTGGAACAAGGGTCAATTGGGAAAAATTTATATTTCATGAGCTCAATCATTTTTGGACTCGATCATGCCCATCCTTCATCTATCCTACATATATCATGAGACTTCTACGAGCTCACAACATCCCCTCATATTTATCAATTTTTGAAGAAATTTCTGTGAAATATGCATCCACCAATTTTTTCTCTCTGATGCATTTACCGAAAAATCCTCCAGATTTTATATCATTTGAAGAGTGGACGCAACATCGTCAAGACATGCAAGCTGTGCATCCACCTCAAACATAATCTGAACCATCACAAGAGGTGGAGCAACATCGCGAAAATACTCTACCTCCTCCTGCACCATTTGATTATACGTGCCAAGATGATATTTTGGAGACTCGCACTGAGACGGATCCAAATGAGAGTATTTGCGACTTAACTCTTCAAAATTAGCTTATTTTATCTCGGAACCAAAAATTATTGGCTAAGTGCATTGATAGTTTTGAAACATGTTTTGCTTCTCTCCTAGCCACAGTTGAAACGACACTTTCAAATGTATTAGTCGTTCTAAAGGAGGTTCTTCAAAGGGTTCGTGGTCCTACACCACCTTCGAAATATTGGCCATCTACAGTGCCTTTCCCTCCTCCTTCAAAACATTCCAAACTTTTTGACGACGAGAAATAACCTTCTGAACAAACTCCGACATCTTCTAAAAAACCAGCGACTTCTTCCAAGGATGAAGATAAAGGAGATGATCAAGATAAAGCCTCCACAAAAAATCCTTAGATCTCTTAGGTTTCCATCATTTTTGTATAAAAATGATACAAATGCATGAATGTAGTCGTTTAATGTGATTAATGAAATTTCCTTTTTTTTGTGTTATTTCTGTGTATATTTAGGTAATCTTACAACGATTAGTAAATACTTAATGGAATGGAAATAATGTCTACAATTTAAACAGTAATAAATCCTTTTTGATAATGCCAACGGGGGAGAAATAATAAAAATCACAATAAATGATGGAAAGCACATATTCAGTAGGAGATTCATAAAGATATATATAAGTACATTGTATAGTTGTCATCATCAAAAAGGGGAGATTGTTAGAAAATTAAATCTACAGTTTCGATGATAAAAACTATACAATGAAAATCGAATATGCATATATATTTCTATATATACGGGTACTTGCTAGAACAACATCACTAGAAAGACAAGAACAAGCCTCAAAGAACACTACAAGAGACTACAAGTCGATAGGTATCAACAAGCAACAAAAAAGATGCACAAAATAGACGTGCATAAGTTTCAGACGTCTGGGTGCAGTTTCAGACATCTGGGTGCACAAGCCATACGTCTAGAAAAGTCCTATGGAACGACAAACAGACAAAATCAGACATCTGATAATAGCACTCAGACGTCTGAAAATCTACCATGTACAAAAAATATATAGTATCAGACGTCTGATACAAATATTAGACGTCTGATTTCAAACTTGAATTTTAAATTTAAACTTCAACTACTACATTCGAATAGACATTTCTGCTTCTCTTCACTGCAACTCTTCATCATCAATAGAAGCAACTGTAGGGCACTTGTTAATGGATGCAACTACTCAAGGAACCTCTATATAACTATATATATCATCATGATTCAAGACAACAAATCACCTTACTTACTTACGCTCTCTAATTACATACATATATTTTTGATCTTTAGCAATCTATACTTGTATTTCACTCTTCCAAATATTCAGTTCTTCATAGACAAAACTCTCTAGATATATATTGGAAGCATTTGTACTAATTAGTCAATATCCTATTATAGGACACACACTTGACAAGAACAATTCATTGTAACCAAGCCTATTCCTTCGGGAGAAGCGAGGGTGTTTGATAGTCGAATTCCGAAGGGGAGCTTCGGGACTGGACGTAGGATGGGAGGTCCAAACTAGTATAAAATCATGGTGTGCTTAGTTTATATTTACTTAGATTAATATTGCTTTTAGTTGCATCATATATTTTGTCACATATACTTGCATATACACTACACAATCCACCCTATAGACTTTCACAAACATGAGGAGTCAAGTAAGAGAATTTGGTGATGACGCATTCTCAAGCTTGCTGGCAGCAAGTAATTAAAAATCAATTCGAAGAAAATAACGACCAAGGATCAATCTATGACAAACTAGTATAGGCATAAGAGGAAACACTTAGGAGGATTAGTATAGAAACAACTAGATGGCACTCATATACATAAATACATACTAGTTAACACTTCAATTGATACTACAACTCGATTATAACCATTTATGGGCTATAACATTTATAAATCATATTATAACATAAAATTATTTTTAATTTCATTTATAACTTTTATAATTTTAATTCAAAAAATTTACAAGTTTATTTATTTAGAACATTTATAAATTTAAATTAAACCAATTTTAATTTATTTATTTTTAACCTTTATGAATACAAATTTAAAATAATTTTAAATTTATTCATAACCTTTATAAAATGTAATTTTAAATTTTAAACCAATTTTATTTCATATATTATTTAAATATGCTAATTTAAATAAAACCAAGGCGCAACACATTTTTCGTTTATATTAAGGGCATACCCCATAAGCAAACCACTTTGACGAGCCAACTAAAGGCCAAGAATAGGGAGATTTTTCGTTTCATAAGAACATTTTTTAATTAAAGTGACCTTCTTCTTAGCTTTTTTAATAATAAGAGTAGAACTTTTTAAATTAAGTAGAGCATGCATTTTGTTGTCAAAGTGGTTCAAACCCATGACCTCTAAAACCTCATCTTAGAGCTCTGTACCACTAATTAGTTGAACTAGGGGTCCTTGACATAACCTTCTCTTTAGTATTGAATATCATGGAGATTGCTACAAGTTGTTCGATTGCTGATGTTAACATGACGCTAGTTCAGTTACCAATTATGGGATCAGGTGTAGAGGACAACGGGGTAAAAGGAACAAATTTCAAAAGAAATACCTTTTATTAATTATTACACTAAATCATTCATTTGTTTTATCATTAGTAATTCCGTAACACTAAATCATATTTAATATTGATATTAAGAGAGTTCTAGGTTAATAATTTTAATTTTAATTTGATTATTTTAAATTAAAACTTTATTTTTTTTCTTACTTTATTTAGTATGTGTTAAATGCGATATTTGAAAATTAGATGTTCAAGATCAATATATGTAGATGACATTAAGGATTGAAAATAAACAACAACGGGATAAGTACAATGTGTCATATTATAACTTATATAAATATATATGACCTAAATTGAATTCACACACACATAACATCTTAAATTTATAAATATTTTATTTTAGCATTTGGGAAAATAAATTGGCAATAAAAGGTGATTTTTTAAAATTTAATACATGTAAAAATAAAATTATCTTAAGTTTGAACCTTAAAATGATTTTTGTTGACTTAGTTAATTATTTTAAATAATAAATATACAATATATTTTCACGGCCAAAAACCAAAACCTTTTTTATTCGAATATATACATATATGTTTTAAAATAAATTTCTAGAATATTTTTGTGTATATTAAACTATAAGTTTACATCTTAAATTAACATTTATCTAATAATCTAACTTGATTTAAAATAATATGTATATTTATGTATAAGTTTTACAATCGAAAAAATAAGATTTTTTTTAACTCCATACAGGATCATGATGATATATGTTATAACACACACATATCTATATGTATGTATCAATTTAAACTATATATATATATATATTCAAACTATATATGTATTATAATTTAGTCTATCTTTTAAACTGGAAAAAGGTTATATATATATATACACATACGATGTGGACTATATATATTATAAAATATAATTAAAACATATTACTTAATTTATAATACATACGTACATATTGATTTATTCACTTAAGCTTGAAAGTGTAATTAGATAAAAGAATAAAAGAATAATATAAATTAAATAATAATTTACCTTAATCTAGCCGGTCGATAACATGTTGTACTACAAACAATTTCCTCTTTTTTCCTTTCTCACCCCAATATGGTTGGCAGTAGAGCTGTGGGATTTAATAAGAGGAGAATAGTTGGGTATTTGTAGTCACCAAAAGGATAAACAATATCTACATATTTTCCACAATTTTCTCCATTTATTTGAATCTTAACAAATAAAATTCAAAACAACTTTCATTCTTATTTTCATTGTAACATAGCGAACACGCACACGCACACATGTATGCAAAAAAATAACTAATTTATTAGTTATTAAAAAACTCATTTAAGCCCTTTTTTCAAGGCATCAAATAAATTATATGCTATAAAAATTAATATAACATCAATATCATTTTTCTCCATTTTAATTTTTAACATTTATAAATCTGTTTAATTTAATTAAATTTGGAAATATTATAGCAAATATTGTTGCATGACTCCTTGATGTGAACTCGACCATCGATAATTTTTAACAATAATAAAGCACACATAGATTTTTATAAAATACTATAGTGGACATGAGTTCGATTGTTTACCGATCATCAAGATGAAATCCTATTTCTAATCATTTAAGCCACACCTCAAGCAACAATATATTGTGCAAGTCGTATTGCTACTTCAAATTTAATACTGAAGTAATTAAGTTGGATAATTAATAAGTAAAATAAAATTATTAAATTTAAAAATAATAATTTAAATTTAGTAAATAATAATGTATAATTATTCATTTGTAATTTATAGTTTGTAACTTACAAATAAATTATACTATCATTCAAGCAACTTATACATCATATGGAACCATTTCCCCAAATATTCTAGTTATCACATCTCAAAAATCACTGAACAACTCCATCAAAATGGTCACATGGATCAATACATATTGCAAAAACATTCCCCATGGCTTCCTTTTCATTCAACATCACTGATGCTTCTTTCGGACTTTTGAATTTTCTTGATCTTCTTCGCAAAGCCTTATGGCTCAACAAATAATTCCTCAGCTGATCAGTCGACCTGTAGGATCAACCACCATTGAACCTTAGGTTAGTCGATTGATTGATTCTCACAAGCCGAATGGTTGATTCCCACCAAATTGACCAAATATAGGCCAAATAGCCTATTTTATTTTGGCCATATGTTGGACCACCAATCTTTCGGCTAGTTCGATTATCTAGTTAATCAGTCACCTACCTATAACCTCGGTAGACCATTTTGTGTATTTTGAGAAGATTTTTTGGTTCCCCCCTTTGTTCCCTCAACTGCTCTACTGGTATATGGTTCTCTCTTGACCATTCACTTTGATGCCCAGCTCCATGTCACCACTACACTTCACTCGCATGTCTTACTACTCGTCTTCGAGCCTTGTTATAATTTATTTGCCTTTAGGAAGAGTACCTCTTCACTATGGTAACTTAATGAATAATTTTGAGGAATTAAGCACCGACCAACAAATCATGTAATTTTAATCCCTCAACTATCATCCAAGCTATCTTCCTATCATCTAACATAGTTGCTATCGAATCAAATACAAATATAACCAATGTTAAACAGCAAATTAAACCCAACATACAAGTTACCATATTCATCACATTCATAGACTTATTGTTTCATTCAGTTATTATAAGATCCAAATATTATTGATACAGTCATCATCCAAAGATTCTGCTTTTATCTTACATCTAGCCTTAACCTTTTGCTTAATATTTAGCATGAAATAAAAGCATAAAGGTGATCATAAAGTATACTAATTCTTTCAAACTTTCCAATCATAAGATAAAAGCGCTAAGTCAAGCTGCAAATCTCCTCTTGTAGCTTTCTACTTAGAAATCCTAAATCATACAAAGTTGTGGACTTGAGTATACAGGTTTGTAGGGATTCCTCTAATTTGAATTTAAATTGTTTACTTGGATTGTTATCTTGAGATTTGAACGAGTTATGAATAAAATGAGAAAGGAAGCTAGGTTTTTGTCTTAGTGGAAGAATAGGAAAATGAATGAGAGAGTTACATTATCTAAAACTATGAAGGTGAATGTTTCTGGTTCATTTATGGTTATTCCTCTAGCTCATCTTTTCATCTATTTTTACCACATTATCTAATTTTGACAAATTTTATATATTTCCTATATGTAAACAAAATTAAAATGGAATGGATAGACCTTAGATCCTGATTCATTTATTTTCAGAATTCCACTTCTTGAGTCATTAGCTCATAAAATAAGTATCACCATTCAGTTAAATAAAACCGATAATCATCTTGTTTACTACGTTTTGAAAATCCAGGTTATTACACAAACTATCCATTTATAGCAAATGACTAAGGCTATCCATTTGCGTAAGCTAGTTAGATGAAGCCATTGAAATCTTGGCTACCTTTGGCATTTATTGCTCTTCCAAGTACACTAATGAGTCATTATTCATATTTGGCCAACTTATGCATATTGTAAGATTTTTCATATATGTTTCTATCTCCTAAAATAAGCACCTTAATGTCCATGATGCACACTATTTAGTATATCTTCGACTTTAACTGTATTCATACATCTAAGCAAAAGGGTTGAAAACTCTCATCGATATAAGATACCATCCTGCATGACAAATCAAATCGCCCTTCTCAATATTTTTCGCTTCTCATACTTTTTTGTGACAATATTGTTGGAATTTGATGCCAAATTTTGAGATGTGGAGCTAAAGGACATTGAAGCAGCAGAGCTATGGACTCATGGTCTAGAATCAATGGAGGAGAATCTGTAGCCCCAGTCATAGAAGAGAAATCACGGAGGACTAATGGTCGTTCAGCGGAGCGGGAAGACCGGACGAGAGATCTCGTCCGGTGGTAGCCATTGCTACCGCTCCAGTTGGAGCTATGGTGATAGAGATGGGACTGGACCAGATATTTGGTTCGGTGGTGGAGGCTGTTGGTTAGAAGGTTAGGGCATGGGAGTTTTATTCGGTGAAGAGGTAAAGTGTTTGATGAGGTGATTTGGGGAAGAACGAATGAAATATTTCGTTCGGTAGTTTGAGAATGTACGTCCATATTGTATGCATCGAGCCAACAGCATGCCGGTCCATATAGGAGTTTACCGAACCAAACTGATATGCCGGTCCAGTTTTTTGTTCGGGCATTGAGTGTTAGATCAGATGCAAATGCCGAACTAGATGGAAACTGAACCAAGTTGACTGAACCAAAGTGATGCTGAACCAAATATGTGCATACCAGACCAAATCATGTTGAACCAAACCTCATGGCTGCTATATAGCAGCTATCCCTTCTCATACCTTCACACTATAAATAGTGGAGCTTCTAGACAATAATGGCAACCATCCTAGAGAGCTGAAATTCTATAGAATTTTGTTTGTATTATAAATTCTTCTTATGTATAGCCTCCAACTTTGAATCAATCTTGAAACTCTATTCTTTCAGTGATAAGTAAAATATCCTCTCCCCAAGTGGACGTACACTGCCGTAGTAGAACCACTATAAATACTTGTGTTATTTATTTTTCTGCATCGCGTTGATTTGTGACTGTCTGTTCTAGTGTTTATCTCCATTTGTTTCATCTCACTACAATCATGATCCAGTTGTTTTCCACTGCGTTGGGTTTTTTATTCCCTTAGAAGGACCATCTGAAGGGATTTTCCGCAATATTATGGTATCAGAGCTGCAAGGTCTATTGAGGAGTGTTAGACGCTATGGAAGGAGATGAATCAACTCTAGTTGTTACAAGACCCTGTACTAGAGTGATAATTGAGAAATGGAAGGGGGATAAAGACTTCAAGAAGTGGAAATGGAGGATGAAGACTGTTGTAATGAGGAATAAAGTTCATCGAGTAGTGTTTTCCCCTGAGGAGTTGATGGCTGACATCTCAGTCGCGGAAAGGAAGGAGATGGCGAAATGGGCATTTACTACTTTACAACTAGCGATGGGAGAGAATGTCATCTCAGAGATAAGTAGTAAGACCACTGCTAGGGGAATTTGGACCAAGCTGGAAAATCTCTACTTGAAGAATTCTCTGACAAACCGTCTGATATTGTTGAAGACATTTTTCACCATGTGGATGAGGGAGGGTACTTAGGAACATCTTAATTTCTTTGATTATCTCGTGATAAAGATGAAGACTGTTGATTTAAAAATGGATGAGGAGCAAACGGTAATGATTATTTTGTGTTCTCTTTCGAAGCGTTACTCAGGTTTCGCTAATAGCCGTATCTTTATGTAACATCCCCCTACTTGGAAGTCCAATACTAACGGCTAAGGATGCTGCAGCCATCCAAGTTATTAATCTTCGACGACCAAATACGGTGGTGCTAGATACATTGATCAACAGATCATAAGAATATGGAAAATTTTAACAATTCAAAAACATATTTCCACATTCAAATCAAAACATTTCATGTTCATTACATAATCCCAAAACGTTAACCATGTTCAGCAAAATATAATTATTACACATACGCCAAGAGCGACATATAAAGATGCTCCCTTGGTTGGCCAGAGTATAAACTAAGGCTAATAAATCCACCTTTACACCCAAATACACAGTAGAAAAGAAAACTCTAAATAACTATCTGCCTCTTGCATTCCTCCAGAAGCTTTATTCGTCTAAGAAAAAAAACCAGAAAACCCTAAACCTCAAACTACTCAAAATCAATTGAGTACCCGAGAGTTTAAGGAGAAAACAAAAACTTCGAGTCAGGCATAAAGTCTGGCATGAATAATAGTCTATCATCTCAAACCAAATGGATATCTAGTGAGACAACGCCACTTAGTGGAAGGGGTTTTCCTCTCACTAGTATGCTAAAATCTTTATAAAACCATATGTTGTGCATCTGCATCCACATAAAAACAAAACATTATGATGACATGCAAAACAAGCAAATTAAATCTGGATTACCTCTTCCATTCATTTAGACTATCTGTCTTAATTATAGTTTCTAGGATTGCTACTAATCTAATAGTTTTCATGGGTTAACTAATAACCAGTTAAATGTTTAAGAACTCTCTCTCCAGTTACATAGTTTTCGTGGGCTTACTATGAACCTGTCTATTTGACATCTTCATTTACACATAGTTTTCATGGGCTAACTATGAACCAGTCTAACTGACCTTTCATTTACACATAGTTTTCATTGTCTAGCTATGAACCTGTCTATTTGACATCTTCATTTACACATAATTTTCATGGGCTAACTATTAACCTATTGGCCACTTTCAATATCATATAGTTTTCATGGGCTTATAGGAAACCTATCGGCCCCTGCCAATATCTTTCCTTTATATTATACTCATTTAGGATTTTATTTAATTTATATTCACTACTTGGTTAACCCAACTAGTTCTCCTATCCTTTTTTCCAAATTACAGTTATGGGTCCTTTATAAAGTGAATATGTTCATATTAGAAAAAGCAATATAACAATATGGAAATACCACTCCTGTGGGTTAATTTATCAAAGATAGGTTCCTCTTTAACCATTGCAAAAACTCTTTTAATATAGCCATGGTTTTTTATTCAGGAATATAGAGTTTCGTCCATAAAACCTTTCGATAACTTCGAAACCTAGCTTTCTACTTCATAGGGTAACCTCTTTCGAAAGATCTTAAAAACCTTAGGCTCCTGCATTATAATACTTTAAATTCAACCTTTTAGAAATATAAAAATTGATCAAAAGAAAACAATTTTACAACCCTTTCGAAAGTATCTCCTTCGAAGGCAAAGATAACCAAGCAAACATATTCAAAAGCATAGAAAACAACCTCCTACGGAACTATAAAACTTTGTTTTAGCCATAACTTTTTATAGGCATAGAATTAAGGTCTCTAACCTATTCCATCGTGTTCAAATGATGGTTTGGCTTTTTGTAGAGTGGTCACCAAGGAAAAATGGCCTTGTAGTTAAAAAGTTATGCCAATTTGAAGTTTTTAAAACAAAGTTGGAGAAAACTCTACAAAAGAGCTTTTGCAGCATTTACAACTACTACCGAGAGGTCACTTTCGGCAAGGCCGAAATGTTTCTTTGGGCAAGGCTGAAGGGTTCAATAAAAACAATGCAGAAAGGTGCAGAAATGCTGCGGAAGGTTCATGACGAAAGGCTTAGGTTCTATGACGAAAGATTCGTCAAAAACGCTGCAGAAATGCTACGGAAGATTCTATGAAGAATGATTCGTCAAAAAGCTGCAGAAATGCTGCGAAAGGTTCTATAACAAAGGATTTCTTAGGTGGAAGGTTTTAAGTGGAAGGTTTAGTGGCAGGGTTGTAAATATCTTGAAAACTACCACACATAACCTTTGTCGAATTACTATTGATTTATAACATACATTATCAATTATTTGTCAAATTTCCATTGGTTAAGGACATCTTTGCAGAAAACCTGCGACAGGTCAGAATTATTATTATAGAAATTTATTTTCAAAATAATTAATTATATTAATATTTTAATATAATTATTAAGCCTTTTTAGCTTAGAAAATTTGTAATAAACCGAAATCACTTGGAAAAAATCTCAAAAATTCATCAAAAATCTAAAATAACATTTTATTCGTTGTGTAAAAATTTCGGAGAAAAATTCATTATTTTGTTATTTTTAATAATTAAAGTCCGAAATAAATGCCTTTAACAACTTAGGAAATTCATAAAATATTCCTTTTAATTTCAAAAATTATGAAATTAAAAACCCATCTCCAAAATTACCTCTTACATAACATATCAAATCAAATTGTTTGGATGTCATTTACTAAGATTTTTATTCTAAAACCCATCATTTTAATTCCATAAAAAACCCATTTGGTTCTCCAACCTTTTTTCCCAAATTATAGTTTTAGGTCCTTTATAAAGTGGATATGTTTATATTAGAAGAAGCAATATAACAACATGGCAATGCCACTCATGTGGGTTTAATTTATCAAAGATAGATTCTTCTTTAACCATTGTAAAAAGTCCTTTAATATAACCAAGATTTTTCCTTTAAGAACATAGAGTTTTGGTCATAAAACCTTTTGATATCTTCGAAACATGGCTTACGACTTCATAGGGCAACCTCCTTTGAAAGCTCTTAAAAACGTTAGGCTCCTGCCTTATAATACTTTAAATTCAACCTTTCGAAAATATAAAAATTGATTAAAAGAAAACAATTTTACAACATCTTCGAAAGTATTTCCTTCGAAGGCAAAGAAAACTAAACAAACATATTCGAAAGCAAAGAAAACAACCTCCTTTGGAAATATAAAACTTTGTTTTAGCCATAAATTTTTACAGATGTAGAATTAAGGTCTCTAAACTATTCCATCGTGTTCAAATAATGGTTTACCTTTACGTAGAGTGGTCACAACAGAAAAATGGGCTTACGGTTAAAAAGTTATGCTTATTTGATGTTTTCAAAACAAAGTTGGAGAAAACTGCTACAGAAGAACTTCCACAGGGTTTACAGCTGCTACCGAAAGGTTGCTTTCGGCAAGGCAGAAGGGTTCACTAAAAACGCTGCAGAAAGGTGCAGAAATACTACGGAAGGTTCTATGACGAAAGGTTTAGGTTTTATAATGAAAGGTTCGTCAAAAACGCTGTAGAAAATTGCAGAATTGTCGTGGAAGTTTCTATGATGAAAAATTTAGGTTCTATGATGAAAGGTTCGTCAAAACGGCTGCAGAAAACTGCAAAAATGCCGTGGAAGGTTCTATGACGAAAGGTTTGTCAAAAAGGCTGTAGAAAACTGCCAAAATGTCGCGGAAGGTTTGATGACGAAAGGTTTAGGTTCTTGACTAAAGGTTCATTAAAAACGCTGCAGAAATGCTGCGGAAGGTTCTTTGATGAAGGGTTTCTGAGGTAGAAGGTTTTAAGTGGAAGGCTCAGCGGCAGAGTCGTAAATAACTTGAAAACCGCTACACATAATCGTTGTCGAATTCCTATTGGTTTATAACATACTTTATTAGTTCTATGTTTAATTTCTATTGATTAAAGACATATCTTTACAGAAAATCTGCTACAGATTAGAAATATTATTATAATTTTTTTTTTCAAAATAATTAATTATATTAATATAGTAATATAATTATTAAGCCTTTTTAGTTTAGAAAATTTATAATAAGCCGAAATCACTTGGAAAAAATCTCAAAAATTCATCAAAAATCTAAAATAACATTTTCTTCATTATATAAAAATTTCAAGCAGAATTCATTATTTTATTATTTTTAATAATTAAAGCTCGAAATAAATGCCTTTATCACCTTAGGAAATTCATAAAATATTCCTTTTAATTTCAAAAATTATGAAATTAAAAATCCATCTCCAAAATTACGTTTTACATAAATATCCAAAAATCAAGTCGTTTGGAGGTAGTTTACTAAGTTTTTACTCTAAAACCCATCATTTTAATTTCAGAAAAATGCCAATAAATCACCATAAATCATTATTCTATCTAAAAAATGATTATTAGATCCAAACATGATTAGAACCGCAACATGCATTCAGTTATTATCTATAAACGTACCAAAACAAGTAAAAATGAGATGATTACATTATTATTCACCTTGATTTAATTGTTGGAGTTTGAGATTTGCTTTTGGTTTAATCTTCTAACTTTCTCTCGTGGATCTTCCAAGTTTTTTAATCTCCTAAGGTGTTTTAATGGCTGGCTATATCTTCTCTTTAACGTTATTTTGATTTATGAAATGGTAGGGGAGAATAAGGGAGGTTTTAAGGGTATATGGATGTGGCTATTCCCATATTAGCTTCCTCTTATTTTCCTAACTTATAAGTTATAACCCATACTTATACATTCATTGGTTTAGTCATGGCCAAGTTAATTGACAATTAAATCTAACTCCTTAATCAACCATACTATTCTATTTAATTTTATCTAATTAAATATTCTGAATTATGTTAAATAAAAATTATGGATGTTACACTTCGCTAGGAACACATTGACAGTGGATGATGTGAAGTCGGGTTTTTTATCCGAGGGCTTGAGAGATCAGATAAAGGAGATAAGTAAAGGAGGTGGAAGTAGTAGTCATGAACTGTTTGTTGAAAGAGAAAGAGTTGCTAAGAAGAATTGACACTCTAGAGGTCATTTCAAGTCCAAGAAGCCTGGTAATAAAGCTAAGGACGGGAATTGCTTTATCTACAAGAAACCTGGTCATTAAAGAAAGGATTGTCCATATTTAAAGAAGAAGGAAGGAGATGGATCTTCATCATTTGTAGTGGAGAAGTCTGTATCTAACGATGTGTTGTCTACTACAGTGTCAGATATCTCAGACCATTGGGTGCTGGACTCGGGGGCGTCTTTTCATATGATGCCTAATAAGGATTACTTCAGTTCTTTCGTTGGACGAGTGGAAAACTCTATTCTTATGGATAATGATGCTAGCTGTAGAGCAATGCGTGAAGGTACAGTGAGGATCAGAATGTTTGATGGAGTGCTACAGACTTTGACAGGTGTCTGATATGCTTCAGGTCTTTGAAAATCATTAATTACTTTAGGACAATTGACATCATTGGGATGCAAGGTAACTAACGAGAAGAATAGTCTGAGTGCACTAGTTCTTATGAAAGGAGACATGTTCCAAAATCCGTATTTGCTGAAAGGAACCATAATTGTTAGAGAGTCGTGTGTTGGAGTAGATAGTTCTCATGCATTGGATGCCACAAAGCTTTGGCATCTCAGGTTGAGTCATATCTCAGAGAAGGGATTAGAGTTGTTGCGGCGATGGAAGATGATCAAAGGAGGAAGCTTCGACAAGATGGACTTTTTCCAAAAGGGTGTGTTAGGCAAGAAAACTAAAGTATCTTTTGGAGTTGGATTCCATAGATAGAGACGAGTACTTGAGTACGTGCATACAGATGTTTGGAGATAGGTTGCATCTCCTTCTCTTGAAGAAGAAAAGTATTTTATCTCTTTCATTGATGACTTCTCTTAAAAAGTATGAGTGTATGTAATGAAGGCCAAATCAGAGAGCTTTAAGAATTTCAAAGACTAGAAGCACTTGTTGAGAACCAATTTGGTTCTAGGTTGAAGGTGCTGAGTTCCGATAATGATGGTGAATTTGTCTCTAGGGAGTTCCTTGACTATTGTAGACAACATGACATTTGGTGACATTTCACTACACCTGATAATCTGCAATCCAATGGGGTTGCAGAAAGAATGAATAGGGCTCTGCTGGAGAAGGCTTGTTGCTTGAGATTGATGGCGGCTTCTCTAGAGGCTTTTGGGTTGAGGCACTATCACTTTAGCGCATATCATAAATCAAATTCCGTGCTCAGCCATAGATGGGAAGATTCCAGAGGAAAAGTGGAGAGGTAAAGCAGTGTATCTTGGTTACTTCCGAATTTTTGATTGTCCTGTGTACGTTCACCATACATGTGATGACAAGTTGGAGGCTAGAGCATATAAGGGCATACTAATGAGATACACCGATGGCATCAAAAGCATAGAATTTGGAACCCTGTTGATCAGAAGATTGTTCATTCCAGACATGTTAATTTTGATGAGTCTACTATGTTGAATCTGAAGGAGAAGCTACCTATCACATCAGAAGATTCTGATATGCCTAATGAAATGGATAAAGTTCCCATGTTCCAGCTAAATAGTAGAGTTCTTGTTGATGCTGTCGAGGAAAATGAAGTTGTTGAAACATCATAAGATAGTCCACATGTACATTCTAGTAGTGTTGGTGATGTGCATGAATCTAGAGGAAGTTCAATTCAAGGTGGAGCTGAAAGGAGTTTAGGTGAAGCAGTACCTACCCGGGTCAGTCGTAGGACTATTAGGCCGCCCGAAAGGTATGGTGGTTGGCAGTTTGCGAACCTTAGCCTTGGTGATCTGTGATATCCCGGAAATTTGGGCAATATAAATTTAATAATCTGTGTTATAAATTTAATTTGATTTGATAATTTTAATAACAAATTGGGAATTTGATTTAATAACCATGTTTTAATAAATATTTAAATTAGAAGATTTTATCTTTTAAAAGTAAATAAATTGTTTTCTGTTTATAATATGTACATTTGTATGTATTGTAAACTGATAAATTTTGATTTTGAATTTAGTGAATGAATTGATTTTCTAATTCTAGTTTATCTTTAGTAAATTAAAAATTTGATTTAAGAATTGGCTTTTTAAAGCAATATAATAAATAATGTTATGGTTTATATTATGACAAATCTTATTTGTTTTAAAATTTTATTTAGCTTAAAAATATGAATTTAAAATTTGATAAATATAAAAGCTAAGTTTTATTTTATATTACTTGAAATTTATATATAAGATTTCACAATGTAAATTACAAAAGATCTTAATTAGTTTATAATCTCTTTTGCAAATTTATTTGATATTGCTTAATTTGTTATTTTTTTTAAAATAAAAATTATAATACTTGAGTTCTTATGAACATAAATAGATTTTGTAAGGAATAAAATTGATGTTTTTAATTTTAATAGAATTATATATGTATTATTATATGTAACTTGATTATTAAAATTTTGATTTGATAAGTTAAATTTTAAATTTGAATTTGATGTTTTGAAATTTAAAAGAATAAATACATAATTTTTTTTGAATAAGCTTATATTTATAATTTGATTTTTTCCATTTCTTTTCAATTTAAAAAGTGATGAACTCATTTATATATACATGAGAATTGTAGAGTAAGATTTAAAAAACTTATAAACAATTTTAAATTAAAATTTGAATACTTAATTACATATGTAAGTTTATTACCATCTTAGATGACATGTGTAAAACATTAAAGTAAGCATAGTGACAAATGTTGAAAAATAAAACAAGTCTTTTAATTTTCTTTTTCTTTTATTTTTTTTAAAATCAAAAGTCTACTTGTATTAATACACTTCACTCCATTACATTTACTTTTTGCAATTCCTTTTCAAACTTAAGAAATTTTCAGATCTAAATCTGAAAATTCATATGCATGCAAAAACAGAATTCCTGTAAATAAGCTCCTTATAAACAAAATCAAAAATTGTTTGAATCTTCTTCAAAACCCAAAACTGCAACTTCAAAACTCAATTCTACAAATTCATATACCTGAGATTCATTTACAACCTCATCAAGCTAAATCAACATGCATGCATCTGGAAAATTAAATTTGCAACATCAAAGCCTTGCATCTGCAACTTCAAATCCTAATTCAAATACCTGCAACCCTCAATTCATCAACCTGAAATGCATACAAACCTGCATTTCTGTTTTGAACTTCATCAAATTTGCATGCAAACCACAAAGCTCAATACAAACCTGCAGTCTTCATTCTGTTCTAAATCAAACCAAGTTTACATTTTCCTGGAAACAAACATGCATATAGATCAGGAAGCATTGCAGAAAGTAAGATGGAAATTTCAAAAGCATTTGCAGTTTTAATAAGGCAATCTGAAGTTTTAAAGCAAATAAATCAAGAGTAAAATCTGAAGCTCTTCATAAATACTTGTGCTCTGCCCTAAAACCCAGGTGAGTAACAATTTTTATTTAATAAACATAAGTATAAGTAGTTGTTTGTTACTCTGAAGTAAATGTATGACTGAATATGGTGAAAATTTGGAATGTATGTATGTTTTTATGAATGCATGTTTGCTGTGTCTTAAGTGTTTGGACCTGAGACTAGAATGTAAGTTTAAAATCCTGATCAAGTTTAAGATCTCATGTTTAAACATTTCTATAGTTAAGCTTAAGTTTAATTTTTTTTTTAAAAATGAGAATGATGATAAAACTGCGATGACACAGGATAGAAAAAAAAATGAAACAGAGTAAATTTCTGAAATCATTATGTAAATGTTTCAGATTTATTTATTTAAGCATATAAACAAATTACTTGATCTTTAACTTAATTTTTAAAACTATAATCTAAAATTTTAGTTTGCTTTCAATAAAGTATTTCTGGTTTAACCAGGAAATAAAAATTGAATTAGTTCTATCAATCTAGGGATAGGGAGCTGCCTGAATTTCTTTTGTTGTTGGAATGATGTGTATAGTTTTTAGGAAAAATCATAGATGATGGATTAAGGCAATTAGGCAAACCTGATTTGGGTTTAAAAATTTTGAACCCTAGTTTTCTGTGTTCAAGTATTTGATCACTGCGACATAATTAAGTGATCGAGTTCTCTTTTGTTCGAGCTGGAGGTAGATGGGGTATGGAGGAGGTGATGGCCGGAGGCGAAGTCTCTCAGGTGATCGGAGTTTGGATTTGAGACAAGATTTCAGATTGCGACATTTTTGCAGATTTTCGAGCTTGAATGCTTAAAATTGATTTAGGGTTTTTATAGTTGATCTGAGAGTTGAATTGGTGTTTGGAGAGGATTTGTGACTTGCGTAGGGGATCGCGAGTGGCCGGAGGAGATGGCCGTGGGTGTGCAGGTGTACGGTGGCAATGGAGTATCAGTGGTTTAGGGAAGATGAATTACTCGTGTGTGTTACGGGTGAAATTTGTGGGTTGCTCGAAGCAGTTGGACGATGGTCTCGAAGCATAGGGGTTAGAGACTCGGTGTAGATGTTGTTTTAGCTCGGGTGGGTAAAATTGTTTCAGGTTTGAGAAAAATGAGTTGTTTTTGAATTTAAACAAATTGCAAAAATGAAAAATGATGATTCTCGAGTTACTCAAGTGATTTCGAGTTGTTCGAGATAATTTGTTGCAGTTTAGAATTTGTTTTGTTTCAAATTTTAAATTGAATTTCTAAAATACCAAGTAAAGAATTTAATTAAGTTTTAAATCTAACCTTATGTTGTGAATTTAAGTTTTGTTTTGAATCATGTCTGGAAATACACTTCTTTTAAATTTAAACTTATTTTAACTTTAAAAGAAGTTTATTGTTTAAGAATGTTTTTAAAGAATTGAAATTGAAATTAAAATTGAAATATAAAGTAATGTAAAACAAAGTTTAAATATGATTCAAATTTGGATTTGAATCTTTGGTTTAAAAATAAACTTAAGTTTTATAAATTTAAGTGTTGAAAACAAATTGAATGATAATGTGAAAATTTAAAGGGTTCTAATTTTAAAAGAAATTTGTTTTGACTTTTGTGAAATTTCTTTTATAATAAAAGTTTTATTTAACAATTAAAGGTTTTTGATTGAATTTAAACTTGTAAAGTTAAATAACAATTTAATGTTTATTTTTCATTTAATTATTAGGGTAATTAAATGAATAATTAATTAATTTAATAAATTAATGAAATAAATAATTACTTAAGGTAATTAAGGGTTAACGGTTTAGGATTAATTATTCTTTGAATAATTAACTTGTAATTAAGAATAATTAATTAAATAAAATTAGTTTTTAATTAATGATTAATAATTAATTAATCAAGTAATAATGGATTAATTAAGTTTTAATTAACACTTAATTATTTAATTAATTAGGGATTAATTAATGGGTTAATTAATGATTGATTAATTTGTAATTAATAATGATTAAAACAAATTAATTATTTTAGAAAATAATTAATGTATTGTTAATAGTTAATGAAGGTCATTAACTAAGGATTATTTAATAATTAATTAATGTGATTAATTTTAATTATTAATTAGATTAATTAATTTAAAGATAATCAATTGTGTAAGTTATTAAGTATAATTACTTATGGAAGTAATTAAGGAATTAATTACTTAGTGTAATTAATTGAGTTAATTTGATTAGTTTAAGTTTATTAATTCAGTTTAATTAATTTAAAATTAATCAATTGATGAGTTGTGAAAGATAATTACTTAATGTAATTTAATGAAGAATAATTACTTAGAGAAGTAATTAATGAGTAATTACTATATGTAATTAATTGAAGGTGATTTGTTGATAAATGTAATTTGAGTATAATTACTTTGTAAATTAATCAAGAGATTAATTGGAGACAATTAATTAAGGGTAGATAATTACTGAATGGAGTTAATCAAGGGTGATTAACATTTATAATTTAAATGAAGATTAATTACTTAAAGTAATTAATTTAATTGGAAAATGTAATTAGAAGATCATTAATTATTATAATTAATGATGTAATTAAGATTGATTAATTAAGATTAATTAATCAATAATAATAATTAAAGGTAATTAATTTATGTAATTAATTAAGGATTAATGTAATTATTATAGTTAATTAATTAATGAAGTAATTAAAGGTTAGTTACTGTATTTGGTTAAGTATAATTAATTTGAAGAAATTAATTAGTGAATAATTACTTGAATGTAATTAAGGGTTAATTAATCAGGGATGATTAATTAAAATGAATCATTGGATGATGATTAATTAAGTGATTGATAAATTATCAATAGTGATATGAGCAAGTTGATATTGGTAAAGTAATTAATTTAATTTACTTTAAATTAATTATATTTGGTATGGTTAATCATTGCTTATATGGTTGGATAGTGTTGTTTGCCTTGGTTGGTTTGAATCTCAGATATGAGATAGATGATGTTGAGTGATTTGGATGCATTGGTTGCATGGTGATGATTGATATAGATTATCTTTTTGGATAGTGATAATATGGTTTATCTGATAGGATGATAATGTTGATTATCTGTTATGGATCTGTGATTATCTATCTGTGTATATAGATAATTGAATTGTTTTAAAGCTTTAAAACAACTTGGCCTTAAAAGACACGCTTTGGATTTCGATGAGACCGGGATCGGGTTTCCATATTTGGATATCCGAAAACCACATCGATTCCAATTAACGTTAGGTCGTGAATCCAAGTGGAGCGAGTGAAGACTCGGGGTGTAAGGGCTATACGTCAGTACAACTCTGTGGGTGATTCCGTAATGAGTTTGACGGAATAGTACTTATAGATTCGAGATATAGGTTTAGAGTGCAAGGGTTATCGTCGTTAACTCTGTGGGTGATTCTATAATGAGTGTAACGAGATAATGCCTTCGGTTTCGTTCGAACCCGGAACGAACTTGTATGGATTGAACGCTTTCAGAACATCGTCAGGTGGACGATGAGCATTCTAAGAGGTGTGTCCTCTAAAGGTAATCGTAGCCTCAAGCCTCATCAACCGGGAATGGCTAAAACAGGGGAGGTGCAGCAAGGCTTCGTGGGTCGCACCCACTGGAGAGCAAGATTGATCCCTGTCTAGAGGTCCCATTTATTTCGGCTTCGTGGGCAGTTGGATGTACACCAACTGCGGGGTTGTCTTGTTCGGGACTGTCCAGTAAGGGATGGTTCCGGTCTTGTGTTGCAGGGGAGTTAGGGTGGCTCCTCGGTACGTGATCTAGGCCACGTACTGTGACGAGCGGTACCCCAGTAGCCCTGCCATTGTATGAAATCCAAAATCCAATAAGTGCCAACGGTTTTGATTGTATTACCCATTTTTGTGGCTAGTAGCTGGAATTTAATAGATGTAACAATTTCGGCTATTTCATATTTATTTGAAAACCCTAGACCCTATTATAATATCACTGGATTTCCTATCAAATGTTTTGGTTAGCGTAAGGTAAAAACTTTTCCATGTTTATGTGTGGGAAGTCTTACGTGATACCTTTTCTTTCAAAAGGTTTTTGAAATTAAGCAACTTTAACCTGTTACTCACACCAGACCCATGTCTGACCCGGAGTTTATTTTTGTTTTTCATAAACTCTTGGGTACTCAAATTTTTACGAGTAGCCAAGGGATTCAGGTTAGCTTTGACGAATTATGGAGGAGCAAATGGAGCAGGAGGCTTCTGCGTTAGATATATAGTTCCGCTGTGTGATCTGTGATTGTCTCTGAGTTGGATTATGTTGTAAATACTAGACAGGTGTTTATAACTGTCTAGTATGTGTTGTATATCTGCGTACTCTGATGGTGATTGTAAACTATGTAATATTTTATGTTATTAATATAATTTATTCGTTCCGCTGTTGAGATTCTGATGTTGTGTTCTTCTTTCTCTTCTTTCTTTTCTTCTTCTATCCCTTTCTTTCTTAATTGATGATGCGATTTCTGGGAGTAGAAAGTCGGGTCGTCACATGATCAGTTTGACTATGACCTACATGTGGTTCATGAGGAGTCGCTTGACCTTGATTTGAAGCTTTGAAGTCATATGACAGTTTAAAATGGATGTACGCTATGGAAGAGGAGTTAGAGTAGTTGAAGAAGAACAAGACTTGGCATTTAGTACCACCTTCTCAAGGAAGCCGAGCCATAGGCTGCAAGTGGGTGTTCAAGGTGAAGAATGATGGAAGATACAAGGATAGACTAGTTGCTAAAGGGTTTTCACAAAGAAAGGGATTGGAGTATGATGAGACATTCTCTCCAGTAGTGAGGCATACGTCCATCCATATTTTGCTCGCTATCGTCGCAGCTCATGACTTGGAGCTGGAGCAAATAGATGTGAAAACCGCTTTCTTGCATGAAGCAACCAGAAGGATTTGTTGTAGATGGGAAAGAAAATTGGGATTGCAAATTGAAGAAGTCGTTGTATGGACTTAAGCAGCCGTCTAGATAATGGTACAAGAGGTTTGACTTTTTTATGCTTTCACTTGATTTTGATCGTAGCATGAAAGACGCTTGTGTGTACTTAAAGCATTTAAATAATGGTAGATGAGTGTACCTACTCTTATACGTGGATGATATATTGATTGCTTCCAAGGATAAGGTTGAAATCAATAGTTTAAAGTGAAAGCTAAAAGCGAAATTCGAAATGAAAGACCTTGGATAAGCAAAGAAAATTTTGGTTTGGAAATCCAAAGGGATAGAAAGCTAGGACTTTTGAGCCTCACTCAAGAGGAGTACATTAGAAAGTAGCTTGCTCGGTTTAGCATGAAAGGTGCAAAGGCAATCAACACACCTATGCCTTTGCACATGCAGCTTTCTAGTAAAGGATCTCCGATCGTGGAAAAGGACAAGGCTTATGACGAAGGTCTCATATGCAAGTGCAGTTGGCAGCTTGATGTATGCTATTGTCTGCACTAGGCCTGACATTGCACAAACGGTTGGTTTGGTGAGTAGGTTCATAGAAAGTCCAAGAAAGATGCATTGGGAAACAGTGAACATTATCTTCAAATATCTTAGAGGAATTCTAAACAATGAACTTGTCTTTGGCAGTAGAGATAGAGATTTCAGCGTGGTTGGATTTTGTGATTCCGACTATGCCGGCGTTAGAGCTCGATGGAAGTTAACCTCCGGATATGTGTTCATCTTTAGTGGGACAACGATCAGTTAGAGAGCGAGGTTGTAAATGATTGTGGCTTTGTCTACTACAGAGGCAAAGCTTATAGCCGCGGTTGAAGCTGCTAAGGAGGCATTTTATTTAAGGTGATTGTTATGTGATTTGGGCTTCACATACGAAGGAGTGAATATGCATTGTGACAGTCAAAGTGCAAATCACTTAGCTGAAAATATGGCATTCAGGTCAAGGACGAAGCATATTGAGGTGAGAGAGTCGTTCCCTGTCTCGATGAGTGAAGGGAAGCTAGTTCGTTTTCGGAATTTTCACACAAAGAAGAATGCATCATACATGTTTACCAAGTTGTTGTCTGTTGCAAAGTTCGAGCATCGCGCGGACTTGATTTGCTTAATGAAGTGCTAGGTGCCATAGGTTGGCTGGGAGGGGGGAGGGAGAGGTTGAGATGGTTTATGGAGACGTTTGTTTTCATGGTGGAGATTGATAGGTTCTACATAAACTGGGCACTTCGAACACTTTGTTGACGGGCGGTGGCCTTGCCGAATCTTATTGGGTAAGTATTCATTGCTTGGAGCATAAAGGCATAGATGGAGTTGGACGGATTGTGGAAGTTTGGTATCATGATGGAGATTGTTGGAATTTGATACCAAATTTCGAGATGTGGGAGCTCGATGACGTTGAAGCAACAGAGCTATGGCTTCGTGGTCCGACATCGATGGAGGAGAATCTGAAGTCGCGGTCACAAAAGTGAAATCGCGGAGGACTAAAGGTCGTTCGGTGGAGTGGGAAGACTGGACGAGAGATCTCGTCCGGTGGTAGCCACTGTTGCTGCTCCAGTTGGAGCGGTGGTGAAAGAGAGGGGACCGGACCAGATATTTGATTCCGTGGTGGAGGCTGTTGGTTGGAAGGTTAGGGCATGGGAGTTTCGTTCGGTAAAGAGGTAAACTGTTTGGTGCAATGATTTGGGGAAGACCGAATGAAAATATTTCGTTTGGTGGTTTGAGAATGCCAGTCCAGATTATATGCACCGAACTAAAAACTTGCCAGTTCAGATTGGACTTTACCCAAGTGGACGTACATTGTCTCGCGGTAGTTGAACCACTATAAATACTGGTTTTTTTTTTTTGCATTGCATTGATTTGTGACTGCCTGTTCTGCTGTTTATCTTTATTTGTTTCTCTCACTACAATCACAATCCAGTTATTTTCCGTTTCATTAGGTTTTTTATTCTGTTAGATTGATTATCTGAAGGGATTTTCCCCAACAAATATTCCATTAATAAATTGTTGCTTTATAAATTCCACTATTACATATATTTTTTGATTTATGTAAAATAATATATTAATTAATACTAAAGTTTATTGAATATTTTTAATAGTAAAGATGTTCAAAAATGTAGACTTAAGGAGAGTTGAGTGAAGCATTCAAGGTTAGTAAAGATTTGCGGTGGATACCATATCATTGTGAAACGAGGAAAGGTGAAGAAAAGGCTTTGGAAAGTTGGAAACATATATCCAGAAATTCTCATTCGATACGTCAAAATTAATACGCATGCTTCGATGATATGTGTGTGTGTGTGTGTGTGTGTATATATATATATATATATATATATATTGTATAAATTGCTTATTCAGACGAACATATACATGCGTAATATAAGATAACTTGCGTGGCACGAACCTTTAAATTAGAGTTTGACTATTTGCTTTTTAAACAATTGCAGTACCTACAGCCTGTACTGCTGCTGTTCCCAGCAAATATCCGGTGCATGTTTTCTTGCTCATGAGGCAACAGTAATTTTACACCCAACCCTCTCCTTTTACTCGTTTTCCATTACTATACCCTATTTACTTTCTCTTCTTTTATCAAAAGCCCCTCCGATTATATCTCTTCTCCTATATAACCTTTGGTCGGTTCCGTCCTTACGCTGTACGGAGTTCCAAAGGAGGCTAAAAATGTTATTTAATGCTTATGGTAGCTTCATGTTTAAACGTCTTCGTATAAGACGAACAAAATATGAACCAACATGAGTTTTACATTCAAAAAGTTAAGTCTGTAAGTTATAATTATATCGGTATGTCAAATTCTTTTTAATTTACTTTTAATGTCTGAACGATTTTATTAAAGTTTGACTGCAAAAATGCTTTGCTCCTTTCCGTTTTTAATCTACTTGAAAATATAAATCACATTTTAAACAACGTTTAACATAAAATATAGTACATATATACCAACAACCAAGATATTATTCTTTCACCTTTGTACATAAAAACATAATCAAAGTTACTTTTCATGTTAAGTGCCTCATCCAAATATATCGCATAAGTTGGCATGGTCGTCTCAAGCGTAGGTGGGTCAAATTGTAGAAACAACCCCACAATTGATTAAGAAAGAAAAGCCTCTAGTCGTTTCAAATTAAAAAGTCAAAAGCTCCCCCTCCTACTTCCTTTACACACGTAAACCTTTATTTAATACATATTTAGTCGAGTTTTTCCATTGAAACTTCCTCAGTACTCTCTCTTTATAGTTTATCCTACCCTTTTCTAAATCTCTTCATATAAATATAAATCAACTTCGCTCCCTCTTCACAATCACATCACGTCTGAAATCGATCTTCTCATCATCGTAAAATGACAAAAGCTTTCGTTCATGTTATCGCAGTATTCATGCTTCTCGGTCTACTGCTCATACCAAATTCAACAATGGCCATTAGGCCTCTGTACAAAGATCTTCGAGCGTCGAATGCAATGGAGCCTGCACTAAAGATCGAACTACCAAGAGGGAGATTCGAAGAGAGACTCAGACCACTTCTTCTGAATCAGCTTCCAAGAGGGCGTAGGGTTCCACCTTCTGGGCCTGGCAAGGGCATCAATGACATCAAGACCTAATCTTTATCGACCATAGTTATCATACTTAGTGCTATATAATCATGTTCATTTTGTTGTTTTGTATCAAGTTTCATTTTTGATGGACATACATGTAAGGTTATTTTGTGTATACCTTCATATACTTGTGATTTTTTCTTGGTAGGGTTTCATTAAGTTGTAATCCATACTTGATTAGAGATAATTAATATACATTGTTTTAACTTCTTTTCTGTTCTTTTCTATGATATTCAGCAAGGTGTAATTCTGCAAACCATTTACAACAATTTTCCTTCGCAATTTTGATTGATGCACAAAAGATAATGTAATACATGATCCAATATTCAACCTTCAAAGATGCAGCAGGTATAGTTTATTGTTAATATAAAAGAGATGGGATGACAAGATTTAATAGATTGATTACGCATGATTAATTAATGATTCGGTTAATTAAAAGAAGTATTGCTCCAAATGGTGGAAGGTGAGACAAAGACTGGGAGATGTTATGTACAGTGAATAAAATCGGTAGGGACGAAAAAGTCTACAATGTGAGTTATCAAACGTTGACAAAACTAAGATCCTACTATGAATTTTCTACTTAATGTCTCTATCTGGAATATCTATAGTAGCTATAGTTAGATTTTTATTCTCTACCGCCGTTGAATTTTGAATGTGAATTATTCAAGTCGGTTACATTCGCCTTATGCTTAACTCACCAAAATCCGACTTTTACCAAACTATGAACAACGTAGTCCATTTTGTTAGAAGAAGATAACTGCATTTTGCTGTCGTTGATTCAACAATCGGACAGCTATTACTTTTGTGGAAACGTAATTAATACATCCTATTGAAAGCTGCATTTTCTAAGTTCAAATTTGAACCATTAAACCGACCACGTGTTAATTATGTTGGTGCGGGATTCCAATACGAGACCACTCAAATCGAAACCCCACAAACATAGCGGAAGATGGAATCGTGGTAAATAGTGTAAAAACAACCAATCAACAACTCAATTCCAATCTCAATCGATTCAAAAGCAATCACAATCCCAAACAAGAAATATAGAAATCAAAGTAATAATGAAAAATAAATCACACATCGATTTATAGTGGTTCTACCAACGTTGTGTTAGTGTACATCCACTTTAAGAGTGAGCTTTTATTAATACTGATGAGAAGAGTACAAGAGATTGAATACAATGATCAAATTCTAATTAGAATTGAATTTGTGGATAAAAGAATTGAAGAAAATTAGGTTTTGATAAACCCTAATTTGGTGGAGGCTGATCTCTTGCAGTTGCTTGCACGCTTATAGATCTGAAACCTGAGGCTAGCTTATATAGGAGAATAGAAACCCTAGGCAATGTTCCGAAATTGCCCCTGCGGATATCACAAAATTTTCACCAAGTCCGTGTGAGAGAAAACAAACGAAAGCCGTTTCAAATGTCTGACCAGAAGGTCAGACGTCTGGTCTAACCCACTGGAGCACATTTGCTCCAGTTCAGACGTCTGACCAAAAGGTCAGACGTCTGACCAAAAGGTCAGACGTCTGGTCTAACCTTCTGGAGCACCTTTGCTTCAGTTCAGACTTCTGACCTATTTGGTCAGACGTCTGAAAAAGTGCTCCGTAAGCACTTTTGTCCCAAATCAAACGTCTGAAAAATGGGTCAGATGTCTGAAAAAGGGTTCTGTCCCAACTTTGCCTTTTCTCTTATAACTTCCACATCCGAACTCCAATTTGCGAACCGTTTCTTCCGTTACGAAACTACTTCCGACCTCTACAAATTTACATATAGTGTCGCCAATATTTAACACTCCATCTCGATACTATATCCATCTTCAATTCCAATGGTACCATACCATCAATGACAACCGATGGCTTCAACTATCACCTCTTCTACCTTCAACCAAACATGAACGCTTTCCCCATGAGCTCCGGCACAGCCACCGCCCATTACACTCCACCAACGAGCTCAGGCAAAGCCCCCGCCCGCTAATGAAATGTTGAAAACATCCAAATCCTAAACCATCTCACCAAAGACTAGCACTTACCAAGAAGATAGAACCTCAATCTCTCACCGACACTCTTCCTCATCTACCACCAAGCTCCTCACTTAACCGTGCCACCCCGTGGCACCTAGCACTTCTCTAAGCGAATCAAGTTCGAGCAATGCTCGAACTTTCCAACCGGCAATACCTTAGTGAACATATCCGCCGCGTTGTCCTTTGTGTGCACTTTCCAAAGATATACTTGCTTATCTTCATCCATGACTACTAGAAATGACTCTCTCACCTCAATATACTTAGTCCGTGAGCTAAATGCCAAATTCTCTGCCAAGTGAATAGCACTCTAGCTATCACATCGAACATCAATACTATCATGCCCGAATCCCAAGTCACACAATAATCGTTTCAAATAGAGTGCCTCCTTTGCCGCCTCCACTGCGGCTATCAACTCCGCTTCCGTAGTGGATAAAGCAACTACGGTCTGCAATCTAGATCTTCAACTTATAGCTGTACCCCCAAGTGTGAAGACATATCCGGAAGTTGATTTTCTTCGATCCCTATCACTGGCGTAGTCCGAATCACAATAACCAACTAACTTGCAATCTATCGCCTTACTATCGCCAAAAGCAAGACCATGAGATGATGTGCCTCTAAGGTATCTCAATATAAGCTTCACAGCTTCCCAACGCGATTTCCCCGGATTAGCCATGTATCGACTAACCATCCCGACGGCATTTGCAATATCGGGCCTTGTACACACCATAGCATACATTAGACTTCCAACCGCACTAGCATATGGCACCTTTGCCATATAAGTCTTGTCTTCCTCCAAGATAGGTGATCCTTTACTCGAAAGCTTCGCTTGCAAAGGTAAAGGTGTATTTGACGCCTTTGCATTCTCCATGCTAAACCGGCAAAGCACTTTCTCTATGTACTCCTTTTGAGTTAGTTTCAACTCAAAACGCTTTCGATCCCTTACAATTTCCATGCCCAATATCCTTCTTGCTTCTCCAAGATCCTTCATCTCGAACTCCGATTTCAAACGCAGTTTTAGCTTGTTGATTTCATTCTTATCCTTCGAAGCAATGAGCATGTCGTCCACATACAAGAGTAAATACACCCAACAATCATTTTTCAACTTCTTGAAATAAACACAAGCATCTTTGATGCTTCTCTCAAAACCATTTTCAAGCATGAAATGATCAAACCTCTTGTACCATTGTCTAGGTGATTGCTTTAAACCATATAGTGATTTCTTCAACTTGCAAACCAAATTTGACTTACCATCTACAACAAAACCCTCCGGTTGCTCCATGTAGATGTCTTCATCCAAGTACCTATGCAAGAAGGCGGTTTTCACATCAAGTTGCTCCAACTCCAAGTCGTGAATAACAACAATAGCAAGTAATATCCGGATAGAAGTGTGGCGCACAACCGGCGTGAATATCTCATCATACTCCTTTCCCTTCCTTTGTGCAAACCTCTTAGCCACTAGCCTAGCTTTGTATCTTCTATCGTCCTTCACCTTGTATATCCATCTGCACCAAATAGCACGATTTCTTTTAGGAAGTGGAACCAAATCCGAAGTTTGATTCTTCAATAATGATTACATCTCTTCCTCCATGGCATAAATCCATTTCGAGCTATCACTCGGTTTCATGACATCATCAAGGTCCATCGGCTCATCTTGGACAACATGAAGAGCATATTCCAAATTATCACAAAAGCTAAGATAGTTCCAATCACCATATCTTTCGGGTGGCCTTATAGTACGACGACCAACCCGAGTAGCAATACCATCACCTAAACTCCCTTCGGCTCCACCTTGAACCGAATCTTCTCTAGAATCATGTACATCACCAACACTACTAGAGGCACCCTGTGGACTATGTCATGTAACATCAACCGCTACTTCCTCACAAGCATCTCCTACTACTCTACTCTCTCTATTCCTTGGACAAAATGTGGAAATAATTTCCTTATCCTTTGATTCATCATGAACCAAATCCGGAACATCCGATGAGCTCATATTCTCCTTAAACATCGCCGACTCATCAAAATTAACATGACGAGAATTCACCACCTTCTTCATTTCTGGATTCCAAATCCGATAGCCTTTTATACCGTCTGTATAGCCAAGCAAAATTCCCTTGAAAGCTCTTGGTTCAAGCTTATCATTTCCCGGATCATGCACATAACCAGACTGCCAAACACACGAAGATAACTCAAGTCAATGCTCTTTCCCTTCCACACTTCCTCCATAATTTTGTTACCAATAGCTGAGCATGGAATTCGATTAATAATATGCACTGCGGTTGATAAAGCTTCAGCCCAAAATCCCTTTGCCAAACCCGATGTCAATCTCCAGCATCGAGCTTTCTCAAGTAGCGTACGATTCGTCCTCTCCACAACACCATTCGACTGCGGATCTCCAGGTGTAGTAAAATGCCTCCGAATACCATGATGCTTGCAATACCCCAGAAACTCTCCGAAAACATACTCTTCGCCATTGTTAGACCTAAGGACTTTCAAAGACTTCCCACTCTCATTTGCAACAAGAGCCTTCTATGCTTTGAACTTTGCAAATGCCTCCGACTTGGCCTTCATTACATAAACCCAAAATTTTCGAGAAAAGTCATCTATAAAAGAAATATAATAGCGAGCTCCACCTAAAGAAGCTAGAGGTGCCGGTCCCCAAACATCCATGTGAACGTACTGAAGAACCCTTCTCGAATCATGCTTTCCCTCACCGAATGAAACTTTAATTTTCTTCTCCATGATGCATTCTTCGCAGAACTCTAACTTGTTGAAACTTTCTCCATCGATCATCTCTCTCTTCCGAAGAACATCTAAACTCCTCTCCGAGACATGACCCAACCTCAAATGTCACAGCCTAGTCGCATCCAAGCCACGAGAACTATCAACTCCTATACAAGTTTCACCTTCTACAGTCACTCCTTGAAGCAAATAAATGTCATGAGTCCTTGCATCCTTTATCACCACAAGCGCACCCTTCGAAACCCGCAAGCTATCACTCTCAATAGTGATCTTACAACCTAAATAATCCAGCTGCCCCAAAGAGATAGGAGACTTCCTAAGTCCCGGAACATAGCACACATTAGTGAGAGTACGAACCACTCCGTCAAACATTCGAATTTGCATGGAACCAATACCTTTCGACTTACAAATAGCACTATTTCCCATAACAATTGAATTTCCTTCTTTGTCGATGTAAGAAGAAAAACAATTTCTATTTGGCGTCATATGATAAGACGCCCCAGAATCGAGCACCCATTCGCTACCCGAAACATCCAATGCTACCATCGACAAAACATCTACATCTCCCTCACCAATTCCACTCTCCACTGCTACCGATGAAGATGCTACTTCCTTCTTTGCCTTCTCCTTGTCCAGACACTCATTCTTCCAATGACTGGGTTTGCTACAAATATAGCACTTGCCTTTTCTTTCCTTCGACTTTCCTCTCCAACCAGGGTTCCTTGATTTAGAACACCCCCGGTTCTCCTTCTTCACATACCTCTCCTTCTCCACAAATAAATCATGACCACTACTACCATCACCCAACTCTTTTCATTTGATCCCACAACTTCTCGCAAAGAAGACCCGTCTTGACATCATCAAGTGTCAATGTATCCCGGCTATAGATCAAACTATTTGAGAAACCTGTATAGCGATCTGGCAACGAACACAACAATATCATTGCCTTTTGCTCTTCCTCAATCTTCAAATCTACCGCCTTCATCTTCATTAGCAAATCATCAAAAATGTTTAAGTGCGCCTTCAGCGAAGTACCTTCCTTCATCTTATAGGTGAAGAACGTTCGCAATAAGATCGAACGATTTGTCAGCAACTTCTTCATATATAATTCCTCCAACTTGTCCCAAATACCCTTAGCAGTTGTCTCACCACTAATTTCAGAGATAACGTTCTCTCCCATAGCAAGTTGAAGTGTAGTGAATGCCCATTCTTCCATCTCCTTTCTCTCAACATCTGAGATGTCTACTGGCAACAAATGTGTGTCAAACGCTCCCCGATGCACTCGATTCCTCCTTAGAACATCTTTCATCTTCCATTGCCATTTTTCAAAAACATTGTCGCCATTCCACTTGTCTATTACCAAATGTGATCCTGAAGCTGCGTACGAGCCACGTACATAAGGAGCTACACCACTTAGATTACCCATTGAGGAGCTACTAGAGTTACTACTTGATTCAGGCATTTCTACAACCACCTACCAACACCAATGCTCTGATACCAAATGTAGGTGTGAGATTCCAACACGAGACCACTCAAATCGAAACCCCACAAGCACAGCGGATGATGGAATCGTGGTAAATAGTGTAAAAACAACCAATCAACAACTCAATTCCAATCTCAATCGATCCAAAAGCAATCACAATCCCAAATAAGCAATATAGAAATCAAAGCAATAATGAAATATAAATCACACACCGATTTAAGTGGTTCTACCAACGTTGTGTTAGTGTACATTCACTTTAAGAGAGAGCTTTTATTAATACTGATGAGAAGAGTACAAGAGATTGAATACAATGATCAAATTCTAATTAGAATTGAATTTGTAGAGAAAAGAATTGAAGAAAATTAGGTTTTGATAAACCCTAATTTGGTGGAGGCTGATCTCTTGCAGTTGCTTGCACGCTTATAGATCTGAAACCTGATGCTAGTTTATATAGGAGAATAGAAACCCTAGGCAATGTTCCAAAATTGCCCCTACGGATATCAAAAAAATTTCACCAAATCCGTGTGAGAGAAAACAGGCGAAAGCCATTTCAGACGTCTGACCAGAAGGTCAGACGTCTGGTCTAACCCACTGGAGCGCATTTGCTCAAGTTCAGACGTCTGACCAAAAGGTCAGACGTCTGGTCTAACCTTCTGGAGCACCTTTGCTTCTGTTCAGACGTCTGACCCATTTGGTCAGACGTTTGAAAAAGTGCTTTGGAAGCACTTTTGTGCCAAATCAGACGTCTGAAAAATGGGTCAGACGTCTGAAAAAGGGTTCTATCCCAACTTTGCCTTTTCTCTTATAACTTCCACCTCAGAACTCCGATTTGCGAACTGTTTCCTCTGTTACGAGGCTACTTCCGACCTCTACAAATTTACATATAGTGTCGCCAATATTTAACAAATTACTGTTGAAAAAATAAGGTTGGATCAAATGGTTACGCCAGAAAGTGTGTAGTCATTTCTATTAGTTAAATAGTATTTTGTGAAAACTCATATCTATTAGAAAATAGTGTAATTAAAAATTCATATCTATCACGGAATGATATTTACTTGAAAAGTACGTTTTTCTACAAGAAAGTAGAGTGTGTGTACATGTTGAGAAAAAATTTCTAGGCTTGTTCTTGTTATTTACCTCTAAAAATTGTACACTCCTCTCTACGAAGTGGTATCATAGCCAATGGTGAGTAACGGTAACATGTTACAACCTCAATTACCTCGATTCACGGATAAAAACTATCCAGAATGAAGCATTCAAATGAAGGTGTTATATGAATCTCAAGATCTATGGGAGATTGTAGAAAAAGGTGCCATGAAGTTGGAAAATCAAGCCATCATGACTCCACAACGGGTCATGAAGTTGAAAGAAAAACAACAAAAAGATAAGAGGGCATTCTTATTTATTTGTAATTGCTATTGATGCTGAGATATCTGAAAGAATTTATGGTGCGGGATCAGCAAAGGAAGCATGGGATTTACTTGCAACAAATTAAGAGATGAAGAAAGATTAAAGATTGTGAGATTACAAACTCTTAAAAGCGAGTTTGATATGTTACGCATGAAAGAAACGGAGTCCGTGGAAGATTACTTCAATCGAACCATCTCGCCAATCAATTACGCGTCAATAGAGAGAAACTTGAAGATCAAAAAATTATGGAGAAAATACTTTAAAGTATAACGAGAAAGTTTGAGCATGTGGTTGTAGCAATTGAAGAGTCTAATAATATGGCGAATTCATCGATTGAAAGTTTGATGGGTTTGCTTCTCTCTCATGAGCTTTGCACGAAGAAAATTGACATCCCATCGGCTTGTTCTCTTGAACAAGCATTTCATAGAAGATCTCGAGGAGGAAGGAGAAGTGGATTTCATCGTGGTAGTGGAAGTGGAGTTGTACTAGAAAATAGTAATTGAGAGAAATGAATATGATCCTCGTGGTCGAGGAAGAAGTCGATGAAGAGGACGGACATAAACTACGGTCATAAAGGGTCACATTCAAGTATCCAATGTTGTAACTACAAGAGATATGGGCATACATCTAGGTTTTGTCGATCTTGATAAAATGACGAGAGAAAAAAGTGACTCATGCATGAGAGTTATTATGATGTAAAAGTAAGTGATACTCTTTTCATAGCACGTGAAAATGAAGATGTATGGAATGATGAAATTCAGTATATTAACAGTGGTTGTAGCAATCACATGATTGGTAACAAACAAGTTTTCTCGTGTTTGGATGAATGGTGCAATGTGAAGTTAAAATAGGTGATAATAAAGTGCTTTCGGCGAAAGAATGTGGAGATAATCATGTCAACACAAAGAAAGGGTTGAAGAGCATGAACAATGTATTCTATGTACCGAGACTTAAGCATAATTTGATAAGTGTTGGATAACTTCTTAGAAAAAACTACAAAGATTTCTTCAAAGATGGAGCATGTGAGATTGTGGATAAAAGTATGAATCTTGTTGCAAGATGAAGATGACAGAGAATAAGATGTTTCCATTGACATTAAAAGTGGTATCAAAGTGGTATCAAAGCAATGATATCAAAGATAGAAAATATAAAGTTGAGACTCCCTGTCATCTTCTTCTATGGATGGTGCCTCTCATTGTCCAAAAGAAGTGCAATGTTGTTGATATTTATGCTTCTTCGAGTGAAGTAAATAATGATATTATTAAATTTTCTCTATTTTCCAATATTGATTTTGCGTTATTTGCCAACATTGAAACATTAAAATTTGAAGAAGCATCTTTGGAAGGTTGCTGTGGATTATGAAATGGAGTTGATTGTGGAAAATAAGACATGTGAGATTGAAAACGAATTAATAAAGTTTATGACATAAAGGTAAAAATAAAATAAAAGGAGGAAGAGATGAAACTAGCATGATTATTAAAGTTGAAAGATTTGATGATTCAAAATTTCAGATGAAGTTAATACTGGAAATGTGATAATCCATCCTTCATAACACCTTAAATCAACATTGAATGACAACGTTTGACACTCCCAATACCTCAAAAAATAGCTCGCTGGGGTAAAACTAAAAAAAACACCAAACCAAGGCGCACCGATAGAATCTCACATCAGAATGATAATATATAATGTACTGAATATACATTAACATAATAGGATAAAAAAATATCTTAGAGACTATACTGATGGATGTAACTGATAAATGAAAATATCAACACAAAAAGTTGGAATACGATATCTGATACAACATGTCTCATATGTAAATAGCATATTTGTCATATACTACCATAATATCAATTCTATATCCAAAGTATCGACTTCGCCTCCAAGGTGCCTTAGCTGTCCTGTAAGCGTATCCCCAAAAGCACATGGCTCCCAAACTACCCAATCGAGTACCCGAATTTTTTATGGCACAAATGGAAAAGGACAAAATGCAAGTCGGAGATAAAGTCTAGTGTGAGGGGAGCTATCTCAAAATACCATGTATCAAAACCATAAACAATAAATAGAAAACTACTAAAGTACTGTGGGTCCTCTCTACAAAAGTGGTTTAGGAATAATCCAGACTTAAACAAGAAAAGTAAATCCAACTCAAAAGTAGAGAACCATAACATAACTTGCTCTTTTACTTTCATTAACAAGTTAGTACAACTAATATAGCTTGACTAATATGTAACAATATACCATGATAAAGGTAACCCAATATACAAATGCATGGGTAATATAGATATCACAATAATAACGACAACCAACTAATATATTACACACATCATAACGGTAAATGATAAGTATAGAAAAAATTGATACCCATCATTACGGATCTTTGGAGTCTGTAACGTACACCATTCAATTCAGCGATCCCTATCGAAGCATCTGAAATACAAAACAAATACAACGATACAACAATGCTACTAACATATCATCTCCATATCCAAATCGAAATGTGGATATCTACAACTGATAGCCATCTTGAATTGTCATTAGCTACTAAAGATACGCATCAAGAGCCACAGCTATATTATCCCCAAAAACCAACACCTCAAAAGAAGTTAGCATGTAGGATCTATCAAGCATTCTCCATACAATATAATGGTGTATGATCTACTCTATATTGGCATATAATCTCCCTTCGTCCCTGTTCCGGGACCACGCTTGCATGTCATGTGCCTTTATGGTATAGTGGATTCCTTCAATAGCATCCTTTCCTTCTAGTTGTTTATACCGATATACAAGAATTGCATGTAAATGCTAAACCCACATACACCCTTCCCGCATGGATACAGGATACCAAAGTATCATAGTCCCTGTTTGGATTTTGATTCGTTCTTGAAGTCTCGCACTACTTGGTTCCCACAAGGCAGGCGTACCAAAGTTATACATATCGCCTTAACCGTGTGTTATCCAGCTTTTTGACCAAGTAAATTTTTACTAGAACTAGAATGTCAAGATGAAGACGAAGCGATTCATGAACTTAGAAACATCCTTAGAAGGGCGATAGGATTGTAATCAAGAAGTTACAAAGGCAGAGGACCAAACTGGGCCACTTAGTACCAAGCCCTACCACTTGGTACCAGGTACTTTTTAATCCACTTTGGACTCCCAAAAGAACTTATACACGAAGCAATGGCTCAGATGATTTCTATAGAGTCCTTTTCTTGAAGATAAATAGGCAACTCTAAGTATTCTCGAGAAGAAAGTAAAGATGGACAAGCAGCATTGAAGACTATCAAAAGTAACTTAATCTTCAAGGAGAGGTACTCGAAACACACTGGAATAGAGATAGAAGACCAAGCGAAAGAAGGAGGAAGAGTTTCCCACCACAAAAAACTATCGCTGTCGAGTGGAACCACTCGGTACCAAGTGGTTTTATTAGTGATAAGTCTCACTTCCCACCCCTATGCACTTGGATGTGGATCTGGACTTGATATTTAGCGGGCCTCCATTTCGGTGGCTAATTTCCCTATAAATATAGACCTTATAGCCACTGGAAAAGAAATTTTGACTCTTTTGTTTTCTTCATTTTATATCTCTCTTCTCAATAATCACTAAGGCAGATACTATTAGCTGTTCTAGATTTTTAGAACTTGTCAATCCCATGACTCTCAATCAAATAATCAAAAGATCACAGTGGATCAAGACCAGATTTGCCGAACCACTATAAAAATGCTTGTGTTCTCTTTACTTCTCTGTTAATTCTTGCTAGATCTTAACATTTTTACATGTTTTTGGGCATTGTACCATTTTTAGGGTCAATATTTTGGTACTTTCACTGAAAACTCAATTGTTTGGGTTAGATCTAGCTTGCTATTTTGGATTTCGAGAAATCTAGTAGTTAGATCCAAAATATTTGCTTTATGGAATTTGAAAACTTGATGATAGAAATTAATGCTGCCTTAGAGGTCCAAAAGATCATCAGGAGCAGTAGTTGCTGGTGTTAAAGGAAATGCTTGCCGATTAGAGGTTAGTAACCAACAGGCAATACCAGGATTATCTACTCAGCCGGAGATGGTTATTAGGGGAGAGTTTTATTAGATGATGCGAGAACTAAATCATAAATTAGTAGATAGTCAAAACGCTTTGATGGAGAAGATGGATGTTAGCATAGCACTACTGAACCAGCAATCACATGGGACTAGAAGGAGCAGGAGGTAAGTTTCCACTCCTTGATCCAAAGAAGTGAATTCATCTATTTTTTGTCAGAATAGGAAAAGTGAAGGCAAAAACAGAAGAAAGTAGTTGTTGGAGCACCAAATGGAGTTGTTGGGAGAAGTAGGAGCGCTCCCCCAAAAGGAGACTGCCCGGTGCCGACCATAATTAGGTCGATACTAAGAGGAATGTTGACAGACGTAGGTGATGGGGAACCAAGGTTGTGGACTTGTCAGACTGGAGGATAACATGCAGCATGACGGTGATGATTATAAGCTGGACGTCGAAGTTGATGGAGCTGGAATTCAAAAAGTTGTAATAGAATCAACCGAATTTTAACAAAAAACTAGAGGAATGGTTCTTTCGAAGAGTGGAAAGCCTAGACGTCAGTGGGAAAACTGAGATCGTTTGCAGAGCCAAACACTCGATACGGCCCTTATAGTCGACCTTTGGAATATCGTGCTAGTGAGAAGTATACAACAAATATGGCTAAGATATTGGTCGAGGAAAGAAAATGTAGAAAGAACAAAGAATGGGGTTCTGCGCTAAGAAGAACTCTGTTTTTATGGAAAATATTCTAAGAGAAGAGCATCTTAGGAAATTTACAATACCGACGATGCCATCGTATAATGGAACTATCGATCCTAGGTAACAATTACTCAAGTATGAATGGGACATGGACGACACTACAGTGACAGATGTGGTTCAATATAGATGTTTTCCTATCTTCTTGGAAAGAGTAGCATCATTTGGTTCACTTGGCTTGTACCTAGATCAACATCGACTTTTGATGACTTGGCTAGTAAATTCTTAGAATAATTCCAACTCCATGCTGCACGACCTAAGGATGTGATTTCCTTGTTGAGTCTATCTCAAGGGCCCAATGAACCAATGAAAGGATTCTTGAATCAGTTTAATATTGTTGTTACATAAGTAAGCAATTCAAAGGAGGGTTTGGTATTTATGGCATTGGTATGGGGTACTACATCCGAACATGGATTTAGGTAAGTGGTTGAAGATGAAACAAACAAGAACCACGATAGAGTTCTAATGAAAGGCTAATAAGTTTCTATGGTTGAAAGAGGCAAGTCTAAATGCAGGGAAGACTAATGATGGACATTGAAAGGAAGTTATCTAGAGCAACATAGCAATTAATAATCTGGAGAAAGCTCTGGTAATGTGATAGTTATTGTTGAAAATTATGGTAACTGAAAGAAAAGGAATCAAGGCCTTATTGGTAGGCATAGAAAAAACAAGAAACGCTTGAACAATATGAAACCTAAAGATTATACACCCTTAATGCTACACTGGAGAACATATAACTTAATACTCAAGGAACAGAATGATATAAAAAGCCGTCTAGAAAGGAGGCAACTGAGAAGGAAAGGCGCTTCAGAAAACACTATCATTTCCATGAAGCCCATGGATACAACATGAATGAGTGTTGGCATTTGAAGGATCTCATTGAAGAAATAATAAGGAATAATAAGCTCCAGCAATACATTAAAGAGCCATAGGAAGACGGTCAGGCTACGAGACCCCAAGGGTCGCCTGTCTAAGCGAATCGGCCTGTATCAAGTGGAGAAGGGCCAAGACGAAACGGTGGAAGATTGGTTATCAATATCATAACTAGAGGACCTCATCAAAGAGAGAAAAGCCAGAAGGAGATGGAACAGTATGCAAGCTCCCTAAAGCATGTAATACATGAGGATTGCTTTGCTATAGAAGACGGAGCTTGGGCTAAGCAGCAAAGATTGATAATGGTTGAAGTTTAGGAATAGAGATGCTAATGGAGTCGAAGTGTCAACTTTCGACCCCATGGTAATAAAGACGGGTATAGGACTAGCAGTGGTACGTCAGGTCTTGGTTGATACTAGAAGTTCCATGAACATACTATTCAGAAGAACATTTGATCAAATGAAAATTAACATAATAGAGGATACAGCTTGTATAACTAAGATCCAAGGGTTTACAAGCGAAGCAAAACAACCAATTAGGAAAATCAATATACCCATGGAGTTGTGTAACAACCCAGTATTTTGTGATTATTTTAAAATTTTATTTTAATTACTTAAATTGAAAATCCTGATTTAAAAACTTTATTTTATTTATTAAAATGAATAAGTTTTGTTATTTTAAAAGTATATTTTGATTTTGTGTGAATTATAATTTCAAACCTGAATAAACAGGATATTTACAGAAAAGTGGTTTTTTTGTCAATCTGGTCAAACTTTGACTTTTAAATTTAAAATATAAATATTTAAATTTTTCATTTTATCTTTTATTATTAAATTTTAAGAATACTGCTTTTTGTTTCGTTGAAATCCGATTTATATTGTGAAAGTTGTGCTTTTTACAATATTGTATGTAAATTGATTTATTTAATAAAATTGTCTATTTTAATTTATATAAATAATATTTTTATTTGTCATATTATGTTCTAATATGTGTTATATGACATGTTATATACATATTTTTATTTTAAAACATTTTAAAGTAATGTTATAATTTTTCCAAAGCTTAGTGTATTTATTTTCAATTTTTATAACCAAGTTTCTATTTTAAGCTATTTTCTTAATTTAATCATATTTATTTAAAATTTATTTATTTATTTATTTTTATTCATTCATTATATTTTCATGTTTTTATCTTTATTTATATGTATTTACATGTATTTAAAATGCAAAAAGAATTTGGATATTTGAAGAGTTTTTGACCTTTAGTATCCTTTGCCTTTTCATATTCAATTTGCCTTTTCACACCAAATAACATATCCATTCAATTGCTGACTTTATCACCATTCCTTCAGTTGAATTCCCCTCATTTTTCATGTACCAAAACCTTCTCAAACTCAAAAATTATGGCCTCCATTTCCTGAGAGAAATTTTTTAATAAAACTTTCTTCTTTTTTTCACTTTCTATACTTGAATTTGTGATTTTTGCACTTGCCTCCATCCTCTTTATGTTCGGCCTGCCATCTCCAACCCCTTGGCCGCCTCCACCACTACCTATTTCCGTCATTATACTCTCCTCTCCACTGGCATCCCATGGTCGAAGGTTCCTATAAGGTAGATCCACCAAAAAATGCACAAACTCCACTTGAAACTCCATAGCCGAGCACTACTTGTTGACACCACTACACCATCATGCTTGGCCGACCAAACACCACCTACTCTAGCCACAAAACTGAGTTTCAGACCATGCCACACCTGTACATGCACTCACTAGAATGGCCGTGCCCAAATCCATGCTTGGCCGAAGCATTTATGCCCTGAACCCTCTTGTATTTGCCTTGTTTTTGTGAATTCAAGCTCACATATGCCTTCATCTCCTTTGTATTGCTTTGGCCGACCACAACATGACCATAACCTGATCCAACCTAATCCAAAACCATCTCTTTGCAGTGCCTTTCCAGTTCATAGCTGAAGCATGTATGGTTGATGCAAGCGCAAAAGTTTAGCTATGTATTGTGCTTATATTCCTAGCTTTGGTTATGATAGTTTGGTTTGAAATTTACGTATTGTACTTTGTTTTGTTTGTTATGTAACAAGGCTGTTAGCTTTGGCTCTCCCACACTCAAATCATTGTCATGCTATCGTGCCTTTGTGGATCTCTGTTTGTGTATTTTGGCTGTCATCTCCAGCTTATACAAGTGAGTTATTCTCACTAGACAGTTTTATACTTATATGACTAGTAAACCGATCACATTTGAATCTGTAAAATGCATCACCATGTTACACCTACTATGTTATGGTCAATGATGTTCACCCATGCTTATTTACCTGTTATATCATCTGTTACTATTATATAATGCTATTCTTTTATTTATATCAGTTTATCACATTGCAAGTTCCCTTTAGATTAGAATCATTATGGGTTATACCCGAACAGACTTTGGAATAGGGGAAAATCGTTATGGGTTGAAATGATAGGCCTGAACGATTTTTAATTATTTCATTTTACTTGGGACTACGGGTTTGAAATGATAAAACCCGGGTTTTCTTCGAAATTACGGATTGAAATGATATATTATCCGTATTCACTTTACCTAGGCTAGAAAATGATATACAGATCCGTGGTTAAAATATGTTTTTCTAAAAAATTTAATTTTTTTTGAAATGTAAATATTATAATATTTTGATTTAAACTTAATTAAAAATGATTTTTGTAAAGCATTATTGATTTTCCGAAAATTTATAAATGAAATAAATTAATGGTAAAGTTAGAAAATCTGAAATGTAAGTTATTTTGGAAATTATAGTTTGGTAATAAATGGAATTTAAATTAAATGTGAAATATGATAAATTTATGATATTTTGAATTAAAATGAATTTAAAATGATTTTATAATATATTAATGATTTTTGAATAAAGTTAAAATGTGAAATGAATGAATATTTAAGTTGAATTTTGAAATATAACTTAAATTGGAATTTATGAATTTTATTTAAAAGTGAATTTTTGAAGGTAAGTAAATAAAATGAAAATAAGTTATATTTGGAGATTTAAACTTAAGTGTTAAGTTAAAATTTAATTATAAAGAATCGAAATTTAATGTTCGAATTTAATATGTGAATTATTATTAAATATTGACTTTTGAATGGAAATTTAACTTTATAAAATCATGAATATAAGGGTATTTAAATGATTTTTTAAAAGTGAGAAATTATGATTTTTATAAGTTAAAAATGATTTAAATTAAAGTAAAATTGTTTATGAAATTGTATTGAAAACCCTGAATTTTAATTAACAGCATTTATAAAATGCTATTATTTCTTAAGTAAAGGATATTACAACATTTGTAAATGATGTTGCTGATACAATGAGCTATAAGGAAAAATGAACTAGGGTCTATTATAGCACTTCGTAAGTGTTGTAGTTGTAGAAATGAACTAAAGCTTTTATTTGAAACAAAAACCTATTACAGCATTTTTGTAAATGCTATCTTTGTTAAAATGAATTGTTTTCAAATGTAAATTTACCGTAGCATTTTCTAAATGCTGTGAAAGTTGAAATTTCATTGTTTTAATAAATTGAAGTGGATAAATGAATTCTGAAAATGGTAAAATTTTGAGAATTGAATATTTGATTATTAAATATAGTAACTTCATTTTAAAATGATTTAAATGGAATATTTAATCGGTTTAATTGGAATATTTAATTGGTTTAAATGAAGTATTTTGATTTGAAATATAAGCCATTTTGAAATGTGATTTGAAATGGTATTTAAATTAAATAAAAATGAATGATGTTTTGGAAGAATATGATAAATGAATTTGAAATGATATTGATTTTTAAATGATATTTGATTTAGAAGTATAAAATACCATTTTGAAATTTTAACCACGGGATGTATTTAAATTTATAGTTTGATTGATCCTTAAAGGATGGGCGATCCCAAGCATCCTTTAAGTTATTGTACATTACTATTACAGTTCACTAGAGTTGGTTTACATTATATAAGTTTATATGTCCTGACTCGAGTGTTTTGTGTTTTACTTTATGCTCGGGTCGGCCTGAGTATTTACAGCTTAGCTTTGAATTTCTTTTCTGGAGATAGGAATCGCTGGAGATTCTGCTTGTCTAGTTATCTATTCCCTTTCAGTTTCAGTTGTTCTATTTCAACTTTGGTATTTATAAACTTCTTTGTATTTGAGATTTCCATTGTATATGTTTCAGACTGATATTATGTATTTTGTTTTGAGAGTTTGTTATAGTAGCTTAATGAACTACTATGGTACTTTAATTTCCGCTGCGAGTTATTCTGATATATCTGTGTCTGTGATTCTGTGATTGTATTTCATTTGCTCCAAATTTATTTACAATGCGCTATTTTTAGCAGTTCATGTCCGGCATGTGTGGATGTGAATGGATGAAAATATCAGGTTGTTACAGTTTGTATCAGAGCTTTTGTTTTTAGGAAAATCTTAGCCTACGGAGCAAAAACTCATTAGAGATCGGGTAGAAATACCCTAGAGTGAGTGAAATCAATCTCAGAATCATTTCTTTGTGAAAGAACGTATTTTCGAAGTATAAAATGATTTCCAAATGATTTTTAAAGTATTTGCAAAGATTATATTAGTATAAAGTTTTTCTTATTTTAAAATCAAGATTTTTCTAAACTTCATCCCTTCGGTATCCACCTTTTTAGAAATCTCTTGGTTAGGATTCTTATCGATTAGGATTCCTTGAACTTTGGAACGCTCTCCACTTGTTTTGAAATCTAGCCTTGTCTTTCCTATTTTACCCTTTGGATCTTGGAGCATTCCATAACTCCACATTTAAATGACCTCTTTAAAGGTCGGTGATTCCGCCAATCTTTGAATAATTTGTAAAGGGGTGAACCTCCTTTACAATTGGCATTGATTCACTGGAGATTTCTATATCCTCGGTTTACAATGTTATCTATCTTCTGCTCTACCTGGATTCTATCTCTGGCGATCGAAGGTCGATTTGCCTTAGATTCTCGCATTGGATATATTCCTATGGTCACGGTTGACCGATTAAGGTCGCCCGTGATTAATATAGGCTTATCTATCTTCTATTGGGAAATTAAATTATCTCATCTTTGTTCGAGCTTTTCTTTGAACCAGAATTCTATTTGATTAGGTTCCTCTAAATTCGAATCTCTATTTGTTCTGAAATCCATCCTTGAATCATTCTTTGAAAATTTGTATTTGGTTGTATTTTGAAATTGTGCATACATCGAAATTATTATTTTTTCGATAAGGATGGCCATATTTTATATATAAAAGTGAAATGTTTTCGGTAAGGATTATATACCTTTTAAAAATGAAAATTTGAAATTTCGAAAGGATTTGAAATTTTGAAAATTTTATAAGAATTTGACTTATATAAAAATGATTTATAACTGAAGGGTTTTGAATTTTAATTTCGAGGAATCGAACTCCGGCGTTTTGAAATCGGTTTTAAGGTTTTGGAAAATATAATAATAATATGATTTTAAGATATTTTCCGAATAAGAAATGTTTAAAATGCGATCGAATGAATTTCAAATGATTTCGAAGAGATTTCAAAGCAGTTTCAAGAAAATAAAAGTCTAGAACCCACTTATGTCACTGAAAAATAATTTCGGTGACGAATGCATGCGTCGTCGACATTGATTTTCGAGTTTCTGAGTGGGGGAGAGACCAATCTAGTAGCTTTGCTATGCGAGTGATTTTGTGAAACCAAATTTTGATTTCAGATTTTGAAGTATGGTTTGATATTCGAAAGATATATGTATATATATATTTGAAATAATTTAAAGTAAGCCGGTGTTCATTCCTCGAGATTCAGATTTGTTTTGGTATAACCCTATCATTTGGAATTGGTTTACTGATTTGTTGGTGATTTCCAACTCTCAGATAGAAAATATGATTTCTTCGACTATTTTGAAGGTTCGAGCACTTCCAAATCAAGGTTAACTTTTCAAAGCTAAGTAATTTTGAAAGGTATAGGGTATTTAATAAAGAATATAAGTTTAGTTTGGTATGATTAAAGTATAAAGTAATATGATTTATATAAGTTTGAAACTGTTTGTTGAGTGAAATAAATAAGACTATTTTGAATTATTCTGGTATGAAATATAGATTTGAAATGTTCTGAATAAAGTATATATATAGAATAATAATCTTTCCGATGGTAAATTGGATTTTTCATATAGAAATAAATAGTTTGAAGGTTTTAAAAAAAAGATGGTTTTAAACTTAGTAACCATTTTAGATATTTTGATGATTCAAATGGTTTGGAAATGATTTAATATTTATTTTGATAAAGAATGTGAATTTGAAATGATAATTGATTTTGATAAATGAATATTTGAAGTTTATATTAGTATGAAAGGATATTTGGTTAACTCGTAATTTGAGTTTATTTAAAAATGATGGATTTATGAAATGAATATTTCAGAACTAAGTAATAATGAAGTAAAATTTAAGATATATCAAACTGTAAAATTTAGTTTTGGAATATTGTATGTTTAAGCTTTGAAATATATTAAAGATTTAATATTTTATTTTATGGATCAAATCTTTATTTGAAATTTGATAATATTTGAAATGGTTTTGTTGAAAAACTAAATTGAATTGAAACTGATGGTTTGAATTGAATTGAAATTGAAAATTTTAGATTTGGGTTTAATTGAATAAATTTGTGAAATGTAAAGAATTAAGGGAATGTTTTATGATTTCAAATGTACGATTTCAAAATGTTGTGATTTTCAAAGTGTAATGATTTCAAGTATTTTGGTTTCGAAAGATTTATAACTTTGGTAGCATCATGATTTTTTGAAAGTGAATATATGTTTGAAATGGAAATGAATTTTTTTGACCTAAATTTTTGTTGATTTGGGAATTTGGATTATTTTATAAATCTATTTCTTTAAGAAACTTTGAAAATGAACATATGAAATTGGGAAGAAACGATTTGGCGAAATCATATATGATTTTGAAACTGAATTGATATTGAAATGGTTTGAAATTGAGAGCCTTGTTTATTTAAATACTTTGATTTGGGAGTTATCGAACTTATATAAATGGATTTGTATAAGTATGAAATTGATTTGTATAAGTATGAAGTTGATTTGAAAACCATTGATTTGGAAAAGTACTCAATTTAGAAAGAGAAATCTTATATAATCGAAGTCTATATAAGTGTAATTTGACATACTATTGATTTTTGAAAGTATTTGACTTGAAAATGAAATCTTATATATAATGGACTACTACTTGATATATAATGGAAAGTATTCAAATATAAGTACGATATTTGAAAGTGATTTGAAAGGTACTATATGATACATATTTTCGAAGTAAAGATATGGAAAGTGCCTTCTACTTGATATCCGCTTTGTGGCCACACTGTGGTTCATTCTATCGATATTATTCTCTCTGATTTGGGTTTTTCGGATATGATACTCGAGTGTCCATCGAATTCCACGGCGATCTCCATGGTCTAACGAGCGCGGTTGCGTAGCATAATTCACAAGGGTTGCGAGAGCCTAAGGGTATGGATGTTTCCTGGAGGATCCAGGCGTAACCATTGTGTATCTGTGATCTATTGGATCGCTTGGTAGCGTAATCTGCAGGGGCTGCGAGAGCCTAAGGGTACGGATGTTTCCTAAGGGATTCAGGCGTAACCATTGTGTATTTGTGGTACTACCAGTCTTCATAGCGTAATCGCAGGGCTGCGGTAGTTAGCCTACGGGTACAGATGTTTCCTGGGGGATCCAGGTGTAACCATTGTGTATCCGCGATCCATGATCGACATGTTTGGTTTGGTTGATTTGTTTGGATTGTACTTTCCATGTCTGTTGTTTTAAAAGGTTTTCCAGTATTTTCACTGGGTGTTGAAACAAGTCTACCAAGTACCTAGAGAATTCTAGCTTTGCACCTGATCAATGTATAGCCAGAGTCTACAGGAACGAAAGTAAACTTGTTAAGACATCGAGTTATAAAAAGTATTTTGATAAAGTGTATTATATAAAGGATATTTTGATCATTTATTTTACTTTTCTGAATAATTTAATTTTTTTTAAATATTGTTTACTTTGAACTATCAAATTTGAATCAAATGACTATTCATCATATTATAAAATGTATATTATTAAATTTTTAAAATGTTATAAATATACAATTTTTAAATTGAAATGTATATGGTTTTAAAATAATGTCCATCCTTGTCTTTCAACCTACTTTCCCTTCTAACTATTCCTACCTTCTTCCTCTTCGAGGGTTCTTTCCGCAGTTGTGGAAAGAGTCGGTTCTTTGGCTTATCGTCTGGATTTGCCGAGAAGCTGTCTGGAGTGCATGATGTATTCCATGTCTCACATTTTCTCCAGTATCTTCATAAACTATCTCTTTTGTTCAGCCTTTTTCTCTTGATGTTTGGGAAATTGAGCCTAATATGACTGTCGAGAGTAAGCCATTCGTATTGTCGATAGAGGTACGAAGCAGCTAAGAAGGAAATCTGTTAGTTTGATCGAAGTACGATGGGGTACTGATGATCGAGATTGTACCAGGGAAATGGAGGAGAGCATTTGTGCTTTGAATCTGAAATTGTTTTTCCTGGTACTATTTGTTGTCTATCGTATCGTGCTTTTCCTTATTTTCCTTGTTCGTTCTTTTCGAGGACGAAAAGATTTGAGTGAGGAGAGTGTAAGAACCCAGTATTTTGTGATTATTTTAATTGTTTATTTTAATTATTTAAATTGAAACTCTTGATTTAAAAATTTTATTTTATTTATTAAATGAATAAATTTTTTTATTTTAAAAGTATAATTTTGTTTTGTGTGAATTATAATTTCAAACCTAAATAAGTAGGATATTTCCAGAAAAGTGGATTTTTGGTCAATCTGGTAAAACTTTGACTTTTAAATGTAAAATTTAATATTTGAATTTTTTTCATTTTATATTTTATTATTAAAATATATTAATTTCAAGAATACTGCTTTTCATTTCGTTGAAATCCGATTTATATTGTGAAAGTTATGCTTCTTACAATATTGTATGTAAATTAATTTATTTAATAAAATTGTCTATTTTAATTTATATAAATAATATTTTTATTTGTCATATTATGTTCTAATATGTGTTATATGACATGTTAGGTATATATTTTTATTTTAAAACATTTTAAAGTAATGTTATAATTTTTCCAAAGTTTAGTGTATTTATTTTCAATTTTTATAACCTAGTTTCTATTTTTAAGCTATTTTCTTAATTTATTTATATTTATTTAAAATTTATTTATTTATTTATTTTTATTCATTCATTATATTTTCGTGTTTTTATCTTTATTTATATGTATTTTACATGTATTTAAAATGCAAAAAGAATTTGGATGTTTGAAGAGTTTTTGACCTTCGGTATCCTTTGCCTTTTCATATTCAATTTGCCTTTTCACACCAAACAACATATCCATTCAATTGCTGACTTTATCACTATTCCTTCAGCTGACTTCATCTCATTTTTCACGTACCAAAACATTCTCAAACTCAAAAATTACGGCCTCCATTTCCTGAGAGAAAATTTTTGGTAAAACTTTATTTTCACGTTTTATACTTGAATTTGTGATTTTTGCACTTGCCTCCATCCTCTTTATGTTCGGCCTTCCATCTCCAAACCCTTAGCCACCTCCACCACCACCTATTCCATTCGTCATACTCTCCTCTCCACTAGCATCCCATGGCCGAAGGTTCCTATGAGGTAGATCCACCTAAAATGCACAAACTCCACTTGAAATTCCATAGCCGAGCACTACTTGTTGACACCACTACACCATCATGTTTGGCAGACCAAACACCACCTACTCCAGCCACAAACCTGAGTTTCAGACCATGCCACACCTGTACATGCACTCACTAGAATTTCCATGCCCAAATCCGTGCTTGGCCGAAGCATTTATGCCTTGAACCCTCTTGTATTTGCCTTGTTTTTGTGAATTCAAGCTCACATATGCCTTCATCTCCTTTGTATTGCTTTGGCCGACCACAACATGACCATAACCTGATCCAAAACCATCTCTTTGCAGTGCCTTTCCAGTTCATAGCTAAGCATATATGATTGAATGCAAGTGCAAAAGTTTAGCTATGTATTGTGCTTATATTCCTAGCTTTGGTTATGATAGTTTGGTTTGAAATTTACGTATTGTACTTTGTTTTGTTTGTTATGTAACAAGGCTATTAGCTTTGGCTCTCCCACACTCGAATCATTATCGTGCTATCGTGCCTTTGTGGATCTCAGTTTGTGTATTTTGATTGCCATCTCCAGCTTATACAAGTGAGTTATTCTCACCAGACAGTTTTATACTTATATGACTAGAAAACCGATCATATTTGAATCTGTAAAATGCATCACCATGTTACGCTTGCTATGTTATGATCATATGATGTTCACCCATGCTTATTTACCTGTTATATCATCGGTTACTATTATATAATGTTGTTATGTTATTTATATCAGTTTATCACACTGCAAGTTCCCTTTAGATTAGAATCACTATGGGTTGAAATGATACATACCCGAACGGACTTTAAAATAGGGGAAAATCGTTATGGGCTGAAATGATAGGCCTGAACGATTTTCAATTATTTCATTTTACTTGGGACTGTGGGTTTGAAATGATAAAACCCAGGTTTTCTTTGTAAATTACGGATTGAAATGATATATTATCCGTATTCACTTTACCTAGGCAAGAAAATGATATACAGACCCGTGGTTAAAATATGTTTTTCTAAAAAAATTTAAAATATTTTAGGAATTTAAAATTATAATATTTTGATTTAAACTTAATTAAAAATGATTTTTGTAATATTATTGATTTTTTGAAAATTTATAAGTGAAATAAATTAATGGTAAAGTTAGAAATAAGTTATTTTGGAAATTATAATTTGGTGATAAATGGAATTTAAATTAAATATGAAATATGATAAATTTATGATATTTTGAATTAAAATGAATTTAAAATGATTTTATAATATATTAATGATTTTTGAATAAAGTTAAAATGTGAAATGAATGAATATTTAAGTTGAATTTTGAAATATAACTTAAATTGGAATTTATGAATTTTGTTTAAAAGTGAATTTTTGAAGGTAAGTAAATAAAATGAAAATAAGTTACATTTGGAGATTTAAACTTAAGTGTTAAGTTAAAATTTAATTATAAAGAATCGAAATTTAATGTTTGAATTTAATATGTGAATTATTATTAAATATTGACTTTTGAATGGAAATTTAACTTTATAAAATCATGAATATAATGGTATTTAAATGATTGCTTCAAAGTGAGAAATTATGCTTTTTATAAGCTAAAAAATGATTTAAATTAAAGTATAATTTTTTATGAAACTATATTGAAAACCCTGAATTTTAATTAACAACATTTCTAAAGTGCTATCATTTCTTAAGTAAAGGATATTACAACATTTGTAAATGTTGTAGTTGATACAATGAACTATAAGGAAAAATGAACTAGGGGTTATTATAGCACTTCGTAAGTGTTGTAGTTGCAGAATTGAACTAAAGCTTTTATTTGAACTAAAACCTATTACAGCATTTTTGTAAATGCTATCTTTGTTAGAATGAATTGTTTTCAAATGTAAATTTACCGTAGCATTTTCTAAATGCTGCGAGAATTGAAATTTCATTGTTTTAATAAATTAAAGTGGATAAACAAATTGTGAAAATGGTAAAATTTTGAGAATTGAATATTTGATTATGAAATATAATAACTTCATTTTTAAATGATTTAAATGGAATATTTAATTGGTTTAATTGGAATATTTAGTTGGTTTAAATGGAGTATTTTGATTTGAAATATAAACCATTTTGAAATGTGATTTGAAATGGTATTTAAATTAAATAAAAATGAATGAGGTTTTGGAAGAATATGATATTTTAATATTTTAAATGAATTTGAAATGGTATTGAATTTTTAAATGATATTTGATTTAGAAGTATAAAATTTCATTTTGAAATTTTAACCACGGGATGTATTTAAATTTATAGTTTGACTAATCCTTAGAGGATGGGCGATCCCAAGCATCCTTTAAGTTATTATACATTACTACTACAGTTCACTAGAGTTGGTTTACATTATATAAGTATATATGTCCTGACTCAAGTGTTTTGTGTTTGACTTTACGCTCGGGTCAGCCTGAGTATTTACAGCTTAGCATTGGATTTCTTTTCTGGAGCTAGGAATCGCTGGAGATTCTACTTGTCTAGTTATCTATTCCCTTTCAGTTTCAGTTGTTCTATTTCAGCTCTGGTATTTATAAACTTCTATGTATTTGAGATTTCCATTGTATATGTTTCAGACCGATATTATGTATTTTGTTTTGAGAGTTTGTTATAGTAGCTTCATGAACTACTATGATATTTTAATTTCTGCTGTGAGGTATTCTGATATATCTATGTCTGTGATTCTGTGATTGTATTTCATTTGCTCCAAATTTTTTTACAATGCGGTATTTTCAGCAATTCAAGTCCGGCATGTGTGGATGCGAATGGCTGAAATTATCGGGTTGTTACAAGTTAGGTGAAGGAGATCATAGGATATTCCAGATTCAGAAATTCATTATAGTGGATGAATACTCGGCATATAATGTCTTTTTGGGCCAATCGGACCTTGCAAATTTTAGAACAGCACCAACTCCGTGGTGTTTAGTAATGAAATTCCCATAGAGAATGGGGTCGAATCGGTAAGAGGAGACAAGAGCATAGAAGGGAGTGCTATATCGCTGAGCTGAGGGAAGAGAAACGACGGGCGAAAGACAAGGATATGGAAAAGACTCTTCGCACCCTGATTTACAAGCATAGATATTAAAGCATGACCCTTGGCTTGGGAACCATAGTAGGTTCGACAAGTCTATGGATCCATAAAGAAGTCAGGGGAAGTGCGGGCGGCACCAGCCGAGCTAATAGTGAATGTCCCAGTTAAAATAGGCAATCCAACTTGAATTCTAGAGATTGGATCTCATCTTAGCATTAACTTGTGGAAGGAATTGCTCAATTTCCTCCGTGAGAATTTATACATGTTTGCTACGACACGTTCGGATATGTGTGAGATATCGCTGGAGGTAGTGTGTCGTACTGAATATTGATCCAAAGTTTACACCAGTGAAATAAAAAGTCGAAATCTGAGTCTAGAGCAATCAACTGCATTGAAGAAAGAAGTGGATAAGCTGATGACAAATGACTTCATCTGTGATGCTCTATACCTTGCATGGGTATCCAACCCAAGCTTAATCAAGAAATCAAATGAAAAATGGAAAACATGTATTGATTATTCATATTTGAATAAGATATGCCCAAAGGACAATTTTCCTCTACCCAGGATTCACCAATTGGTAAACTAGACCACATGGCATGATTTACTCTCTTTCATGGATGCTTACTCGGGATATAACCAAATTTTGGTGCATATTCTAGATTAGGAAAATACTAGCTTTATAATAAATTTGGGGTTATACTACTATCAAGTAATGTCATTTGGTTTGTAGAAAACTGAAACCACATACTAGTGATTGGTAAATTCTATGTTCAAAAACCAAATCTACAATGAAGATGTACACAGACGACATGCTTGTGAAGTCACGAGAATCGCGGACCCGTTTGGATAATCTCTTAAAGATGTTTAAGGTTTAAGGAAATATAAAATGAAGCTGAATCTATTGAAGTGTTCTTTCAGCATAGCATCAGGAAAATTTCAAGGATTTATTATTAATGCAAGAGGAATTGAGGCCAATCCGGAGTAGACTAACACCATAAGGAATGTAACCGCTCCTACCATGGAAAAACAACTGTAAATCTTGAACATGAAGATTGTTGCCTTAAGTCGGTTCAACTCGAAGGTAATAGATAAATGCATACCCTTCTTTGATGCCCTCAAGAAGGAGAAGAAAAACTTTGAATGGAAATAGAATAGCCAAAATGCCTTCGGGGAATTGTTGAGGCATATGGAAACACCACCGATCTTATCCAAACCACTGGATGTTGATGATTTATTTGTTTTTTTGTTAGTATCCACTCATGCATTGAGTATAGCACTAATACATGAGGAGGCAAGGATTCTAAGTTCGGTTTATTACATCAGAAATGATTTATAGGAGCCAAAAAAACTACTCAAAGATGGAAAAACAAGCATATTGCTCGCTTATTACGTCAACAAAGCTACGGCCATATTTCCAGGCTCGTCCGATTAAGATACTAATGGACTAACTCTTGAAGCAAGTGTTGTACGGGCCCGAGATCTCAGGGAGGTTGCTTAAATGGAGCATAAAGTAGAGCTAATACGATATCACTTACTATCCAAGGAAAATGATAAATAGGCAGGCGTTGGCGAATTTCATCGCTGAGTCTACCACGCAAGATGGTGAGGAGGAGGATGATACAAACATGCTCCCCTATTGGAAACATTTGTTGATGGCACTTCGAATGAACATAATTTGAGCGCGGGAGTAGTGCTTGAAACCCCGGAAGGACGGTTGATTTATTACACTTTGAAATGGGAGTTTTCCACAACAAACAACAATGTTGAATATGAGACATTGATAACGGGACTGAGTATAGCAAAAGAACAAAGGATAAAGCCGCTGTAGATATTTAGTGATTTCCAGCTAGTGGTTTGCCAGGTAAGGAAGAAATATCAGGCTAAGGGAGCCAGACCATCTCCCTACCTGAAAAAGGTGCTAGAACCACTGGAATACTTAGAGTATTACATAATTATGCATATACCTAGGAAAGAGAATGTGAAGGCTGATTCCTTAGCCAAACTGGCTAGTTCTGGGTAGGAATAAATGATGGGTTTAGTTCTAACAGAGATCGTAATGGCTTTAAGTATCGACTGGGTGGATGTTAATCAAGCTCTTGAAACCACGAAGGAAGCAGAGTCATGGGTGACCCTAATCAAAGGCTACCTACTCGAAGGAACTCTCTTGAAAAAAAAATGAATGGAGGAAACTCCTTCGAGAAACACCTCGGTTCATAATACTAGAAGGATTGTTGTATATGAGTGGATTCCCTTCCCCCTACTTTGGTATATAACTAAGGATGAGGCTAGGAAGATCCTTATGGAAATCCATGAGGGCAGCTGTGGTGATCACATTAGAGGGAAGACTTTGGCAAAGAAGATACTTCGTTATAGATATTTCTGGCTAATGATAAGATGCGGCTAATTAAATCAAGAAGTGTGACCATTGCTGAAATTTTTTGCAAATCTCTAGAATAAATCCCTAGAGTCCTGTCCATATATCTTATTCAAACGGTTTTCCTGTGGCCATTTGCGATTTGGGGAATCGATATTATCAATATGTTGTCTATGGCGAAGGGAGGAGCTTTAACAACCCTAATTTTGATTAACATTATTTAGGACATTTAATTGGATAAATTAAAGGAAATAATGTAAATGGTTACGCAGTTGAGATTTTTATAATTAGAGGGTAGCGATGCCTAATAAATTAATGAAAAAAGGGGAATTAAAATGAAATAAGTTGAGGTAATAGATAAGGGAAAAATAGGAATAAGTTATATTCTTATACCCCAAACCCTCATGCACTCTTATTTTACACGCTCACAAACAAAACTAAATTCAAGAGAGGTCGGCCACCATTAGGAGAAAGCAAAAGGAAGATAAATTAAAATCAAGAGGATCAAGCTTAATCAATTTAATTCAAGGGCAAAATCTCAACTCCTTAACAACAAGCTAAGGTGAATAATATGTTACATCTCATATTTTCAATTCTAGATTAGATCCAAAAATATTGAAAAGTATTATGCTATGTTTTGAATGATAAATATACACACACAGATATATATATACACACACACACACGCTCGTTGATGAATTTGTCTGTTCATATAAATTTTTATGATAAGTTATGATTGAAAGTCCAATCAAATGAAATCCAAATGCCTTGTGATTTTAATATAAGGTCAAAAATATTATTTTAGGAATGGGTTTTAAGTTTTATAATTTTTTGAACTAATGTGGATATATTATGAATTTTCTAGTGAAGAAAATGGTTAAGTTGGGACGTTTAAATTAATTACGGCTATTATATGTTAGTTTTGGGTCAGAAATTTATATATGATTTATAAGAATTTTTGGAGAATTTTCTTAAGTGTTTTAATAAGTATATAAAATTATTTAAGGTATGAGACTTAAATATTTTATATGTTTACAAAAGGAGAAGGGGAAATTTGTAAATGTTTGAAATTGTTAATCTCTAACATTCGGTAGAATTTTTAGAAAAGATTTTGAAAAAGTATTGGAAACCAATCACATGATGATAAAAAAACAATATTAGTTAGAAAGGAATTACTTTATAAAGTTAAAAATTAGTTTTACAGGGTTTTACTGCTTCGCCGCTTATAGAACCACCTTTTGACCACATACTGCCACCTCTATCTAAGTCGAAACCAATACGCATGGTACCAACTTCGGTACATAGTGGATTGGAATTGGACGAAAGGTATGGAGTCAAAACTGGGCTTTTGAAGGGTTGAATTAGCTTCTAAGAACGTAGAACTATTTTGGTTGGAAGCTTTCAAATGAGATGGCTTTCGATATGGTCAATTTTTGTAGCTTTCGTAAGAAGTTACCTCCTTGTTTGAAAATAAGCTTTGGAAGGGCAAAAACCCCTACTGCAGCATTCTACCTTTCAAAGCAATGCCTTCAAAAGGGTCCTTTTGTTTCAAACTTAGAGTCGCTTCTCCAGTGCTTTCAAAGAGATTGGTTTCGAAACCATCCGCTTCTTTTATTTAGGAAAAGGTTTCGAAAGAGTTGCTTTTGTCCTTGTTATTTTAAGACCATTTTTATATTTTGAAAGTTAATCCCAAATGTTTCGAAAGGAATGGTTTTAATGGTTTCGAAACTAAGTTCCACACATTTTTACTTGAACTCAATGCCTTCGAAAGGTTATTTTGAATAAAGGACTTTAAAAATTTCGAAAGGTATCTAATGAAGGTTTCGAAGGGGAGGTTCCCTAATGTTTTCTAAAGGTTTACCTTTAGTGTTTGAATGGAAAGCTTAAAATGTATTTGAAAGGAAAGTATAAGTTTTTTGAAAGGAGGATGTCTAAGGTATCATAAGGCTTTTGAAAGGGACACTTTCAATGTTTTTGAAAGGTTTTTTTGTAAATGGATTCAAAAGGTATGTTTCGACCTATTGGCCTAATGTTACAAAGTAAAGAAGTTAACTTGTTTCGAAAGGAGTTCTTTCAATAGTTTCGAAGGGGGTACATTCAAAGATTTTGAAAGAGATTGTTTAAAGATTTTAAACATGGGTTTCGAAGGTTTTCATCAACAATGTTTTGAGTAAATCATATATCATGGCAAAGATATTTGAGTAAAGCAAATAGTATGTTTTCCTTGTTTAAGTATGATTTAAAGGGTTTACCAATTTGAAAGATGTTTTCGGGGAAACTTTAATAGGTAGTCAACCCTAAGTTAATGATTCGGATATTTGATTACCAAATGAAAATGGTATAGGGTCACGCCCTATACATTAGCTATAGCCCCTAGCTAATTTAGTCCAAAATTTCAGTGTGCAGGGCTTAGTCACGGGTAAGACTTAAATGATGTTACACACAGAAAGGAATATAAAGAGAAGGAGAATAGGATATTGGTGAGCCCGTAAAACCATTAGGATCAGTTGACCCTAGGAGAAGTATGTTAAGGATAGACCGTCCAGAAGTGTGCCTAATAGGTGTTAGATTATTTATTTGTCTGGTAGGCTTGAGTCAGTCAATGATTAGTAGTTAGCCAAACAAAACTATATTACTCGGATAGATAGTCCATTTATTACCTGATTTATGAGCGTATATGATTTTGCTATTATTGTTTTAATCAGTTTGATTGTAGAATTCTGATTTGCAAAAAGATGCATTTTAAACAGATATTGGTGAGGGGAAACCTATTCCACTAAGTGATGTGGTCTCACTTAATATTAGTAAACTGGTATGTAATAGTATTATTCACACTAGACTTCACGTCTGACTCGAATTTGATGTTTTCCCCTTAAACTCACCGGTTCTCAAAATTAAATTGAGTAGATTGAGAGTTAAGACTTTTTAGGTTTAGCAGGTTGGACAAATAAAGCTTCCGAAGACGTATAGGAGGCAAAGCTGGCTATATAGAAGCTATTTTTTTTATTTCCACTATGTTATATTAAGAATAATATGTCTATTTAGTACTCTGATCATCCAAGGAGGCATCTTCATATGTCGCTCTTGGTGTATTTAATAGTAATTATATTTTATCAAAATTTGGAAATCGTTTTGGGATTATGTATCTAAATATGAAATATTCATCAAAAATGTTGTTTCAAATCTATATTGATTTTATTTCCTATTCATGTGTTTCTGATGTTATGGATACCATTAACATTACCGTATTTTATCATCGAAAGTTAATACTATGGATGATTGTAGCATCTGTAACGCTTGGCTTCGGGCCTCAAGATAGGGGACATTACAACTTGGTATTAAAGCATAGGTTTATGAAAAACTTAAAAGAAAATTTTAAACTTAAAATGATTTTGAAAATATAATCCTATGGAATTAGAGAAAAGATTGGGGCATGGGATAACGCTATAGTAACATACTTTTATATGCTATATATAAGTGTACGCTTTATCTCAATTCTCCCATCTCTCCTAGGTTATTCTTCTGTATCTTTCAAAGACTCAAAAGTAAATTTTACGGACGTAAGATATGGATGCTAGAAATGGAAGAGTTAACATTGGTAGGGGAAGCACCACAACCAATGGGAATGCCAGAACAAATACCAAGAGGAACCCATGTCAGGCACAAGCTGCAAATTTAGGTGCTGGAGTCCCGCAAGTCAATGTGGGAGCGATGTATCATTTTTTTTCATTAACATGATGCAAGTTGGTGGTGCTACAGGATTAGCTGGAGGAAATGCTAAAGGAGTTAATCAAGGAGCTCCAGTGGTTAATAACTATATTGTTTTGAGTATATGTTATGCTTAGCTGAGAAGAAAGCCGTTTATTGGTACGATGACGCAATCAAAGTGGAGAACTGGTTACTTCATTACAAGAGAATTTTTGCTGATTTGTGGCTCAATAATAAGCAGAAAGGGAGACATTCTTCTTGACAGCTACAAGGGGCAACACTATACTGGTGTAACAATGTTACTGTCAGAGTGAATGAGGAGACTATGACTTCGCTGAGTTCAATAGAGGTTCGAAGAAAGATTCATGTTGTAAATTGCTAAGTCTTCTCTGCTCAGAAATGTTGAATTGGAGCAGGGAGATATAACAGTGCTTGAGTATGCAACTAGATTTACGGATACGTTACAGGTGATACTATCATCAAAAAGAATAAGAAGTTCATTCCCGGGTTGAAGCCTAAACTTGCTAAGGCTACGTTATCGCATATTAGAGATCCACGTGATGTTGTTGTTGAGACGGATTTGAGGCAAGAAGGGATGCTTGCTTTTTTGAAGGAAATAAAGAAAAGGAGGCTCAAGGAGGGCAGAACCAAAAAAGGAAGTTTTTCATAAGAAAGGAGCTCAGAAGAGTGGAGCTGCTAAGAAAGGCACTATGCTCATGAATGCCGGACAAGCAAAGGAAAGAAAGCTGCTGAGAAGAAAGAAGTGAGATGTTTCAATTATGATCAGATTGGGCACAATAAGAAGCAGAGTAAGAAGATATCCAAGGATGGTTAAGGCAAGATGTTTTCTTTGGAGCCAGCTACCCGAGACCAACATATAGGAAAAGGGAAAAGCTACCTGGGAGGTATACTTTTGATTCATGGTGTATCAGTTAGAGTTCTATTTATACCAGTGTATCGCATTCTTTCATATCTCATTGTTTGGTAGAAAAGCTTAACCTAGAACCCTCATACCTACTTACTTCCTTAAGGGTTGTGAATCCGATAGGAGGATATGAGATTCTTGGGATGAAATGTGATCACTTAGAGTTTGAATTGTTAGGTCATACATTTGTTTGCGGTTTGCATGTGTTTGATTTCATAGGATTTGGAATTATTTTGAGTATGGATTGGCTAAGTAAATACGATGCTAGGTTATTTTTTCATGATAGGAAAATATCACTTAGATACCCCGATTATAGTGATCGGATTATATATAGCATAGAAAACCCTAGTTTTGAGGTTGGTGCTTTGTTGCGTGTTGTGGAAGTAGAAGGCGGGTTGAATCAAGTTTTCATTGTTAGAGAATTTGCAGATGTCTTTGAACCCGTGGTACAATTGCCACCAAAACGAATTACTAAGTTTTATATAGATTTAGTAACAGCAGCAGAGCCGTTAAGTAGGCCGCCAAGTAAAATGACACCTACCAAGATAAGGGAGCTAAAGGTGCAGTTCGGACTAACTAATGCACCAACATTCTTTATAGATTTGATGAACCGAGTTTTCCGGGAGCACTTGGATTGGTTCATCTTGATGTTCATAGATGACATTTTGATATACTCTAAGATGAAAGAGAGCATGAAGTCCATCTTTGAATGGTGCTTGAGACATTAAGGTAGCACTAACTAAAAGCGAAGTTCTCAAAATGTCATTTTTGAAAGAAGGAAGTGAAGTTTCTTAGTCATGTATTCTCATAGAAAGGGTTGTCTGTAGATCTGACTAAGATCGAGGCGGTGAATAATTGAAAGAGACCCGAGACAGTGATTGAGATACAGAGTTTTCTTGGATTAGTTGGATATTATCAGAGATTCATTAAGGATTTTTTACGGATAGCGGCACCGAGGACCAAGCTAACGCATAATGATGTGAAGTTTGTCTGGACTGACAAGTGCTTGGAGGCATTCCAGAAGCTAAAACACTTATTGGAAAATGCACCTATGTTAATTGTTCCAAAAGGGAATCAGGACATAGTGGTGTACACGAATGCATGTGGAATAAGTTAGAAGCCATGTTAATGCAAAGAGGTAAAGTGGTTGCCTACGCTTCTTGACAGCTCGGACCGCATGAGGTTAGATATCCAACTTATGATTTGGAATTAGATGCAATAATATTTTCATCAAAGGTGTGGAGACATTACCTATTGGAAGAGAGATTCGAATTACTTACAGATCATAAGTCTTTGAGGAATTTATTCTCTCAAAAGGAGTTGAATGTAAGATAACAGAGGTGGTTAGAGTTTTTAGCCGCTTGTGACTTTGGTATTGAGTACATACCAGGAAAAGACAACAAGGTTGTGATGCACTTAGCAGAAAACAACAGAATGTAGTATTGGCAATGATATCTAAGTGGAAAGATTTAGAAGCATGGCTACATATGGGATACAGTAGAGATCTGAAGCTAGATCTAGTGAGGAAACGGTTGTGTTGTCATATTTAGTAGTTCAATCGGTGATGATTGGAAGAATTGCTTCTATGCAAGAGGATCCATTATTAGTTGAGCAGATCAGAAAGTTAAAGGATAAAATAGAGAACAATGACTTGAAAGATTTCAGTCTTGACCGGAAAGGGGGGTTAAGAAAGAAAGGAAGACTATGTGTTCTGAATGTGGGAAACATTAGGAAGTTCTAGAAAAATGCCATCATTCGAAGTTCACTATTCATCCGGGAGGAACTAAGATGTATCAGGATAAGAAAAGTAGTTTCTTCTCGGAAGGCATGAAGAGAGATGTAGGCTTGTAGGTGAAACAGTATTTGAACTATAAATAGGTAAAAGCCAAAAATCAAAAGCCAAGTGGGTTACTTCGGCCTTTAAATGTTCCAATATGGAAATGGGATTCTAATCAATGGATTTTATAAACGAGTTACCTATGTCGAATTTAGGAAATGAAAGTATATGGGTCATAGTGGAAGGTTGACCAAGAATGCCTATTTTATTTTGGTTAAGTCAACCAAGACGATATCTGTTTTGGTTAAGTTATTTATGAAGAATATAATTAGACTGCATGGAATTCCTAGTAGCATAGTAAGTGATAGAGATTCATTATTCACTAGCGAGTTCTAGAAGAGTCTACAGGAGATTTTTGGTACCAAGCTCAAGATGAGTACCGCTTACCATCCGCAAATAGATGGGTAAACGGAAAGAGTCAACAAAGTCTTAAAAGATTTGTTACGAGCTTGTGTGCTAGATTTTGGAGGAACATGGAAAGACCATTTAAACTTAGTCGAATTTTCATATAACAACAGTTATCAGGCTAGTATAGTGATGGCACCATTTAAAGCTTTGTATGGAAGGCCAATGCAATTTTACCGTTTGTTGGTTAGAGACTGGGGATGGGTTGGTTCTTGGTCCAGATTTAGTTAGAGAAGCTGCAGAAAAGATTGAGTTATAGAATGAAGGAAGCTCAGTCTAGGCAGAAGAGTTATGCTTATAAAAGATAGAAAGACTTAGAGTTCTTAGTGTGAGATCATGTTTTCGTCAAGATATCACCGATGTAAGGGGTAATTAGTTTCAAAAAATCAAGAAAATTGGCATCAAGATTCATTGGACCATTTCTTATTATAGAAGGGATTGGGAAACTTGCATATAGAGTAGAGTTACCAAGTAGTTTGGCAAGAGTCCATAATGTTTTTCATATTTCTCCTCTAAGGAAGTGTATTTGAGATCGAAAGACTACTACTACATCGATTATGTTAGATGACTTAGTAGTGGAACCAAATTTGACTATAGTTAGAAAGCAGTTCGTATAGTTGCGAGAAATGAGAAGAGGCTAAGGAACAAGACAGTTCGATTAGTTAAAGTCCAGTTGAGTAACGATGAAAGGGACTGTATTTGGTAAATTGAGAGCAAGATTCAATATACTTATCTTGACTTGTTTCATGGTATGTTCTACCTTTATGATTTATTTTAATGAGTTCCTTATCATAATTTCAAGGACGAAGTTCTTTAAGGAGGGGAGTTTGTAAAGACACTAATTTTGATTAACATTATTTAGGATATCTAATTTGATAAATTAAATGTAATAATTTAAATGGTTAAGGGATTGAGATTTGTATAATTATAGGGTAGATATGCCTGATAAATTAATGAACAAAAAGTGGAATAAAACGAAATAAGTGGGGGTAAGAAATAAGGGCAAAATAGGAACAAGTTGTATTCTTATACCCCAAACCCTTATGCACTCTCATTTTACATGTTCACAAGCAAAGCTAAATTCAAGTGCGGGCGCCACCGTTAGGAGAAAGCAAGAGGAAGATAGCTAAAATCAAGAGGAGGAAGTTCAATCAATTTAATTCAAGAGCAAATATCAACTCTTCAACAACAAGCAAAGGTGAATAATAGGTTACATCTCGTATTTTTTTTATTTTCGCTTCTAGATCGGATCTGAATATGTTTTGTAAAGTATTATCCAATGTTTTGGATGATAAATAGATATATATATATATATATATATATATATATGCTTGTTAATGAATTCTGTTTGTTCATATAAATTTTTATGATAAGTTATGATTGAAAAACCAATCGAATGATATCCAAATGCCCTGCAGTTTTAATATAAGGTCAAAAATATTATTTTAGGGATAGGGTTCAAGTTTTAAAATTTTCTGAATTAATATGGATTTATTATGAATTTTCTAGTGACGAAAATTGTTAAATTGGGTTTAAATTAATTACGCCATTATATGTTAGCTTTGGGACAGAAATTTATATATGTTAGAAAATATATTAAGAGTGACTTGTAGGAATTTTTGGAGAATTTTCCTACGTCTTTTACCAAGTATATAAAATTATTTAAGGTATGGGACTTAAGCGTTTTATATGTTTATAAACGGAGAAGGGGAAATTTATAAATGTTTGAAATTGTTAATCTCTAAAATTCGGCAGAATTTTTAGAAAAGATTTTGAAAAAGTATTGGCAACCAATCACATGATGACAAACAAACCATGTTAGTTAGAAAGGAATTACTTTATACAGTTAAAAATTAGTTTTACAAGGTTTTACTACTTCGCCACTTCTAGCAACCCCTTTTGACCTCATACTGCCACCTCCATCTAAGTCGAAACCATTACACATGGTATTGACTTTGGTACGTAGTGGATTGGAGTTGGGTGAAATTTATGGAGTTGAAACAGGGATTTCAAAGGGGTTAAATTAGCTAATGAAAACTAACACTATTTTGGTTGTAAAGGAGGCTTTCGAATGAGATGACTTTGACTTGGTCAATTGTTTTAAAGAAAAGAGCTTTCGAAAGAAGTTGCCATCTTTGTTTTAAAAATAAGCTTTCGAAGGGGTCGAAATCCTTGCTGCCATATTCTACCTTTCGAACCAATGCCTTCAAAAGTGTTCTTTTGTTTTAAACTTAAAGCTGCCATTTCAATGCTTTTGAAAGGGGTGGTTTTGACACCATTCACTTCTTTTATTTAGGAAAAGGTTTTAAAAGAGTTTCATTCTCCTAGTTCTTTTGAGACCCTTTTTATATTTTGAAAGTTAAACCTAAAGGTTTGAAAGGAATGGTTTTAATGGTTTCAAACTAAGTTCCACACATTTTAACTTAAAACCAATGCTTTTGAAATGTTTGTTTTGAGTAAAGGACTTTAATACTTTTGAAAGGTATCTAATGAAGGTTTCGAAGGGGAGGTACCCTAATGTTTTTTGAAAGGTTCACCTTTAGTGTTTGAATGGAAGGTTTCCAATGTTTTTGAAAGGAAAATAGAAGTGTTTTGAAAGGAGGATGTCTAAGGTTTTATAAAGCTTTCAAAAGGGACACTTTCAGTGTTTTTTAAAGGTCTTTTGTAAATGGATTCGAAAGATATGTTTCAGCTTGTTGGGCTAATATTACAAAGTAAAGAAGTTCACTTGTTTCGAAAGGAGTTTTTTCAATAGTTTCGAAAGGGTTACTTTCAAAGGTTCCGAAAGAGATTGTTTAAAGATTTTAAACAAGGATTTCGAAGGTTTTCATCAACAATGTTTTGAGTGAAGCATATATCATGCAAAGAGATTTGGGTAAAGCAAATAGTATATTTTTCCTTGTTTAAGTATGATTTAAAAGGTAAAATCAATTTGAAAGATGTTTTCAAGGAAATTTTGATAAATAATTAACCTAAGTTAATGACTCGGATATTTGATTACCTTATTTATGAGCATATATGATATTGCTATTGTTGTTTTAATTAGTTTGATTGTAGGATTCTGATTTGCAAAAAGATATGTTTTAAAGGGGTAATTTTGAAGGGAAGCCTGTTCCATTAAGTGGTGTGGTCTCACTTAATATCAGTAAATCGGGATGTAATTGTATTATTCACACCAGGTTTTATGTCTGACTCGAAGTTTATGTTTTCCCCTTAAACTCTTGGGTGCACAAAATTAATTTGAGTAGATTAAGAGTTCAAGTATTTTAGGTTTAGTAGATTTGACGAACAAAGCTTCTGAAGACGTGCAGGAGGCAAAACTAGCTATATATGTGCTATTTGATTTATTTCTGTTGTGTTGTATTAAAACTAATATGCCTATTTAGTACTCTGATAATCCAAGGAGGCATCTTCGTATGTCGTACTTGGCGTATTTTATAATAATTATATTTGATCAAAACCTGGAAATCATCTTGAGATTATGTATCTGAATATAAAATATTGATTTGAAATGTAATGGGAAAAGTTTTTTTAAATCTGTGTTGATTTTTTTCATATTCATGTGCTTCTGATATCATGGATACCATTAATATTACCATATTTTTTTCATGGAAGTTAATACTATGGATGACTGCAGCATATGTAGCCCTTAGCTTTGGGCCTCAAGATATGCGATATTACAGGAGCTAAATATGCAACAGTAGCAGACGATTATTCCATGAAGTGGGCCAAAGCGGAACCGCTTTCCACGATTACAATGAATATTGATCAACTTCATGATGAAGAACATCATTTATAGGTTCGAAATACCCAAGATGATCATCATAGACAATAGAACATGGTTCGAAAGTACCATGTTTAAGGATTTCTACATCGAAACCAAATCGAGAAGAGCTTCTTAGAAGTAGCACATCTACTAGCAAACAGACAAGTGAAGGGGTGAATAAAATCACCAAGTTCACCCAAAAGAAATAACTGAGTAGAGCTATAGGCAATTGGGTGGATGAGCTTCCACTAGCATTATGGGCTTGTAGGACGGTCCATAAGTTAGCAATTTGGCATTCACCATTCCCTTTGGCTTACGGATCGGAAGCGATGACTGTAATATAACTGGAAGTCCCTTCTCATAGTAGATGGCTTTTGGATCCAAAGGTAAACGGGGAACTTTTGCTTGAGTCCCTCGATTTGGTTGATGAGAAAAGGGAAGAAGCAATACTGTGAGTTGATGCTCACGGGAAAAGAGTAGCTCGGCACTTTAACGATAGGGTCCAAAACCTTACTTTCAAGGTAAAGGAACTCATTCTGAAATGAATTCTCTCAGTTATGGGCGTATTCGGTACGAATTGAGAAGGTCCTTATGCAATTAAGGAAAAGCTTGAAGATGGAACATTCAAGCTAGTAACGGTCGATAGGATCCCGATTCCACGGGCATGGAACAATGACTTGCTACATTGCTATCATACTTAGTTTTGCTTAGTTTATTTTTGCAAACAAGTCACCCAAGGATTTTTGGGGAAATGTAATAAGGCAGGACTTTCCATGCTTACCGTTTGTAAATGCAATTTGCTTCTTGAACCGATGGAATGCATGCAAAAAAATTTTGTACTACATGATTAGCACTACAACATTGAACATGCTCCTCAGGCCTTGGATCGTGGTCGGGGAGCATAGTTTCAGGGTCGATCAGATATTTCAACCCCAACCTTTGGGAATCTTCATTGCCTAAAAATTGGCAACGTTATGGAGAAAAAACCATTTAGGGGTCGATTGGATAATTCAACCCCTACCTTTAGGAATATGCAACACCTCATATTTTTAGTAACATTATTTTAGGATATTTAATTGGCTAAATAAAATAAAATAATCCAGATGATTAATGGTTGAGATTTGATTTAACCAGGGGTAGATGTGCCTATATGTATAATGAACTAAGGAAATAAGGTGGGGATAAGTGTTGGGAAATAAGTAAGGATAAAATAGGAAAACAGGCATTTTAGTATGCTAAACCATAGCCATGAATCCTCACTTTCACTCATTTGAGAAAATTAAAATTAAGAGAGGCTGACCACCATTTTCAATCTCAAAAGAAGATAAAGCTAGGATTTCCAAGAGGAAGAAGTAAATTAACATAATCAAGATCAAATTTCACATCTTTAATTATAAAGCTAAGGTGAATGATTACTACATCTCATGTTTCTTAAAGTTATTGGTCTAAGGATAACGCAAAATGATTTTGCACGATAATGCCATGTTTTGAATGATTAAAAGTTTATGTATGCTTGTTGATTACCTATGCACGTTCATATTAGTTTTATGATTTGTTTGATATGATAACCCGATTATTGACATCCAAATGCCTTGAAAATTTAAATGTAGGTCATAAATGATATTTTATAGATAGGTTTCGATTTTTATAATTTTCTGAATCATTGTGGATTTTACATTAATTTTTTTGGGCGAAGAAAATGATTTATTAGGTTTAAAATTATTTACGGCAAAATAAATAATTATTTGGTTCTAAAATTTACACATGTTAGAAAACATATAAAAAAATAGATTTTTTAGAATTTTTAGAGAATTTTCCCACGTGGTTTGATGAATATATAAAATTATTTAAGATATGGGAGTTAAATGTTTTCTATATTTAATTAAGGAGAAGGGGCATTTTGCAAAATAAAATCATATTTTAATTCTAAAAATATTGGCAGCACTTTTGAAAAAGGAATTTAGCAACCGATAAAATTTTGGCAAATAATAGCAGGTTAGTTAAAAAGTTTGTCTTTCGAGTTAAAAACAAAAATAACAAGATTTTAGTGTGTTCCGCCACTTTTGGCACAGGGGGTTCCGACCCAGACCTTTCGCCATATTGGTTTTGAAACCAATATGCATGGTATCAAGCTGCTTGGTACGTAGCGCATTGGATAAAAGCGAAGGTTACATGGTTGAAACGCTATGTTCAGAAGTGGTTGTAGTATGCCTTGTTTCAAAATAAAAGGTAGTGTCTGCTTTGCTTTTAAAAAGGCTGGGTTTCGACTCAGTTGGCTTTCGACTGGGTCAAATATTTAAAAAAGGAAGGTTTCGAATGGGTTGCACTCTTTTATTTTAAGCAATGCTTTCGAATGGGTCGAAACCCGTAGCGGCCGCCTTTCTACCTTTCGAAATCAATGGTTTCAGAAGGTATACTTTGTTTTAAAAAATAACCACTACTCCAATGCTTTCGAAGGAATGGTTTCGACACCATCACTTCTTCACTTAGGACCAGATTTTAAAAGGAAGACTTTTGACTTAGATGTTTTCAATGACCCTTTTTATTTTGATTGAAGTATAACCCAAAGGTTTTGAAAGAGTTAGTTTAAATGGTTTCGAATTTTTCCACATGTTCTAAATTAAACCCAAGTGCTTTCGAAAGATTTAAGTTTCTGAAGGTTTGATGCTTTCGAAAGGTATTTAAAATGGTTTCAAAGAGGTGGTTCCCCAAAGTGTTTCAAAGGAGGCGAAAGGTAGTGTTTCTGATGGTTTTGAAAGGGTTAAAATGGAAGGTTTTTCCATGGTTTTCAAAGGCAATATTTTAAAGTATTTTAAGATATGATGTCTAATATTTTAATTCTTTCAAAAGGAAGATTTTCATAGGTTTCGAAAGGGTTTTAAGAATGGCTTTGAAAGGAAGGTTTTGGCCTTTCGGCCTAGATAAATGAAGGGTTTTACTTGGTTTTGAAAGGGCTACTTTCAAATGTTTAAATATTTCATCAACTAAGGTTTGGGTAAAATATATATACATATAACATGGCAAGGTGATTTCGTGTAAAACATAAAGTATATGTATTTTCCTTGTATGGTTTGATTTAAAGATTTTAAATCAATTTGAGAAAAGGTTTTCAAGGAAATTCTGGAAGAAAACCTTAAGTAAAATGAATCGGATATTAGAATACTAGATGGGACTGGTATTGGGTTGCGTGCTATACATTAGCTATTGGTCCTAGCCAATTTATTCCAAAATTCCAGTGTGTAGTGCTTTGCCACAGGTAAGACTAAAATTATGACTACATACAAAAGGAATATATATTCGTACGCAGATAGGTTATTGGTGAGCCCGCAAAACCATTAGGATCAGGTGACCCTAAGAGAAGTTAGGTCAGGGACAGACCATCCAAAAGAGAAGTATTTAACAGATAGTTGAGGATAGACCATCTAGAAAAGATGTGTCTAATAGAAGTTAGATTATTTTATTATTTTGTCTGGTAGGCCCGAGTCATCCAAAGGTCAATAGTTAACCGAACAAAACTACAATGTTTGAATAGATAGTTCTTTTATTACCTGATATATATGTTTGCATAATGATACTTTATAGTATTTAACCACTTTGGATTACAGGAAAAGATTTGCAAATGATATGTTTTATAAGAATGTTAGTGAGGGAAAACCCGTTCCGCTAAGCGGCATGGTCTCACTTAACATTAATAACCGGGATGTATCATATTACTTACATCGGGCTTTATATCGAACTGGAAGTTTATGTTTTTCCCTTAAACTCTCGGGTGCTCAAAATTGATTTGTGTCGGCTGAGGGTTGAGGTTCTTTTAGGTTTTTGGTAGGATGATGAATAAAGCTATTGGAGGGAAGCAGGAGGCTTATGGATAGTGTTATCCCGCCTTTTGGCAAGGCCGAGATACCAAGGAACTGGCTGGAAAATAAGGGTCACATGTCCTCAATTTTGAACGATTGTCGGTTTACTACGAATATTGATGGATTTCGTCCGAGCCCAGATTGAGCTACAATTGATAGGACATGGAAAGATAGATCATAGATGTCCGCATCTCAAATTTCAAGTCAATCCGAGTTCGTACGCTCAAGTTATGATGGATTCGATTTAATGAATCTTGCTCGGTTCGAATCCATCGCCCCTTCATTAGTTCGAGCCCATTAAGTTCGAACCCATCAGAGTAGGTACCATGTTCGAATCGATAGGCAGAAATATCGTTCGAGTCCATCAGCCAGTGCCTGCTTCGACTCCATCGGCTTCGACTCCATTTACTTTGAATCCATCACGATGGCCTGCCTTCGAATCCATGATGCCGCCTCTCTTCGTATCCCTCAAGGTTGAAGAGTTCGAATCCATAGAGTTGCTATACCTCTAACCCGTCCTGCACCTTGCCTCGAATCCATACCCTCGAGTCCATCAAAGAGGGATCTCTCAAATCCCCATATTGAAGCAACTTCAAATTGATCCACAGTCACGTATTTGGATCGATTCGAGTAAGAACCAGCTCCATCGATTCGAAGCATTCCTTCGAACCCAATCCTTCGAACCCACTTGGTCAACGCAGCTAAAACCTAGGACTCAACTCATTTAACTCGACGAAGAATAGGGATTAACTCGAAGAACGCGCGCCACGTCATAGGAGCATGGATTCGACCCCATGGGTTCGAACCATATCGATTCGAACGAACCCATAGGTCGATTCGAACCAACCAGCATGTCGAAAATCCCTAACTTGAATCCATCATATCTCTCAATCCCTTGATCCAAATGCTATGAAATTTTCATAGGAGCTCGCATATACATAGAAGAATGTTCATGCCAATTTTTGTCACGATTGGACACTTTTTTTGATCGATTCGAACCAAGGGTCGAATCGATCCCAAAGTGGGCCCGGATCTCCAGAATTCGGTCATGTGGCCCCCCCACACGTCCCAAAAGTGGTATTCCTGGATTTTAGGAGAAATATCACCCTCCAGCACCTATAAATAGAACCCCTGGTCATTCAGAAAGGGGATCGGAGAATTGCAGAGAAAAAGCACGACTAGACGCTGCCAGAATTGCTTCAGAGCACCACCGCTGCCTTTGATTTTAAATTTTGGCTTACTGCTTGCTGTACTTTGACATCAAAAGTTGTATTCTCCGAATATCAAGCAATGAAGTAACAAAACTTCATAGTGGATGTAGGCAAAACGCCGAACCACTCTAAATCGTTGTCTCTTGTGCAATTTACTTCCTGCTATTTGAAGTTTTTGTTAGATAATCCACGTTTTAATTTACTTTCTTCATTTTATCTCTTCAAAAAACTTCCGACGAGTGTTGTGCCCAATTTTGACACAAACACTTTGGTGCTTTCACTGAGAGCAAACCCAGTTTTTTTCCTCTTGCTCCTTGGATCTATCTTCGATACCGGATTGCGTAAATCTAAGAGGAAGATCCAGACCTCATATTCAGATTCCTTCCGTTCTATTCAGATTTGTGTAAAGTCTAGGAAAGAATTCAGCGCTTCAAGATGGTGCGTACAAGAACCACTTCTAACATTGGTGATCAAGAAGGTCGGGATAGGCAAAATCCCACACAGCTACAGTCCACTAATCAAGATGCTGCTGGGCATACGGATCAGTCGGGTCCGGTCACAAGACAAGAGTTTCAGGCGCTACTCCAGGAACTAACCCAAAGCCGACAACAGCTAACTGAGCAGTTGCGCGCTAACGTTGAGTTAACCAATCAACTGAATCGCCAAAAGCGAAGAAGATCCAAAAGGGATCAGGCTCCTCATTCTTCCACCGAAAGCTCTGCTTCATCTGACTACAGTAACAGATTTATCCATCCCAGGCTAGACGGAAACCATGCGCAAGCTGCTGACAATCAACAGGCGTTAACCGTTGGGAAAATAAAGGTTGGCCCATCTACCAGCTTCCATACTGGACCCTCCTCCCGAGGAGGCACTATTCCACAATACACTGCAGATGATCGAGCTGCTACAGCCGCTGCAGTTGACATAGGAGTTGATGCTCGAGATCACTCCAATCAAAATTATCATCAGCAGGGACAGGCTCCAGAGCCATATATCCCAGAAGACATCGAGCCAAGGAGTCGAGATGAGGATCGTCGACAGCGCCCGATCCCACCTCGCACTATGGAACCCGACCATACTTTGGCTCATCACCCACAGAATTTTCCAATACCAGACTTCTCAGCCATGGTACGACGAATGATTCGCGAAAGTCAAGGCCTAAAAAATGACGATTGGGGAATCTCCCAGAGTCATACCCCATTTACCGATGACATATTGTATGCTGAACCTCCTCGGCGATTCAGAATGCCAACCCTTCCCATGTATGAAGGAAATTCCGACCCAAATCAACATATTCTGAAATATGAATGGTCGATGACTGCTACGAGAGATGATGACGCAGTAAAGTGCCGCAGTTTTCCCATTTCCTTAGGGGGAATTGCGACAATGTGGTTTACACGATTACCGCCACGATCTATTTCTTCGTTTGACCAGTTAGCTACTAAATTTGTTGAACAATTTCGCATGCATATTGCCCGACCCAAAGATGTTAATACCCTATCAAGTGTCACTCGAGCTCCCGGAGAAACACTTAGACGATATTTGGAGAGATTCAATGCTGCATGCGCAGAGACCACCAACCCCAATGATAATTCCATTCTAATGGCTTTGACTAAAGGAATCGACCCTGATTCCGAGTTTGGAAATTGGTTAGCCGGAAAACCTCCTGCATCGTTGGACCGTTTCTATTCCAAAGCCGCTCAATTCTTGAGGCGAGAGGATGCGAAACAGTCTAGGAAGCAAGACGATGCAAGACCCAGCAGTGAAGGGATTCAGAGTAATGTTGCAATTAAACAATCCGGAGAAAGTTCAGGAAAAGTCGAATTGAATGTCCAAAATAAACATACTCAACGATCAAGAAATGGTGAAAACCGAAACAAGAAGCAAGACCAGAACCGCGGTCCGAGACGTAGGGCCGCAATGTTTGACAGTTATACACCGCTTAACACATCACTGGAAAACGTATACTTACAGACTTGTAATACTATGCAATACAAGAAGCCTGCTCCGAAGCCTTCATCGGAGAGGCAGATTCAGACAGGAAAGTTCTGTAGGTTTCATGAAAGTTATGGACATAATACCAATGAGTGTATACATTTGCAAGACCTCATTGAAAAGTTGATCAGAGAAAGAAAGTTGGACCAGTTTGTTCGGGCGCCGCAGTCTGGTGGAGCGGGCCCATCTAATCAAAATCGAACGCAGAATCAGGAAAGACAAGGTGAACCCGCTCGCACAGGTGGAAGGTTGGTTATTAATACAATAAGTGGTGGTCCCCATCCAGCAGACGGAAGCTGGAGAGAAATGGAGTCATATGCTAGCTCAATCAGGCATGTGGACTTTGAATGCTATAGTAACTCGGAAGACGGAACACCGGCTAAACAACAAAAAACAATGGCTGATGATATCGTGTTTAGAAATCGAGATGCCGATAGAGTTGAAGCTCCCACAATTGACCCGTTGGTCATATCCGCTCAAGTTGGTCCTGCTTGGATGAAGAGGATCTTAGTAGACAGCGGAAGTTCCGTAAATATATTGTTTAAAAGAGCATATGATTTGATGAAAATGGAAGCTAAGGACTTAAAGCCTTGTCAATCACGAGTCCACGGCTTCAACGGGAGTGCAACGATACCAACCGGAATAGTTGAATTGCCAGTAGAGTTGGGAGCGGGAGAATGCCGAAGAGTTCGGATGTTGCAATTTGTTGTCTTAGATATTCCTTCCCCGTACAATGCTTTTTTGGGCCGACCGGCCCTTGCTGAATTTAGGGCTGCTATTGCCCCATGGTGTTTAACTCTGAAGTTCCCTACTGACCATGGGATAGGAGTTGTACAAGGAGATTAGGCTGTTGGAAGAGCCTGTTATGTTGCTGAGCTGCGGGAGGCGCGGCGAAAAGAGAAAGGAAAGGGCGTAGAGGAATCTCTCTGCGTCCGTTTTACTGACGATTGACAATCAGCGCCTGGGCCTCGGCCTGGGCACCACAACCAATTCCAAAAGGATCTTGATCCAAAGGACAATGATAATAAAGAAGAATCTACGGAAAGTCAGGCTTCTCCGCCCGAGCTAACCATTGATGTCCCGATTGACGATGATCACGATGACTCGAGAATGTTGAAGATTGGGTCTCAGCTTAACCAAAAGACACAACAGGAATTGGTTGGTTTTCTCCGGGCGAATCTTGATGTGTTCGCCTGGACACACTCTGATATGTGTGGAATCTCGCCTGACATCGTGAGCCACACCTTGAACATTGACCCGCGGTACATCCCGGTTAAGCAGAAAAGACGTAGTATGGATCCAGAGAGATCTGCCGCCCTGAAAGAAGAGGTCGATAAGTTGAAATCAAATGGGTTCATTAGAGACGGTTTATACCCAGAATGGGTGTCCAATCCCGTGCTTGTCCGGAAACCAAACGGAAAATGGAGAACGTGTATCGATTACTCCGACCTGAATAAAACCTGCCCAAAAGACATCTTTCCACTCACCTGGATCGATCAACTGGTAGATTCAACCGCCGGACATGAATTTTTATCCTTCATGGATGCTTACTCAGGTTACAACCAGATACCCATGCATGTACCGGACCAAGAACACACAAGCTTCGTAACCGACTTGGGGTTGTACTGCTACAAGGTCATGCCTTTTGGATTAAAGAACGCTGGCGCAACTTATCAACGCTTAGTTAACCGAATGTTTGCCGATCAGATTGGAAAGACTATGGAGGTCTATGTAGATGACATGTTAGTGAAGTCACGATACTCTGGTGATCATGTCAAAGACTTGGAATCAATGTTCGATATCCTCCGAAAATACGGGATGAAGCTTAATCCACTAAAGTGTCATTTCGGAGTCGCATCCGGAAAATTCCTTGGGTTTATTGTCAATGCCCGAGGAATAGAGGCCAACCCCGAAAAGATCTGGGCTATCAGAAATCTCCAAACCCCAAAAACCGTAAAGAAAGTTCAGAGTCTTAATGTAAAAGTTGCAACACTGAGCAGGTTTATCTCAAAATCGACCGACAAATGCATTCCTTTTTTCGATTTGATTCGAAAGGGGAAACGAAATTTCGAATGGACTGCAGAATGTGAGGGAGCATTTCAATCGCTAATCCAACATCTTTCTGTACCACCAATCCTTTCAAAGCCTGTAGATCATGAACAGTTATATCTTTACCTGGCAGTATCAGAGAATGCAATCAGTGCTGCATTAATTCGGGAGGAAGACCAAGTGCAAAAGCCGGTCTACTATGTGAGTAAACGATTGACCGGAGCCGAGAGAAATTATCCAAAACTGGAAAAGTTGGCATATTGCCTAGTCATTGCCTCGAGGAAGCTCCGTCCATATTTCCAGGCTCATCCTATTACTGTGTACACCGACCAGCCGTTACGACAGGTCCTTACGCGGCCTGAGACGTCTGGTAGGTTGCTAAAATGGAACATCGAACTAAGTCAATTCGACATCACTTATACTCCAAGGAGAGCCGTACACGGCCAAGTCCTAGCAGATTTTATAACCGAATTCACTATCCCTGAAGACTTGCCCGAGACCAGCAAATCTCCCGAATACATCTGGAAGTTGTACACCGATGGTGCGTCAAACGATCGGTGCTCAGGAGCTGGGGTAGTGCTTAAAACCCCCGAGGGACGATCCATATGTTATGCTTTAAAGTTCGAGTTCCGTGCAACCAACAACGAAGCCGAGTACGAAGCCCTACTTACCGGGCTAAAGCTTGCCCATGATCTGAAAATCATTGTTATAGAGATCTACTGCGATTCCCAGTTGGTAGTATGCCAAGTCCGAGGAGAATATCAGGCCAAAGATCGAAGATTAGCTGCTTATCTAACTCGGGTTCTGGAGATTCTTAACCAATTCGATTACTATGCCATTTTCTACATACCCAGAGAGCACAATCAAAGGGCTGATTCATTGGCAAAGTTAGCGAGTACGGGTGAGGCTCAACAGTTGGGGGTTGTTCTGGTTGAAACCCTATCCTCTCCGAGCATTGATCAAAGGGAGACTAATTTCACATTTGAAGCTACCTCCAATAAGGAGTCGTGGATGACCCCTTATCGAGATTATATCGAACGTGGTGTATTGCCCGAGCAACGAAGCGAGAAATGACAAGTTCTATGAAAGGCCTCACGATTTGTTATTCAAAATGGAATCATGTACCGGAGAGGATACTCTGTTCCTCTCCTCCGGTGTATTGTGCACGATGAAGTCAGGCGAGTATTACGCGATGTACACGAAGGAGAATGTGGCGATCACACTGGGGGCAAGCACTCGTAAAGAAAATACTTCGATATGGGTATTATTGGCCTACTGTTAATCGCGATGCTGCAGACTATGCTAGGAAGTGTGACAAATGTCAGAAACACGCTCGAATTCCTAGAGCTCCTCCTACTGAGATAACCCAAATGGTCATTCCTTGGCCATTCGTGATATGGGGAATAGATATCATCGGCACATTGCCTCTGGCCAAATGTGGCACGAAGTACGCCATCGTCGCAGTTGATTATTTTACCAAATGGGCTGAAGCTGAACCCCTTGCGACAATTACAACAAAGAAAGTAATCAACTTTGTAGTGCGTAACATCATCTGCCGTTTTGGTCTCCCACATACTATCATCACCGATAACGGAACTCAATTCGACAGTGTTGAATTCAAGAATTTCTGTCAACGATTCCACATCCATAAGAAATTCTCTGCAGTAGCGCACCCTCAAGCAAATGGTCAGGTTGAAGCTGTTAATAAAGTTATCAAGTCCATTCTAAAGAAGCGACTGGAAAAAGCCGGGGGCAAATGGGTCGACGAACTTCCTATGGCACTATGGGCCCATCGAACGACTCATAAAACTGCAACCGGTCATACCCCGTTTTCTCTATCTTATGGTTCTGAAGCCGTTATTCTGGTCGAAATGGAAGTGCATTCTCATCGTGTAACGTATTACGATCCGAAAACAAATGTCATATTACTTGCTGAATCTTTGGATTTACTCGATGAAAAGCGCAAAGAGGCTGATTTGAGGGCAGCTGCATATCGAAATCGAGTCGCCCGAATGTACAACGCAAAGGTCCGTCCACGAACCTTCGAACTCGGCAATCTCGTACTCAAAAGGGTTTATCCGGTCCCTTCACACATGAAGCCAAATTGGGAAGGGCCGTATGTGATTTCACAAAAGCTCGGAGATGGCACGTTCAAATTATCAACAGTTGACGGTTTTACCTTGCCGAGAGCTTGGAATAGCGAAAGTCTTCGTCGCTACTACATATGAAAAACTTTACTTATTTATTTTCTGTCAGTTTATTCCTTTGCATTTTATTCTAGCATTTCGAGATTTAAATTTGTAATAAGGCAACTGACTTTGCCATATTTTCTCGTTTCAGCAATAAAATGCCATCTCTTCGAGCCAAAGCTGTGATTTACTGAATATGACATACAATATCACAATGCACGGAGAGCTAAGTTCCATCACGCGGTGGGATTTATTCAAATAGGGAGTGACTGTGATACGACCGGCCACTCGCTAAGTGAAACCCAAGCTCGGGGGCAGAACACTGCATCAACATTCGCAGGGATTGATACACGACAATCCCTCCTCCAACTCCAAACTCTCAGAGTGTGAATTGGAGTATAAACTTCAACTCTCGGCTCCCAGAGCGCGAACCGGAGTATAAATCCACCGCTCCCGGAGTGTGAGCCAACTCCAAATTCCCAGAGTGTGAATTGGAGTATAAACTTCAACTCTCGGTTCCCGGAGCGCGAATCGGAGTATAAATCCACCGCTCCCAGAGTGTGAGCCAACTCCAAATTCCCAGAGTGTGAATTGGAGTATAAACTTCAACTCTCGGTTCCCGGAGCGTGAACCGGAGTATAAATCCACCGCTCCCAGAGTGTGAGCCAACTCCAAATTCCCAGAGTATGAATCGGAGCATAAACTTCAACACTCGGTTCCCGGAGCGCGAACCAGAGTATAAGTCTAAATTCCCGGAGCGCGAATTGGAATATAAAACTTTATCGCTAAATTCCCAGAGTGTGAACTGGAGTATAAACATTAAGTACAAGCTCCCGGAGAGCGAACTAAGTCATAAACACTAATAATTAATAAGTTCCCGGAATATGAATCAACGCAATACTTGAGCAAAAAAGAGAAGAGTTGTTCTTCATGTTATCAACAAATAAAAATGAAGTTTGATTACATGATAAAACTAGAAACAATTCATAAGTGGGTGCCAAATCCACACTTATACACAGCCTAGAAAAGGAGAAAAAAGAATTGCCCTTTCACAACTACATGGTAAAACAAGAAGTTCGCTCTTTCTTCTTCCGGGGTTTCTTCTTTGGAGTTGAGCCACTAGACCCGCTACCCGGCTTCTTGCGGGATTTCTTGTCTTTCTTTGGAGCATCCTAAGGATCTGGCATGATATCCACGTCTTCCTCAGAGCTGGAACGGATAAAGATCCTTTTGTGAGGACGAACCGGAGGCGGGGAAGCCGTAACAGGTGGCAAAGCTTCAACGCTAGAAGTTATAGTTGTGCCGGTGAAGGAAGCAACAATTGAAGGAGTTAAGCTTGATGGAGCAACATCGCCTCCGGAACCACCAACCGTCGTCACCGTAGCCATTTCGGCGCTTATCTCAGCAAGAATTTCTTCTTCTCGGGAAGATCGAGCAGCGCTGGAAACACTGACGGTCGGCATAAACGAGCTAAAAGTTGGGGCAACTCCACCCATTGTGAAGGAAGGATCAGAAAAAGGTTCACAGGGTTGCTTGAGAAGCTCCTCAATCATCTGAACATCAAACGACATCGAACTCCCCTCTCCCATCTCGCTGGTCACGGCAGTGGTTGTGATGGCCACAGTAACAACGGCTCCTTGCATTGGCTGCGAAGTTTGTGGTATTGGAAGTGCTGGCGCATCACTTTCAGTCACTGGTTAAAAAGAAAAGAGGATAATTAGTCAAATGATCGGCTCCAAGTTCAAAATTCCAGGAACACTTAAGCAACATTTAGGATACCTTCTTTGCCGCAGCTCGGTGGTGGGACGAGTTCAGAAACGGTAGTTGTACCGAGAGACAGTTCCGGTCGATCCGGGTTATAAGCAGGGATAACATGTGGACCGACTGTAGTGGTGACTCCAGATGAGGTTGGGGCATCAACTGAAACATTCTCACTATAATGTGCGGCTCCAGGACCTTCACCAGTCTCTACATGGTGAAACCTAAGTCTCTCTCTCTCAGCGGAGATCATCGCATCATGGAGAAGCTTCCTTTCCTCTTCGCTCAACAAGCGAGATTCAAGTTCAAATTCGTCTACGGCGCCTTCAGGGAGAGATGCTCTTTTGTTCGCCACCAATTTTTTCCAAGCACTGAGTAGAAGCGTAGAATAATCTCCGAGCCACGAGAGATTCCTGTGCTCAAGTACATTAGCATTATAAGTGTCGAGAAGATCGTCAAACTCGGCTTCTACTCTGAATATCTCTGCTTGAACTCTCCCTTCTACCTCTGCTTCCACCGCTTCAACTTTAGCAACCGCCGCGTCTCGCTCAGCTCGGAGAGACACAGCTTGCTCGCACGCTTCCTGTGCGGCCGTATTAGCGTCATCTTTTTCCTTGTTTAAGCTGGCGAATTTAGCTTTTAACTCCTCAAGTTCTCTGACCGCCGCATCTCGCTCGGCCTCAACATTTTTGTACCGATGGCCTAAATCTTCAACTAAAGTACAATGCGCTTGTTGCATTTTTGCCATCTCAGCTAGTGTCTCATCGACCTTCTGTAGCGACTCCAGTTCGGCCTTGCGAGAAGATTCCGTTTCAGATTGAAGTACGTCAACAATACGGTTCTTCTGAGCCAAGTCTGCTTCCAGTTTCTCAATAACTTTGGCTCGTTCGAAGGCTACTTTCGAGGCTCTAACAGCCGCCCTGTACCATTCTTTATACTGAGCATAAAAATCCCGGGTATAGCTGAGGGCGGTGCTCACGGCCTCTTCGGGGATTCTTTTGAGATTGGGTGGAAAGATATAGGCATCAAAGCATATTTCTGGAAAGTCTTTTTTCAACTGAGCAATTCTAATAGCCCCTTCACCAGACGGTTCGAGAGGTGCCTCCTCCACAGTTACGGTCGTAGCCGTATCAGTCCTTGAACGAGGTGGACCAGGTTTAGAAATTTGTTGAGATGGTTGTTGCCGCGAAGTTTCGACTGCAGGTGCCTGGCCCCTGGACGGCGGAGGAGAACGAAAGGGTGAACGGTACCTTGGGTCCCTATCAGAACGCTCCTGGCTAGAATAATATCGGGAATGGTCCCTATCGTGATGCTCTTGCTCGTAATACCTCCGCTCACGATCTCGGTCAGAATCCCTACAGCGAGACTCATAATAGGATGAAGAATGGTGTACTCGCCGAAGTTTATCAAGTGTAGAAGGCCGATTCGACATGACACCTGTAAAAAAGGAACAATTCGATTAAGTATCAAGAAAAAGCACTACAATGCATGTGGAAGTTGTGAAGTGTTGTGAAAAGTGTATAAATGCGTAAACCCCCGACCAACCAGAAGCGTCGATTACACTAACGGGTAAAGATTCGCTTATATCAAGCGCTCTCCGGAGCTCTTCCAACCCGGACCCGTGGTGAAGAGATACGTAGTCCGGAATGGGAATATCGTCCAACCCTGTGAAAAGGTCTCCGGACTGGCAAGGAGAGGCGCTGGAAACAGTAACCCCAGGTTGGGAATGGGTTACGACTACAAACTTCCATCTCTTAAACTTAAGTACAGCAGCCTTGCCTGTCTGGCCCTCTTCTATTCGGGAAAGGTCGGATGCTATCTCAGTGTCTGTGGGCGTTCTTTCATCATCGCTCGTTTCTCTTATCACAACGCCAGGTTTTCTTTTTGCCACTTTCTTCTTCTTCCTCGAAGCCGATTTCGCCAAACCTTCAATTACAATACTCTGGACCATTTCAATCAAACCCAATGTCCTTAAGTTATCATCGGTCAATAGCAAATCTATGTGCCTTGAGTCGTAGGGAACCCTTTGTAAGCTTTGGACGACGCCTCTACAATGCCCACCAGTAGGTCTCGAAATGATAGCTGCAAGAATGGCAGGATATTGGCATGAAGTATTAAAAATAACCATTCAAGAACGAATTATGATACTTACGTCTGGATAACCATCTCCTGGCAAACCCTGGGGGGCATCGAACAAAAAACCACTCGTTCTTGAAATAACTAAGCCTGGTCCAGGCCCCAGTCACGACCTGACAGTTCCTAACCCCTCCAGAAAAGTGAAAGACGGGCTATCACCCCTACTCTTAAAGTTGAAAATGTGCCTGATCTCGTTAGGTCTTGGCGGGTGAAAAAGGCAATCCATAAATATGACGAAGACACTGTTTAGTAGTGCAGGCCCATTGGGATGAAGCTGTGAAGGAGCGATTCCTAAATACGACAGCATCTCTCTGATATATTGGTTAAAAGGAGGAAGAGATCCAGCCGCACAGGCATGACGGTAAAAGGCAGTATATCCTTCAGGAGGGTTGTGTGGTCTATCACTAGCACTAGGTAATAAAACATCGTCCAGAGATATGTTATGTTTCGAACATATCCGGCCCAACAGAGACTCTGAGATATTGGACTGAACAGAATCGACAGGATCGTCGATAAATATGGCCTCCGGCAATTCATCCGGGGCCGGATCTACGACTTCAGGAGGGATGTCCGGAATCTCAAGCGCTGGAAGAGGCGAGCTTTGTGCTTCTTGTTGTTGAGAACTCGAAGACTCCATAATTAACTAACTCACCAGAAAGCGGCGTTAAATACGTAAAATAAACCATGCATTCCCCCGGTGAAAAGTGTATGAGTATGTCGTGCAATGCAAGTGCTATGCAAAATATTTAAGCAGATTTTACAAGATGAAACGAGGTGTCCGAACAACGAAACTTTGGAATTTGAGAGTGAAAACGACCGTCATTGCTGACTGTCACTTTCACGCCACCCAGATGCTACTGGCCAATTCAAGTATAAATTCATTATATTTTGTTTAAGTCATGGTGCCATCGACGAGCTCCAACAGAGAGGTCAAGTTAAATTCGATTATGCAAGGCCGAAGCTCGTCGGGGTCAAGTATGCTAAAGTTCATTAAGCTCATCAAAGTTCAACTTGAAATTGGTCATAGTTCAGAAGTTGGAGCCAATTAGAAAATCAGAAGTTTCAGATGTTCGAACGTTCGAATCGATCGACTCGAATCGATACGAGTCGAATCGAAGACATTCGAATCCATACACTTCGACTCCATGAAGGTCGACTCGGTGAAGCCTTGGAATGAAAAAACCTTTCGAATCCATATAACTTGCGTGGCTTCGAATCGATCAATATTGTGCACCTTCGAATCGATCGAGGTAACACTACTTTGAATCGATCGGTTTGATGCCTTCTTTCTCCTGCAACCATCGATCCGAAGCCTTCTCCTTGATATCGATTCGAAATGGTCATTCACAGATCGATGCAAAGCAAAGAAGGAAGATAACATCCATCATTGCTTACACTTCTCCTGGCAACACACAGGATCGATACGACTTGAACAAGTTCGTCCTCCAGATCCATCCAGTCAACCCATTTCGGATCTCACTAGTCCTCAAGGTTTTCAAAAGGAAGAATTGAAATCGATGATAAATTTCCAGTTTCGTCGCTCTACAGTCGAATCGATCCCTTAAATTACCTGATTGGATTCGTTTACAAACAAAGACTTGATGGAATTTTATCGATTCGAATGCAAAGACGCAGTGGTTTCTTGCTTTGAAGGATCGAGCTGAGGAAATAGCAACAGTAAAAAGTAAAAAGTAAAAAAGTAAAAGTGAAGATGGCCTTGGGTATTTATATGGGTTCCACTGAAAACGCGTTACTCTTCGACTCCCGGTTGTGTTTACTTCCTACCACCGGTCACTCGCCATACCCCATCGATTCGAACAATCGCTCAATAACCCACTGCGTTCGAATCCATCACGGCGTAAAGTCATTACTTCGAATCCATCACACGGCTGAATCCATACTCCACTTCGAATCCATTACCTTCCAGTCTTTTACACAATCGAATCCATCCCAGCTTAATCGATGCCAGGCATCATCGATTCGTTGAAGCACTGAGCAAAGGCAAGACCATCGATTCGAACATACGTGACTTCGAATCCATCAAGACAGCATCGATGCGAAGCGTCATCGATACGAAGCACTTGAATGAGGACTGAGTTGAAAAATCCTAACGATTCGAAGTACCTATTCCATAACCAGCAATTCCATCGATTCGAAACCCTATCGGTTCGAACAAGCATGCTTCGAATCCATTAGGCACCATCGATGAGAATGAATACAACGCTTCGATATGAAAAATTACTGGTCTACCTTTTACACCGATTCAGGAGAGGATCGATACAAGAGGATGATCATAGATGGCTATAACAACAATACTTTAACCCGAATCTCAAATCGGTTCAGGAGAGGGCCGATGCAGAATTCGATAACAAACCAAAACTGGCGTCAACTAGCAATCGCGCAACGTTAACCAAAGCCAAAGCGGTACATATATCCACATGCGTTTGACTGACACTTGATCTTTAACGTTTACAGGGATCAAATGTTCACCTCGTTATAGTTACGACAGCTGATGACTTTCAGAAAAGCAGGTCCTGATTGTCCAACATGGAACTGCAGTTTTACAAAGCACGTCATGTTTAAACAAGACGTACTTTGGGGGGCAAATGTTATCCCGCCTTTTGGCAAGGCCGAGATACCAAGGAACTGGCTGGAAAATAAGGGTCACATGTCCTCAATTTTGAATGATTGTCGGTTTACTACGAATATTGATGGATTTTGTCCGAGCCCAGATTGAGCTACAATTGATAGGACATGGCAAGATAGATCATAGAAGTCCGCATCTCAAATTTCAAGTCAATCCGAGTTCGTATGCTCAAGTTATGATGGATTCGATTTAATGAATCTTGCTCGGTCCGAATCCATCGCCCCTTCATTAGTTCGAACCCATTAAGTTCGAACCCATCAGAGCAGGTACCATGTTCGAATCGATAGGCAGAAATATCGTTCGAGTCCATCAGCCAGTGCCTGCTTCGACTCCATCGGCTTCGACTCCATTTACTTCGAATCCATCACAATGGCCTGCCTTCGAATCAATGATGCCGCCTCTCTTCCTATCCCTCAAGGTTGAAGAGTTCGAATCCATAGAGGTTGTATACCTCTAACCCGTCCTGCACCTTGCCTCGAATCCATACCCTCGAGTCCATCAAAGAGGGATCTATCAAATCCCCATATTGAAGCAACTTCGAATCGATCCACAGTCACGTATTTGGATCGATTCGAGTAAGAACCAGCTCCATCGATTCGAAGCATTCCTTCGAACCCAATCCTTCGAACCCACTTGGTCAACGCAGCTAAAACCTAGGACTCAACTCATTCAACCCGGCGAAGAATAGGGATCAACTCGAAGAACGCGCGCCACGTCACAGGAAAATGGATTCGACCCCATGGGTTCGAACCATATCGATTCAAACGAACCCATAGGTCGATTCGAACCAACCAGCATGTCGAAAATCCCAACTTGAATCCATCATATCTCTCAATCCCTTGATCCAAATGCTATGAAATTTTCACATGAGCTCGCATATACATAGAAGAATGTTCATGCCAATTTTTGTCACGATTGGACACTTTTTTGATCGATTCGAACCAAGGGTCGAATCGATCCCAAAGTGGGCCCGGATCTCCAGAATTCGGCCATGTGGGCCCCCACACGTGCCAAATGTGGTCTTCCTGGATTTTAGGAGAAATATCAGCCTCCAGCACCTATAAGTAGAGCCCCTGGTCATTTAGAAAGGGGATCGAAGAATTACAGAGAAAAAGCACGACTAGACGCTGCCAGAATTGCTTCAGAGCACCACCGCTGCCTTTGATTTTAAATTTTGGCTTACTGCTTGATGTACTTTGACATCAAAAGTTGTATTCTTCGAATATCAAGCAATAAAGTAACAAAACTTCATAGTGGACGTAGGCAAAACGCTGAACCACTCTAAATCGTTGTCTCTTGTGCAATTTACTTCCTGCTATTTGAAGTTTTTGTTAGATAATCCACGTTTTAATTTACTTTATTCATTTATTATCTCTTCAAAAAACTTCCGACGAGTGTTGTGCCCAATTTTGACACAAACAGATAGCTATTTAGGAGTTGCGATGTGTTTATTTTTGATGTATGTATATTAAGTCAGTTATGACTCTGATCATCCAAGGAGGCATCTTCATTTTTCACTCTTGGCATATTTTGTAATAAGTATATTTTATCATTGCCTAGGAAACGTTTGGGATTATGTAACCTGAATATGAAACGTTTGTTTTGAAGTGTAATGGAAAAATGTTGTTTTGAAATCTGTGAATTTTTTCATATTTAGATGATTCTGATATTATAGATACCATTACCATAGCCATATTTAGTCGTCGGAAGTTAATACTATAGATGACTACAGCATCTGTAGCGCTTAGCTTTTGGCCTCTACATATGGGTTGTTACAGATTATGGCATTGTATGAAGATGCGAAATGTCAAGAAGGAAAATCCATATAGAGTCAGTCAGATAATTCAACCCTAACCTTTAGGAATCTGGTATTTCCTAAAGATTAACAATGTTAGGATGGAAAACCTATATAGGGTTCGATTGGATAATTCAACCCCAGCCTTTAGAAAGCTGGCATTTGTTGGCAATGTTAGGAAGGAAAACTCATATAGAGGTCAAATGGATAATTCGCCCAATCTTCAAAAATCTGGCGTTTCTCGAAGGTTGGCAATGTTAAGGGAGAAAATCCAAATAATGGTCAATCGTATAATTCGATCCCTACCTTTAGGAGTTTGGCATTTCCTGGAGACCGACAACGTCAGGAAAGAGAACCCATCAAGGGTCGATCGAATAATTCGACCCCGACCATTAGGAATTTGCCATTGCCCAAAGATTGGCAACATCAAGAAGGAATGACTATTAAGTGGTCGACTGGATAATTCGACCTGGACCTTACAGGTATTTGTCCTTGCTCAGAATTTAACAACATCAAGTGGGACTAACCACATGGAGGTCAATCAAATAATTTAACCTGGCTCCTAGATATCGGTTGTTGACCTGAAGTTGGCAGCATCAAGAAGGAATGTTTGAAACCAAGCAATTAAATCACCGATTCCTATAGACAGGAACTATAGTCCAAGATGGATTTCCGTGACTGCGCTAACGTCCTAGCAAGAAAGGATGAGCTGAGGATAAGCGAGGATAGTCCCAAAAAAGAGGTATTATCGGACTTTCTCTATCCAGAATTAGGAATTGGGAAAGTGCAATCGGATTAGGGGTATTTAGGTAACTTGACCTATAACATTTGGAAAAGTAAGTTCCAAGGTTTGGACTAGGTACATTATAGAAAATATAAAAAAGAAGTAAATAGTGTAGTTGATGCTCCACGTCGATAAGGTGCAACATGAAACTTGAATTACCTACAGCAAAAGTCGCTTGAAGGAAGCTCGACCCAACATGAATAGGAATAACTACAGAGTTGGTAAAATGGTGATCTTGTTTTCCTAAGTGAAACACTCTAGCGACTAACTATGGTATATAAATAGTGCAGTTACAAGAATTTTATTTATATGCACCGAGTAGCATTTAATGAAGGCATTGCACGAATAAATTGTTGGATAAGCAGTTATATTTTATACACAGGTATTTGCATACAGGTAGGTACAGAATACAGAAGTGTGAAAAGTAAAATGGAACAAAGATTAAAAGACAAAACAATCTTTCATTACTTACACTTTTCTGTACAAGAATAGCAGGGGTCGCTTTCGCATAAACACTGCCTGCTTGCAACAAAAAGGAAAAGACAAAAAGTACAACCAAAAAGAGCTACCATGCCCACAAGCTTTAGGAATCTATTACTTATTCTTCCCTTTCCTTCCACCCTTGCCACCAGATTCGCAGGGATGCCTCTTAAGCTTCCGTTCATCTTTAATTACCCTTCTTTTAGGGGTGTAACCTTCGGATTGGGTTGTCTTGCCTTTAGTGGCGGTCTGAGGCTCATTGGACTTCTTGACATGGGTATCAAAAGGCTTGATCTTTGAGGGCTTCAGATTTATTGAGGGAGGCTTGAGGGTAGAGTTGTCACCAGAGGTCCGCAATTGAAACTTAATTGAAAAGAGATCCTTAGTAGTAGCATATCCTTGGAGGATGGACAAGTGGAGGCAGTAAGTAAAATAATTAACTCCACCTTAACTAAATGAGTAAACAAGAGCTAAAGCAATTGGGTCGATGAGCTTCCACTAATATTATGAGCTTATAAGATGACCTGTAAGTTAGCAACTGAGCATTCACCGCTTGCTTTGGCATACGGGTCAGAAGAAATGATCCTGATAGAACCGGAAATCCCTTCTCATCATAGAAGGCATTTCAATCCAAAGGTAAATGAGGAACTCATGCTTGAGCCTCTCGGTTTGGTTGACAAGAAAAGGGAAGAAACAAAAATGAAGGTTGTTTCTTACCATAAGAGAGTAGCACGACACTTTAACACTAAGGTCTAAAATCGTACTTTAGAGGTAAGGATCTTATTTTGAAACGGGTTCTCTTGGGTGTAAGGGTATTCAGTCTGAACTGGCAAGGTCCTTTTGCAATCGAGTGAATGCTTGGAGATGGTACATTCAAACTATCAATGGTCGATGGGATCACGATTCCATGGCAGGGAATAACGATGCTACAATGCTATCATACTTAGTTTTACATAGTTTATTTTTGCAAACAAGTTAACTAAGGATTTTAAGGGCAATGTAATAAGGTAGGACTTGCCATGCTTTCCGTTTATATATGTAATTTTCTTCTTGAACCAATGGAAATCTATTCATGCAAGAAAAAAAAGTTTTACTACTAGATTAGCAATATGGAAAGGAACATGCTCCTCAAGCCTCAGGTCATGACCAAGGAGCATAGTATTATAGGTCGATTGGATAATTCAACCCCAACCTTCAAGAGTTTGGCGTTTCCCAAAGATTGGCAACGTCGGGAAGGAAACCCATATAGGGTCTATCGGATAATTCAACCCCAACCTTTAGGAATCTAGCATTGTCCGAAGATTAGCAACATCGGAAAGGAAAACCCATATAGAGGTCAACTAGAAAATTCAACCCCAATCTTCAAGGAATCTGGCATTGCCCAGGGATTAACGATGTCAAGAAGGAAAATACATAAGGGGGTCGAATGGATAAATCAACCCCTACCGTAAGAAATCTGGCATTTCTTGAAGATTAGGAATGTTAGAAAGGAAAATCCATAAAGGGGTCATCGGATAATTCGACCTGAATCTTTAGAAATCTGGTGTTACCTAATGATTTGCAATGTCAAGAAAGAAAACCTATTTAGGGATTGAATAATTCGATCCCTACCTTTAGGAATCTAGCATTTCCTGGAGACTGGCAACATCGGGAAGGTGAACCCACTCAGGCGTCGGTCGGATAATTCTACCCCAATGTTCAGGAATTTATTCTTGCCCGGAGATTGGTAATGTCAAGAAGGACTGATTAGTAAGGGGTCAATTGAATAATTTGACATTGGACATACATGTACTTGCCATTACCCAGAGTTTGGAAAAGTCAAGTAAGACTAACCACGTGGGGGCTGATCGGATAAATTGACATGGGCTCATAGATTTATCTTTGCCCTGAAGTTGGCAGCGTTTAGAAGGAATGTTCAAAATGAAGCAGTTAAACCATCGATTCTCGAAGACAAGAATTAATATCTGATATGGATTTCCTGTAGGATCAATTTTACCCTAGAGGGGGGTTGAATAGGGTGAAACTACTAACAATAAAAATTAATGTGGAAATATATATAATATTTGAAGCATAGTTAAAAGCAGAATAATAAAAATTGAAATAGAACAACACAGATTAACCTAGCTTCTGCAATAACATGCCGACGTGCTACTCCCAAGGTTTCTACTAGAAATTAAATAGTCAGACGCTTGCACACGTAAACTTACGACACCCGCTAAACGACTAACCTAACTCTATGCTAAAAACCTTACCACAACTCAGCCACCAAGTTGAGAATTCTCGAACTACACCACCATAGTTCGTAACATAGTTACACAACTAGAGTTTGACATGATTAAAAAAGAAAAGTAACAAATTAAAGAAAAACTAGAAAAAAAATCCCATATGATATATTGAACCCAAATAAAAATGATCGGCCCAAAAAAAAGTTATAACTTCCCCTTTATAATACTACGACCGACTTTCTTATTTGCTTTGTAGTGTCTGCTTCGTTCCTTTTTAAAAATTAGGGCTTTGTGATGAAGATGCCACTTTGTTCGAATTGATTGCTGATATGGTTTCGTTCTTTAATTTTTTTCGAATGTGTCTTCAATTGAACCTCTGGCTTTATTACTTGTAGTGCCTTCAAATGTCGAGCTCGAATTGGTACGTGATTTTCTCCTTTTTGATTTCGTTTTTTCTCGACTTATGATTCGAGTTTTGGATTATATTTTGATTTGTAGTGTTCGCTCTGAATTATGGTCTCGAACTCTAATGCACCAATTTATCGATGATGATGTGGGAAATTTATAGGGATTAAAACCCTAAATTTTAGTTCATATATTTTTGTTTGAATTCTTCAGATAATTTTTTTCGGCCATTCATTTTTGCTTGAATGCTTGAGATATATTCTAACTTATTCATCCCATACGTATACTTAATGAATTTGAATTTAGCTACAATCTTTCCTCTTTTGACGTCGACGTTTAAAATTTTTGAGATAATTTCTATGACTTCGTTTATTTCTCTGGTATTTAAATTTGCTGATTTGAGATAAAAATTAACTTCATTCATTGACTTTCAGCTTCATGTAAATTGCTTCTCTTTGCTTTGCTTGCAATTGTTATTCGAACTACTAAGTGCTCTTTCCACTTCAGTCTTGTTCATGTTGTAACTGGACTTGTACTTTTGTTGAAGTCTTGTTGCATGTTGACTTCGACTGGTCTACATTTCTTCGATTCATACTTGTATTGCTTCGAGCTCTATGTGTATTCTCATAAATGTGTATACATACATATATATATATATGTGTGTGTGTGTGTGTGTGTGTTATATGTCATGTTCTTATTATCCATGTTGGTCTGTACGCTTGCATTGCTTTGATCCCCTGTGCATTGAAGTCACTGGCTAATACATTTTGTTGAGCCTTGTTCATCATGTTGTATTATGACTCATGTAACTTCTTCATTGTTTTATTAATTTTGAACATTTGTACCAATTCACGTAGAACTTCACATGTATGCTACCACTGCTCTGACCATATCATTTGAACATGCTTCTGTCTTGCATTTGACCGGAACCATTTGTGTTTGTATGTGTGTCACCATGTATATACATACATACATATATATATATGTGTGTGTATGTGTTGTGCTAAACTTTTTACTTGGTTGTGGTTAGTATGGTTGTACTGGTCTTCATGTTGCACTGCTTGTTGATCCTGGTCTCTGTTGCAACTGAGTCACGTTGTCATGTGGTTCCTCTTGAGTCTTGTTTCACTTGTAGTTGGTCCGAGTTCTTGTTGATTGTTTGAGATCTTCATGTTACAAGTTTTTGGACTTAAGTCATTGTTGTTGTGTTGCTTCATGTTCTACGTTGTATTTTCTGTCTCCTTTTGAATTGCAGTCTTATGCATTGATGTTTGATCTGAAGCTTGTTGCATTGAGTCCAATATTGTCAGGGTCGAAATCATTGAATGTGTGTCCATGTCCTCTTAGAGTCTGATTGCTTTGACATTATGGTCTCGTTGAAGTGTGGTCTGGTGCTCCTATGTCTGAATGTATTGAATAAACTGGTCTTTGGTTCATGTCTAATGTATGTTGCATGCTCCATTCATTTGAATCTGATATTGGTCTGGTTTGGTTCATCTTCATGTGTATTCGAGTCACTGTTTCAGCACCGTGTTTAAACATGTGTGAAGCTGCTTTGTCTTTTGTTTTGTTCACTGCCTGGTCTGCATTAATGTATGTTGATCCGCACACTCATGTTATACATTACTAGTTCACCCGAGTCTGGTTTGAATGGTTGCACATGGTTGGTCTTTTCTGATCTTCGTTCACTTTATTCTTATTGCATTCACTTGTGTTACTTTAGTCTTGTTACATGTCTGCTCGAGTCTCTGTTTCATGTGGTCTGCACTTGATACTTTGTACGTATGGTGGTATGGGTTCATTGATGTGTCGAGCCTGATCGTGCACATTTGAGTTCGACCATTGTATTAATCTTTTATTCATGTTCATTGACTCTCGTACTTGACCGTTTTATTTTTGTTTTGTACTGCACCAGAGTTGAATTCACCATTTGGTTGGGTGACCTTATGCTCAGCTGTCCCTGCAATTTTATCAAGTGTATATTAGTGTGCACGGCCTTGTGGCTTGTACAGTGATACACTGCGCATGTCACAAGTTGTTCGTGTAGATGAACTCAAAATAAATGATGACGAACAACCCAAATAACTGAGGCAAATAACATTTTCAAAAACACACACTTCATTGTACACTGCAAAAATATTTATTTTTCAATTTTACTATATTAGTTTTTATTTTACAGATAATTCAAATGCTGGATATAGGCTGGAACAAAGTTGAGGTTAAAATATGAGTATGAGCGAATATATGTAGTTAGGTCACAATTGTAATTGAAATTTGTGATGTAATTTAAATTGTAATTTAATTAAAAATGTATATATGTAGTGAGAGTTCAAATTTGTACTATTTGAATTTGTAATAAAATATTTGTTTTAATAAAATATTTGTTTGAATTTGAATTCAGTGTTATTTATTTATTCATCAAATGTTTATTTAATTATGTGAAAAATAAAATAGTACGATAAAAAATACATTTAAATGAATATATATATATATATATATGTTTATAATCATCAAACAAAGATCATATACTACCATACTCTACAATCTCCTCCTTTTGATGAGAACAAACATATGCTAAGATTTTGAATTTATTAAATGTATTTGGTCATTGATGAATTCTATTTGCTCCCCCTATTTGAATGCTCCCTCTCTACGACAAAGCTCTTCCTTTATATATGCATGAAAATAAATAAAAATATGCAAACGAACCTAGATGAGTATATGCAAAATAAAATATTTGAACTTTATTTGCCGAAATCTTAACTTTTCTCTCCCCTTTTTTGTAATCAGCTAAAGAGTAATAGTGTTAGAAAAATAGAGATAAAGTGATAGACAATAATACAACCTTAATACCCAATTGAGTATAAATATTAAATTTTAATAAAAAAATAAAATAAAAAACATAATTACTCTGATAGGCGCATATTCCACTTTAGAATGATAGTGGTGATGTCGGTATATATAACCATATAGTTTTGTCTATTTGTGGTATATTTATGATGAGAAACTGTTAAATACTTACTAACCATGCATAACCGTTAGGACTTTTAAATGAGATTAGTAGTATTCTTTAAATTATATAAAAAAAATGAATTTCAAGCATCTTCTAACCACGCATAACCGCGAGGACTTTTAAATGGGATTAGAATCAACTTGTTTATTTAATAATCAATTTTGATGTGCTCTATACATACACAACCGTGAGGACTTTTAAATGAGCATGAAAGCACATAATCAAAGATTTCGAGTAATTCACTCATGCATAATCGCGAGGACTTTTAAATGAGAGTGAATAATTTGGACGATTTTATTGCTAATTAAATTAAAAAACGAATAATTTCCCGTTTAAAATACCACAATTTGACGTACCATATTGTATCATAATGAGTGATGGTCATTAGAAATATGATAGAAGTAGAGATGGTCATGGAATTTTTACCAATCAAAATTATTACAAATTTTGTTTAAATTTTTAAACAAATTTACTATATATACTATCTCAAGCCATAATATACGATTAATATCAACACTCAGCACATTTTTCAGCAGCTACTTTTCTTTTTGATAATTAGTAGAAAGTTAGATTAGTTAATGTAGTTATTTAAGATCAAATCCAAAATAATAATAAAACCAAATGTTCTAAAATGCCTAATCTGAAACGAAGTCAACAAAAAATATATTTTCTAGAAGGGGTTTTATGAAAAAATGTCTGCCAATTGAAAATCGGTTTAAATGAAAATTATGCAGATATTTTATTTTAAAATGTGACGCAACTTATGAATGTGCCTACACAAAACACACTCCACTAGTAATTTTTCTATCAACTAGACTACCAACAGAATCTGCATCTGAATACCCTTTTAAATCATAGTTATCATAAATTGTACATCATAGACTAGACCGTGAAGTTGCAACAATCATCTTATAATCATTTTACAGCTTTTAAAATGTGATTCCTTAGGGAATTGATTGATGTGTACATAAATAACTAATGAACATAGTGTCAGATCTGAAAGCAGTAGATAAATAAATATATCCACGTGTACCTAGAGTTATCATCAGCCAACATAAGACACTATCTCTTACCACCTAAACTTTCAATATCGTTAATCCAAACGAATCTATATGAACTAGTTCAGAGACTCTAGAGGTACTTATAGTGTTCTCAGCATAAAAAGATAATTGGCCAACAATTTTGCATAAGTCAGAACAAAAATCAACATTCATTTCCTTATCACATAGCCGGCCGATTTAAAACAGATTATGCTGCAACTTTTCAACATATAATATATCGTTCAGAATATGTGTAACGTTACCTGTTTTACCTTTACAGATAATTTTTCATTGTTACCCATTGTGACTCTGCCACCTTTGTACAAGGCTAAGGAACTTTTGATTTGTTGCCCGTCGAGTACCTGGAATAGCTAGAATCTAGGTGATTGTTCCGTAGCCTGCCACCATACCTACACGAGAAAAGATATTTGTGACCTATTTTTTTTATAGGTCCATGGTTGTTAGTGACAAAAGATTTTGAAAAACATATTTGTGTAGAACCAAGACAGTTTATATTTGTTCCTTTTTGCACTCAGATTTTTTGACTTTAAGGGATTTTATATTTGTGCCTTTTGGAATCCAAATTGGTATGGTTTTCATATGTTTGGGTCTATACCAGCAATCATTATGACTGTGTCCTGTTTTTCCACAAATCTTGCACTTGGAATTGATTTGATTAATTTCACTTCAACACATTTGGATTAAGTATACCCGAGTCCTTGTCTAACAGTATTGACAGTTTGTTTCCCTAATAACATATTTAGCGATTTCTCTCCTTTGGAAAATTTTCCAAAAATTGTCTACAATTGTTGGACTTGTGTTTTGAGAGATTCATTTTCATTCAATAATAGAGTGCACTTTTTAATAAAATTTTCTCTCCTAATATTTCACTTTCTTTCAAAATCAGAATTTCATTTTCAAGTTATTTAATTTTAATTTCTGTTTTTTTTAATTTCTTCTTCAATTGATGGACAATTATCACACTTAGGGATCTTATTTCGATAGTTTTTAACCAATTGATCAAGCTGTTTATTTAATTCTATCAAACTATCTCTTTTTGATTCACTTTTAGCGTAGTTCTCCCTAAGTCTTGCAAATCAGCCATTCACTTCATAAAAATAAATAAGTAATTCTGAATGAGCAAGTTTTGAAACCTCGCTTGGCTCGTCGTCATCACTGTCATTTATTTCTCCTTGAAGACACAAATTTTATTTTTCCCTCTCACTGCCAGTGCATTGATCATCTTCATCAGTTTCATCCCAAGTAACTGCAAAACTTCTTCGTTTTGGTTTCTTTCCTTGGCCGAGTCGATTTTGAGAAAAATTGGGCTTGATGTGACTAGGTTTATTGCACTTGTGACAAATGATCTCCGGCTCTTCTAAGTTGTCTAGTACTTTGACTATTCTGCTATTCAATTGTTGATTTAGAGCTGGATTTCTGTATTTGTGGTTCCACCTTTTGAATCTATTTATGAATAGCGCCAGTTCAGCTGCTCCATCATTATCATCATCATCATCACTTTCCGTTATTCCTTTGAGAGCTATTGATTTCTTTCACGTATCACTTCCTTGACGTTCTTCCTTGAATTTGATTTCAAACTCATAAGTGGTGAATTTTCCGATGAGTTCTTTGACTTTAAATTGTTTTAAATATTTTGATTCTTGAATGGCAGTTACTTTTGCTTCAACATTTACTGGAATGATTCTAAGGATTTTTCGGACTATTTCCAATTCTGTGTATGGTTTTCCAAGAGCTTTTGATTTGTACAGGTGATTAGAACGTCGTCCATGCATCTCTTTGACACTTTCATCCTTGACCATTATGAAGTTCTCGTATTTGCTACTAAGCATGGTAAGGCAAGATTCTTTGACTCGGGATGTTCCTTCGTGAGTCACTTCAAGTGCGTGCCAAATTTCCTACGCAGTTAGACAATGTGAAAAACGAATAAATCAATTTGATCTGATGAACAGACAAAAGAATTCATAGCTCTAGCGTTAGAATTCTGCAGTTTATTTTCAAGATCTGTCCCTTGATTCAACGGTTTTTCAATTTCTTGATTATCTACCACTATAGTTGGTGTCCTATATCTTGTTTTACAATATTCTATGCACCTATAGTTTTTATAAAAAAAATTCATTCTATTTTTCTAGTATCATAATCACCATTGAACATGGGCGGTCTAACTATAGACTGACCCTCAACAAAAGCATTATTAAAAGAAGCCATTTAAAAAAATAAAACTTTTAAAACAAAAAAATGGTTTTTGCTCCTAGCTCTGATACCACTTGTAGGATCGATCTTACCATAGAGCGGGGTGAATATGGTGATAGTGATAAAAATAAAAATTAATAAGGAAATATATATAATAATTACATCATATATTATAGCGGAATAATAAAAGCAGAAATAGAACAACATAGATTTATCTAGCTTCGGCAAAAATCTGCCTACGTGCTACACCCAAGGTTTCTACTAGCAATTAAGTAGTCAAACGCTTACATACGTAAATTTACGACACCCGCTACCGACTAACCTAACTCTACGCTCAAAACTCTGCCATAATTCACCCTTGTTCGTAACCTAGTTACGCAACTAGAGTTTGACGTGATTAAAAAAGAAAAGTTACAAATAAAAGGAAAACTAGACAAAACCCTATATGATATATTGAAGCCCAAATAAAAATGATCGGCCTAAAAAGAAATGTGACAACTTCCCTTTTACAATACTTCGGCCAACTTTCTTATTTGCTTTGTAATGTCTGCTCCGTTCCTCTTTAAAAATTAGGGCTTTGTGATGAAGTCGTTGCTTTGTTCACATTGATTGCTGATATGGTTTCGTTCTTCAATTTCCTTTGAATGCTTCTTCAATTGAGTCTCTAACTTTATTACTCGTGGTGTGTTCAATTGTCGAGCTCGATTCGGCACGTGATTTCCTCCTTTTGATTTTGATTTTTGCTCGACTTCTGATTCAAGTTTTGGATTATATTTTGACTTGTAGTGTTCGCTCTGAATTATTGTCTCAAACTCGAATGTACCAATTTGCTGATGATGATGTGGGAAATTTATAGGGATTAAAACCCCAAATTTTAGTTCATATATTTTTATTTGAACTCTTTAGATGATTTTTTTTTGGCCATTCGTTTTTGCTTGAATGCTTGAGATATATTCTGACTTGTTCATCCCATACGTGTACTTTATGAATTTGAATTTTGCTCCTTTCTTTTCTCTTTTGACTTCGGCATCTAAAATTAATTTTTGTGACTTCGTTTATTCCTCTGGTATTTGAATTTGCTGACTGGAGATAAAAATTGACTTCGTCCATTGACTCACGGCCTCATGAAAATTGCTTCTCTTTGCTTTGCTGGTAAATTTTATTCGAACTGCTAAGTGCTTTGTCCACTTAAATGCTTGTTCATGTGACGACCTGGATTTTCGCGTTCGAAAATCGACATCCATACTTCACTCGTATTCGAATGCCGTAGATTCGAACATTGAATCTGATTCGTTGGAGCTTATAACACATTAAGTACAACAACACAGCGGAAGAAAAAGAATAATATAAATATATACAACATTGATACAATATCTGATACAATAAGAATCTCAACAATATCAGAGATAAATATACAACAGCGGAAAGATAAGCATTAACAGGGAACTCCCAAAGAGAACTCCAACATCAAACTGCAACTGCAACTCCATAGCTAAAGCTCCAAAAACTCCAAAAGCTAGTTCCACCAACATGCTTTTCAAACGCGAAGCGAGAAACCGTCATCACAATGGATTAAGAAAGGTCGATCCAAGAGAAACGAATGCTATCGCCAAATCCAAAGGTTGGATGCTATCGAATCTATATCTACTACTTGGTTATCTGAAAAACCCTACTCTAGACTGCCCGTGTGGAAAATTGTGGGCACCTGGAGTTTAGGAAGAGAACAATAAACTCCGGGTCAGTCATGAGACTGGTATGAGCAAACAAAAATAGTTTATCTTTGAAACAAACAAAAAATGAATTAAAACCGCAATGCTTTTTGGAAGATGAAATTGCCATAAGGCCTCCCGCCACAAATACAATGCAAGCGCACACTTGGAGGAGATTTCTCCTTATGACAGTCAAAAATGCTTGATACGCGAAAACCATTTGATATTATTATTAGTTCATAATGCAGAAAACATTTTGAAAGTATAATATTAATCTTAGCCAGCATACCACATTTCGTCGTATGCCTACTATAGCTGCCATGTTCAATAGCAGGTTACCAGCACATTCCATGGCAGGTCATACAACTAAAATCGTACAAGGCGCGTATTGTTTCTTTGGATTTTTAACAAATTGTCAGGCTAAGGAACATTCTATTGCCACATGGGAACATCTCTGGAAGGACGCCCCCGAGAATCTAACCGGAACTCTGCTAACACAATGCCGACGCTACCTCACGCTTTAACCAAGTTATAACATAGGTAACTAACATACAAGTATGCCATCCCCGGTCGTTACCGACCTTTATCTGAGGCGCCTCTCAACCAACAAACACACAGCAATAAGTATGTAGCAACCACATAGGTTAAATATCTAGGCTCTATACCATTATACCACCTTTTATCCAGAAGAAATGGACATACCCTAGGGGCGCGACCCCTAAAAACCTTGCTGCAACATTCCTATTTCGGCCATTTCTGGGGTGTGAGGTCCTGGTGCAGCCTCGTCCACAAAGCTACGCTATTTCACAAAGCCATGCTTCGATCAACAAATGATCAGCAGCACTTCGTGTGCCATATTACCAAATTGGGAATGTATCAATAGTAACCATCAACTACATAACCTCTGAGCTCGTACGTCACAGAGAAGGGTGTTAAGCTAAGAGAATAAATCTCTGCCATCAAACAGAAATGTATTTGATAGAAACCAGCTTTACATCTCAAAGTGTAATGTCAGACACACATCCATACAAGTCTATTCCGGGTTCGAACGGAACCGAAGGCACTTCACAAAGAAGCCCTTGCAAACCCGGATAATCTCTAATCACGTCTGTACTTTCCATCACAAAGGAGATCTCTATACCAGGGACCAGTCGGTGCAGAGACAATCGACGAGTTATCCTTTCGCTTTCGAAAATATTCGGTCTTCAAATGCTATCCATAACGTCGTATCATTATTCGGAATGGCTTATATGACACAAAGGTCCTCTCCCGGCTAAACCGAATAATGAGCTCAATATTCAAAAACATATGGATATGGCATCTCAGTTAAGTCACAACTTAAAGTCCAAAACCTTTCTTTCAAATGGTTTAAACAAATTATCATTTAAAGTCTTTTGAACAAAAAGATTCATTTCACAGAGTTCACCAATTTTCCACAAAGGTTAATTCATAGTTTTCAAAACCATTTACAATTCCATATCTTTTTGGATAAAAGATATGGAATTGTAAATGGTTTTGAAAATATAACCCTCAAGATTCTCTTCAATTTGGAAACAAAGTTCACAATTCTTTCACAAAGATTCAATTATAACTTTCAAAACCATTTTCTTTCCACATTGGATTAACTCATCCAATCATTAAATCAAAAACTCAATCCATAGCTTTCAAAACCATTCCCAAAGATTCATTCATAACTTCCAAAACAATTCTCATTTCAAATCTTTTATATAAAAGATATACCATATAAAATCTTCTTCAATTTCAAAACAAGGTTCAACCATCTTTCACAAAGATTCGTTCATAGCTTTCAAAACAATTTCATTTCGATTTTAAATCTTTCAACGTAAATTGGAAATCCTTTCTTTATACGAAAGCTATTATTATTCGAAAAACAAAGGTTTTCATTTCAAAAAAATCCGATTACACTTGCACAAGTTAAAGCCTTTCAAGTCTAAAACTTAGGTTAAATTCAAATTTCCAACATAATATTTTTAAAATGGTTTATAACCCATAAACACATTTATAACTTGAAAAAATCTTTTTTAAACCATAATTTCCAAATATAAAATTTAATTTCAAATCTTGAATTCACATTCAAATCAAATTATTTAAATTTCAAAACTTAATCAAGTTATTCAAAATTATTTAAAATTCCTTTCAAAAGATTTTCACATTTAACCCAACTTCGTTTTCTAAAACCATTTGGATTCAAATTTCAATTTTTAAACCCATTTCAAAAATCTGTGACTTAACCCATTTCCTCATGCAATCCATATTTGTGTGTGTATAGTGTAGTCCAAGGGTTTTACCCAATAGTGCAACTACATCAATCATCACAGATCAATCATATCAATATCGATAAGCGGTAAAATCTATAAGGCTTATCTTCATTCACAGATTCACAGATAATGTAAATTTATCAATCACAAAGATTCACCATCAATGTGGGTTTCGGATAACCAACTGGAATCCGACTCCCTGTCGCATCAAAATTCAAATGCCGTTTTACGGGCCCAAAGGGTTTTCACATTCACACAGCAGTATATTTATCACAGATATCACAGCTCAGCACAAAGTAATTCATATTTCGTAGCATCACAATCACATAACAGAGATATCAATTCAACACACAACATTCAATAACAATCAAGCATCTTCAATTAAGATGAATAAATCGTGTGGTTTAAATTAATTAACCACATAATTACATTCATTAATTATCTTTAATCAATGATTAATTATCGTTAATTACTATTGATTAAGTCTTAATAACCATCATTAATTAATCATCTTAATTAATTTATCCTTAATTGTTAGTTAACCTTTAATTAATAATTAATACTTTGATCAATTATCCTTAATTAATTACAATAATTAATTAATCAATTCTCAATTAATAATCATCCTTTAATTACTTTCATTAATTAATTAACCTTTAATTAATTAATTATACTTAAAATAATTACCTTAATTAATTAATCACATTAATTAATTATTCTTTAAATTAATTAACCTTTGAGCATTTGACTAATCAATCTTTAAATCATTAATTACTAATCCTTAATTAAGAAATAGATTATCCTTTAATTAATCCCATTGACTAATTATTTTTTTTAAAACATTAAGTTTTGTAACCTTTAATCTTTGAAAACAAAATTATTATTAATCTATAAGTTAACTTAAATCTTTAAGTTAATTTACAATTAAAACGACTTTACATTTTTTTTATCCACTTCTTAATTAAGCTATTTAATTAAAATAGGCTTAAGAATTAATTAGAATAAAGTATAACTATTAAAACATAATTAATTAAAATAATCATTCAAAAACCTTTAATTAATCCTGAAACATACACATATTTTATAAAAGATTAGTTTAAGAAAATTGTTAAAATTTAATTTATACAACTTTTCAAACTTGTAAATATACTTAAGTTTTCTGACCCAAAACAACTTCGGTATCAACCCGAGCCAGACACCCGTTTTCTCGAGTCACTCCCGTTCTTCTTCTTTTTTCCCCTTTTCTTTTTAAAACTTGGTTTCATTTTTAATTTAAAAACCTGTTACTATTTGCTAAAGCACTCGTGACGAATACGAAGATAAACTCGAACCGGCTACAAAATTTCTCGAGTAACAACCCGAGTCGCCTTCTTCTTCTTCCCTAATTTCAACACCACCAGATACACCAACACACGTGTGCACGTGCACATCCCTTCACCCACGTTTTGACCAACTTCGTAGCCTCCAACATGTCGACGACAACTCCAACAAACACCACGGCCATCCAGTTCCACGAATTGACTTGAAAATCGAGATCGACCCATTCAAACACTCGAACCCGAACATGATCACCAGAAATTCATCATGCACCGCCGCCCACGATCGATTGGGGCCTCGCCGACCTCACCAGAGATGCATCACGACATGATGCTTCGATTGCACCACCTCCGAGCCATTCTGGTCTACCCACGATGATCCAGTTCCCTCAATTCTGACATCGACCAAAGTAGCACCTTTAACCCTAAATTAATATCGACCAACTTCACTAGCGATCTAAAAATTTATTCACCAATTTTCTGATGATCAACAGTCCTCAAGCTATCTCCGACCTCAAGGTCGAGACCCAACGATCTCGCGATCACCAGAGTTTGCCACGTTTTCAATTTCCATTCATCTTTCAAGTTCTCTTGATTTAAAACCTTGGAAATCAGGATTTTTCTTTCAAAATTCATAATTTACAAAGGCGTATGAGATTATAAAGATGAAATAGCAAATTATAGAAATCTACATCTTAACATTCTTAAGTATTTACTGTAAGTTCATTTTCCAGTTAAAACTAACTCCCAATTATATTCACCAATATTTTCAAAACTAAAATCTTGATTTTCTTAACCATATTTTCCTTAAACATCTTAGATTAATAGGTACTAGAGGAAGCGATTTTGGGTTTTGCATTAGTTTTGCATTTAAGAACAAGAACAAGGAAGGCTTACAGACATACATACACATCACATATGAACTAAAATCATACAAGCACCTTTACCATTACACAAACAAACAAACATAAATTCACAAATTCATCACATGCATCAAAACAAAGCAGATAAAGTTTGATAGGGTGATGTTTACTTATAGTGAGTTGAAGAACATAGAAAAAAATTTCCTGAGTATTTTGAAAAATCCTGCTTTTGTTTTTCCTGGGATGGTCTACTTGATGATGAATTACTTTAACTTTCTTTGATTCGAATTTTCCTGGCTTGAACTTATTGCTTTGGTTTCAGATTTCCAGACGTTTAAAAACTTGATCACAGGCTTTTTGTTTTGATTTTTAAACTTGCAGGCTGTGATAAATTTGCATCTATTTCTGGTTAAGACTTTGGTTTCAGGAATTTAGATTGGAAGAGGTCTTTGGTTTCTTGTTTCAAATTTTGGACTGAGGAGGATTTCAAATTTAGAGTTAAAGATGATTTTGATTTCTTGTTTTATTAGGCATGAGAAAATTTTGAGAAGAAAAATGAAACAGCCTGATCTATTTTTCTTCCTTATGCATGTTTTCTAAAATTTAATTCAAAGAGAAAGCAATCCTCTTGCCGCTTGTTCAATTAGGCCAACACTTGTAATTACATTTGTTAATCATCTAACAAATGTCTTAGGTGAGTTAAATTATGTTTATATCCCTAATTCAAATATTTTTGTAAATTTTATTTTAACCCTTTATGTATATATATAATTTCACATATAACATATATCTTTATTTTTATATGTTTAAATCTTCTCATATATTTATGTTTGCACAAATAAAATTTTATCTCGATTATTTTTCACATTACAATCTTAATTTAGTTCAATATATTCATATACATATATTTTTATATATATTTTACATTCATACATTTCTTATTATTATTTTTTGTACAACTTTTAAACGAAAATAATGATTTGAAATCTGGATTACATATTAACAAATGATCACATTCATTCATATATGTATATATATAAGAGAATTAAATCTTAAAAATAATCTTTTGAAAATTAATACATCTTCCAAATATTAATATATTTAAAATTTAAAAAACATCTTTCATTTATCTTAAAGCTTCTAATTTCTATTTTATCTTTAAATTAAATATTTATTTATAAAATACTTATCCTTAAATTTCAAATCAAAATTCTATGTATAATCTAAATTTTTTATTTATTCTAGAAATTTCTAATTAATTCATGAATAAATTCACAAATTAATTTCAAAATCTAAATTAATTATCAAATTATCTTGGCTAAAATTCAAGGATGTTACAGATTCCCCTCCTTAAGAAAATTTCGTCCTAGAAATTTGCAAGGGAGACAACAAAGAATGGATACAAAAAGATAGAGAAACAGTTTTTCAGATCAAACTGAATATCTATTCTGCATTTTGCTTACCAAATCATAATATCACCAATAATTATGAGAACAAACTCATTCTACACTCCATAAGATACTCGGATCACCAAATCTATGAAATATGCAGGGGCATTGATTAGTTCGAAGGACAACTAACCATTCGTAGAATGTATCGAGACCCTAAAGAATAAACAATGGATACTCAATTAGGTTGGAATATCCCAAAATATATTAACTTGTTCCTCTTCGGACTTTGATACTCACAAGAAATTACAACAGAAATCTCAAATTTGGTTCTGACCAAAATCGTTTTATTTATACAACCCAATTTAACTTCATATTTTAGTTAACCAATTTATTTCAAATTCATTAAATTTAAAACAGAAAGCTGAGGGAAACGGATAGTTAGAATACGAAATAGGAACTAGAACCTTTTCTCCAACGATTTGCAGGGCCATCACCATACCAAAGCTCCTTCTGTAGTTGCCACGAAGAGATCAAAGAATTGAAATCGAACGATGATCAAAGGAGATCGAGAAAAGTTCTTTCCATTGTTGTTATAGGATATCGACCATTTGTAGTCGTATTTCCCTGTCCCCTATCTCGTCCCCTTCTTGCACTCATACTCACTATCAGTGGATAGTAAGAGAATTTACTGAGGTACACAGACGGATATCTTAGGGATACTCATTCTAGGGTATACTTCACCCTATCTCTAATGAGTCACCTAATGTGTTATACTCCAATAGCTAAAGTTCAACCTTTAGCTCTGATACCAAATGTGACGACCTGGATTTTCGCGTTCGAAAATCGACATCCAAACTTCCCTCGTATTCGAATGCCACAGATTCAAATGTTAAATCCGATTCGTCGAAGCTTATAACACATTAAGTACAACAACATAGCCGAAGAAAAAGAATAATATCAACATATACAACATTGATACAATATCTGATACAATAAGAATCTCAACAATATCAGAGATAAATATACAATAGCGGAAAGATAAGCATTAACAGAGAACTCCAAAAGAGAACTCCAACATCAAACTACAACTGCAACTCCATAGTTAAAGCTCCAAAAACTACAAAAGCTAGGTCCACCAACATGCTTTCCAAACGCGAAGCGAGAAACCCTCATCACAATGAATTAAGCAAGGTCGATCCAAGAGAAATGAATGCTATCGCGTAATCCAAAGGTTGGATGCTATCGAATCTATATTTACTACTTGGTTATCTGAAAAACCCAACTCTAGATTACCCGTGTGGAAAATTGTGGGCACGCAGACTTTAGTAAGGGAACAATAAACTCCGGGTCAGTCATGGGACTGGTATGAGAAAACAAAAACAGATTATCTTTGAAACAAACAACAAAAGAGTTTTAAAACATTGAAAATCGCAATGCTTTTTGGAAAATGAAACTGCCATAAGGCCTCCCGCCACATACACAATGCAAGCGCACACTTGGAGGAGATTTCTCCTTATGATAGTTAAAAATGCTTGATACGCGAAAACCATTTGATATTATTATTAGTGAAGTGCAGAAAACAGTTCGAAAGTATAATATTAATCTTAGCCAGCATACCACATTTCGTCATATGTCTGCTATAGCTGCCATGTTCAATAGCAGGTTATCACCACATTCTATGGCAGATTATACAACTAAAGCCGTACAGGGCGCATATTGTTTCTTTAGATTTCCAACAAATGGTCAGGCTATGGAACTTCCTATTGCAACATGGGAACGCCTCTGGAAGGACGCCCCCGAGAACCTAACCGGATCTCTGCTAACACAAGGTCGACGCTTCCTCATGCTATAACCAAGCTATAACATAGGTAACTAACACACAAGTATGCCATCCGCGGTCGTTACCGAACTTTATCCGAGGCGTCTCTCAACCAACAACCACACAGCAATAAGTATGTAGCAACCACATAGGTTAAATATCCGGGCTCCATACCATGATACTACCTTTTTGTCCAGAGGGAAATGGACATACTCTAGGGGCGCGACCCCTAAAAACCTTGCTGCAACATTCCTGTTTCGACCATTTCCGGGGTGTGAGGTCCTGATGCATTCTCGTCCACAAAGCTACGTGTTTGCGTCAAAATTGGTCACAAACACCCAATAGTTGATAATTTACAATCACAGATGAATGACAAATATGTAGATCACTCAGAAAATCCAAAAGAAAGCAGTAAACAACACAGAATTTATAGTGGTTCGGCGATCTTGCCTACGTCCACTCTGAAGCTTATGACTTTATTGGTTCACTTGATGATTTCAATCTATTACAGCAGGTTACAGTGGATTATAGCTTTGAAGTTTGGATACAATGGTGATAGAAAGATGTAGAATTGAAGCCGGCAGAGTCTGGACGTCGAATGGCCAAAAGATCCCTTTTCTACAGGCTTTAGGGGGCTATTTATAGGCGCAGGAGGACGATATCGCGCTCAACTTTGGGAGACTTCTTCTAGCACGTGAATGGGCCCACACGACCGACCCTACAAAGTTTCGACTCGATCCGTGATCGATACGAAACAATTTCGTATCCATCAAAATATGATCTAATCGAGATGAAACTTGGCAGGATTGTTCTTTAGCTTGCACGTAAGCTCCTGTAAAAATTTCATAGAATTTGGACCAGTGGTTTGTGAGATATGATTGATGCAAGATTGTGATTTTCGTGTGCTACTGAGTTCGAATCCATGGTTTTGTATCCATCATTTCGAATCGACCTGGACAAGTGGGCACGCAGTGACATGGCACGAGATTCTTGGATCGCTCCTCCTTTTGTGCCGCGTTGAAGGAGTCTTATTCGCATCCAACATCGAAGTTGAGTTCGTGTCGACTACTTCGTGCTGTTTACATCGATAGCCATGGCGCCATTCGCATCGGTCATTTATAAGCGTTCGCATCGATCGATAGTTGCGCAATGGATCGATACGAACAGTTAGCGTTCGATGGATGCGAACAAAGCCCTCGCGATCGATACGAATAATGCAAGATTGGGATGCATGGGTGGACCGACATGAACTGTTGATGTTCGGTCGATACGAATTAGGCCTCTCGATATCGATACGAATAGCATAGCTCCAGGTGGGTCTGAACTATTCACCGAACAAGATCGATTTGAAGCACAATGGATACGAACAACCGAGCATGCGGGAATCTGATCGATTCGAACTGTACAAAACTTGATGGATTCGAACATACTGAGGCGATGCCATTCCGATGGATACGAACCTGATGGATTCGAATTGGACATCGCCTCAACTCTTTGATGGATACGAATATGATGGATTCGAATCGATCAACCAGATGGATACGAACAACATATCCTCTCCAACTTGCATCGCTCGTATCTTATTCATACGAACTCCGATTACCCTGTAATTTGAAATGCTGGCTTTTATGGTCTGCTTGCCATATCCTATCAATTGTAGTCTGATCCGGGCATGGACAAAATTCATCGATATCCATAGCGATGCAGTGTATAGCCGATCTTCGGGACAAACTGACTTTGGTTTCGGATCAATCTTTTGGTATCACGGCCTTGCCAAAAGGTTGGATAACACTTGGCCCCCAAAACATGCCTTGCGATAGGAAGGTGTGTTTTGTAATGCCATAAGCTGGATGTTCATATCCTGTCAACAACCTGTAAAGAACTCGATAGTTTCATATGACCTCGAATGACGATCGTTCGGGATTGTATGCCATTTGAGGTGAAACGGGACCGTTCTCGGTCGATGCCGTTCACTGCAAATGATGGAATGGGACCGTTCACGGTCGGATGTCGTTCGCGGCAAATGGTGAAATGGGGCCGTGCGCGGTCGGATGTCGTTCGTGAAAAATGGTGAAATGGGACCGTTCGCAGTCGGATGTCGTTCGCGGCAAATGGTGAAATGGGACCGTTCGCAGTCGGATGCCATTCGCGGCAAATGGTGAAATGGGATAGTTCATGGCAAATGGTGAAATGGGATCGTTCGCGGTCGGATGCCGTTCGCGGTAAATGGTGATCGTTCGCGATTGGGTGTCGTTCATGGCGAAATGTGACCGTTCGAGGTCGGATGTCGTTCGAGGCAAATTGTTATCGTTCGCGATAGGGTGCAGTTCGTGGCGAAATGTGTGTGCCCGGGAGGGACTTAGTAATATCGATACCAGATTTCACATTCGAGTGGGTTTCTGTATCATTTGTCAAGGCGATTTGTCTCTATCTCAGAGCATGCTTAAGGACCGTTCACGACCCCGTACATGTGTAAGCAGCTTAGCCGTTTCAGAATTATCAAAACTAAATATCCACTCAACCGAGATTTTCAACAGAAATGTCCAACAAAATCAAATCCAAACATAAAAGTATAAAAAAAGCAAAACAGCGGCATTAGAGCGCAAACACCCACATCGATATGATTGATAGTTGTATCAGAGCATGCCTTAGGATCATTCACGGTCCTGTACATGTGTAAACAACTTAATCGTTGCGGTGTGGAGTTTTCCACTCGTTCGTCATTATTTCAGTCAATTAATAATCAGCTAACGTGTCGATGCTGAGCCATTTTTCGTTGGTGTGGGCGGTGGTCGCTCTTGTTTCACCGTTGTGGCTCTCCTTCTCACATATTGCGATAGTAAGCCATTTCAGATATGCCCCTCAATTTCGTATTTTAGGTGTCTGCAATCGTTTGTGCTATGACCATTCAACTCATAGAAAGAGCAATACTTGTCTGACCTTCTCTCGTTGTTAGTCGGATCTCTCCTCATCGGCATTCGATAAGGAACCTGTTTCCTTGTGTCCTGGTAGATTCGCTCCAAACTCTCATTCATCTCAGAATAGGTGGTGAATCGCGGCTCCCATCGTAGCCGCTTTGACCTTTCATCATTATTCTCGTCCTTTCGTTTCCCTTTACCAGTCTCCGCACACTTTCCAGGTGGATTTCCTCCCTTAATTGCGTAAACGTCAATTCCTTCTTCTCTTTATGCACTAGCATCTTCCAATCGCAAAAACTTTTATGCCTCGTGATAGAATTCTCCCAGATCCATAGACGGATCTTTAGTAAATGAATTTTTGAACTCTGTGCCATCAGCTATTCCGGACACAGCTGCCATCATAACCATGGATGGATCTGGTCAATCCACTGATGATGCTGCCGCATTGAATCGCGTCAGAAAATTCCTCAAAGACTCCGCGGCTTTCTTCTTTAAAGTTGCCAAACTCATCACATTCTTGGGTCTTACGATGTGAACCCTAAATTGTCTCATGAACTTCTCGGCTAAATCAGCCCACGTTCCTATGGAGTTGCTCTCCAGTTGCCTAAACCATAGTGCTGCGATATCCGTCAGATACAATGGAAAACACTGGGCCATTACTTCCTGTGATGCCCCCAGCACTTCCATGTGCCCATATACCTTGTCAGATGGACCGCAGGGTCCGTCCTCCCATCGTACATCTCCACTGATGGTAACTTGAACTCTGGCGGGTTCCTAGCCATCCTAATCACAGGAGAAAAGGGACTCCTGTTTACATCTTCAAGATCTCTATTTACTAATCTGCCCCTCATGGCTCGCCTGACCATCTCTGCCAGTCTGTCCTTGTCTCCAAGATGTAATCCCCGTTCATTGCCTTCAACCTGCCCCCCGAGTCCATAAGAGCTTTCAGGAATCTGCCCCCCTGGCTGAGCATTCATCCCTCTACTACCACCAGGTTGCTCGGATACCCCTGTCTCTTTCCCCAGGATTGGATCAACATGCTCCAAATGTGTGCCCCCTAGTCCTAGTGCTACGCCGGATGGTCCTGCTCCATTCCGAACTCCATCTGCTCTTCGATTTTGCGCTCCAAGTTGCCCAATCTGTTGAAACAAATTCCAGATTATCTCCTCTTGTCTCTTCATCATTGCCTCCATCTCATCCCTGGTGATGAAGATCGATGCCTGATTTGCGCCTGAAGATGCCTCTCGACTTCCTTCATGTTGACTCCTATCAACCCTTTGTCTTCTACTTGATTGTCTCGTCATGACTATTCTGATTTAAATCTCTAAACCTTCTGATTCAACTCTTCAAACGATAGAACTCCTGAATTAGCCTTCTCAGTGAAAGCACCAAAATGTTTGCACCAAAATTGGACACAAACACCCAATAGTTGATAATTCACAATCACAAATCTCAGATGAATGACAAATATGTAGATCACTCAGAAAATCCAAAAGAAAGCAGTAAACAACACAGAATTTATAGTGGTTCGGCGATCTTGCCTACGTCCACTCTGAAGCTTATGACTGTATTGATTCACTTGATGGTTTCAATCTATTATAGCAGGTTACAGTGGATTATAGCTATGAAGTTTGGATACAATGGTGATAGAAAGATGTAGAATTGAAGCCGACAGAGTTTGGACGTCGAATGGCCAAAAGATCCCTTTTCTGCAGGCTTCAGGGGGCTATTTATAGGCGTAGGAGGCTGATATCATGCTCAAACTTCGGGAGACTTCTTCTGGTACATGAGTGGGCCCACGCGACCGTCTCCACCAAGTTTCGACTCGATCCGTGATCGATACGAAACAATTTCGTATCCATCAAAAAAATGATCCAATCGAGCTGAAACTTGGCCGGATTGTTCTTTAGCTTGCACGTAAGCTCCTACAAAAATTTCATAGCATTTGGACCAGTGGTTTGTGAGATATGGTCGATGCAAGGTTGTGATTTTCGTGTGCTACTGAGTTCGAATCCTTGGTTTCGTATCCATCATTTCGAATCGACCTGGACACGTGGGCGTGTAGTGACGTGGCGCAAGATTCTTGGATCGCTCCACCTTTTATGCCACGTTGAAGGAGTCTTATTCGCTTCCAACATCGGAGTTGAGTTCGTGTCGACCACTTCATGCTGTTTACATCGATAGCCATGGCGCCATTCGCATCGGTCATTTATAAGCGTTCGCATCGATCGATCGTTGCGCAATGGATCGATACGAACAGTTAGCGTTCGATGGATGCGAACAAAGCCCTCACGATCGATACGAATAATGCAAGATTGGGATGCATGGGTGGACCGACACGACCTGTTGTTGTTCGGTCGATACGAATTAGGCCCCTCGATATCGATACGAATAGCATAGCTCCAGGTGGGTCCGAACTATTCACCGAACAAGATCGATTTGAAGCATGATGGATACGAACAACCAAGCATACGTGAATCTGATCGATTCGAACTGTACAAAACTTAATGGATTCGAACATACTGAGGCGAAGCCATTCCGATGGATACAAACCTGATGGATTCAAATTGAACATCGCCTCAACTTTTTGATGGATACAAATATGATGGATTCGAACCAATCAACCAGATGGATACGAACAACATATTTTCTCCAACTTGCATCGATCATATCTTATTCATACGAACTCCGATTACCCAGAAATTTGAAACGCTGGCTTTTATGATCTTGCTTGCCGTATCCTATCAATTGTAGCCTGATCCGGGCTCGGACAATATGCATCGATATCCATAGCGAAGCAGCGTATAGCCGATCTTCGAGACGAACTGTCTTTGGTTTCGGATCAATCTTTTGGTATCACGACCTTGCCAAAAGGCGGGATAACACTATGCTTTTTCACAAAGCCATGCTTCGATCAACAAATGATCAGTAGCACTTCGTTTGCCACATTACCAAATTGGGAATGTATCACTAGTAACGATCAACTACATAACCTCTGAGCTCGTACATCTCAGAGAAGGGTGTTAAGCTAAGAGAATAAATCTCCATCACCAAACAGAAATATATTTGATAGAAACCAGCTTTACGTCTCAAAGTGTAACGTCAGACACACATCCATACAAGTCTGTTCCGGGTTCGAACAGAACTGAAGGCACTTCATAAAGAAGCCCTTGCAAATCCGGATAATCCCTATTCACGTCCGAATTTCCCATCACAAAGGAGATCTCTATATCGGGGACCAGTCGGTGCAGAGACATTCGACGAGTTATCCTTTCGCTTTCGAAAATATCTACTCTTCACCACCGGTCTTCAAATGCTATCCATAACGTCGTATCATTATTTGGAATGGGTTATATGGCACAAAGGTCCTCTCCCGGCTAAACCGAATAATGAGCACAATATTTAAAATCATATGGATACTGGATCTCAATTAAGTCACAACTTAAAGTCCAAAACCTTTCTTTCAAATGGTTTAAACAAATTACCATTTAAAATCTTTTAAACAAAAAGATTCATTTCACAAAGTTCACCCATTTTCCACGAAGGTTACTTCATAGTTTTCAAAACCATTTACAATTCCATATCTTTTTATATAAAGGATACACCCTCAAGATTCTCTTCAATTTGGAAACAAAGTTCATTATTCTTTCACAAAGATTCAATTATAACTTTCAAAACCATTTTCTTTCCAAATTGGATTAACTCATCCAATCATTAAATCAAAAACTCAATCCATAGCTTTCAAAACCATTCCCAAAGATTCATTCATAACTTCCAAAACAATTCCCATTTCAAATCTTTTATATAAAAGATATACCATTTAAAATCTTCTTCAATTTTAAAATCAGGTTCAACCATCTTTCACAAAGATTCATTCATAGCTTTCAAAACAATTTCATTTTGATTTTAAATCTTTCAACGAAAATTGGAAATCCTTTCTTTTTATGAAAGCTATTATTATTTGAAAAACAAAGGTTTTCCTTTCGGACAAATCTGATTACACTTGCACAGGTTAAAGCCTTTCAAGTCTAAAACTTGGGTTAAATTCAAATTTCCAACATAATATTTTTAAAATGGTTTAAAACCCATAAACACATTTATAACTTGCAAAAAACTTTTTAAACCATAATTTCCAAATATAAAATTCAATTTCAAATCTTGAATTCACATTCAAATCAAATTATTTAAAATTTAAAACTTAATCAAGTTATTCAAAATTATTTAAAACTCCTTTCAAAAGCTTTTCACATTTAACCCAATTTCGTTTTCCAAAACCATTTGGATTATAAATTCAATTTTTAAACCCATTTCAAAAATCTGTGACTTAACCTATTTCCTTGTGCAATCCATATTTGTGTGTGTATAGTGTAGTCTAGGGGTTTTACCCAATAGTGCAACAACATCAATCATCACAGATTTAATCATATCAATATCGATAAGCGGTAAAATCTATAAGGCTTATCTTCATTCAAAGATTCATAGATAAAGTAAATTTATCAATCACAAAGATTCACCGTTACGATTCGATGTGGGTTTCGGATAACCAATTGGAATCCGACTCCCTGTCGCATCGAAATTCAAATGCCGTTTTACGGGCCCAAAGGGTTTTCACATTCACACAGGAATATATTTATCACAGATATCACAGCTCAGCACAAAGCAATTCATATTTCATAGCATCACAATGACATAACAGAGATACCAATCCAATACACAGCATTCAATAACAATCAAACATCTTCAATTATGATGAATAAATCGTGCGGTTTAAATTAATTAACCACATAATTACTTTCATTAATTATCTTTAATCAAAGATTAATTATCATTAATTACTATTGACTAAGTCTTAATCCCCATCATTAATTAATCATTTATTAATTAATTATCTTAATTAATTTATCCTTAATTGTTAATTAACCTTCAATTAATAATTAATCCTTTGATCAATTATCCTTAATTAATTACAATAATTAATTAATCAATTCTCAATTAATAATCATCCTTTAATTACTTTCATTAATTAATTAACCTTTAATTAATTAATTATTCCTAAAATAATTACCTTAATTAATTAATCACATTAGTTAATTATTCTTTAAATTAATTAACCTTTGAGCACTTGACTAATCAATCTTTAAATCACTAATTACTCATCCTTAATTAAGAAATAAATTATCCTTTAATTAATCCAATTGAGTAATTTTTTTTAAACATTAAGTTTTTAAAACCTTTAATCTTTGAAAACAAAATTATTATTAATCTATAAATTAACTTAAATATTTAAGTTAATTAACTATTAAAACGACTTTACATTTTTTTAATCTACTTCTTAATTAAGCTATTTAATTAAAATAGGCTTAAGAATTGATTAATAAAGTATATCTATTAAAACTTAATTAATTAAAATAATCATTCAAAAACCTTTAATTAATCCTGAAACATAGACATATTTTATAAAAGATTAGTTTAAGAAAATTGTTAAAATTTAATTTATACAACTTTTCAAACATGCAAATATACTTAAGTTTTTTGACCCAAAACAACTTCGGTATCAACCCGAGCCAGACGCCCGTTTTCTCGAGTCACTCCCGTTCTTCTCCTTCTTTCCCCTTTTCCTTTTAAAACTTGGTTTCGTTTTTAATTTAAAAACCCGTTACTAATTGCTAAAGCACTCGTGAAAGAATACGAATATAAACTCGAACCAGCTACAAAATTTCTCAAGTAACAACCAGAGTCGCCTTCTTCTTCTTCTCTAATTTCAACACCACCAGATGCACCCACACACGTGTGCACGTGCACATCGCTTCTCCCATGTTCTGACCAACTTCGTCGCCTCCAACATGTCGACGACAACTCCAACAAACACCACGGCCATCCAGTTCCACGAATTGACCTGAAAATCGAGATCGAGCCATTCAAACACTCGAACCTGAACATGATCACAAGAAATTCATCATGCACCACCGCCCACGATCGAATGGGGCCTCGCCGACCGCACCAGAGATGCATCACGACATGGTGCTTCGATTACACCACCTCCAAGCCATTCTGGTCTACCCACGATGATGCATTTCCCTCAATTCTGACATCGACCAAAGTAGTACCTTAAACCCTAAATTAATATCGACCAACTTCACCAGTGATCTAAAAATTTATTCACCAATTTTCTGATGATCACCAGTCCTCAAGCTATCTCTGACCTCAAGCTCGAGATCCTACAATCTCACGAACACCAGAGTTTGCCGCGTTTTCAATTTCCGTTCATCTTCCAAGTTCTCTTGATTTAAAACCTTGAAAATCAGGATTTTTCTTTCAAAATTCATAATTTACAAAGTCGTGTCAGATTATAAAGATGAAACAGTAAATTATAGAAATCTACATCTTAACATTCGTAAGTATTTACTGTAAGTTCTTTTTCCAGTTAAAACTAACATCCAATTCTATTCACCAGTATTTTCAAAACTAAAGCTTGATTTTCTTAACCATATTTTCCTTAAACATCTTAGATTAAGAGGTAATAGAGGAAGTGATTTTGGGTTTTGCATTAGTTTTGCATTTGAGAACAAGAACATCGGAGGCTTACAGACATACATACACATCACATATGAAAAATTCATACAAGCACCTTTACCATTACACAAACAAACATAAATTCACAGATTCATCACATGCATCAAAACAAAGCAGATAAAGTTTGATGGGGTGATGTTTACTCATAGTGAGTTGAAGAACAGAGAATTTTTTTTCCTGAGTATTTTGAAAAATCCTACTTTTGCTTTTCATGGGATGATCTACTTGATGATGAATTTCTTTAATTTTCTTTGATCCGAATTTTCCTGGCTTGAACTTGTTTGGTTTCAGATTTCCAGACTTTTGAAAACTTGATCACAGGCTTTTTGTTTTGATTTTTAAACTTCCAAGCTGTGATAAATTTGCATCTATTTCTGGCTTAAGACTTTGGTTTCAGGAATTTAGATTGGAAGAGGTCTTTGGTTTCATGTTTCAGATTTTGGACTGAGGAGGATTTCGAATTTAGAATTAAACATGGTTTTGATTTCTTGTTTTCTCAGGCGTGAGAAAATTTTGAGAAGAAAAATGAAACAGCCTGATCTATTTTCTTCCTTATGCATGTTTTCTAAAATTTAATTCAAAGAGAAAACAATCCTCTTGCCACTTGTTCAATTAGGCCAACACTTGTAATTACATTTGTTAATCATCTTACAAATGTCCTAGGTGAGTTAAATTATGTTTATATCCCTAATTCATATATTTTTTTAAATTTTATTTTAACCCTTTATGTATATATATAATTTCATATATAACATATATCTTTATTTTTAAATGTTTATATCTTCTCATATATTTATATTTGCACAAATAAAATTTTATCTCAATTATTTTTCACATTACAATCTTAATTTAGTTCAATATATTCATATACATATATTTTTATATATATTTTACATTCATACATTTCTTATCATTTATTTTTGTACAACTTTTAAAAGAAAATTATGATTTGAAAATCTTGATTACATATTAATAAAGGATCACATTCATTCATATATGTATATATAAGAGAATTCAATCTTAAAAATAATCTTTTGAAAATTAATACATCTTCCAAATATTAATATATTTAAAATTTATAAAACATTTTTCATTCATCTTAAAGCTTCTAATATTTTATCTTTAAACTAAATATTTATTTGTAAAATACTTATCCTTAAATTTCACATCAAAATTCTATTTATAATCTAAAAAATTTATTTATTGTAGAAATTTCTAATTAATTCATGAATATATTCACAAATTAATTTCAAAAACTAAATTAATTACCAAATTATCTTGGCGAAAATTCAGGGATGTTACAGTTCATGTTGTAACTGGACTTGTACTTTTGTTGAAGTCTTCTTATATGTTGACTTCAACTGGTCTGCATTTCTTTCAGTCATACTTGTATTGCTTTGAGCTCTATGTGTATTCTTATATATGTGTATACATATGTATGTGCTATATGTCATGTTCTTGTTATCCATGTTGGTCTGTACACTTGCATTGCTTTGATCCCCTGTGCATTGAAGTCACTGGCTTGTACATTTTGTTGATCCTTGTTCATCACAGTGTATTGTGACTCACATAATTGCATCATTGTTTTATGATTTTTGGACATTTGTATCAATTCACGTAAAACTTCACATGTATGCCACCACTGCTCTGACCATATCATTTGAACATGCTTCTGTCTTGCATTTGACTGAAACCAATTGTGTTTGTATGTGTGTCACCATGTATATACATACATACATATGTATGTGTGTGTGTGTAGTGATAAATTTGTACTTGGTTGTGGTTGGTCTGGTTGTACTGGCGTTCATGTTGCATTTCATGTTGATCCTGATCTCCATTGCAATTGAGTCATGTTGTCATGTGGTTCCTCTTGAGTCTTGTTTCGCTTGTTGTTGGTTTGAGTTCTTGTCGATTGTTTGAGATCTTCATGTCGCATGTTTTTGGACTTGAGTCATTGTTGTTGTGTTGCTTCATGTACCGCCTTGTATTTGTTGTCCCATTTTGAGTTGCAGTCTTGTGCATTGATGTTTGATCTGAAGCTTGTTGCATTGAGTCTAATATAGTCAGGGTCGAAATCATTGTATGTGTGGTCGTGTCCTCTTGGAGTCTGATTGCTTTGACATTAAGGTCTCGTTGAAGTGTGGTATGGTGTTCTTGTGTCTGACTGTATTGAATAAACTGGTCTTTGGTTCATGTCTGATGTATGTTGCATGCTCCATTCTTTTGAGTCTGATATTGCTCTGGTTTGGTTCATCTTCATGTGTATTCGAGTCTCTGTTTCAGCACTGTGTTTACATATGTGTGAAGTTGCTTTGTCTTTCATTTTGTTCACTTCCTGGTCTGCAATAATATATGTTGATCTGCACACTCATGATATTCATTACTTGGCCACCCAAGTCTGGTTTGAATGGTTGCACATGGTTGGTCTTTTCTAATCTGGGTTCACTTTATTCTTGTTGCATTCACTTATATTACTTTAGTCTTGTTACATGTCTGTTCGAGTCTCTGTTTCATGTGGTCTTCACTTGATACTTTGTTCATATGGTGGTCTGGGTTCATTGATATGTTGAGCCTGATCATGTACATTTGAGTCCGGCCATTGTATCGAACTTTTATTCATGTTCATTGACTCTCGTACTCGACTATTCTATTTTTTGTATTGCATCTGAGTTAAATCCACCATTTTGTTAGGATTGACCTTGTGCTCACCTATCCCTGCAATTTTATCAAGTGTATATCGGTGTGCACAGCCTTGTGGCATGTATAGTGATACACTGTGCATGTCACAAGTTGTTCGTGTAGATGAATTCAAAATAAATGATGACGAACGACCCAAATAACTAAGTCAAATAACATTTTCAAAAACACACACTTCATTGTACACTGCAAAAACATTACCTTTCAATTTTACTACGTTAGTGTTTATTTTGCAGATAATTCAGATGTTGGATATAGGCTGGAACAAAGTTGAAGATAAAATACGAGTGTGAGTGACTATATGTAGTGAGGTCATAATTGTAAATTAAAATTCATGATGTAATTGAAATTGTAATTTAATTAAAAATGTATATATGTATTGAGAGTTCAAATTTGTACTATTTGAATTTGTAATAAAATATTTGTTTTAATAAAATATTTGTTTGAATTTGAATTCAGTGTTATTTATTTTATTCATCAAATATTTATTTAATTATGTAAAAAATAAAATAGTACAATAAAAAATACATTTAAATGAATATATATATATATATGTTTATAATCATCAAACAAAGATCATATACTAGCATATTCTACAATCTCCTCCTCTTGATGATAACAAACATATGCTAAGATTTTGAATTTATTAAATGTATTTGGTCATTGATGAATTCTATTTGCTCCCCCTATTTGAATGCTCCCTCTCTACGACAAAGCTCTTCCTTTATATATGCATGAAAATAAATAAAAATATGCAAACGAACCTAGATGAGTATGTGCAAAATAAAATATTTGAACTTTATTTGCCGAAATCTTAACTTTTCTCTCCCCATTTTGTAATCAGCAAAAGAGTAATAGTTTTAGAAAAATAGAGATAAAGTGATAGACATTAATACAACCTTAATACCCAATTGAGTATAAATATTAAATTTTAATAAAAAAATAAAATAAAAATCATAATTACTCTGTTAGGCGCATATTCCACTTTAGAATGATAGTGGTGATGTTAGTATAATTACTCTGTACTATTTGAATTTGTAATAAAAAAAAAATTTGAATAAAATATTTGTTTGAATTTAAATTTTGTGTTATTTATTTTATTCATCGAATATTTATTTAATTATATGATAAATAAAATAGTACAGTAACAAATAAATTTAATTGAATATATATATATATATATATATGTTTATTATCATTAGACAAAAATCATATACTAGCATATTCTACATTTCCATGACTAGGCCAGCTACCTAGCAAGAAAGGCACGGCCTTGGATAAGCGAGAATAGCCGTCGAAAACCCAAAAACAGGTATTATCAGACTTTCTCTGTCTAGGATTAAGATTAGGAAAGGAATTGGGAAAGTGCAATCGAACTATGGGCGATCGGATAATTTTCACTAGGATTTTTGTCTCCTACTCATGCCCATATTCTAGCATTTAGAAAAGTAATTTCCATGAATAGGACATGGCTCGTGACAGAAATATACAAACAAGAAGTAAATAGTGTAGTTGATGCTCCTCGATGATAGGGAGTGACATGAAACTTTAATTACCTGCAGCAAAAGTCAGTTGAAGGAAGCTCGACCCAATACGAATGGGAATAACCACAAAGTTGGTTAAATGGTGGTCCTATTTTGCCAAAACAATTACCAATTAAACCATGATATATAACTGGAGCAGTTGTAGGAATTTTATTTATATATATAGAGTTTCAGTTACCGAAGAAATTGCACGAGAACAGGTATATGTATATAATATTAATAAATTGCAAGATAAGTAGTCGTATTATATACACAGGCATGCACAGAACACAGACATATAGAAAGTAAAATGGAACAAAGATAACAAGACAAAACAATCTTTCATTACTTACACTTTACATAAAAATAACATGGGTCGTCCCCATATGGCCTGCTTGCTACAAAAAGAAAAGACAAAAAGTACAACCGAAAAGAGCCATCACTACCACAAACTTCAAGAATTCTCTACTTGTTCTTCCCTTTTCTTCCACCTTTACCATCGAATCCACCAGGATGCATTTTGTTCTTTTTTGGGTCTTTGATTACCCTTCCCTTAGAGGTGTCACCCTAGGACTGGGCTGTCTCTCCTCCAATGGCGATATGAGGCTCATTGGACTTCTTGACAAGGGTCTTAGAAGGCTTGACCATTGAGGGAAATAGCTTTATTGGGAAAGGTTGGGGCTTATAGGCATGGAGCTAATAGATTTTTTGTGTCGGGCACCTTCTTTATCTTGACTATAGAAAGTTCAATCATCAATCCCTCTGTCGTAGTAATCAGATAGATCGACTCTATGGCACCTATAATAGCGATGTCTTCCTCGAGGGATAAGGAAACATCCTCCAAGTTCTCTAGGGCAGCTATCTTCTCGAAATCAGGACCTAGATCGAAACTAAGGGAACAACAAGAGTAATTAAGCCCATGGAAATAGATTTTGACATAGTGAAGACCATTGAAGGACCCAAGCCTTGAGTGCCCGGTGGGGGAAGAGGAAGATGTGGATGACCTACAAGTTGACAAATATAGTGATAAAGATTAGAGATGGATTCACATGAGAATTGTAGCTACTCAAATACAGGTAAAATAAATGATATAGCTACTCCTAGACTTTATTAAATAGGAGACATAGGACTTCCCCCTCTTTGAATGAATGCTTGATTAGTTGGTCTATGAAATGGGAAACATAGGGCTCAATATAAGTAGCCACAATGAATGCTAAAATTATCTAAGTCACTTGGAGCTGGCCCTCGCAATATAATGAATAATGTCGTAAGCTCCTTGGATTTTAGAATAGACGAATCAGCTGGATCCGATGCACTTAGGCTAATAGAAGCCTCGACATTAGCAGCACTAGCAGTGTCCTCTGTAGAGAGAATGGCCTTTCCCTCTTCAAGTTTAGTTATATCGTCAATGTTAAGGTACTTAGCCATAAGTTCTTCCTAGATGAGGCCCTCACTGGCTGCTTTAAAGCAACGTAATACCTCCTCCCAAGTATCAGTGAGAGTTTCAGCATATGTGCTCCTCGGCCACTTCAAGTTCTTGCATATAAACTCATTTGCAATGAAGTCTTGGAGATTGTTATTCAACTCTTCTTTCTCTTTAGCCTTCTCCATTTTAAGCTTTAGCACAATGGCCGCATGTTCAATCTCATCATCTAGCTTCACGACCTTTAGAAGTAGCAGGTCGTTGGCGAGCTTCTCATTCTCTACAAGGAACTCTTGCAGTTCTGGTGCCTACTCTTCAATAGTCTTGAACATGGCCCAAATGGTTTCATCCTTTGCAATGAGGGTCAGGTTCTTCTTGGCAATTTACATTTTCAAAGCGAAGCCCTCCTCATGGGCAATCTTAAGCGAGTCTTTTAACATGAGATTTGCATCAATGTGGGCCTTCCTCCTCTTAGTCATCAAGCTTAACGAGCTTGCCTTAGACTTAAGGGTAGAGTCTCTATCTCCTCCTTAAGTTTCTCCAAGTCTCCCATGTCCCAAAACGAGGTCTTCATAGGTTTTCTTTTGGACTAAAAGGATTGGATGTTTGTGTAATTAATTTTATTGACAATGGAGAGAGAAAAGCAGAGCTTTTTCCATTCACGGCCCTAATCAACAAGCTTTTGAATCTGTTGGACATCCCGGTCTACTTCTTTCTTCAAATGTCTTGGTTTCCACAGTTGAACATGAAACCATGCAGGAAGAGATCATAAAGAATATCCTAAAGGTGCATGGAGCAGCAAGAAAAGAGATCGAAAGAGTAGAGATTCCCTTAGAACATGGATGCACAGTAATAGTCAAAGATTTCGAAACGAGAACTTGTTGATGGGGAGGATGCTAGGATTCACTACGGGTTAGAAGAATGCCTAAGTAGGAACCATGACTGTGGGAAGGATCCTTATGTCATCTACTTTGATCATGGGACAACCCATCTTTTGCTTGCCTTCTTTTCCTCTCTCTTTCATTCTTGTGGTTATTTTCCACCTTACGCTCCCCCTCATTCCTCTAAAAGATTCTTTGTCGATTTTGTGATGACCCCGATAGTTGGAGCAAGACGAAGATGGGTCAGGAGCTCATTTGAACCATGCCTCAATAATCATAAGAGATGTCGAGTCATGTCTGTGTTTAAAGGTTGGGAGGTAAGTTAGGTCATTCAATGTCGAAGGCTGTTGGAACTGATTCACGAAGAGAACGAAAAAGGAGCTCAGAAGAGCATACCCATTGGGATGAATTTGGATGGAGCCAGCCCATGTTCTTGAAGGATCATGCATAAGAATTGATTGAACGGTAGGACAGCGCCATCCGAGCACATGTATCTGTTACAGGCTATGAATCCCAATGAATGATTATGTGCTCATCGGCTCTGAGGGGAAAGAAGCATGTCATCCTTAAGAATCTCATGCTCCCAACATATATTTTGATGCATCTTGGCAGTTAAAATAGTCAACACTGTTCAAGTGGATCATCCGTAACTCAAAGGCTAATATATTCGTGTGTTGGAGAAGGTGGCTCTTGGAGTGGGACAACTATCCTCTATAGCTCTGTAATGATCGTCCATCTAGTGGCATGAGGTGTAGAAGTATAAGTTTGAACCGTAGTAGGCTCGACTTCGAAAGGAGTAGATGTCCCAACAACGATCTGAAAGCAAGGAAACTGGCGAGTCGTTCTGGAATAGAAAAATTGATGCTCAACATGGTCATGTATGTTTTGTTTCAAATATTAAATCCGTGTGAGCAACTCCCAAAATCTAAAAGATGTCGACTTGTTTTGGCCGGTTGAATTTTTAGCGTTGACAGGGGCAAGTGAAATTGGTAACCTATGCAGTGTGAATCCTGTGTCCATATACAACAAACAGACCATTCTGTATAGATAGCTTGCTCATCCTAGGAAAAAAGCCATGTCGTACGATGGAATTGTGCACCCGATCGTACCTGTTATCGTCGGATAATCGATAACGGAACCGTTGAATAGAGCGATGCAGAATCTTTTCTTCCATAAGATCACCGAAGGTGTAGGAAATTGGGAATGAAATGCAAGGTAGTCGCTCAGCACGACCGTTCTTCAGAAAGGAACCATCCTATTGGCACTCATATGGAAATACACGATTAGTCAAGCATCAACTGAAGAAAGTTGAAGGATTAAGCCAAGCATCAACTTGAGTAAAGAACTCGGTTGATTTTCCCAAGCACATGATTGGTTGGGACCGAGCACTCACGTTGAAAGATCCTAGAGCTATCCCCGATCTAACTGGACTATCCCTTACTACAACACAAGGACTGACCATTGACTAATGATGGCCATTGCCTATGGCGGCTAAACCAACTAGGATCTACCTAGGAGTTTTTTGGGGTAGGAATTGAACTCGGAGTGGATGACTGAATTCGAGCACTTGAAGAGAGGAAACAATGTTCAGTAGAAGGATTTAGTGACGGTAGAGATCTTTTAAGGCCGACGACGTCAGAAGGATGATGGCGACATAACAACTCGACGACAATCAGTTTCAGGTGGCAAAGTGAAGCTTGCAAGTGATTGATAGGCAATGAGGTCGAGGAGGAAGCAATCGATATGAAAAAGGAAAATAGGGAAAAAAATTCTAAGTCCATAAAACATATAGCACTTGGTGATAAGCAAAAAGGGCTCGGTACTGAGAGGAACCACTCGATACTGACCTGAATTCTTTGGACAAAACTTAAGGAAAATGAAAAAAGGAACGAAAGCAAGCTTGAAAAAGACACGAAACGATCCCCAGAGCATAGATTTTGTCCTTAGCACGAAGAATGGAATTCCTGCTATGTAAAGCAGTTAAGAGAGTATGTACAGAATGAAGCTAACGCTTCGAAGCAATTCACAAATGATCAATGGGCATAGAAGTATAGTAAATCGGTGCTTGTCTTATTCCAGAGCATGCTTTTTTCTCAAGAAAAGCATACTCTAGAGGGGCAAGTGTGATCTTGTTTTATGACTAAGCATATTTTCACTGGAACTAGAATGTCAAGATAAAGACAAAGCAATTCATAAATTTGGGAACATGCTCAGATGGGCGACAGAATCATACTCAAGAAGTTGAGAAGGCATAGGAACATGGACCACTCGGTACCGAGCCCTACCACTAGGTACCGGGTCCATTTTACTTCACTTTTGTTTCCAAAAATAACTTGAACGTGAAGCCACGTCTCATGTGATTTCCACGGAGTGCTCTTCTTGGTGAATAGATGGAAAACTCTAAGGATTCTCGAGAAGAAAGAAAAGAAAGCAGAGATGGACAAACCATATCAGAAATTATTAGAAGTAATTGAACCTTCAAGGAGGGGTACTTGACACACACTGGAATTGAAAAACAAGACCAAGCGAAAGAAGGATGGGAAGTTTCCCACCATGAAAACCAATCAGTACAGAGTGGAAGCACTAAGTACCAAGTGGTTTTAATCAGTGATTAGGTCCCATTTCCCACTTCTTTGGGCTTGGATATGGATCTAGACTCGATAACTTTTGGGCCTCCGTTTCTATAGGTTAGTTTTGTTATAAATACAGACATATGGCTACTAGAAAAGGACTTTTGATCCTTTAGTTTTCTTCATCTCTCTACTCAATAGTCACCAGGGCAGATATATTGGTTTTTCTAGGTTTTCAGAACTTGTCAATCCCTTATAATAGTGACTCTCAGCCAAATAATCAATAGATTTCAGTGGATGAAGGCCAAAGATTGCCAAAACACTATAAAAATTCCTGTGGTGTCTTTACTTTTCTGTTAATTCTTGCCAGATCTTGACTTTTCTATAGGTTTTTAGATGTTGTGCCATTTTTTACGTCAACGCGTTGCATCTATAATTATATAATTATATATATATATATATACATGGATTAAATAACATATAGTGATACGTATACATTATGCTTATGAATATATACATATGTGTGTATGTGTGTCTGTGTGTATATATCAAATGATTTATATGTACTTCAATAACGATATTAATAACAAATTTTCAAACAAACAATTTTATATATTTATATCTATAAGTATTAACTTATAAATATATTTATTAACATAATTATATATATATATATTGATTTGTAGTAATTTGTACCATTAAAAAAATTATATATATTATATTGTTTCAATATAAATTAATTGTTTTGAATATTTACATTTGTATATATACATACACATACACACATATATGTGTGTGTGTTGACTCCAAAAATGGGCATCAATGCCTAATAGAATCTAATAGAGATTAAATAAAGAATGAAATCAAAACATAATAGAAATCATAAAATGCACGAAGAATTTTATAGTGGTTCGACAATCTTGGCCAGTGTCCACTTTATATTTTTACCGACCTTCTGCTTGGTTATGATTACAAGAGTGTTTGGATCAGCTAGGAACCATTAGTAAAGAAGTAAAAAATAAAAAGGTAGAGCCTCGGCTGAGAAAGCAGGATCCCTTTTCTAACGTCATGACTGCAGTATTTATAGGGGATGACGTGCAAATATCGGATTGAAATTCTGGCAGAAGGTCAAGACGAGGCTAACTAAAAATTTGCAAACACTCAGAGCCCACTTTAGGGATCGGTATCGATCCCTATTAATGAATCCAAATGGGTTGCAACCCTTTTGAGGGATGTCTCATGCTACTTGCTCCTTAAATTTCATGCAATTATGATGTATGATTTGTGAGATATTGCATTTTTCTATAAAGTAGTATTGTTTGAATTCTGATTTCTGCGATCCCTCTGGAAGGATAGGTACCGATCCCTCCAATCTCTTCCAAATGCAATGCAATACCTAGGGGGGATTCTCCATGTTGTATTATTCTTAGCTTCCAAATTTCATGCTAATTGGATAAGTAGAACTTGAATTATTGACCAATCTTTGTTGCAATATGTTATGAAGGCTATTAATAGTTGATCCCTATGATGGGATAGGTACCGATTCCTCCAACTTTCTACAAATGCCATGCAATACCTATGGATGTTCCACATATTCTAATTAGCTTATACTCCAAGTTACATATTGATAGCATCTGTATATTTTGAGTTATAGATTGATCGTTGTTGCAATATATAGTGAAAGCTAAATAAGGACGATATCTTATATACTGATCCCCTTTATAATGGTCTGTTTTAACAGGTGAAGTAATTTGCCCCTAAATTGAGCATATGAATTCCAAATGACTTGAAACTTAAAACGTATCCTCATAGGGCCTTCCTTGTCACTTAATAACGATCTTACCAAGTTCGGGATAAAAATTGAGGATATGTAGCGATCCTCTAGGGAAACGGACATGCACTGATCCCTCGCATAGGGTGGGCATTATTCCGTACTTATAATATTCTGAAGAGCCTATCTCTTAGCCTCGGTTGATCGTGGCTTCATAACATTGCCAGCGCTTGATCTCTGAGCCTAATACTCCTTTCTCTGGGATGTCTTCCTCGATGATCGTCTAGGCTAACTTGTTCGGTCGGTCTGAATATAGCCAGGCCAAAAGGCCATATAACAATATAAATATATTATTATAATTTCATACTAAGATTTAACTATAACATGCCTTTTTATATTAAAAATAGTTATATATATATATTATGATTTAATTTCCAAAACATTTACATATTTTTTATAATTTTTTTAAAAATAAATAAATATTTATAATACATATACTTACGTACACACATAAATAAATAAATAAATATATTAAATAAATATTTATATTTATATAAGCATATATATATTTGTGTGTATATCATAATAATATTTATATTTATACATATGTGTATGTATGTATATATATATATATATATATGTATATGTATACATATAAATAATTATATATTTATGTTCATCACATATGCATCCCCATATCATCACACATTCATCTTAGATATTTATATATTTATCAGTGTACATCTCATTCATTGAACATATGATGTGATAACATTATATAGATTTAATCAAATCAATGAGTTGAATAGTATTTAAATCAAATTTAAATTCAAAATTTATGATTCATGATTCAATATTCATGGTTCATGACTCAAATCAACTTTGAAATCTTAATTTCAAAATCAAAATTTTAAATTTCAAATTGAAAATTAATTTTCAAAATGCAAACAAACATATTTAATGATATTAAAATGTTTAAACATAACCAACTATTATTTAAAATAGCACATATTAGTTCTTTGTAATTAAATTAAATAGGGAAAACTTTTTTGACATTCCTCCTTCCACGGTTTCACTCGACACATCTCATTTAACATATTGTTGATCCACTTATGATAATCCAGGAACTTCATGGTAGCTCCAGATGTCGCCTTAAGAGGAGTAGTAGATTAGGATAACTCACTAGAGTCTCCTCTTTCTCGTATAACCACCAAGGATCTCTACAGAATCTGCTAGAGACACAAAATCTCAAAAAACAAAGTTAGATTACAGCGACCTTTCGAAAGAGCACACAATCTTCCGGTTGGCTACATGGCATTTAGTAGATTTATGCACCTTTTTGGGTTAGTTCCTCTATCCAACCTATTTTCCTGTCATATTCTTCAATCGCAACATGTTGTTCTTTCCCAATGACACCTCCCCGACCACCTTCCAAACACCTCCCCATCTTATCTATCGATGTCGAGAATATTAGTTTATGAACCCACAGTTCATCTACATGCCTCATCCATATGGTATCCTTCCATCAAACTCTCCCTTAACCTACTTTCTTATCTACCTCACATTGTTATATGTGGACAGAGATCCGATAAAAGATCTCAACCGCTCATGTAACATCCCGTATCTGGAGGCAAAAAGCTAAACGCTACAGATGCTGCAGTCATCTATAGTATTAACTTCTGGTGACAAAATACGGCAATGCTAATGATATCCATAATATCAGAGACATTTGAATATGGAAAAAATCACAGATTTTCAAAAACAAAATTTAGATGATTACATTTCAAAATGATATCATATCCAAGTTACACAATCCCTTAACTGTTTTCCACGTACTGATCAAATATAATTTACTATAATATGCCAAGAGAGACATTGGACGATACCTAACCTTGGATGATCCTATTTAGCTATCCTACAGCCACCTACTCGTCTCCGGAAGCTTTGCTCGCAAAAAGATAAAATCCTAAAAACCTCAGCACTCAGCCTACTTAAACCAATTTTAAGCACCCGAGAGTTTAAGATGAAATAAAACTACGAGTCAAACATAAAGCCTAGTGTGAATAATACTATTCATCTCTGTTAATTTATGTTAAGTGAGACAACAACGCTTAGCGAATCACTAACATATCTTTTGCAATTCTTTTTCTGCAACCAAAGTTGGTCAAAAATATATGTAAAGCATCATTATATAAACATACATAAATATATCAGGTAATAAAATGAACTATCTATTCATGCACAAAGTTTTGTTTGGCTAACTTTTAACCTTTGGCTGACTCGAGCCTACCAGAAAATCTCAAATTTATCTAAAATATGATGGACACACCTCTTCTTTTGGATGATCTGTCTTTAACTATCTATTAAATACTTCTCTTCTGGATGGTCTGCCCTTAACATATCATCTTACACGGTCACTTGATACTAATGGTTTTGTTGGCTCACCAATAACCTATTTGTATACAAAAATATATTTCTTTCTATATGCATCCATAATCTTAGTCTTACCTGTGACAAAGCCCTACACGCTGGAATTTTGGACTAAATTAGCTGAGGCTAATAGCTAATGTATAGGGCACGACCCTATACCAGCCCCATTTGGTATCTAATATCTATGTCATTTTACTTAGGGATATCTTCCCAAAATTTTCCTTGAAAACCTTTTCAAAATGATTTAAGATCTTTAAATAAAACTCAAACAAGAAAAATATATAATCTCTTATGCTTTAATAAAAACCACCTTGCCATGTTATATATATATACTTTACTCAAATCTTAGCTGATGAAAACACTTAACTTTTGAAAGTCCCCCTTCCAAAACCATAGAAAGAACCCCTTCCGAAACCATTGAAAGTACCCCTTTCGAAACCATATAAAACCCTTTCTTTTATCTATGTCGAAAGGACAAAACCTTGCTTTCGAAACCATTCTCAAAACCCTTTTAAAAACCTTAGACATCTTTCTTTTAAAAGAACCTTTAAACACTGCCTTTTGAAATCATTGGAAAACCTTTCCTTTCGAAACCATTCGAAAACCTTTACTTTAAAAACCATTTAAAGTTAACTCCTCCACAATCCTTTGAAAAAGTCTCGGTCGAAACCATTGGATTATGCCTTCAAGTAGAGAAAAAGAGATAAATGCATTAAAGTCGAAAGCACTTCCTTTTGAAATCATTCAAATCAACTCTTTCGAAACAAATTCTGTTATAATTCAATTTAACAAAAGGATAATAAAATCATTTTAAGTCAAAAGCCTCTCTTTCGAAAGCATTTCCTAAGTAAAAAGTGATGGTGTAAAAACCACCTGTTCGAAAGCATTGGAGAAATGGGCAGATTTTTTAAAACAAAACAACCCTTTCAAAACTTACTGGGTCGAAAGGTAAAAATGCGGCAGTTAAGTGTTTTGACTTAGTCGAAAGCATTCATTTAAAACAAAGGCGCAACTCAATTGAAACCATTTCCATTTAAACCATTTGACCTAGTTGAAACCCAACCAAGTCAAAAGCAAGCAGGCGCAATTTTTCTTTAATACCAAAGTAAAGTTTCAATCCTTTCGGAACCCCATGGTTTTGACCCTATACTTTTCGTCCACATCTAATTCATTATATACCAGTTGCTTGATACCTTATGCATTGATTTCGATTGTGTCAGAGGCGATATTATGAAGGCTGAACCTGGTGCCAAAGGAGAAGAAATAGTGAAAGACCTATTTGTTTGTGCTTTTAAACTATTTCTTTTGTACCTAACTTGCCTTGTTTGTCTAAATCAGGTGGTTGCCATATTACATTTTCAACAGTGCTGCCATTTTCCAGAATTAACAAATTCAAATTATTTACAAAAAGCCTCTTCTCTATTTTAAAATATATAAAACATTTAAGCCTTAAACATTAAATAATTTTATATACCTGTTAAAAATCTTAGCAAAATTTCAGAAAATCTATTTTAATATGTTTTCTAACATATAAAAACTAAAGACCCAAACCATATATTATTTATCTGTAAATAACTTATAACCCAAATTATCATTTTCTTTACAGGAAAATTCATATAAAATCCACATTAATTCCAAAAATTCTGAAAATTGAAATCAATCTTAAAAATATTATTTATGATCTTCATAAAAATTTGTGAGGCATAAAGATGACATTTAATAGGTTTTTTTACCTTAATTCATATTATAAAATCAACATGAACATGTATAAATCATCAACAAGTATATATAAACATTTCATCCTTCAAAAACATGGCAATACATTGCAAAACAATTCAAAATATACATGTAAACAATATTCACTTTAACCTTTGTGATTAAAGAGATTGAGATATGAATAGATTTGATTTGCTTAAGCTTCTTCCTAGCTTTTTTTCTATCTTTTTTTCCTTTTCCTTATTAATGGTGGACGGCCTTGAGTTCTCAAATTTTTTGAAATGAAATGAACATGTCAATTATGACGGCCATGGGTAAAGATGTAGGAGTGGCCTCTTTCCCATTTTACCCCTCCTCTTATTCATTTTAAACCCCATTTTAATTTATTGTTAAATGGACGACTTCCCCTTTAATAAAATCAAAGCTCAATCCCCTAATCAATACATCTAACTAAATATCCTAAATAACGCTATCAAAAATCTAGGGTGTTACAGACTCCCCTCCTTAATGAATTTCGTCCTCAAAATTACGATAAGGTACACACAATTCAAATAATGAGGTAAAACATACCATCAAACAAGTCAGGATAAGTATCTCTAATATCGCGCTTAACCTCCCAAGTACAATCCTTGCATCACTCTACTGGTGTAACGACCCGAAAATTTTGATCCCGAAATTTCCAGATAGCTAGAGAAAAGAAGAAAAGATAGAAGAAGAAGAACAGAAAAGAATCACACAATCTCACATTCGCAGCGGATAAAATATAATATCAAGAATAATAGTTATACAAAGAAAACTATATCTATCAATTTACATCGACATATCAGAGTTACAACAATTTTATACAACATTAGACAGATACAATTTAACATGTCTCAGATATATACAATATCATAGTGGAAACTCTCCATACGTCCCTGCCATCCAGCTTGCCTCCTGAGCTCCAGAACGTCCTTACCTGAAAATCTGTAATACTCGGTCTGACCCGAGCATTACATCAAAGTAACACCCGGGTCAGGCTGGAAACCAGCGTGAGTAAACCCATAAAATACTAAATTCAAATCTTAAAGGAAACCCGGGTAACTCGTACTTCCTACGAGTTCATTATACTCAATTACTTAAATCAAATTCTAAGTATTCCTACTTACCTTTTCAGTCTATTGATTTCTCACAGTAATCCATATAGAATCATGTAGATTATAAATCGAAGTGGGTTCGGGTATTACTGATACCCGATCCCTGTCTCTTCGAATACAATAACACCTTAACCCGAGTTATTCAAGTGAAAAACAACTTAACTTTAAATACAACAATTCTTCATAGAAGGATGACCATATTATAACCGTTCTTACCAAATCATATCCCTATTATTTCATATCTGGAATATCTAGTAATTTCAATGTATTCAATATCATTTAATCATTTCTGAGTGAAACAAATCAATCCATACTATCTCAGATTAATTTAATTAACCATAATTGAATGAAATCAATTTTCTTTACCTACCCTTAAATCATGTTTACTAATTAATTATAAACCAATTAATTAATCATGCAATGGTCATCCATCTTAATAAACCTTCCTTGATTGATTATCTTTTAATTACATTACGCCAAGTAATTATTTTATTAATCACTTTTACTAAGTGATACACTTATTTATCCCATTAAGCATGAATACTAAATCCACCATTAAGTGATCCTCTTTAATTTATATACAAATTAGTTAACTTAAGACAACATTATCTTATCAATGTCTTGATTACCCCTTTCATTTAACATAATAATTTATTTTACTTCATTAAATCATTTTTAATTAAGTTGGAATAAAATAATACTTTAACTTAATAAATTAAAGTTAATCAATTTATGACTTCTTTTAAATAATTTTAAACATTTATCAAACAATAGTTTTAAAAAACTAATTTAATTTATTTTAAAAAAAAACTGTGTTTTGATATCCTTTATAATTCTGCTCAAGGCTTGCTTCGGGCCAACCTGAAGCTTTACCCGGGGCTAACCTAAGTTCCCTTCCCATTCAAGATTTTAGTTTAAGTTAGTTTAAGATTTACAATTTAAAACCTGGAACCAAAAAACATTATCGTCTTCACGAGTGTTTACTCGAGTCCCTCACCCACATACTCGAGCTTACCTTCAAGTCTTCCCCAACACCAATTGACTGACACAACAAGCCACCGTGCACGTTCACCTTCGCCACAGCCACCTCCGACCTTCGGTCATCCCTCCGGCATGTCGACTCTCCACGCTACAATCAATTCCAAACATCAATTCACAATTTCCAGCCTTCGATCAAAAATGAACAATTCAGTCGAGCCTGGAATCAAACCTATCACCAGAAAACTCCTCGTCCCAGCTATCTCGACCACCAGAACCACTGCAACATTGGCCACGCATTCATCAAACTTCCATTCAACCCTTGCCAAAACACAACGCCGCTCGATCATCCCTAGGCGATGCAGTTCACCGAAACCCATTCGTGACCAAAACAAGCTTTAAGAAACTAAATTGATTCGCTGCCATCGACATGATCATCCAGCACCCCAGCAGCCATTTTTACTGAAACCACCGAACTCCCTGCCACCCCCCGAAATAGTCTCGACCATCCTAGTGCTGCCGATCACCAAAAATAGTCTAAAAACCCGTTTTCGGATACCACTGAAACACAGTCTCAATTTTCATCTAAAATTTATCAATTCACTTTTAAAAATCATGATTTAAAATGAGGATTCAGATTATATAAGTAGATTAGTATATCGTGATGCATGAATTTCAGCAGTGTTAAATTCCAACTGCATATTTCCTGATTTTCCAGAGATATACACCTTATCGTGTTTTAAAATGTATATAATTGGTTTTATTAATGTTTAAAACAACATACTCTACTTGGAACCCAATCCTAACAGAGCTTGAAATAAAGAGATGTGGAAATTTTAATTTTATTCTAACCTCTGTGACTTATGAGACAAAAACAGGTTCAAGTAAACAATCACGCACACTGCAATCTCATAGCTACAATAGTATACTTATATATATATATATATATATATATATATATATATATATATATGCATAGCACCCTTCATCTCATATCTTTACAAACAACAGATTTAACTCCTTAAGCTTAATATAAAATGTTTACTCGCCTGTAAAGAAAATTTGAACAGAGCAGTGTTTACTATATTTGTTTTTTTGAAACTGTTTCCATGCTTCATGCTTTAGCCGTTTTGATCTTCTTATGTTTAGTTGTCTTGTTTGTTTTAAGTTGAGAAATGGAAGAAATATTTCTGTTTAACTTAGCTTCGTTCGAATGAATAAAAATGGGACAAGGTAGAGGTATATAGAGAGGAAGTAGGCTGCATTGCCTTATACAACAAGCTTCATTCATTATTATTATATATATATATATATATATATTTCATTGAAACATATTTCACACTTAACTCAACATTGGTCACATGCAAACCATTTATCACAATTTAATTTCACAATATACTGCATGCAACTGAGTTTAAAATCAGATTGAAACTTTGATTTTTCACAGTTGTAAAGATGAACAAAGGATGTATACTGTTATATGCAGTCACTCACACATGTATTTATATACACGATTACATATATTCATCTTAAATTTAGCATGCAAACATTTAGGCTAACATTCATCAGTTTCTCCCTCAAACATTTACTACCTAAACCAAATTTATATTGTTAGATTTTAGATTTATTCACTGTTCTAATTTGAACAGAGATTTTCTTTCCATGATCTGTTGTGTACACAATTATAATCCTTTTAAAACATCATGCATAGCAGGGTTCACACTATATTACAAAAATCATCACATGCAACATTAAAATGTACCAGAACTTTCAGAGTCACTCACCTTGCATTAGTTGATCATAGCAGCCTGGAAATTGCCTGATCTTTTTTTTTCCGTTGCTTGATTTAATAGGTATTTGAGACAATTTGTTTGATTGCTTGCTTTACTCTAAGACGATGTTGCTTTCAAAATTTCAGAGAGATTTCTTTGATCTGCTTATATGTTCCAGCTAGATGATTACTTGATTGAAATTCTGTTTTGATTTGTTTACAGGCCATTTCTTTTGGTTGCTCTTGTTACAGACTTTTGTTTCCCCTTTCTTTTTATTTTATTATTTTAGCTATGCTTCTAATATGATAATTATATTTTCTTAAAGAAAAGAAAATGAACAAATGCTACTTGTTAATTTTCTAAGCTAACACTTATTTAGAAACCTAACATTTGTCATTTAGGTAAGCTAAGTAACTTAAATTTGTTAATTTATATTCCAATATCTCGACACTTGAATTTGACATATGTAAATATATTTAAATGTTCTATTTAGTTAATATTTCTTAATTCACATTTAGCAAATCCTTTAAAAGAAAAGTAATATAAAACAAATTTTATGCAAATAAAATCATATATATTATTTTTAAATCCAATTTACTTAAAGATGTTTTATCTTTTGAATTTCAAATTCAAAATTAAAAATCCACTCATATATATATATATATACATGTATGCTTAATTTGTTTGAAAATAATGAGTTTGTCTATTTTTTATAATTATAATAGAAGATTACCAAATAATATTTTCCTAGATAGGAATGTTAATTATCGGATTTAATTTGTTTTAATTTTTAACAATCAGTATTTTAATGGTTAGAATCAGCACTTCTTATTAATTTACCCAATTAATTATCAATGACAGATATTAAAAATCTGGGTTATCACATCCCTTCCCCCTTTGAATCTTCTCGTCCCCGAAAAGAAACGAAGCCAGTATTTGTTAAAATACTTAATATTACTTAAATCACCTTAATTATTTTTAAAGCATTTCAAAATCTATATAATATTATCAAAATAGTCCTTATAAAAATACTTTTATAACTTGATGTTTCAACAAGTCCATGTTCGTTCTTACAGAAATTCGGTCATACGTTGATCGGGCGTATGACTGAAAATCTACAAGTGCTTGACAGACCCGTTTTCAACATCCAGCGAAAATACTTTAAAAATAATTTTATTGAAAATATAGAAAACAGTTTTTGAAAATAGAGGATATTTCTTTGGTGAGAATGCTCTGGAAATCATCACCCCCATCCATGGTCACAGTTACATTCCAGGGTTACGTTGCCGTCGCAGCAAAAGTACATGTAACTGTAGGCTCTCAGCGGCCTCTCGATTACGCCATGGATCCCACACAACAGATCACAGTTACACCCAGGGTTACGTTGTCGTCGCAGCAAAAGTCCATGTAACTGCAGGCTCTCAGCGGCCTCTGATTTTTGCTGTCGAAATGAAACCTCTCCCCTCCTACATAGGTCGTAGTCTACCGATATAAAATCAAATGCAGACTGTTGGCTCTCAGCGGCACACACGACTTTCGCTATGTTATAACATAGGTCGCAGTCTACCGATATAAAATCAAACGCAGACTGTTGGCTCTCAGCGGCACACACGACTTTCGCTATGGTATACTCTACTCATAATCCCCAGGAACTAGTTTTGTCCGGACTCCTCACAGGATCAACTTTAGAACCCCCCCTTGGGGCTCAAGGCAGCACCGCCTGGTGGTACTCCTGAGAATTCCATTCCAAGGGAGCGCCTTTTTCCCCAGAGCCATCATCAAAACATTTTATACTATACATATTTAGTATCTTTAAATCATACACCTAGTATGATCTCATACAAAGCTCCTTTACACAAAATCGATTATTCCAAAATCGATAATTCTCAAACTAGGCTTTCCAAATTCTCATATTGATTTTACCCAAAAAATCAAAAGCCTTTCCCAAATCCAAAGGTTCCCAAAACCTTTTTTTTCCAAAATCCTCATAAGATCCTTTATATATAGATATATAATTTTTTTTAAAACTTAGGATCCTTTCAAACTTGTATAAAACTCCTTTTATACTTCAAACACTTTCAAAATCCTTTCCTCCTGGCAATAGATTCATCAAGGGGAAATTTCATTTTATAAAACAAAGATATTTAACTTTGTTTATTCAAAATCAAATATTCAAATTTGATTACTCTTTTTAATATTTTCATTCAAATCCGTACGAGGTACACATATCATCCGTACGCTATACCAATCTGATCGCTCACTCGACCACACACTTTCACTTCCGAACTAGTATCGTCCACCCGACTTCCTAGTGCGGACATATATCTGGTTTCTTGATTAGAAACCGTCATTCTCCTTTCATAGTCTTAACTATGATAGAGAATATCCAGAACCAATCAATAATCCATATCCAGGTTCGCCTTAAAAAATCGAGTGGAAAATTCCAACTCGGATCGATATAACTATCTCGAAATTTTGTGCTCGAATCTGAATCAAATCATTATGCGAATAGAATAACATACATACACCCTACGTATTTTTCTTTATTGGTTATTAGCCAAATCAATTCCATTTCTATTCACATTCACTTTGATTTTCATACACTTGCTCTCAGTTGCTTCAATTCATTTGGATTACCATCTCTATTCTTATCTCGATTGGGTATTTAACCAATAACAGTTTGAACTCCGACCAGTTTATTTAGAAAATAGTTTGAAAATTTTAAAAATAGATAAGTAGTTGAAATATAATTACTAGTTTGTAAAATAGCTGTAAAATAGTTCAGTAATTGTAAAATAATTGGAAAATAGTTAAATAGTCATAGAAATTTTAAATAATTGCAAAATAGCTATAAAATAGTAATTAGTGGTTAAAAATAGTAATTAGTTTATAAAATAGTTAGAAAATTGTTAAACAGTTTAAAAATAATTGTAAAACAAGTATAAGATAGTTTGGCTTTTAAAAGAAAGGTTGTATATATAACAAATAACTTGGAAAAATAGGTTTATATTAAAATAATTTATATTAAAAATAGTCCAGAGTCAAAACTGTTCAATTCCCAATCTCCATTCCAAATCAGTTTAATTTAATTCCACTTCCATTTAAATTGACCCAATTCCAATTTAAATAACTTCAATTTCCACTGAAATCTATTTAACCCAATTCAAGTTGAATTCCTCAGTTTCTTTCCAAATTTTACTTTATTCAATCCTTGATCTCTAATTATACTAATTCAAATAAATTTTTATTGAACCAGTTCCAATTTCAATTTACTTCATCTCCAGTTTGAATTAATCCCAATTTCAAACTCCATTTCCAAATTAAGTTGAATTATTCTTGATTTCCTCCCAAATTCAATTCAAATTCCTTTTGAATTTAAAACTATTCAATTTTAATTATAATTCCAAATTATTCAAATCAATTTGGACTAATTTCAAATTGAACCCACTTCAATTTCAAATCGTTTCCAATTAATCCAATTCAATTTTCCCTTTGAATCTTATACTCATACATCTTCAATCACCATTTCAATTAATTCAAATCAAATTCAATTTGAACCAACTTCAAATTCCAGTTCACTATGAACCATCTCGAATTACATAAATTCGAGTTAATACTTCAATTGTTGATTTAATTCCTTTAAATCAATTTACCTCTTTATCCCAACAATGGATTACCATACTCCATTTCTCATTCATTTAAACAAATCCAATTCACATTTTAAAGATTATTAATAACAATAGGATGATATCATCCAATTCATTTTAAAACATTCATCAATTTCCAATTTCCAGATCTCAAACGCATTTTGAGATCACACAAACTCCCAATTCAGATTAACCATTTAACTTTCCAAGTTAAATTCCAATTCCATCTTGAAATTTCCAATTCAAGTTGTCTATTCAAACTTATTTAACCTTTCCCAAGTTAAATTCAATTTACTTAATCCAATCAACTTTACTCAATTTGAATTCCCAATTCAATTTTTAAACTTCACATTAATAATCGTCCCACTTATTAAGTTCAAAAACTTATCACTTTTGGTAACACATCTCATTCCAAATTTAAAACTCAACATGTAGAGTTTATTCAAACTATTTTTGATTTATACCTATTATTTCCTTTTCTCACTAAGTCGTCCTTAAATTTTAACCAACTTTGGTTTTTAATTCAAAACAAATTTATCTTAACATTTGAAACAATTCAAATGTTTCTAGATTTAGGTTTCAAAATTCCAAAATTTAAAACTCACTTCTATGAAGAAGTTATACTCATCTTAAAAGTTTACTTCATTTGGCTTACTTATTAACAAATTTATCATTATTAAACATAATAACTATTTATGATAATACCCAAGGTTATCGTATCTAGATACCAATTCTTTTTTATTATTATTCTTACTCTTATAAATTAAGGATTAAATTTCAGTTTGAATCCATTTCAAATTTACCTTTATTTAAATTTCAATTTGGTTGTATTTCTATTACTTTTTAATTTAAATTTCAATAACTTAACAACCAATTACCTTAATATTCATTACAAGGGAATATTACTTATATATCAAAATAAACTTTTATATAAAATCACTTAAATTCTTTATATAAGAAAATAACAAGTACGCTCTCTCATATATACAATAAACTCATTCTAGGGTACCACTTACCCTATTCTTAATGAGTAATCCCACCAGAGCCAGGGTTCTCGCTTAACCTTCAGCTCTGATACCAAATGTAACGACCCGAAAATTTCGATCCCGGAATTTCCAGATAGTTAGAGAAAAGAAGAAAAGATAGAAGAAGAAGAACATAAAAGAATCACACATCTCACATTCGCAGCGGATAAAATATAATATCAAGAATAATAGTTATACCAAAGAAAACTATATCTATCAATTTACATTGACATATCAGAGTTACAACAATTTTATACAACATTGGACAGATACAATTTAACATGTCTCAGATATATACAATATCATAGTGGAAACTCTCCATACGTCCCTTCCATCCAAGTCGCCTCTTGAGCTCCAGAACGTCCTTACCTGAAAATCTGTAATACTCGGTCTGACCCGAGCATTATATCAAAGTAACACCCGGGTCAGGCTGGAAACCAGCGTGAGTAAACCCATAAAATACTAAATTCAAATCTTAAAGGAAACCCGGGTAACTCGTACTTCCTACGAGTTCATTATACTCAATTACTTAAATCAAATTCTAAGTATTCCTACTTACCTTTTCAGTCTATTGATTTCTCACAGTAATACATATAGAATCATGTAGATTATAAATCGAAGTGGGTTCGGGTATTACTGATACCCGATCCCTGTCTCTTCGAATACAATAACACCTTAACCCGAGTTATTCAAGTGAAAAACAATTTAACTTTAAATACAACGATTCTTCATAGAAGGATGACCAAGGATGACCATATTATAACCGTTCTACCAAATCATATCCCTATTATTTCATATCTGAAATATCTAGTAATTTCAATGTATTCAATATCATTTAATCATTTCTAAGTGAAACAAATCAATCCATACTATCTCAAATTAATTTAATTAACCATAATTAAATGAAATCAATTTTCTTTACCTACCCTTAAATCCTGTTTACTAATTAATTATAAACCAATTAATTAATCATGCAATGGTCATCCATCTTAATAAACCTTCCTTGATTGATTATCTTTTAATTACATTACGCCAAGTAATTATTTTATTAATCACTTTTACTAAGTGATTACACTTATTTATCCCATTAAGCATGAATACTAAATCCACCATTAAGTGATCCTCTTTAATTTATATACAAATTAGTTAACTTAAGACAACATTATCTTATCAATGTCTTGATTACCCCTTTCATTTAACATAATAATTTATTTTACTTCATTAAATCATTTTTAATTAAGTTGGAATAAAATAATACTTTAACTTAATAAATTAAAGTTAATCAATTTATGACTTCTTTTAAATAATTTTAAACATTTATCAACAATAGTTTTAAAAACTAATTTAATTTATTTTATTTTTTAAAAAAAACTGTGTTTTGATATCCTTTATAATTCTGCTCAAGGCTTGCTTCGGGCCAACCTGAAGCTTTACCCGGGGCTAACCTAAGTTCCCTTCCCATTCAAGATTTTAGTTTAAGTTAGTTTAAGATTTACAATTTAAAACCTGGAACCAAAAAACATTATCGTCTTCACGAGTGTTTACTCGAGTCCTCACCCACATACTCGAGCTTACCTTTAAGTCTTCCCCAACACCAATTGACTGACACAACAAGCCACCGTGCACGTTCACCTTCGCCACAGCCACCTTCGACCTTCGGTCATCCCTCCGACATGTCGACTCTCCACGCTACAACCAATTCCAAACATCAATTCACAATTTCCAGCCTTCGATCAAAAATGAACAATTCAGTCGAGCTTGGAATCAAACTTATCACCAGAGAACTCCTCGTCCCAGCTATCTCGACCACCAGAACCGCTGCAATATTGGCCACGCATTCATCAAACTTCCATTCAACCCTTGCCAAAACGCAACGCCGCTCGATCATCCCTAGGCGATGCAGTTCACCAAAACCCATTCGTGACCAAAACTAGGTTTAAGAAACTAAATTGATTCGCCGCCGTCGACATGATCATCCAGCACCCCAGCAGCCAATTTTACTGAAACCACCGAACTCCCTGCCACCCCCCGAAATAGTCTCGACCATCCTAGTGCTGCCGATCACCAAAAATAGTCTAAAAACCCATTTTTGGATACCATTGAAACACAGTCTCAATTTCCATCTAAAATTTATCAATTCACTTTTAAAAATCATGATTTAAAACGAGGATTCAGATTATATAAGTAGATTAGTATATCGTGATGCATGAATTTCAGCAGTGTTAAATTCCAACTGCATATTTCCTGATTTTCTAGAGATATACACCTTATCGTGTTTTCAAATGTATATAATTGGTTTTATTGATGTTTAAAACAACATACTCTACTTGGAACCCAATCCTAACAGAGCTTGAAATAAAGAGATGTGGAAATTCTAATTTTATTCTAATCTCTGTGACTTATGAGACAAAAACAGGTTCAAGTAAACAATCACGCACACTGCAATCTCATAGCTACAATAGTATACTTATATATATATATATATATATATATATATATATATATATATATATGCATAGCACCCTTCATCTCATATCTTTACAAACAACAGATTTAACTCCTTAAGCTTAATATAAAATGTTTACTCACCTGTAAAGAAAATTTGAACAGAGCAGTGTTTACTATATTTGTTTTTTTGAAACTGTTTCCATGCTTCATGCTTTAGCTGTTTTGATCTTCTTATGTTTAGTTGTCTTGTTTGTTTTAAGTTGAGAAATGGAAGAAATATTTCTGTTTAACTTAGCTTCGTTCGAATGAATAAAAATGGGACAAAGTAGAGGTATATAGAGAGGAAGTAGGCTGCATTGCCTTATACAACAAGCTTCATTCATTCATTATTATTATTATTATTATTATTATTATATATATATATACATATATATTTCATTGAAACATTATTATCACAATTTAATTTCACAATATACTGCATGCAACTGAGTTTAAAATCAGATTGAAACTTTGATTTTTCACAGTTGTAAAGATGAACAAAGGATGTATACTGTTATATGCAGTCACTCACACATGTATTTATATACACGATTACATTTATTCATCTTAAATTTAGCATGCAAACATTTAGGCTAACATTCATCAGTTTCTCCCTCAAACATTTACTACCTAAACCAAATTTATATTATTAGATTTTAGATTTATTCACTGTTCTAATTTGAACAGAGATTTTCTTTCCACGATCTGTCGTGTACACAATTATAATCCTTTTTAAAACATCATGCATAGCAGGGTTCACACTATATTACAAAAATCATCACATGCAACATTAAAATGTACCAGAACTTTCAGAGTCACTCACCTTGCATTAGTTGATCATAGCAGCCTGGAAATTGCCTGATCTTTTTTTTCTTCCCGTAGCTTGATTTAATTGGTATTTGAGACAACTTGTTTGATTGCTTGCTTTACCCTAAGATGATGTTGCTTTCAAAATTTCAGAGAGATTTCTTTGATCTGCTTATATGTTCCAGCTAGATGATTACTTGATTGGAATTCTGTTTTGATTTGTTTACAGGCCATTTCTTTTGGTCGCTCTTGTTACAGACTTTTGTTTCTCCTTTCTTTTTATTTTTATTTTATTATTTTAGTTATGCTTCTAATATGATAATTATATTTTCTTAAAGAAAAGAAAATGAACAAATGCTACTTGTTAATTTTCTAAGCTAACACTTATTTAGAAACCTAACACTTGTCATTTAGGTAAGCTAAGTAACTTACATTTGTTAATTTATATTCCAATATCTCAACACTTGAATTTGACATGTGTAAATATATTTAAATGTTCTATTTAGTTAATATTTCTTAATTCACATTTAGCAAATCCTTTAAAAGAAAAGTAATATAAAACAAATTTTATGCTAATAAAGTAATATATATTATTTTTAAATCCAATTTACTTAAAGATGTTTTATCTTTTGAATTTCAAATTCAAAATTAAAAATCCACTCATATATATATATATATATATATATATATATATATATATGTATGTATGCTTAATTTGTTTGAAAATAATAAGTTTGTCTATTTTGAATAATTATAATAGAAGATTACCAAATAATATTTTCCCAGATAGGAATGTTAATTATCGGATTTAATTTGTTTTAATTTTTAACAATCAGTATTTTAATGGTTAGAATCAGCACTTCTTATTAATTTACCCAATTAATTATCAATCACAGATATTAAAAATATGGGTTATCACAACTAGACTTTGACCAATATGACCGTTTTGGTTCTAGGTCTCTACTCATCTCTCGCAACAATGCGAATTGGCTTCCTCACTATAGTTAAATCCGGTTCTACCACTAAATCATCTAGCACATTCGGTGCAATAGTAATCTCCGGGTCTCTGATGCAATTTCTAAGATGAGAAACATGAAAAACATTGTGGACACCTGCTAAACTGCTTAGTAACTCAACCCTATACGCGAATTTCTCGATCCTTTCGACAATAGGAAAAGGTCCAACGAATCTCGATGATAACTTCCCCAATTTCCCAAATCTAATCATGTCGTTCATTGGCGACAACTTGACGAAACTGGTCTCCAACTGAGAATTTTAAATCTTTTCGTCTTTTGTCTTCATAACTCTTTTATCTAGACTAAGCCTCCTTCATTATAGCCCGAATGACCTCAATCTTATCTACAGCTTCTCTAACCAAATTTGGACCAGGAATCAATCTATCCCCGGTCTCTAGCCAGCATATGGGAGATTTCCATGGCCTTCCATATAAAGCTTCAAACGGTGCCATCTCAATAGTAGTCTGATAACTGTTGTTATATGAAAACTCGACTAGATGCAAATGGTCTCCCATGATCCCCCGAAATCTAGAAATAAGCTCTTAACAAATCTTTTAAGATCTTGTTTTTGTTCCCGTTTGCCCATCTATCAGTGGATGATAAGGGCCACTCATCTTAAGCTTAGTTCCTAAAACTTCCTGCGAACTCTTTCAAAACTCGCTAGTGAACAAAGGATCTCTATCACTAACTATGCTACTAGGAATCTCATGCAGTCTAACCACATTCTTCATGAACAACCTTTTTAAAATAGGTACCGTCTTGGTTTACTTAACAGGAATGAAATAGGCGCTCTTAGTCAATCTGTCCACTATGACCCATATACTTTCATTTCCTCTGTTAGACCTTGGCAACCCCTCAACAAAGTCCATGGATATAGAATCCCACTTCTACACTAGAATATCAAACAGCTGAAGCAAAACCACTTGGCTTCTGGTGTTCGACCTTTGTCTTCTTGCAAATCATACACTGCTTCACTCATAAGCCAATATCCCTCTTCATACCTTCCTAGAAGAAAATCCTCTTCATATCCCGATACATCTTAGTACCTCCTGGGTGAATAGAAAATTTCGAATAATGAAATTCCTCCAAGACTTTTTTCCTTATGTTTCCTACACTAGGAACACATAATTTTTCCTTCTTTCTCAACCATCCATTCTGATCAAGATTGAAAATTTTCAAGTCATCACTCTTAGTTCCTTCTCTTAGCTTCCTGATCCATTTGGCTATCCTCCATCTGCTTAGAGGAAACCCGCTCGATCAATACAGGTCGAACTTCCAAACAAGATAATAAAACAGTATCTCCACTAAACCCAACCTTGGATCTCCACTCCACTCTGCAATTTGCTAATGCTTTCAAGTCTTTCCATTTAGCAATCGTCGTCAACACTGCATTCTAATGTTTCCTGCAAAGTGCATCTGCAACCTTATTACATTTCCCTAGTGTGTACTCAATCCCAAAATCATAAGCGGCTATAAATTCTAACCGCCTCTGCTATCTCATGTTCAGCTCCTTTTCAGAGAACAAATACTTCGGTGACTTATGATCTGCATGTAACTCAAACCTTTCTCCCAAAAGGTAATGTCTACATACCTTCAAAGAAAAAATTACTGCAGCCAATTCCAAATCATGCGTCTAATACCTGACCTCATGTGGTCTAAGCTGTCTAAAAGCATAGGCTATCTAAAACTCAATGGCTCATTTCGGTGGCAATTAATTACAGGCTCAAAAACATCTACGAATTTTCTAACCAAGAAAACTCGACTCAACTCATCCTCTGAATCCATAGCACCCAACAAAGCATACTTCTCACAGCTAGAACTTTCTATGGTATAAACAATCTGGTCGCTTCAATCCGGGTGTCCAAGAAATATTTTCCTATCCGGGAAAAATATCCTAGCATCGTACTCACTTAACCAATCCATCCCAAGGATAATCCCGAAGCCAAAAAAATCAAACACATGAAAATTGCATGCAAAAAGATGACCTAACAAGTCAAACTCTAACTGGTCACATTGATGTGTACGTAAATGTGTATATTTTTACCACCATATTTAATCTATTTAAATTGAATAAATGATCATATTGGGTATTTTAACTTGTTTATACCAAAATTCAAATTATTTTCAAATTGTCACATATTCATCTTCATACAGGGGTAAAATGGTCATTTTTGTGCATTTAAATTGTGTAAATTTACTTGGAATTTTCTATGTTGTTTTGTAGTAAATTTGGTGAAGTTTACAAGTGGTTTTATGATAAAATATGCATGCACAAAGAAAATACAAAAGAATGAAAATGGAAATAATTCAAAGTGAAGAACATGGAAGACCCCACCCACTTACCCTGATTTTCAATTAGAGGCTAATACACATGCTTATGGAGTTTATGGCTTCATGTACACTTAAATGATGATTAGTAGAAGCTAATGATTACTTAGCCTCCACACTTTCCCTATTTTGGGCATTCCCTAAAAATATGAATTAGGGTTTAAAACATGTATATGTACCCCTTATTTTTCATGTAACCTCTCTTCTTACTTAGTCTCTCTTAGTTTAGTTTAGGCTCAAAATAAAAGGACAAGCTCTCTTTCTCTTTTCATGGCTACTTAGCCATTTTTATTTCATGTATTTTTCCTTTCTTTTATGCAATGTTAATTAGTGCTTTATTTTACTTACATGCTTTCTTTCTTTCATACTAATAGTGTAAATTTACATTCATGCAAAGTAGATTAGTTTTAATTCTTGTTAATTCGCTTCTCTTTTTCATTAGATTTTATTTTTCTTTCTTTTTTCTTTCATGTTGCTAGCCATTTGTTAATCAAATTACAAACATAAGAGATCAACCCCTTTAATTTAAGGGTAATGAAGCTCTCTAATTGTTTAGCTTCAACTATTTGTTAATTCATACTCTCTTTATGTGTTTAATGATGATAATGAAGTGTTCTATTTGTTGTTTTTGCTTTGAATTTGGTAGCCTATATTGTTGACACCAAATATGTTATTCTTAAACAATCATTAACACAAATGCCTCTTCATCAAAATATGATTATGACATAAGAAAGTGATTTGAAATTCAAATTTGATGGTCTATAATTCTAATCAATAGTTAATAGGTCATACTTAAAATAGATATCATATTCATTTTCATTGTCAAGTTTCATAAAAATTAGCAAGTGGTTTAAGGGTGTTATAGTTTGATGATTTATGTTGGCTAATCAATAGCACATATATGTCATACTTATGATAAACACATTAATTAAAGCACTAGTGACCATAAAAGAGAGATCATGATTTCATATATGTTGAACTACATGATCTAGAGAGTGGATTTATTCTCTAAATTGTCACTTAACTCTTATATTTGCTTCTCTTTTCTTTTAGTTAGTTAGTTAGTTAATTCTCTAAATCTCTAGCTTAACTTTCACTCGACTTTGGTTTAATTTGATTGAATAGATTTTTAAAATTAAACAATTTCATGTGGATCGACCCGTACTGGCCACGTAGTACGATAGCACGCCATGTGCTTGCAGTTATTTTTATTTCAAAATTCGTTCAGCTACTTTCTAACACAATAGACATTTAGCCGTTTGAATAAGTTTTTGGCGCCGTTGCCGGAGAGTTGTCTTTGATTTTAATTTTCTATTCTTCGAATTGTTTATCGTTTGATTTTTGCGCGTTTTTATTTTGTGTGTTTGCATTTTATAAAAAAATGTTGTTGTGAGTTGTGTGTGATTGTGTGCACTTCTTGTTTTCTAGTTTCATTTTGCATTGCTCTTTAAAAAAAATATACACACAATTTCATTGCTAATTTCTTTTTCCATTTCACTTTGCAAAACATTTACAACTTTTGATTTACAATAGCTTTTGAATACAAATTTTCAACGGATTTGGGTAAAACTGTTGCCTCTGCCTCCACAAATAATAGCCCTGCGCCTCTACATTTTTTTTGACCAAACTTCCACCATTCTCTGCTTCATACAACCACCTCCAACTTCAAACAAACTTGCATAACCAAACTTGCACTCTCTTTCAAACTCTGTCACAAACTGTCAAACTCCTTACTGCAACACAATAGTGCATAGTTTTGTGCACCTCTTCCTGCACACAGTCCCCCTGCTTCAACAACCTTGTGCCTTGCACCATCTAATTCCTGCCTTCAACTTCTCAAAACCACTTCACACATCATAATACCAACTGTCCACCTTCAAACACAACTGCCACGCTCCGCAACCCCAAACTGCTTCTCCAAGCCTAGCCATTCACTACCATCCAGTTGCCATCAAACAACCAAAGCACAGTGCAAAACTTCAACCACGACCACCGAGAATTCGCTACAACATCTTCCATTCAACATCTTCCGTTCAACATTCAAAACTTCACAAAACCGTAAACAACATTATTTCACCACCACCTACTACACAAAACTACTACACATAACTACACTTTGCAATCATCACCATATCTCTTTAACCGAACTGCCATCACTTTCTTCCACTATCGTGCTTCCACCCATAACTACATAACACTCCTATCCACTACTCAAACATATACAGCACCAGCACCTCCTTTCACATAAACCTGACTGCATCACTGTCACATAAGTCTGACCATCCTGCTTTCACCCATACAAAATTCATTACCTACCAAACACACACACTACTGCTGTCACCCATACAAATCAAAGCAGCCTCCAACAAACTCCTCTGCACGTTCACCACCTCCTATCGCAAACTTCATTACCTACCATCAGCAGCCACAAACATCAAATACCCCCACTGCCTGTTACCAGTCACACATACAATCATCAATCCTACCACTTCGATGTCAATCTCCTCACTGCCACAGTTCAACAATCATCACCAAACTACCATCAAATACCCAGTAAAAAAATAGAAGAGCTGATTTCATACAACTCCATACCACAGCTGTTCAAACCCCACTGCCAATAATCCGCCTCGACCTGCATCTCCACAAACCACGACAACCCTATCCCTGAACCACTCATAAAGACCACATCTACAACTCGAATAACAACCAATTCCATTTCCTCAAAACCCGAACTTGAACCCGTGACCCTCAATCGCGATTTACAACACGAATTCGACTACTACACAATCTTTCACCTCCCATTAACAGCCCCATCACCTGAAACCACTTCACCAATCTCCAATTGCCGAATCCCCAACCAGGAACTCGAATCGGCTTCAGGATTCTTCATCGCGTTCATCCCTTCGACAATCGAAATCCAGAGGAACAAAATTGCAATAATCGAAGTTGTGATTCTTTTGATTCACCACTGCTTTCTTTTTTCTTTATTGTTTGCGATCGTTTGTTTTAATCTTCTGTATATTTTGTTCAAGTTATTTTAACCAGAGGAGATAAATTTTTGCGGGTTTAGGCCAAGAATTCTTGAATGGGCTAAATTTGGATTAGTTTTTTATTTTTGGTTTAAATCCTCTTTTTCTTTCTTTTTTTTCAAGTATCATTTTATTAAAAAAAAAAGAAAAAAAGAAAACCCAAATAAGTTTTGTTTAGCTTTGTTTGAAATCTTTTGTTTTGTTTCCTTTGATTTCAATAGTTTTTTTATTTTCTTTTGCTTAGTTTCTCCTTTCATATATAATTAAAATAAAATAAAATTTGTATATATATCTTGTTTTTATTTCAGGTTGCAAAAGTAGAAATTCAGTAGAAGAAGCTTGCTTTGCTTGCTTTAGAAGAAAAAAATTGCTGCTTTAATCCCTACTTTTATTTGAATTGCATTATTGATTGCTTGCATTCGCATTTATATATTAAAAAAATTCAAAAGAAAAAACAAAACTTCATTCGTAGTTGCATTGTTAATACACGTTTAATTTCTGCTTTGCATTTCATCCTAGATTTTAATTAATAATAACAGTTAGAAATTGATAACTCTTAATTGTATATTGATAAATTGTCTTCTTTGAACAATTTAATTTCTTGATGTATAGGCTACGGTAGAGTAATAACCATTTATAAATATTACGATGATTCGTAAATATTATATTGGTTGTTCCTTTAAAGGTACTTAAACCTTCGGCTGCATTGCTATGGTGATTCGTGGTGCACAGACAATTCTGCCCGTTACCTGGCTGAGAACTGTCTTATTTATCTTAGACAATGTGTGATTATACAATTTTGGGTTAACTTAGGATAAATAATTTGTAAATAGACCCTTGCATTCATTTACTTGCATTAGTTCATGCATATTAAAAAACAATATTTAAAAATCCAAAACTAAAAAAATGTAAATATTCCTTTTCCCTTGAAATTTTTAAATCCCTTTTCCTTTGAAATTTCAAAAATCCAAAAAAAAATTAAAACCAAAATCCAAAAAAAAAAAGTATAAAATCTTTTCAAAAACAAAGAAAAAAATTGAAAAAAAACAAAACAAAACGATCAATTTCCTTTTGGAAAATAAATTTTATTTGTAAATATTTTTCCAAAAAAAAAATTTCTTGAAAATGTCTGAATTTCCCCACTTACGTGAATTTTACAATAGTTGTGAAAATCAATATAATCCATACGATTTCACTCCAATTTTGTATGGATATTTTAACACCAACTATTGTTTAAACGATTCAAATTTCGAACAACAAAGTTTTCAAAATGAAGATCAACTCTCAAATCTCGAAAATAGCATTTCATCTTTACTTGAACTCTCTACACAACAAAATCAAAGTACAAACGATTTGTGTAACTCATATTTGTGCAATAGATCAAGTCAAAAAATCAAAATTTGAATTCACTTCAAAATTCAAATGATTTCGAGTATAACCCATGCCAATTCAATTTCGAGCTTCAAAATGAATTTCAAAATCAAAACGAAAATGTGAACCAATTTTCAAATAATTTTGGCAATGGGAATAGTTTCAATAACGGTACGATTGAAAACTTTGGTTATCAACAAATTCAAAATGAAAATTTTCAAATTAATAATCATGAATTTGATTTTGTTGACCAAATGAAAAAAGATAACGGGGATTTATTATTGAAAAATACAAAACTTTTCGTGAAAATCATAATCAAATCTCAACTTGCGAAGAATCAAATAATAATCCATCGTATATCGAAATTGACAATTCTTGTTCTCAAGAAGCCCAAATCGAAAATTTTCAAGTTAATAATTACAAATTTGACTTTGTTGAGCAAATGAAGGAAATTTATGATGATCACACGAATTTGTTGATTAAAACATTGGAAAATTTTCGTGAGAAACAAAATCAAATCCCAACGTGTGATGAGTCAAGTGATAATCCACCTTTTACCCAAATTGATGATTTTCAAATAACAACTTTTGAAATTGAAGACGATAATCTTAACGAAGTTGTTGAAAAGACGGTAATTGAAATGGATTACAATTCTTTTGAGGGTGAGAAACTCGATCTTCCTTTTCTCGATTTTGAAAATTTGAATACAACGACTTTGGATTTTGAACTTTAGATACACAATGAAGTTGTTGATAATCCAACAAAGGAAGACGAATTTATTTTCGGGAATTTTGGATGACGAGTTGTTAAATTCCAACGGGGGAGATTTAAATCACCACTTTGATTTTGAAATCAATAATTTTGTAGAATTATTCAATGACAAACTTGAATATCAATCAATCGTTATATCTACCCGAAAAATCATCGAAAATAAAACAACTCATAAATTTTCAATAAAACAACATTCGTTTTTCCAAATCGACGTTTAACTTCGAAATCTTTTACGGTTTGTTTTCCTGAACTTGAGCTGTGTCTCTCGTACTTGACGAGACAAATGAATCCGTATTTGGAAGACCGTTTCATTTACTTTTTGACGATATACTTTATGATCTCATGTAAATGTTGTTCACCTTCATGTAAATATGGGTCATATTTCTTATTTTTGTTTTATTTTTCACCTTTCACTTTGGTTGACTGTGGAAACATGGTCAAAGTCAAGTGTGGGGAGGAGACTAATCTTCATTTTTTTAATTCATGGTTTATTTTAGCGTTTTCTTTTTAAAAAAACTCAAAAAAAATTAAAAAAGTCCTAAAAAACAAATTTTCTTCTGATTTATTTTTAAAGAAACATCATAAGACAAATATATTGTTTTGGTTTATTAAACTAAAATTTTTGTAAATTTATTCGTCTTAATAAAAATAAAATTGAAGTTTGATTACAAATAACAATGGTTTAACTAGTATATAGGAAGATTCAAACGTGTTAATTATGAAATACATCTTAATTGAAAATCTTTGTTTTAAAAAGTGGTTGACTTAAAGTAAAGGATATTACATTGTTTTTTTCTTCTAAGTTAAGTGGTGCTAAGATGATTTTGCAAAACTCTCTCTTTCCAAAAAAAAATTGAAAAAAGAAAAAAAAATCTAAAAAACAAAACATTTGTATATATGTAAATATTTTCTATTAACACCTACGGTCGACTGGTGTACACACTTGTGTGTACACTTGCCATGCTCTGTACCTTTCTCACATAAGTCCGAAAGGCAGCGCACGATCTGTATATCTGGCCTCAATTTATCTCAGGTAGGTGTGTATATATAAATTCTTTTTAATAACGCCTACAGTCAATAGGTGTTCACATTTATGTGTATACTCGCCACGATCTGTTTTCTCCTCAAAGTAAGTCCAAGGCAGTGCATGTGTAATACACCTGGCCTCATTTTTTGTGAGTTAGGCATATATTGTAAATATCAATAAAATTTTCAAAATATTAAGATAGAGTAAGCAATTGAAATCCTAGCACTATGTTTAACTTATTTGATTTGACTTGTTACTGAAAAGAAATGAATATACCACTTTTATAAACTTTGATAATCAACTAAGGATCCATTTTATAATTACATTTTGTTATCAACTGAAACAACAAGTCAAACTATAGTCTATTTGTTACGATAACTTAAATTTTGTTGGAAATTTTGATGAGTAAATGACTTAAATTTTCAAGATAATGACCGAAACCTATATTTAACTTATTTGTGTCGATTTAAAAGTGAATCCTTCATTGTAAATATTTTCAAAAACTCGCATCCATCTCTTTATAAATAAATCTTGCATTTTGTAAATATATTCATCCTGCATTTGGATTTTGTGGGCAGTATCCACTGAAAACCCTCACGAGACAACACTTGCCCTACTGGGGACACCCAGAGGTTTAACGACTTGTTGCATACAATCAATGCAATCGTGCTCCCTATGAAAACGAATTTATCTTAGTTTTTCTTTATTCGAGGACGAACAAAAAGATAAGTGTGGGGGTATTTGATGTGCACGTAAATGTGTGTATTTTTACCACCATATTTAATCTATTTAAATTGAATAAATGATCATATTGGGTATTTTAACTTTTTTAAAATAAAATTCAAATTATTTTCAAATTGTCACATATTCATCTTCATACAGGGGTAAAATGGTCATTTTTGTGCATTTACTAAATTGTGAAAATTTACTTGGAATTTTCTATGTTGCTTTGTAGGAAAGTTGATGAATTTTACAAGTGGTTTTATCATGAAATCTGCATGCAAAAAGAAGATGCAAAAGAATGAAGATGGAAATAATTCAAAGTGAAGAACATGGAGGACGCCACCCACTTACCTTGATTTTCAATTAGAGGCTAATGCACATGCTTATGGAGTTTATGGCGTCATGTACACTTAAATGATGATTAGTAGAAGCTAATGATTACTTGGCCTCTACGCTTTCTCAAGTGTATTTTGGACATTCTCCAAAAATATGAATTAGGGTTTAACACATGTATATTTACCTCTTATGTTTCATGTAACCTCTCTTCTTACTTAGTCTCTATTAGTTTAGTTTAGGTTCAAAATAAAAAGACAAGCTCTCTTTCTCTTATCATGGCTACTTAGCCATTTTTATTTCATGTATTTTTCCTTTCTTTTATGCAATGTTAATTAGTGTTTTATTTTACTTACATGCTTTCTTTCTTTCATGCTAATAGTGTAGATTTACATTCATGCAAAGTAGATTAGTTTTAATTCTTGTTAATTAGCTTCTCTTTTCCATTAGCTTTCATTTTCCTTTCTTTTTTTCTTTCATGTTGCTAGCTACATTTGTTAATCAAATGACAAATATGAGAGGCTAAACCCCTTCAATTTAGGGGTAATGAAGCTCTCTAATTGTGTAGGTTCAACTATTTGTTAATTCATGCTCTCTTTTGCGCTTAATGATGATCAATGAAGTGTTTTATTTGTTGTTCTTGTTTTGAATTTGATAACCTATATTGTTGACACCAATAGGCTATGCTTTAACAATCACTAACACAAATGCCTCTTTATCAAAATATGATTATTGTATAAGAAAATGATTTGAAATTCAAATTTGATGGTCTATATTTCTAATCAATAGTTAATAGGCCATACTTAAAATAGATTTCATTGTCAAGTTTCATAAAAGTTAGTAAGTGGTTTAAAGGGTGTGTTATAGTTTGATGGCTTATGTTGGCTAATCAATACCACAAATATGCCACACTTATGATAAATACATCAATTAAAGCACTAATGACCATAAAAGAGAGATCGTGATCTCATATGTGTTGAATTACATGATCTTGAAAGTGGATTTATTCTCTAGATTGTCACTTAACTCTTATATTTGCTTCTCTTTTCTTTGAATTAGTTAGTTTAATTCTCTAAATCTCTAGCTTAACTTTCACTCGAATTTGGTTTAATTTGATTGAATAGCTTTTTAAAATTAAACAATTCCCTACGGACCGACCCGTACTCGCCATGTACTACGATAGTACGTCGTGCGCTTGTGTTTATTTTTATTTCAACATTCGTTCAGCTACTTTCTAACTCAATAGACATTTAGCCATCCGAACACACATCTCAACCCTAGAGTGGCATACCCTCCTATGAGATTCACAACCCATAAAGAAGTAACTAAATAAGTGAATTCTCGGTTAAGCTTATCTATCAAACATCTAGATATAAAAGAATGTGATGCACCGGTATCAAATAAAATGCTAACAGATATACCATGAAGTTGAAGCGTACCTTCCAAAACTGCCTTTCCTTTCTCCTGAGCTGTCGGCTTAGAAGTAGCAGGATCCAATGCATACACCTTGCCCTTTCCATCCTCAACGGGCACCTTGCTCTAGTTCTTATAATGGCCAGCCTGATTGTAGTTGAAGCACCCGATATTCTTCTTCCCGACTGCTTCCTCAGCCTTCCCAGAACGGCATTCATTGGAGAAATGCCACTTCTTGTCGCACTTAAAGCAGACAATCTCATATTTCCTATTCTTAGCTGCTCCCCTCTTCAGAGCACCCTTCCTATAGAAAAACTTCTGCTACTGGCCCTGCCCAACCTGGACTTCCTTTGCCTTACTCTTCTCTAGAGAATCAAGAATCTCCTCATGCCTCATGGCCGTCTCCACAGCAACATCATAGGAACCTCTGATATGCGATAAGTAGCTTTAGCTAACTTAAGCTTTAACCCATGATGAACTTCTCGTTCCTCTTCATCTCGATATCAACAACGACATAACCATACCGAGCCAACTTCTCAAACCTTCAGGCATACTCCACGACTGACATCTCTCCCTGCTCTAACTCAATAAATTTTCTGATCAGAGCTAATCGTTCCATAACAGACATAAACCTCTCCTGGAACCTCCTTTTGAACTCTGCCCATGTCATCTCTTCCTCATCCACTGCCACAGTTACACTATTCCACCAAAACAAAGTAGCTCTCTAAAGCTGTCTAGATGCCAGCCTCCTCTATCTCATCATTGAGCCTCAAGTCTGCAAAGATTCTCTAATAATGAAGCAACTGATTCTCTACATCAATGACATCCTCCATTCCAAAAAAATAGCTTCCCTCCGAGCTTAGTGTAATCTCCACTCATCTTAGCATAATCCTAGACAATTAGAACCTCCGGAACTCCCCTACTACTACTCTAGCAGCGACATCCGCTTGCACCATATTCATAAAGAACTGATACATAGCTTCCATTTCGACCTATGGGACTCCAACACCTACATTCTCTGCTTGTGCTTAACCTTGGTTTCTCCCAACATTAGGTCTGGCATTCCCTTTGGTGCTTCCCCTTCCTGGGCTAACTCTTCCTCTTCTGCCATCCATATCTATATTCAAACTTCATGAGATACATAAAGATAACCTAAGCAAGGATAGGAGACAAGAGATAAAGCGTATACTTATATCTAGCAAATATAAGTACGTTACTATAGCATTATCCCATACCCCAATCTTACTCTAATTCTTTTGGATTATGTTTTAAAAAACATTTTTAGTTTAAAATTTTCCATAAACCTATGCTCTGATACCAATTTGTAATATCCTTTATTTAGAGGCCAAAAGCTAAGCGCTATAGATGTTATAGTTATCTATAGTATTAACTTCTGTTGACAAAATACGGTAATGCTAATGGTATCTATAATATAGAGGCACTCGAATATGAACAAAATCGTTAATTTTCAAAAACAACATTTAGTTGATTACATTTCAAAATGATATCATATCCAAGTTACATAATCCCTTAACATTTTCTTGGGTACTGAACAAATATAATTTACAATAATACGCCAAAGCGACATATGACGATGCCCCCTTAGATGATCAGAGAAATATAGTAAAACTAAAATTCCTATTTAGCTATCCGACGGTCACATGCTCGTCTCCGGAAGCTTTATTCGCCAAAAGACAAAAACCTGAAAACCTCAACCCTTAGCCTATTCAAAACAATTTTGAGCACCGAGAGTTTAAGGGAAAACAAAAATTTCAAGTCAGACATAAAGCATAGTATGAATAATACTATTCATCTCTGTTAATTTATGTTAAGTGAGACCATGTCGCTTAGCGGAACGGGTTTTTCCTCAGTAACATCTCATTAAAACACATCTTTTACAATTCATTTCCTATAACCAAAACTGGTCAAAAATATCTATAAAGCATCATTATGCAAACATACATAAATATATCAGGTAATAAAATAAACGTTCTGTCCATGAACAAAGTTTTGTTTGGCTAACTTTTAACCTTTCGCTGACTCGGGCCTACATGAAAATCTCAAAATTTATCTAACATCTATTAGACACACCTCTTCTTTTGGACGATCTATCCTTAACTATATGTTAAATACTTATCTTCTGAACGATCTATCCTTAACTTATCATCTTCCAAGGTCACCTGATCCTAATGGTTTTGCGGGCTCACCAATAACCTATCTATATACAAAAATATATTCCTTTCTGTGTGCATCCATGATCTTAGTCTTACCTATGAAAAAGCCCTACATACTGGAATTTTTCACTAAATTTGCCAGGGCTAACAGCTAATGTATAAGACGCAACCCTATACCAGTCGCATTTGATATCTATATTTGAGTCATTTTACTTAGGGATATCTTCCCAAAATTTTCCTTGAAAACCTTTTCAAAATGATTTAAGATCTTTAAAACAAACTCAAATAGGGAAAAATATATAATCTCTTATGCTTTATTCAAAACCACCTTGCCATGTCATACACACACACACACACACTTCACTCAAATCTTAGTTAACGAAAACACTTAACTTTTGAAAGTCCCCCTTCTAAAACTATAGAAAGTACCCCTTTCGAAACCATTAAAAGTACCCCTTTCGAAACCATGTAAAAACCTTTTTTTTATCTAGGTCGAAAGGCCAAAACCTTCCTTTCAAAACCATTCTCAAAACCCTTTCAAAACCTTTAGAAACCTTCCTTTTGAAAGCTTTTAAAAACCTTAGACATCTTTCTATTAAAAAACCTGTAAACATTGCCTTTCGAAACCATTGGAAAACCTTTCCCTTCGTAACTATTCGAAAACCTTTCCTTTCGACACCATTTTAAGTTTACTCCTTCGAAACCATTTGAAAACATCTCGGTTGAAACCATTGGATTGCGCTTTCAAGTGCAGCAAAAGAACATAAACCCATTAAAGTCAAAAGCACTTCCTTTTGAAAATTTTCGAATTATCTCTTTCGAAACTAAATTGGGTTATACTTCAATTTAACACAAGGGTCATAAAAACATTTTAAGTCGAAATCCTCTCTTTCAAAAGCATTTCCTAAGTAAAAAGTGATGGTGTTTAAATCAACCCTTTAAAAGCATTGGAGAAATGGGCAGATTTTATAAAACAAAACAACCCCTTTGAAACCTACTAGGCCGAAAGGTAAAAAGACATCTGTAGGATCGATTTCACCCTAGAGGGGAGGTGAATAGGGTGATACTACTAATTATAAAAATTTATTGCGGAAGTACATTAAATAATCGCAACACAAATATAGCAGAGTAATAGCAGCACGGATAATAGCAGGATAATAAGAGCAGAAAATAGAACACACAGATTTACCCAGCTTTAGTAAAACCCTACCTACATGCTGCCCCCAAGTTTTCTATTAGACATTAAGTAGTCAAACGCATACAAACGTAAACTCACGACACCCGCTATCGACTAACTAACTCTACGCTCAAAATCCTACCACAACTCAGCCACTAAGTTACGAATTCTCAAACTACGCCACCGCAGTTCTTCCCCCGGTCACAACTAGAAATTACAAAATTTTAAAAGTTAAAACACAAAATGTTTAAAATAAAAAACAATTTTAAACACAAAACCCTTATTTCAAATATTAAACCCGATTAGTAATTTGGAGAAGCCGGCCCAAAAGTTCAGGCTTAAGAAATTAGCTAGTTTCCCTTTTTCTTTTATTTCCTCTGTATATTCCTTCGGCCCGTATTTCTTTCCTTATGAAAAATGGAAGCTTCCTTTAGCTTGTTCATTCCTCTTCCTGATTTAGGGTTTCGTGGAATTGAAAGGCGCCGACTGATTATTGGTCGATTACAATTTGATTATTGCTTTGATTTGCTTCGGCAATCAACTCACTTCGATTTACACACGGTCGCTTCAATTCGACGAGTTCGATATGAATTGGTATGTGATTTTATGCTCTTTGCTTTACTAGTTTATTTCCTTGATATTATTTACAAGCCGATAATGATATGGGTTTAAATAGGGTTTATTTCCCTAAATTTACGTTCGAATTGAATTCATCTGATAATTTGCTCGGACCTTTTGATTTAGCATGAATGTTGGTGATTTCTTTAGACTTGTTCAATTCGTATGTTATTGTTGCTTGATTATCACGGCTTGTTTGATCCTGACTTGTTCATTTTCTTGTCCACCACGACTTTGAATTCTTGATTTGACCTTGAATTTGGTTCTGTGAATTTCTGATGACTTCGGCCACATTGATTTTGTTAAGACGTTAGTGATTTGTACTGACTGTTACACTCACTTGTATATCATGACACTGTTCAATTTTTGTTGGCTTCGATTATGATATTTCCTAACTTTTACTCTGACTAGTTCGAACTCCAACTTGGTCACTATTGATCTGCACTTCATTGTTTACTTTACTGATTTAATTGTAGTTGTTGAGTTGTATGCGTGCCTGAAGTCTTGATACATTTTAATCTTCATGTATATTGATCATAGTCATTTGAATTTGCACACTGCCTATATGTATGCATGTTGTTTCACTCATCTCTGGTTGTATTCTATTCTCACTGTTTTGTTGCATTCTGTGGCGAGTTACTTGTACATGCCGAGCCACTGATTTTGATCTGGTTCATCTATATGCTTCAATGTTGAAACTTGAACTATACTAGTTTTGAAGCTTGTGCACACTCGAATTTTTCTCTTGTCTTCACTGTGTACATTTTTCTGCACTTTTATTCATGAGTTCATATGCATTTTGTCTATAGAACATATCCACATGTATACATACATACATTTATGCATGTATGTATCTAGTTTCATTTGTTTGAGTGCGGCTTTGTCCCATTCTACTGAAATTTGTACTGCCCAGGTGCACTTGTATATGTCTTCATTTTTATTTGCTCATCAACTTGTATTTGCAGCTGTACTGGTTTGTACTTTGAGCATTGCCTTGGACTGAACTGTTCTGGTTCAACCTGCACTTTGTAGTCTGTAGCTTGTGTGGTATTCTTTAGGTATTGTTCACTTGCATATTGAACTGCTTCCATTTTTTTGAGATTGAATGCACTTGTTTGGATATTGAATTGCTGTTGCATTTCATTTGATTATATTATACATGTTGCCTTAGTTGCACCATTCACTTCCTGGCATCATCATGTAGTCTGCTTTGGAGCTGTAGTCTTCATGTTTTCACATATACATATTTTTTGTTGACAATCACATTCTTTTGTTTAAAACTAGTTGCATTGGTGAATTATGGTCAGATTGCTCTTTTGTGTGCTTGTTTGCTGCCTGGTCGACACTTGCATTGATGTTGAACTGATCTCTATCACTAGTGTACTTGTTGTATTTATTTTGAAACTGATATTGCCATTTTAATTGTTTCAGAGCTTTAATTGTGCATTTGACTTTGATTGAGCCTGGGCATGTGTGCTTGTTACAGTAGCCCCTTCAGTTTTGTCTTGACCCATTGTTTTGTACTTTCACCTGTGTTGAATCCAGCTTAAAGCTCGGGTTTGACCTTGTTCTCAATATCATGACTTAATATTTATTTCACTTGAGTTGAACCCAGCTTTTGATTTGGGTTTGACCTTGTACTCACATTTCCTTGCAATTCTATCAAGTGTATATCGATGCGCACAGCCTTGTGGCATGTACATGTCACACTATGCATGCCACACGTTGTTCGTCTATGATGAATTCAAAATTAAATGACGATGAACAACACAAATAACTGAGGCAAATTCTATTTTCAAAATGTGCATTTTATTTTATACTGCACAAATATTTCTTTTTCAATTTTACCGCGTCAGTGCGTGTTTGCAGATAACTCAGATGCTGGATTCAATCTGGAATACAGTTGAAGAACAATTTTGAGTTAACGAATGATATGTAGTGAGGTGCTGATGTAAATGATAATTGTAATGTAATCAAAATTGTATTGTAATGTGAAATGCTGTATATATAGTGAGAGCACAAATTTGTACTATTTAAAATTGTAATAAAATATTTGTTTGTATAAAATATCTGTTTGAATTTAAATTCTGTGTTATTTATTTTATTCAGCAAATATTTAATTAATTATATGAAAATAAAATAATACAACATTTAAATGAATATATGTATGTTTATTATCATCAAACAAAAATCATATACTTGCATATTCAAAAATCTCTCCCTTTTGATGATAACAAACATATATTTAAGATTGTGAATTTTATTAAATGTATTTGATCGTTCAATTTGCTCTTCCTATTTGAATGCTCCCTCTTTACAACAAAACTCCCCTTTTATATATGCATAAAAATATGCAAATGATCCTAGATGCATATAAAATATTTGACCTTTATTTATCAAAATCGTAACTTTTCTCTCGCTCTTTTGTTATCAGCAAAAGAGTAATGGTGTTAGAAAAATAAAGATATAGTGATAGACAGTAATACAAATTAATACCTAATCGAGTATAAATATTAAATTTCAATAGAAAATCAAACAAAAATCATAAATACTCTATTAGGTGCATATTCCACTTTAGAATAATGAGCGATGTCATCATATAAAACCATATTTTGTGTCTGTTTGTGGTATATTTATATCAGGAATTTGAATATCTACTAACCATGCATAACCATTAGGACTTTTAAAAAAGATTAGTAGTATTCACAATTTTTTATTAAAAAATGAATTTCAAGCATCTTCTAATCACGCATAACCGTGAGGACTTTTAAATGGGATCAAAATCAACTTATCTATTTAATAATCAATTTTGATATGCGTTCCATACATGCATAACCGCGAGGACTTTTAAATAAGCATGAAAGCACATAATCAAAAATTTCAAGTAATTCACCCATGCATAACCGTGAGGACTTTTTAAATGAGAGTGAATACTTTGAATGTTTTCTTTATTGCCAAAAATATATATATAATTAAAGCGCATAATTTCTCGTTTAAAATACCATATATTGACATACTATATTGGATTTGGATCAGTGATGGTCGATAGAAGTATGATAGAAATAGAGATGGTCATGGAACTTTTACCAACAAAAATTTTTTACAACTCTTGTTTAAATTTCTAGAGAAATTTACTAAATATACTGTCTCAAGTTATAATAAATGATTAATATCAAAACTCATCACTTTTTCAATCACTATTTATCTTTTTGATAATCAACAAGGAGTTAGATTTGTTAATGTAGTCATTTAAGATCAAAACCAAAAATAGTTATAAAATCAACTTTTCTAAAATGACTAATCTGAAACAAGGTCAACAAAAACGATTTTCTGGAAGAGGTTTTATAAGAAAAATTTATGCTAATTGAAAATTATTTGAAGTGAAAAATATGCAGATATTTTTTTTGAAAATGATGCAGCTACTATATATCTCAACATAAATCACTTTCCATTGGTAATTTTTCTATCATCTTGACTACCAGTGTCATCTACATCTGAATTTCCCTTTGGCTCAAAATTATCATTATATGAAAGTCACAGAACAGACCGTAAAGTTGCAACAAATTTCCTTGAAATCATTTTTACCATCTTTTAAATGAATTGAATTGAAATGATGCAAACAACCAGTGGATAACAAGTCTAGAATTAATAGAATAAATGAATATATCCACAAGTATCAAGAGTGATCATCAACTAATAAAACATCATTAGTCCAAGCAAATTTATATGAAAATTATAATTGGTCAACATTTTTGCACAAATAAGAACCAAAAATAATAGCAAGTCAAATATGAAATAAGAATAAGTCAGAATCAAAATCAACATTTATTCTATTATCACATAACTGGCTGATTAGATTACGGTGCAAATTTTCATATTAAATATATCATTCAAGATATATGTACGACACCAATTTTACCAATTTTACCTTTACGATAATTTTCCGTTGTTGCCCATTGTGATTCTGTCACCTTTGTACTAGGCTAAGGAACTTTGATTTGTTGCCCGATGTATGCCTAGAACAGCCAAAATCCAGGTAACACTGTTGTTGTTTCTTAGCTTGCCACCATACCTACACATTAAAAGATTTTTGTGACCTATTTATTTTTGTAGGTCCATGGTTGTTAGTGGCAACGGATTTTGAAAAATCGAAGCATTTTTCTCATCTATTCTATCACACCTACTTTCAACAATATTCCAACATTTAACATTAACATATTTCAAATAAAATTCCATTTTTAATTTACAATCAAAAAATATGTTCCATCAAAAACAAGAGGAATAATATTGGACCGACCCTCAGTAAAAGCATTATTAAAAGAAGCCATTTTATAAAATTCAAATTTGTAAAACAAAAATTGGTCTTCGAAAAATCAAAATTTTAAAAACAAAAATGGCTTTTATTCCTAGCTCTGATAGCACTTGTAGGATCGATTTCACCCTAGAGGGGGGTGAATAGGATGATACTATTAATTATAAAAAAAATTGCGGAAGTATATTAAATAATCTCAACACAAATATAGCAGAGTAATTGCAGCACATATAATAGTAGGATAATAAGAGTAGAAAATAGAACACACAGATTTACCCAACTTCAGCAAAACCCTGCCGACATGCTGCCCTCAAGGTTTCTACAAGAAATTAAGTAGTTAGACACTTACACACGTAAACTCATGATACCCGCTATCGACTAATCTAACTCTACTCTCAAAACTCTGCCACAACTCAACCACTGAGTTACGAATTCTCGAACTATACCACAGTAGTTCGTCCCCTAGTTACACGACTAGAAATTACAAACTTTTAAAAGTTAAAATAAAAAAATTTAAACACAAAACCTTATTTTAAATATTAAGCCCAATTAGTAATTTTAAAGAAGCCGGCCCAAAAGTTTAGGCTTAAGAAATTAGCTCGTTTCCCTTTTCCTTTTATTTCCTTTGTATATTCCTTTGGCCCGTATTTTTTTCCTTGTGAAAAATAGCAGCTTACTTTAGCTCATTCGTTCCTCTTCCTGATTTAGGGTTTCGTGGAATTGAAAGGTGTCGACCGATTATTGGCCGATTACAATATGGCTATTGCTTTGATTTTCTTTGGCAATCAACTCACTTCAATTTGCACACGGTTGCTTCAATTCATCGAGTTCGGTATGAATTGGTATGTGATTTTATGCTCTTTTCTTTACTGGTTTATTTCCTTGAACTCGATGATTTACAAGCCGATGATGATATGGGTTTAAATAGGGTTTATTTCCCTAAATTTACGTTTGAATTGAATTCGTCTGGTAATTTGCTCGGCCGTTTGATTTAGCTTGAATGTTGATGATTTCTTTAGACTTCTTCAATTCGTATATTATTGTTGCTTGATTATCACGGCTTGTTTGATTCCGACTAGTTCGTTTTCTTGTCCACCACGACTCTGAATTCTTGATTTGAACTTAACTTTGATTCCGTGAATTTCTGATGACTTCGACCACATTGATTTTGTTAAGATGTTGGTGATTTGTACTGACTGTTACACTCATTTGTATATCATGACACTGTTCAATTTTTACTGGCTTCGATTATGATATTTCCTAACTTTTACTCTGACTAGTTCGAACTCCACCCGGGTCATGTTGATCTGCACTTCATTGTCCACTGTACTGATTCGATTGTAGTTGTTGAATTGTATGCATGCTTGAAGTCTTGACACATTTTAGTCTTCATGTATATTGATCGTAGACACTTGAATTTGCACGTTGCCTACATGTATACATGTTGTTTCACACATCTCTGGTTGTATTCTATTCTCACTGTTTTGTTGCATTTTGTGGTGAGTTGCTTGTACGTGCCGAGCCACTGATTTTGATCTGGTTCATCTATATGCTCCAATGTTGAAACTTGAAATGTATTAGTTTTGAAGCTTGTGCACACTCGAGTTTTATTCATGTCTTCACTGTGTACATTTATATGCAGTTTTATTCATGAGTTCATATGCATTTTTTCTATAGTACATATCAACATGTATACATACATACACACATTTATGTATGTATATATCTGGTTTCATTTGTTCGAGTGTGGCTTTGTCCCATGCAATTAAACTTTATATACTGCCCTGGTGCACTTATATGTCTTCATTTTTATTTGCTCATCAACTTATATTTGCAGTTGTACTGGTTTGTACTTCGAGCATTACCTTGAACTGAACTGTTCTGGTTCAACCTGCACTTTGTAGTCTGTGGCTTGTGTGGTCTTCTTTACGGGCTTTTCACTGGCATATTGAACTGCTTCCATTTGTTTAAGATTGAATGCACTTGGTTGGATATTGAACTGCTGTTGCATTGCATTTGATCATATCATACATGTTGCTTAGTTGCATTGTTCACTTCCTAGCATCATCATGTAGTCTGCTTTAGAGATGCAGTCTTCATGTTTTCACATATACATATTTTTTGTTGACAAGTGCATTCTTGTGTGTAAATTAGTTGCATTGATGCATTATGGTAATGTTGCTATTTTTGTATGCTTGTTTGCTGCCTGGTCGACACTTGCATTGATGTTGAACTGATCTCTTTCACTTGTGTACTTGGTGTATCTATTTTGAAGCTGATATTGCCATTACAATTAATTCAGAGCTTTACTTATGCATTTGACTTTGATTGAGCCTGGGCATGTGTGCTTGTTACCTTGGCCACCTCAGTTTTGGCTTGACCCATTGTTTTGTACTTGCACTTGTGTTGAATCTAGCTTAAAGCTCTGGTTTGACCTTATGCTCAATATCGTGACTTAATATTTATTTCACTTGAGTTGAACCCGGTGTTTGATTTGGGTTTGACCTTGTGCTCACCTATCCCTGCAATTCTATCAAGTGTCTATTGGTGTGCACGGCCTTGTGGCATGTATAATGATACACGGTGCATGTCATAAGTTGTTCGTGCATGATGAATTCAAAATTAAATGATGACGAACAACCCAAATAACTGAGGCAAATACTATTTTCAAAATACACATTTTATTTTATACTGCACAAATATTTATTTTTCAATTTTACTGCGTCGGTGTGTATTTTGCAGATAACTCAGATGCTGTATACAATCTGGAATACAGTTGAATAATAATTTTGAGTGAACGAGTGATATGTGGTGAGATGCTGATGTAAATGATAATTTTCATGTAATCAAAATTGTATTGTAATGTAAAATGTTGTATATATAGTGGAGCACAAATTTGTACTGTTCAAAATTATAATAAAATACTTATTTGAATAAAATATCTGTTTGAATTTAAATTCTGTGTTATTTAGTTTATTCAGCACATATTTATTTAGTTATGTGAAAATATAATAGCACGTTAATAAATACATTTAAATGAATACATATATGTTTATTATCATCAAACAAAAATCATATACTTGCATATTCAACAACAATATGTAGGTGTTTTGACTTAATCTAAAGCATTTAAAACAAAGATACAACCCAATCAAAAACATTGCATTTTAAACCAATTGACTTAGTCGAAACCCAACTAAGTCGAAAACTTCTTAGTCGAAAGCAAGCAGACACATTTTTTCTTTAAAACCAAAGCAAAGCTTCAACCCTTTCGAAACCTCATAATTTCAACCTTATAACTTTCACTTATATCCAATTCATTACATACTAGTTGTCTGATACCATATGCATTGGTTTCGACTATGTCAGAGGTGATAGTATGGAGGCGGAACCTGGTGCCGAAGAAGACGAAACAGTGACAAACCTATTTATTTGTACATTTAAACTATTTCTTTTGTACTTAACCTCGTTGTTTGTCTAGATCTGAATGGTTATCATATTACTTTTTCAAAAGTGCTGCCATTTTCTAAAATTAACATATTCAAATTATTTACAAAAATCTCCTTCTCCATTTTAAAATATATAAAACATTTAAGTCCCAAAAGAGAGAAGAGGAGAGCAAAAGGACAGGGGAAGGCCTGATTTCAGGTTTGGGCCGATGGGCCAACGTTTTAAATAAAAAAGAGAATAAAGGAAATGCCTTAAGTATTTGCAAAGTCAAAACTTCTTTAAAACTATTTATTCTTTAAACTCTATAATCCCTTATCTTTATAAAAGATAGAAGCCGGCTTTGTCTTATCTCGTTCACCCCTTGTGAATAACTTTATTTAATAATAAGTTTGGAATTTAATTGGTTATTGGTTAATGTAAATAAGTGATTTAAACTTTAAATTAATGAAACCCTAGGCTAATTTATATATGTTAATTATTGATTGATTTCTAAAATTTATTTAAGGCAAAATAAATAGTTGTGATTAATTTTAACTTAAGTAAACAAGATTTGAAAAGTAATTAATTTTGTCTAAATTAAATAGATGATTGTGCGACTAGTTAATATAGTCTATGGATGGCTTAAAATGGTTAAGTATATTGAATTGCCTTGATTTTTCCATTAAGTTTATTTCAGTTATTTTTTGATATGAAGTACTTTTGTGATATGAAGTACCCTAAATCGAACAGTTAAATATAAAACGTGAGACGTTTTATTCGAATAGATATTATGATGGTATTTCTACGTGAATGTTGACATTCTGAAATTGAATTATTTTATTAAAAACAACTTGGCATTAAAAGATGGCGTTTGGATTCGAAGAGACCGGAATCGAATTTGCTTGGTGATAAGTTCACGCATGGTAGGGAGTTCTCGCTTTCTGTTTGGTGGTGAGCAAGAGACTCATACCTCTACATGTCCCTGAGAGGTAGTATAAGGCCTTGATGGGTTGGTTGCGGATGTCGAGAGGCTGGCCATAAAAGAAAATTCGAGGTACCAGTGTATGCCATGGTGAGGCTGGGATGGTTGAAAAGCCTATCGGTCGCCGTTGCTTTGGGCCGTTAGACTTGGCATCAGAGCTGAAGGTTAAGCGAGAACCTTGCCTCTGGTGGGTATTACTCATTAGAGATAGGTCAATAGTCCCCTAGAATGAGTTGAATGTATTATATATGAGGGCGTGCTTGTTATTTTCTTATATAATGATTTTAAAAACAGTTTTAAAAAATGATTTTTATAAATATAAACTTATATTTTGATATATAAAGCGATAATTTTTCTAATCATTATAATATATTAGGGTAGTTGGTTGTTGTTATTGAAATTAAGTGAGATCATAAAAATTAAGTGGTATTATATATAACCAAACAGAAATTTAGGTAAGGATTAACTGGGCAAGTAAGTTAAGCTACAATGGAGTCAACCGGAAATTGAAATTCAGAATATTCGTAGAAGGGTTTTTCAACATGTTTTGAAATGAAATACATGGTATGTTTGATTTCCAGATATGATAATCATCATAGGCTGGGTATTATATCTTAATAAAGGATGTTTATTACAGAATAAACAACGATAAAACATAGAGAAATGTTTATGGAAGTAAAATTATATAAGTTGAATTTATAAATGTGATTTATAAAATTGAAATGGATTTAATTGTGAAGTTTTAAATCTAAGACTAGAAAAAAGTTTTGGAATTATTTCAAAGGGTTTGAGGAAATAATAAGTAATATTATTCAAAATATTTTTGAATATAGGAATCTAGTTTCAAAACAAGAGTTGATTTGAAAATTTCAAAGGAAATTGTTTTGAATAAAAAACCAAGGGTGGTTTAAAATTGAAAGTATGACGTGGTGTGCAAATGAAATAAATATATATATGTATGTGTGGATATACATAATATCAAAGTTGATTTGAAATAAATAATTGAGGGTTTAGGTTGTGAAAATCCCCCTGAGATGAGAGTGTAACCCTAAGAGAAATAAGCTTTTGAACTTATAAGTGAGAAGTGATATTGGTAAGAAATTTTGAATTGGGATGGAAAATTTAAGTTGAGGAAGGTTGAATGGATTAAATGAATTGAAATTTAACCTAGGGAAAAGTTAAATAAGTTTTGAACAAACTATCTGAATTGGAAATTTCAAAGAGAAATTAAGCTTTAACTTTGAAAAGTTAAATTGGTTAAATTGAAAGAGAAGTGTGGATTTGATAGGAAGTTATGTATAAATGATTTCAAAAGATTTTGAAATATAAACGGTGTTCGAATTCTAAGAAATTAGTAATGAGTGCTATAGATTGGTGTTTAGATAATTTAGTTGTTTACTTTGACATATCGTAATATCATCATGTTTGTTATTGGCGGTATATATAAAACTATGAATTGGATTATTTCGGTAAAATTGAGAAATGGATTGAAATGATATACATCCATTACTAAAATTAAATGGAAATAAGACTTTGTTTGAAACTATCTAAATGATTTTGATTCTTAGAAATAAAAATTGAATTTAGGGAAATAGAATCATTTTGAACTTAAGTTTGAAATGTAAAAATGAACTTGTCAGCTGAAACTGTTTAAAGAAGCGGGTTTAAAATTTTGAAGCAATGATTGGGAAATCAATCGAATTCCGAAATTTATTTATTTAAAAAGATTTGACTCTTACTCGAACCACAAATAAGTTTAAGTAGGAGTGATTTAATTTGGAAACTAGGCTCAAAATTGAATTATTTTAAAAACTTGGGTTGTTAAATGAAATATTGGAGGTTAATTTGATTTAAGTGATTAAATCAACATTTTGGAAAACCGAACCCGAATTTATATATAAATCAAGATGGGTGAAAATTAGAGAATGGAATTGAAATTAATTCAAATTGGGATTGAATTGGATTAATTGGAATTGTAATCGAAGTTGAATAAGTTTAAAATTCAATTGGGAATTGATTTAAATTAGAATGGGAATCGAAGTTAATTCAAATTGAACTGGAATTGAATCAATTTAAATGGGAATGAAAATTGAAATTGGTTGAAGTGTAGTTTGGGAACAGGATCAGTTTGGCTCTGAAACTATTTTCAAATAAATTGTTTTAATATAAACGGTATAAAAACTACTTTCTTAAATATTCATATTATTTTGGATTTTTCCAAGCTAATTACTATACAAACCTTTCTTTTAAAACTCAAACTATCTTATGTTAACTATTTAACTATTTTACAACCATTTAACTATTTTACGACTATTCGAACTATTTTCTGAATTCAAACTGGTCAGAATGGAAATTGTTTATATTTAAACCATGGATTTAAATACTAATTGGATTGAATTGAAGTTTTAACCTAAAGGGAAATTGAAGCAATTCAAGATTGGAACCGTATTGGACACTGAAGCAGAAATGGTTTTGGAAATAAAAGAGCATATTTTGAGAAATGTATGATGATAAAAATAAAGAGTAAATAATCATGAAAACTGAAAACTTACTTTATAAAGAGCAAGAAACGTAGCAAATAACTTGTAAGGGAAATCGAACTTGAAACTTTGGTTTGGTATTAATGAGAATATAACTAGAAAAAAGGTCTTGAAAGATATTTGTATATAAAGTGGAATTTATATAAGTATGAAGTGGTCCAAAAATATATTCAAGTTGAAAGAATAATCTTATATATATAAGAATGATTTTATGAAAATGGAACTGGAAAGGGTTTTAGGGAACTCATGGATTTTGAAAGGTTTTTGGTTTTGGCAAAAAGCAAATTTTGGGAATTTGAAAAGCCAAGTTTGAGAATTATTGATTTTGAAGATATCGATTTTGTGTAAATGAGATTTATATGTAATACATATAAAGAGTATGATTTGAAAGGGTACTGCATGTGTATAGTATGAAATGTTTTGGGAATGCTATGGGGAAAAATGCGCTCCCTTTTAGAGTTGAAATTTATAGTAGGAGATCCACGAGGTGGTTCTGCCTTAAGCCCTAAGGGGGGCTCTAAATTTTGGTCCCAGAGGGCGTTCGGTCAAAACTGTAATTCCTGGTGATCATTTGGTAGCGTAAGTCGAGAGCGCTGATGCCTACTGTTACATTGGGGTTTTTCCATGATGGTAACGTACCTTTGCTGTAACTGCGATCTACTGTGTCCATAGCATAAGTCGAGTGGGAGTGATTGCCTATAATCTACATTTGATTTCGTTGGGATAGCGACGTAACATCTGTAGATTGCGATCTATGTGGTTCCATAGCAAAATCTGTGTGGCGCTGAGTGCCTACAGTCTACATTGGGTTTCACAGGGATAGTGACGCAACCTTTGCGTAGCCAGCATTCTATGTGGTGAAGTTTCATTTGGCAGCGTAATTCGAGGGCGCTGATGCCTATAGTTACGCGGGTTTTGCTGTGATAGCAACGTATCCCTAGGTGTAGCTGCGATTTATTGCAGTTCCCATGGCGGATGCGAGGGGTGTGGATGCCTATAATTTTCTATGGATTTCGTCAGGATGGCGATGCAATCATCATGCTAACTGCGATCTATGGGGGTGTGATGATTTCCAGAGCATTCTCACAAAAAAATTTCCAAGTATTTTCACTGGGTGTTGAAACGGGTTACTAAGTACTTGTAGATTTTCAGTCCTGTGCCTGATCAACGTATGACAGAATTTCTTGTGAACAAGGATGGACTTATTTGAACATCGAGTTATGAAAGTATTTTCATATAAAGCTGGTTTGGTAACATTATGTAGTTTTAAAGGTGTTTTAAAATTTAAAAATAAAAATGAGTAAAAAGTTAAACTATTTTAAAGTATGATTTAATAATAAACATTAAGATTTAAATTTTCGCTTCGTCCCTTTTCAGGGAAGAAAGGTTCTAAAGGAGGAAGAAATGTGACGACCCGGATTTTTAACGTTTGTTAATTGGGTGATCAATTGAATTATATTATTGAAATAATGATTTTTATATTTTGAACGAATAAAGTTTCTAATAATTAAATATCTGGATATATATATAAATTGATATTGGGTTATAAAATCTCTGGATATGATAAGCTTCATAGAAAATAAATAATAAATTCCATCATTTAAATTAAGATAAAATACATATAGATGTATATATATAGAAAAATACATACAAAATTTAGTTGTTGATAATATATATATATATATATATATATATATATATAAGTATATATGACCATAGGAATATAATGTACATGAACATATTGTATATGTGTAAGTAAACATACATACACACACACACATGAATGTATAACTTCACAATGATAAGATTTCAGAACTTATGAGTGTGTATACATGTTATAAAAACAATGCTTATGGAAATAATAAATAAATATATATATATATATATATAAGCACGTGTATACTCAAATAAAATAAAAATAAAAATATATGTTTAAATAAGGGATAAATTGGTATATAAGAGGCTTATATGGTATGTATGTAGCATAGATGAAAAAAAAACTTATAAAAACAACTATGGTAAGTATATATGAATATCTATATGTATGTAAGGAAACAAGACAAAATATCTATATATGCATACGTATGATATATATATGTACATAAGAGGGAATATATGCTTGGAAACACAAGAGGGAACACGCATTAAACGCCTATTCCCTCAAGCATATAAAACATCTAATCTTCATTTTCAAAAATCACTTTCACCTCACGAAAATCATATCAGGTCAAAGTAATTCTATGATCAAAGAAAAGAATATATAAAATCAAAAGAAAATGAAACAAACTTACTGTATACAGCAGCTTATACTTTTCTCTATTTATACCTCCACTGCCTTCTTCATTTTTTTCATTCATGCAAAAACTAAGTAAGTTAAACCGCAGAAAAACATTATTTTCATCTCACAAACTAAAGAATCAAACAAAACAACTCTACAGAGAAGATCAAAATCAAAGAAAGCAAGCAACATTCTTTTTTTCCAAGACCATTGTTCTCTGGTTCAAACCATTATCGGTGAGTAAACTTCTTCCAAAATAAATCTTTTTTTATAATAAATCTGTAATTGTGTTCAAAGATAGAAATAACAGTTTTTAAATAGGTTGTTGCACAAAGAAAATAAATGAATATACGCAAGTATATGGAATGTATGAATGCCTGTATATATTTTTACCTCTGTTCTATCCTTTTGGTATGTTCAAACTCTCAAAAAGAAACCAATATCTCTTCGTTTATATAGATTCAGGCCATGGTGTAAAAAGGGTTCTTGTTTGTAATTGACTGTTCTTAATTTTAAAAATGACTTCATAGGATATTATCAAGTAAAAGTACTGTGAATAGGATGTACAGATAACCCTTCAAATTTTTCAAGGAAAATGATCATTTTGATTCATGTTTTCATTGACATAAATAGAATCGGTTTTGGAAACGATGAATTTTGGTGATAGTTTCGTAATTTTAAACTACGTATATAGTGGGATATCGGGGGATGATCAGAAAATTGTTATCTGGCCAAGTCGCGGCATTTGGGTCGTAGCTGGAAGTCGAGGTTATGGTCAGAGGAGGCCGAGGGGTTGGTGGTCTCGGGAAAAATGTTAGCAAGGTTGGCCGAGTGACGTGTGGGCGGGTTGGAGGAGGAATAGGGTTTCAGGCGTGTTTTTAGTCGAGGTGGGTTTTCGTGGGATTGTGGCATCGTGGTGGAGACGGTGCGATGCGGTACAGGGGGGAAAAGGGAGAGGGGAGCAAGGCGAAGCTTCAGGCGAAGTGGTTGGGTCTTCGATAGTCGGTGACGGCGGCGCGAGGAGGAAATATGAGGTCGGTTTTCTTTTCTGGTGACTTCGAATTGCTCGATTTTGTTTTTGTCGTTGACGTGGGTTTCTACGTGGTCGAGAGTGTCGAGGGGACTCGGAGGCGAGATCATCGGTGGTCGGCGCATCTCCGATGGTGTGTACACGTGCAAGACGGGTTCGTGCATCGGGTTGTAGCAGAAGAGAATGAGAAAGGAATAAAAGAGAGAAGAGGAGAGTAAAAGGATAGGGGAAGGCCTGGTTTTGGGTTTGGGCCGATGGGCCAACGTTTAAAAAAACAAAGAATAAAGGAAATGCCTTAAGTATTTGCAAAAATCAAAATTTCGTTAAAACTATTTATTCTTTAAACTCTATAATCCCTTATCTTTATAAAAGATAGAAACCGGCTTTGTCTTATCTCATTGAACCCTTGTGAATAACCTTATTTAATAATAAGTTTGGAATTTAATTGGTTATTGGTTAATGTAAAGAAGTAATTTAAACTTTAAATTAATGAAACCCTAGGCTAACTTATATATGTTAATTATTGATTGATTTCTAAAACAATAGTTGTGATTACTTTTAACTTAAGTAAACATAATTTGAAAAGTAATTAATTTGGTTTAAATTAAGTAGATGATTGTGCGACTGGTTAATATGGTCTATGGATGGTTTAAAATGGTTAAGTATATTGAATTGCCTTGATTTTTCCAGTAAGTTTATTTTAGTTATTGTTAAATATAAAACATGAGACGTTTTACTCTAATAGATATTGTGATGGTATTTCTATGTGAATGTTGACAATCTGAAATTGAATTATTTTATTAAAAACAACTTGGCCTTAAAAGATGACATTTGGATTCGAAGAGACCGGGATTGGATATCGACATTACCCAAAACCATTTCGATTTAAGAACTACTACAAATCTTTATGGGTTGATCATAGGATCAAATATGCTGGAATTGAATAAATTAAGTAAAATCCGACTGTTGCGAATAAGTAACTGCACTTAGATATTATTTTAATATCAATGGATTTAGTAACAAATGTTTGGTTATAATAAGATAAAAACTCGTAGTGATGAACGAATTACCAGGGTTTCAGAAAAGCACAATGACTTAAGTATTTCAAGTTATATGGGTTTACTCACGCTACTGACTCGGCTGTTACTTTATTGTAATGCTCGGGTCAGACCGAGTCTTACATATTTTCAAGTTAGGACGTTCTGGAGCTCAAGAGACGAGCTAGATGGCAGAGACGTGTTGATTATATTCCGCTGTGTATTATGGACCATATAGACAGTAGTTGAGGATAAGTTATTATAACTGTCCAGATTTGTTGTACTCCGATATCTTGTATGTATATTGACAGTTACTGCTTTTCTTTGTATAAAATGCTGCTATTTATATATTATATTTTGTCCGCTGCGATTGTGAGATTCTGTTCTGCTGTTTCTAATTCTTATTCTATCTCTTTTTCTTTTAAACCTAACAGTCTGGGATTTCCGACACCCGACTGTTCGGCACTCTATACAGTGGACGTATGTTAACCCGCCTTTTGTCAAAGCCATAAGTAGGCGGATTCAACCTAACTAACTTCACGATTATCGAGGTTGAAGTATGATGAATTTGGTTTCGAAGGATGAAGTTTACTTGGATATGTCATTTGGTCAAGAAATGGAGGGAATGCAAGGCACAAGTACTTCGTTCGGTCTACACTCCCCGTTTAGCATAAAAGAATCGTTCGGCATTAGAAATGGTTCGGCATAGGTTGCCGCTCGGCATAAAGGAGTTGCACCTCGATACCTCGCACCTCGATACCTCGCACCTCGATACCTCGATACCTCGATACCTCGCCACCTCGCACCTCGATACCTCGATACCTCACACGTCGACACCTCGCTCGGCATTGCACCTCGCACCTCGATACCGCGCTACCTTGACACCTTGCACTTCGATACTTCGCACCTCGATACCTCGATACCTCGCACCGCGATACCCCGATACCTCGCACCTCGATACCTCGCACCAAGATACCCCGATACCTCGCACCTCGATACCTCGCACCTCGCACCTCGATACCTTGACACCTCGCACGGCATTGCACCTCGCATGGCATTGCACCTCGCATAGCATTGCACCTCGCACCTTGCTCGGCATCGTACCACGCTTGGCATTAGTGGCTCGGCATGGGTCGCTCGACGAAGATGGCTCGATGGAAAGTTGTTCGGCATAAGACGAACGTGGCCCGGTGGAAATTCTTAATGGGCCTTTACCGTTCAGAAAGCCCAGCAACTCAAAATTTTCCTATAAATACAGCTTATAGGGGTTCAAAAGGGGTTCTTCTTCTCTTCTGCTCTCTGACTTTTTGTTTCCTAAGACTAAGGCCAGTCTACCACTTTGTAACTGTAATTGATTCGAACATCAATAAAAAGGAAACTTCTAGAGTGGACGTAGGCCGAAGTTAGTCGAACCACTATAAAACTTGTTGTTCTTTACTGCTTTCAATTTAATTTTAACTGTTCTTCATATTATTACTCTCTACACACACTTTATATGTTATCAGTGACTGTTAGTTGGTGCTTTCATTTACATTTGGGTGTTAGTGACCAATTTTGGTGCTTTCACAGAGAGGGCAAGCACTAAGGGATTTTGGAGCAAGGAACTTGGACTCTAGAAAGCAATGGCTAGGCCATCAACAAGAAAGCAAGTGACAGAAAGGAGCAACCAGGAGGGAAGTCAAGAGGTTTCCTCTAGAATTGGAGCAGGTCAAGCATCCATCTACATCACCAGAGACGAGATGGAAGCAATGTTGAAAAGATAAGAGGAGATGATGCAGGCTCTTCTTAGACAATTCGCACAGGAAGGAAATACAGGGGCTCAGGTCCGTGGAGATGGATCAGAAGCACTCAACCAGCAAGCAGAGGGAATAGCTCAGCAGGGGGCAACACCCAATCAGCAGACGGCTATCAATCCGGATGGATCTAGACTCGGGGTCATACCACCAGGGAATGCTGAACCAATCCATGGAGGGATACTAGATAACGTTGTCCAACCCGACACCAATAGGAGTGCAGGAGTACGAGATGAGGAGTATGTGCCAGAATTCCCTCATCAACTCGGGGGGCAGACCAGAGGCAGCGGACAAGGATTACAGCTTGGTGACAACGACAGACTGGCGGAGATGGTTAGACGAGCTATGAGGGGTGGATTGGTAAACAAAGACTTGGAGGATGTGAATAGGATTCCTTTTACTCCTACTATCAGGCGAGCTAGGAACCCACCAGATTTTAAGCTACCATCGGTGGAGATGTATAATGGGAGGACAGATCCTACGGTTCATCTTACAAAGTATATGAGGAATATGGAAGTGCTAGGGGCATCAGAGGAAGTCATGGCCCGATTCTTCCCATTGTATCTGACAGACATAGCAGCACTATGGTTTAGACAATTGGAGAGTCGTTCCATTGGAACATTTACTGAGTTGACTGAGAAGTTTATGAGGCAGTTCAGACTTCACATTTTGAGACCTAAGAATGTGATGAGTATGGCAGCTCTAAAGCAGAGGACCGGGGAAACTTTGAGGAGCTTTCTAACGCGATTCAATGCAGCGAAAGCATCGGTGGATCGACCAGATCATCCATGGTCTTAATGGCAGCTGTATCTGGCATAGCTAATGGAACAGAGTTCAAAAATTCACTGACAAGGGATCCACCTATGGTCTAGGGGAGTTTTATCATGAGGCCGAAGGATTTTAACGATTAGAGGATGCAAATGCTGAGAGAGAGGAAGGAGAAGGAGATGATGTTTATGCACTCAAGGGTGAAAATCCTCCTAAAAAAGATTCAAGAGCTGATAAATGGAAACGAAAGGCTAGGGATAACAACGATGGACCAACGCGACCATGAAAGGAACCGAGATTCACCTCTTATTCAGAGCTGAACGAGACTTTGGAACGAATTTACCAAGACACTAGGAGGCAGATTCCCTATCGGAGGCCAATGAGAAGGGATCTGACCAGCAATGAAAAAAGGTCAGACAAGTATTGTTTATTCCACGAACTGAACGGTCATAACACGAATGACTGCATGCACTTGAAGGATGAGGTTGAGGGACATATCCGGAATGGTTTGCTATCGCAATATGTGAGAAGGGGAACAACGACGGTGGAACAAGAGCGGCCACCACCTACACTAACTGGGAACGGCTCGGGATCGGGGCATCAGCTTGTCATCAGCTGATTGAAATAATGACGAATAAGTGGCAAACTCCACACCAACGCGATTAAGTCATTTACACATGTACAGGACCGCGAGTGATCCTCAGACATGCTCTGATACAACTATAAATCGCATCACTGTAGGTGTTTGCACTTGGACGTCCCTGTTTTGCTTTTATTTTCCATTTCTCATGTTTGGACTTGATTTAGTTTGACATTTCCGTTGTAAGACTTATTTTGAATGAAAATCTGCTATTTGTGATTCCATGACAGCTAAGCCACTTACACATGTATGGGGTCGCGAATGATCCTTAGGCATGCTCTGAGATGACGATAAACCGCCACAACAAACAATTCAAAAACTCACTCGAACGTGAAATCTGACATTAATGATACTAAGTCCCCCCGGGCACACACAACTCGCCTCGAACGGCACCCGACCACGAACGGTCACAATTCGCCTCGAACGGCACCAGATCACGAACGATCACAACTCGTCTCGAACAGCACCCGACCGCGAACGGTCACAACTCGCCTTGAACGGCAACAGATCGCGAACGATCATAACTCGCCTCGAACGGCACCCGACCGCGAACGGTCATAATTCGCCGCGAACGGGACTCGACCTCGAACGGTCACATACCACCCCGAATGACATATGAGCCCGAACGATCGTCATTCGTGGTCAGATAAGGCTATTAATGTCTTTACAGGTCATTAACAGGATACGAACATCCAGTTTATTGTGCTACAAAACACACCTTCCATTAGCAAGGCATGTTTTGGAGGGTAAAGTGTTAACCCGCCTTTTGTCAAAGCCATAAGTAGGCGGATTCAACCTAACTAACTTCATGTATCGAAGTTGGAATATGATGGATTTGGTTTCGAAGGATGAAGTTTACTTGGATATGTCATTTGGTCAAGAAATGGAGGGAATGCACGGCACAAGTACTTCGTTCGGTCTACACTCTCCGCTCGGCATAAAAGAACCGTTCGGCATTAGAAATGGTTCGGCATTGGTTGTCGTTCGGCATAAAGGAGTCGCACCTTGATACCTCGTACCTCGATACCTCTCACCTCGATATCTCGACACCTCGCACCTCGCTCGGCATTGCACCTCGCACCTCGATACCTCGCACCACGATACCTCGCACCTCGATACCTCGACACCTAGCAACTCGCACCTCGCTCGGCATTGCACCTCGCACCTCGCTCGACATCGTACCTCGCGGGGCATTGGCGGCTCGGCATGGGTCGCTCGGCGAAAATGGCTCGGTGGAAAGTCGTTCGGCATAAGACGAATGTGGCTCGGTGGAAATTCTTAATGAGCCTTTACCGTTCAGAAAGCCCAACAACTCAAAATTCGCCTATAAATACAGCTTGTAGGGGTTCAGAAGGGGGGGTCTTCTTCTTTTATGCTCTCTGACTTTTTATATTCTAATACTAAGGCCGGTCTACCACTTTGTAACTGTAATTGATTTGAACATCAATAAAAAGGAAACTTTTAGAGTGGACGTAGGCCGAAATTAGCTGAACCACTATAAAACTTGTTGTTCTTTACTGCTTTCATTTTAATTTTAACTGTTCTTCATATTATTACTCTCTAAACACACTTTATTTGATATCAGTGACTGTTAGTTGGTGCTTTCATTTACATTTGGGTGTTAGTGACCAATTTTGGTGCTAACAACGTATTAGTGTCAATTTTTGGGATCGAAAATCTTTGGGCCATTACAACGGTATACCAAAATATTTGTTTATTTATATGATTTTTATGTATGATTAATGACAATAGTTGGTTCATTATGAAAATGTTCATGAGAACATTTTGAAATTAACTATTTCGATTAGGAAAGTTTTGATAAGGAATAATTTTAGATTTTGATTTTTTTTTTAAGTCATAATTTTGTTTCAAAATTTCTTTGAAACGAAAATGAAAAAGTAAATATCGATGCATAATTTAATCTTTAGTTTATCTTTACTAAAATTTAAGAACTGAGTCGCTCTAAATTGGTGTATAATGTAACTGTACTTTGAGACCAAAATGGTAATCTTAGTAATTTAGTACTCCATTTTGCCTTCATATGGACTTGTTATTTGGTTTTTATCAATATTAATAAGTGTTTAAACATTTTTGGATTAATTTTTTTTTAACTATACTTAGGAAAACTCGGCGGACCGATAAACTCTTGAGGAGAACTAAGTTGTTTCTATCCACTTCAGCTCATGACACACGTACTAAGTTTGGATTTTAATTCATATTGAATCTTTTAGAGACTCTAACCAATTTTAAATGCGGTAAAGTGGAAATCAGTTTTTAAAAGAAAAATAGACACCTAAAAGGAAGGAAAAATTTTTGCTAGTATAATTAGCTTATTTTCACATTTAGGGAGCAAATTCATTGATTTGAAGCTAAATCTTTCGAGTTCTAAATTTGTTAGTGAGCAAAATAGTATTGTCTGAATTATACTTACAGTGGTAAATATATCGTTGGATGATTATTTATAGCATCAGTCATGCTCTATTCTGGAAGACAGATAATGTAATAGATTTTCTGTACAATATTTAGTAAATGGTGCAAAGATGATCCATTGTCCATTATCATAAACATTACAATCTTCTAAAAGCCCATCTTGAGGCCTGAAAATATTCCTTCGGCAAGTTTGTAAAAGCCCATCTGGAGGCCTTAAAAGGTCACAGTCTTGTGGTCTGCTCAGTTATTTGGTTTTAGTGCATTGTCAAACCCATAGTTCCAACTCATGGGAAAATTTGAATTACGTATCATTAATTATTTATTTAAGAAATGTGATAATTTGGTAGTAGAACTAAAGATCAAAAGTTTACAGAGTCTTCTAGGCATGCATATATTAAAGTCTAGTTATTTAACAAATAATTATGTTGTTAATACATGGTGATTTCTTCCATAAATTTTGGAAACAACTTTAAAGTCCGAATTTGTAACATAAAAACATGTTACTATTACAGTCGGCATTTCTTGTTGCAAAAGCCAGATATATACTGTTATATCATTCAAATATTTATATAATCAATTACGATTTCAGGATAGTTGTATTCCAAAGAAAAAAATTCTCACTTCCGAGCAGAATTTTCTTGGCTGAGTGTAGTGGTTTCGGCTGATATTTATATAATGAAGATATCATGGGGATACTTCATTCTTTCTCGACCTGAAGAAATTTTATTTTAGGCCATAGTCCATGTTTAAATCCTGCCGATGACCATCTCGTTTTTTGGGAAGAATGGCTAGCTGTGCGGTGACTTCTAAACAAAAGCCAACATAACGTGAGAATTAAAAGATCAAAGACTGCGGCTCTAAATATTCTGAAAATTAGGCGTAGGATTCCCACTCAGCTTAAAGTAACCAGGACAATTTTTCAGAATAATAATCAGTTTTAAAACAAAAAACAAAAATGTATCATTTCTGTAAACAATAAAAATAAGAAGCCATTAGAAATGAAGATGGAGATATTTTATTCATTTCTGAAAAATTAGTAATTCATTTCCATTATATATATATATATATATATATATATATATATATATATATATATATATATAATGTTTTGGAGCTAAGAAATTGACTTATCCCCATGATGTGGGACCAAACAAAACATAACAAACATTGTATACCATATTCACTCTTTATAATTTACGTATATTATAACACTCTCACTTGAATATGCGTCTTCAAAATCTTGGATGCCCATATGGTACCTTGAAATTGTCCATTTTGAAACTTGAATGATGACTGCCTCCCTCATTATTATCATGCTTTCATGTATCCATTCACTTGCTATAGATGTTGTCTGCTGCCTCATTAAAAAGCTCTATTAGCAAAACCCAAGTGGAAAAACCTTGAACGAGGAAAAGAATACAACTCGTGAAATCATATATACCATATAATGATATTCCTTCTAAGCAGTTTGATACTTAAGGATCAAAATAATCTCTCATTAAAACTTTACTTAGAAAAACCCAATTGGGAAAATCTTACTGAAAGAAAAATAATACAATGGCATGTTTCAATAATTTACATCAAATGGAGTTTGATGTCTCTGAATCAATGTAATGCCTCATCAAAACCTTACTAAGAAAAATCTTAGTCAAGTATAAAAATACAATTTAACTTAAATAACATATTTTAGATGTTATTTTTTGATAAGACGTTTGATTCTTTTAGATCAAAATAATGGCTCAGTAAAACCTTAGTAAGAAAAACCCAGTAGCAAAAATTTTAAATAAAGAAAAATGGTACATTATAACTTATTTTAAATGTTGCTGGTAAGTAAATACTTCTAGATCAAGATAATGCCTCATTAAACCTTACTAACAAAACCCAGTTGGAAAAAAATCTTAGTTAAGAAAAAACGGTGCATTATAAAATACTTATGGATGCTCCCGCTGATTTAAAAGTTCCATTTGAATTCGTATTCATCTTTTAAAAACTTAAATTGGTTATGGATACTTTTGGATCCATAAATATGCATCTCATTAATAATACAATTTATTAATAGTTTCCTTCAATACAATCAAAATTTTCAGGATTGTTTCTTTCAAATATGATTTTCATTTTATGCAGTTTGTATGCTACTTTCATGAAAAACACTTCATGTGCTTTCATTTTTGTGCTTCGAATAAGTTTGCATATTGCAACTATACGTCTTTGATGAATATTAAAAAAAATTGTTACAACAATACTAAAAAGCAGGAATTAATCTACTCATCTTAAAGTATATCAATATTTTCGTTATATCAATACTTAAAAGTAGGTTGTAATCTACATTCTTTGTTCTTTTCATTTTTTATAACCATGAAAGTTATTTATATTCTTCAGGAATTTATATACTTTCGTCATTAATATGATTTAAACCATTTCAACCACTTTCGCTGCTTTGCGGACTACATGTCCATATTTCTCTATTAGTAAAGGATTCATGATGGTCAGTCATGTTTTCCTCTAATTCGATATCTTTAATTTATTTATAAATATAAGCGTTTTATTATTTACAAATTTATCATCGATGATTATTTTTTGTCCGTTCTAAACATGATTTATTTAGATCGCTTTAATTATCATGTTTTGGGTACTTAAACCTCTTCTAGGGTTATTTGATAATCATGTCATGGATCACTTTCACAGCACCCTTAAGTATTTCTTCAAGAATACTCGCCTTCTTTATTTGGCATCTTTACTACTTACTCCAAAAATATTTTGAACCGACTTTTGAACCACATTTCAGATGTGGTTTACACATTTTGATACTTCAAAGATTCAAATCGATATTGAAGAAAGTCTACTATGGATATTATTGATAATTTATTCAAGTTATCTAATATTTTGCATCATTGTACATTTTAACGAATATTTATCACTGATGATCAAAATGAACCTGTATCTCTTTATCCTCCCCCTCAATGTTGACAAACATTGTCACATTAAATAATAATCATCTTTAGATTCTTATTTTGATCCATTATGATATTACTACTAGCGAATACACCATACATCTCTACAACTAATAATGGAAATTCAGTGAACCAATTTCATCCGTATCTTTTGGAACTTCCCATAATGCCCTTTAGCGTCCGTTCATTTGCTTCTGCTTCGTCTGTTTCATCTTATTCCACTACAATAGAGAAACCGTAACCAGATTAAATCGCGACTTCTAGTTAAAGCAAAAAAGGAAAGAGTAAGCAAATGACAAAGAAAATTTCTAAAATGAAACAAAATCAGTTGCGCGATTAGGTGGATCAAGCAGAATCGAAACAACGAGCGGACTAAGAAGAAGCGAAACGATGATAAACTTGCGCGATTCACAAGTGGTGGTACAACCGAATCAAGGAAATCAAAACTTGCAGCACAGGTCCAAAGTGTGAAATCGAAATGCCTATGGGTGATTCGTGACGGACTTTCAACTGAGAAAAAAGCCTATGGTCGTTGGCGATGAGATGCAAGGTGTGGTTTCAGGGTCACGTGCAGAGTTGAGGAAGAAATAGGGTCATGGGTGTGAAAGTGGCGGTTGTCTATTCCCTTTAGGCTGCTGTGGTTGCTAATGGGAGATTACCCAATAAATAGGTGAATAAAAGGTTTGAGGAAATTATTTGAAGGCCAAGAAAGAAAAGAAATATTTCCCTATTTGGAATAAATAAAGAACCTATTTATAAAAATAAAAAAATTTGTCTAGACCTGGAAATTGGTACATTCTAAAAGGTATCGAAGACTCGGTGTGAATATGTGATGTAGTTAAAGATGTCAAGCTCTCAATCCTTTAATACAACTATTACGACAATGGTAGCCGCTATCAAAGCTCAAAAAACTGTTGTAGTTCTAACGTAGTTGGTATTTTAATGTTACCATTTGGTTTATAAATTTATGTGATATAAATATGCTGGTTGAAAATTTGAATTCAGTTGATATTTTGTTTAAATATCATCTTTAATATGCACAAAAAAGAAGTTGATGTAGCAAACTACGTGTAAGCTCCTAAAGAAAATTTGAAGAAATAGCAAAAATGATCGCTACACTGATTTTATTATCTTTGTATTGTAGTAGCTACACTATAAAACTATGGTTTAACGATCAAATACAGATCTACTTGGACGTGCATATACACCAATATTAATAATATGATGATAATTTTTTTTTAGTTGATAAGATGCATTCGATTAATATTGCTTATTATAGTTTGTTCTCATTCATTGATCTAGTCAATTGGAAGAATTTACTTATTGTATAGATCATTTGAATACATACATAGACTTTGGGTCATTTAACATTTGCGTTGATTTAAATCACTGAATAATATCTATACATAATCTATAAGACGACCTTGTAACAAACTTCAAATTGTTAGCTGGATATTTACATATATGGATATATACGTGCGTCCATGTATTATATCTATATTATAAATTTTCATACTCTTTCTCATTTGAATTAGTGATTTTTAGAACAAACTATTATAAGGATCCAGACTATTAATTTTTTGTTTATCATTCGATGTAAATGTGAATCCTTAAAGATTAAAAGGTAGTTTCCAAAACGTCTGGTTTGAAAATTCATATGCATCGAGTTTGACTTATCAATAATAACTTCAAGTTATTTGATATGTTGCATCTTTTCGTCATAGAATATATTGTAACTTCTTGTTACCATTGGCTAGCAATAATAAGAATTTCAAGATATAAATCTTAAAATTTGTTAGTGTTCTTGCTTTAGTATTGAAGTCAAACTTTTCTTAGTAATAATTATCAAAGCCTCTGGTTTGATAATTCATAAAACTTACAATATTTCATATAAGTTTTTTTTCATTATCAAACTTGGAGCTATATGTACATTTTTGTACACTTAAATGTATGAATCTATGCAGATATGCAATATAATTGAGACTTTATGCATATTTTTATTTGAATATGCTAAATAGCAACGTCCTACGAGTTAATAATTCAAATATAACTTAATGGTTTTCTACTCCAATCATGTTGAACTTCTGCTTCAAATAAATTATTTATACAACTTCGTGTTGTTAAAGTTTATTCTTCAATTATATTTCAAATATCTCTTTTGAAAGTTATTTACAATTATATATCAAAGAATAATACATAGTACGAATTATATATTGACATCTCTTCAGGAGAGTTCAAAAATGATAATAATAATAATTTTTATAACAGAAATAAGAATATCTTCTGGACACTGATATGTTGTAGAAATACGCAACTATATTTGTTACAGATCTTTACAAGACTGTATTTATAGCTTTTGTCAATGCACGGAACGAGAATTGAAACGGAAAACGAAATTTCGAACCTTGATTTGTACTTGTACCGGGTAATATGAAGGATGGTTGAAACAGTGAGAAAACAGATGTATTTAGCGCTGCTTCGGACAAATCTTTTGCACAAAGATACAAGAAAAGTTGATTCATATTTACATCCAAGTTTTAGCTTGAAAATGCCATGGATGCATAAATCAATCTATTTTATTTCACAATCAAATTAATATCGTGACATCATACCCCCAGCAAGCGGAACATAACAAAAATTAGGAAATCATCATGCCATCATTGTACCCAACTCCTGCATATATAGAACTAGCATGGGTAGATGGGTAGAAGTGAGAAGAAAATCAAATCATTTTTAGTGAGTTAAAGAGAGCGAAGAAAGGGAGACATGTAACTTGCACATATTTACCGTTTGTTTTAATCGTTGAATATTGAATTCTAATGATTGGATTCTAATTATTGAAAGCTGATTTTGCTGTATGTTTAGATTTTTAGACACTGTGATTCGTAGTCATAGTACAACAGATAGATGTTTGGACGATATTATCTCTAATTCTTGTTAGATTTTTTTGTTTATTATAGATCATCAAATGAATGTTAATTTTCAAAACATTGCTATTGTAATATATCTCATGGAAAAAACACCCTAAATGAATCGAAAATTGTCATTTCTAATTTCAAATAAAAATTTATACAAACTGCTAGTTAAAAAGTTGAGGCATGCTTTTATTTAATGAAATAGATAAATAAAAATTATATAATACATTATATGCCCTGGTACTACTACTATCACATATCGACTGCATGAATTATATCTTACTGCATTGTTCCTCTAAGTGCAACTAAATATAATTACTTTGTGCTCATGACGCCTTTAATATTGTTTGAGGATATATTACGTACCCAAATCTGAGAATGAAACTTGCTTTCAGTATTAGTATTGGACATTTATCTTGGCTGTTGTGGTCAGGTTAATTTTCTTTCTTACTTGGTTTATCACTAATCACAACACTTACATGCTCAATGGTGCAGAATGCTATTTTTGTATTATAAACTATAGTATATTGTTTTTCTTACAAGAAACATATGGATTTCAAAATCTAACAATTGGTTTTCTATTATTTAATCAAGCTTAATTTATCAAATATACATGTTACATGTATGCTCACGCTACATAATTTGTTTTAGAAAGAAAAGATTACAAGCAAATGCAATTTTTACTTGAAAGTTGAATTAGAAAATGCAGCAAAATATTATTTTTATGTCCATTGCAAAACAAAAGTAAGGCATTTATGGTAAATAAGTACATACGTCCATTCTAAAGTTGAAAAATATGATTTAACATCTCAGGTTCCAATTAACAAGTATTACACAATGGGTTTATGGGGACCAAACGGGGAAAGTTCGGCAAATGACGAATGGGTTTTTTGTTGGAGTGTTGTAGAAAAGGAACATCAAAAGGGAAATGATTATTTATACAATTTATCGCTGATGGTAGTTAGTTTGTAATTAATAAGTATTACACCTGATTTGACAATAAGGTAATAAATACAGAATAGTTTATAACAAAAACAAATGGAACAAATAACGATTTAGAAACAAAAATACAAAGATATGGATATGACAATACAAATTAGAAAGTACATTTACCATAGTACCGCGTCAATTATGTCATTTCATATGTAATCTCAAACAAATGGCATAAATATTAGAAAATCCATATAACGGAAGGGAAATTGGACCATTGAAGTTGTGATGCACGTGCCAAGCTTCAACCGTCCAGTTTTCTTGTTACATCTTTATGGGTAAGTTGGAGTTCCAGCCCCATTCAAATTTTCAATGCATGCGCGTTGAAAATTCTATTGGGACTAGAAATGGCTGTGAGCGCAACCTTAATCAACTACTCCTTGTTGTTTTTTTTTTTGTAACAAAGATGTTCATTCTTTCTTAACACTGAGTTTCGTTTGATTTAGTACCACTTCTTAAATACGAACAATAATCACAATCATCGTAAGATTGAACACCGGCAACTCTTCTAACTGTTGAAGACCAAAATTTCAAACTTGTATTTTTATATTTATTTGAGATAAGGAAAAGAAAAAGGAAAATAAGAACAAAATTAAAACACGACCCTTTTTCCCAATTGAACTAAATAATAATAATGATTATTGCATGTCCAAAATTCAAAAGAAAAACTAAGCACCATCGTAGATGAAATCCAATCAAAAATTAATATTTGTCGACTGTTACCAGAGAAAGAACCGCTCATTTATATCGCGATAGCTTAAGGATGAACGAATCTAGAGCAGCGATTTTGGTTATTGATTGATTTTAGTTGATATATATTCACTATATGACACCAAATTAAGACTGGATTGCTTAAGTCAATATAGTTACAAAGGAACAAACCCTCTCTCATGATGTCTTTGGATAACTTTCCACCACCTTTCTTTTTAGAAAGAGGACCGTCATTGAAATCAAAACCCGATGACGAATTATCAGATGATGTATTAAAAGCCTCTTCGCATGGTGCAGCTCTCTTCACCATGAGGTGGATTACGCACCCAGGTAGCCCGAATGAGGTGGAGTCAAAAGTGAATTTGAAGTCGGAGAAGTTGTGAGCATCTATGAAGGTGTTGAAAAGATAATGCAAGATCTACAAAATGAGATGTAAGAAAAAAAAATGAGATTTAAACAAATGTCTACGAGGAAAGAAATAGATCTTAAACGCATAAAGAAAATCTTAAAGATAAAACAATATGCTGATAACGTGTTGTAAACAATAAAATTAAGAAACCATTAGAAAATGAAGAGGGAAATATTTTATACATAAAGGTTTTGAAGATGGGTATTTGACTTATGCCATGATGTGGGACTAAACAAAACATAACAAATATTATACAACATTTTCACTCTTTATAAATTACATATATTATAACAATCTTTTTTTTTTCATAAAGAAGGTACTTATATTTTATTGGGTATATAAAAAAAATACAATATAGTTCAAACCCACTAACATTCATAACAACCTTCTGCATACAAAGGAAAATAACAACTATACGATTAAAAAAGGAAATCTAATTCATTTACTTGAACTAGGTTTTACATAAATGTCACTGCCATGATATTGAGCAAAATACCACAAAAACTATTTATAATCTATGAAGACTGAGTACCGCAAACACCGTACTTTCATCACAACACTCTTCTTAAGCTGAAGTTTCCTCTCGTTCTTTGACTTAAATCATGAATGTGATATAGGAGGTGAATGTTGGAGAGGATCTGGTGGTGGTTGTTTGCAATCATACGAAATACCTCAAAATTCAACAGCTTTACTGTAAAGTAGCGAGGTACTTTTTTTCAATTTGAGCACAAGGATTTTCAAGCATATCTCGCTTTCCATACAAATAGTGAATTTGTCTTTCTGTTTTACAATGAAAATTCTTGCATTTCGCTCCTTCCGAAGGATCCATTTTGTGCTTGAAGTTGCTAATCTGATCATGTCTCTTAGCCTGTCTTTGTGATTGAAGTTTTGCACGAAAAAGTCTATTTCACTATGAAGTATGTAGCCGCCACTTTCTTGAAGCCCAAATTTCAGTCTGCACCAGCTCCATATGTATGTAGTAAAGTTGCAATCAAAAAACAACATGTCTTTGGATGACCTTTTGTTTTGTTGATAATCTGCTGGTGATTGCCTTGAACAAACATATTCTCATTTCAGGACAGTGAATTTTATTCCAAGCAAACTTATTCTGATTGACTGTATTATGATGAGGCATTATGAAATCAATTGCATTTTTAAAAGCATAACAAAGATGGTGCTCTTTTAAACGGTACCAATAATCAATATTGCCTTGAAAGATAGTAATTTGTTATATTTCGTTAGTAAGTCAATTGGTACGAAGTAAGTTACCTGGTTGCCAATGTATGTTGCATAATATGCTGTTGACTTTGAGATCTTCATCTCCTAGTAACTGTAATGAAGTGTTGCCCAGTCAGTTCGTCATCTTTTTTTCGAGGGCTATGTTGCTTTTGCTGTCTGAAACTTCTGCCGTAACTTCTTGGGTCTCCAAGGAGATTTCTCCTCTCCAGCTGCTACTCTTGGCTCCTGGTGGGGCTCTGCTTCGGGGAAGTCTCTTCGCTCGTCTTTTCGACGCATGCTTCCTTGCCTTATTTGCTGGCATATCTGGTATTCTAGGAACAAGTGTTTTTTTGACGATGTTCCTATGGATCCATTTTCCATCATTCGGCGAGTAAGGCACGATGTTTATTGTGCTTTCCGTGTCCGGCCCTTTCGTCGTCCTGCTGGTTCTCGGGTTGAGCCCCTTTTAACCTCTTTCTCCATCTCCACGACCTCCTCCAGCTCAAGGGCTGGAGTTGGGTAGGGATCCGTTTTCTCTCTCTGCCTCAGCCATTTCTTCCTCTGTATGTTTACTTCCGTCCTTTCCTTCATTCCTTCGGATTGGGTATTCTTCTTCATATATCCTTGGTTGTGTCGTTCCGTCCCTCTGTTGGTCGTCCTTTTAGCTGTTTTGTTCTTGGCCTTGTTTCTTTTGTTTCAGGTACCCGATAGTACAGGTATTGCAGCCGGTTAGTTTTCCCCCCTATTCAGGCGTTGTCATGGTTCTCCAGATAATTTTTGGCCTTTTAATTCCTTTTTTCACTTACTTTGTTCCTAGTCTCGCAGGCTTTGGTTCTCCGGATGGTCTGCTTCTTCTTTCTGAGTTTGGTCATGGTGATTGATCGGTTTTTGTGGGAGGTCTGCCTCTCGGTTTCTCCTAGTTTCTCTGTACATTGATATCAGGCGGTGGATTTGCCGGAGCTTGATATCAAGGTACGTTGGGCGGTGGTTTTGCCGGAGCTCAACAAGAGATAGTAGAAGAGTTTGCCGATTGTGTTTTAGCGGCTTTTGTCGATTTTTTTTGTATCTCTAGTTCCGATTGGTCACCTGACAGGCCTGTTGGCGGCTACGTTTTTCTGTTCGTATATTTTATATATATATATAAAAAAAAGTGTAGCCCAGTCTGTCTAATAGTTTGGTCCATTGTGCCAAGGATCAAACCCTAAACTGGTAGACTATATATCCATCAACAATCCTTCTTTCAATTCCATTCAGGGTTATTTGTCTTAGTGCTAGCATACTTTTCCAATTTCCTGAGTGTGTTACATTGATAGAAACATCCCAAAAGAAACTTTTTTGTAAGTACCTGTTTCCCATCCATTTGGACCAGATAGTATATTTGTTTAGAAAATTCCACACCATTTTTTAACCACACCTCGTTGACCACTTGAAAATTGTATGGGCCCATTCCAGCTTCTGATTTTGTTTGACACACAATGTCCTAAGGGATTTTACTAAATTGTACTTTCCATATAAAATCAGAACTTTTTTGCAATTTTGTTTAACACATTTGATAGGATTTGAAAACTTGGACACCAAAACGTTACCAAAGTTTTGTTATTCACAACTACACAGAAGTTTTACGAATCTGATAGTAACTTCAATAATGTTACTAAAATGTTTAGAAATTGTCACAGTAGGAAAATGGTTATAATCTTCACAATTAAATTACAAAAACAGCAACAGAGTAAAGTGTGACAAGTTCTAGTGAACAATATTACGGCACAGAATTGCCACAATTGAATCTGAATACAATGCGGAGAATTACCTAGTCGTCCGAGTGCAGAGAGTATCTGTTTCCTTGAAACAATATTGCACCCTTATATGCGGAGAATTACCTAGTCGTCCAAGTGCAGAGAGTTACAATGCGTGCAGATGGAGCGACGACGAACCGAAGGAATTATAGATCTGAGAACAGAGCTTTGAGGAAGAGGAACAGAAAGAAGAAGGGAACAATTTTCTAAGTGCACAATCTCGTTTTGCGGGCCCATATATATAGGCTAAAGGAGGTGCCTATTCGGAGCGGCCGTGACTGTTGGAAATGTTTCGACCCTTTAACCGACAGATGCGCGCGCACAGGCGCAACGGTCTAATTTTAAAGTTCAAAATTAGCCGTTTTAGCGCAGCAGCCCCAAGCGGCAGACGGAGGCCCATCAAATCACAAGACCCCAAAAGCCCCAAGGCTCAAGGCCCAATCTTTGACATTTTAATATTAATACGAAGGCCCAAATCCTACATTACCGCAAGTTTTCATGTCTCCTTCTTCTTTTCTTTTAATTTAGCATATTAGGTTGTGGTATATATGGTGATATTGAAACAAATTTTCCACGATGTGGGATTTTGTTTCAATACACGCTCAAATTCTTCCTCTTCCAACTTCCTCATTCATTTTTTCTAACAATCCCCCACATGAATGAGCAGTTGTTCTTAGTTTCACGAACCATTTATCGTATCGGTTAAAGTAGCACAGGGACCATGAACTTTCCTAGTGTTTACCTATTTGAATTACGGGCGAATCTGTAGACATAGAATGTCCTTGGACTGTAAGTCTTTTGTGTAATTCTACAATAGATAACACATGACAAATGTTTCTTATAATCCTTCGTCTCTCTATGTGTTCGTTTTTGCCATGAACACCTACCTGATCTCATAAGTGCTTAGAGAATTTGGCCTCATAATTCTCTTTGAAGCGGCGCCTTCGCACTTGCGTAGGGGATTCTGTAAGGGGTATTCGTAATTCCTCAAGTACAGACATCATTAAAAGTATCAATACTTATCTTATTTTCCAACAAATAAAGCACTGACTTATCATAGGAGTGGTTTGTGTGTAACAGTGCCGTCAAGTTTCTATTAAACTTAGTTGTCCCTTTGAACCTAGATATTGAGATCTCCAGTCAACTAGGTGGGGTTTCCATTAAAAAAACTTTTATTCTATAGGCCTTAACCCCATTACCAACGATAAGGTTTGAACTTTCTCTTTTGGCAAACCTTTAGTTAGTGGATCCGCTATGTTATCTTTTGACCTTATGTAGTTTATAGTGATAACTCCATTAGAGAGAAGTTGTCTTATTGTTCTATGTCTACGATGAATATGCCAAGATTTAACATTGTATAGCGTACTATTAGCTCTTCCAATTGCTGATTGACTATCACAATGTATACATATTGGAGGCACGGGATTGCTCCAATTTGGAATATCTTCCGAGAAACTTCGAAGCTAGTCTGCTTCTTTTGCGGTCTTATCTAGTGCAATAAACTCTGATTCCATCATAGATCTAGCTATACAAGTCTGTTTGGATGATTTCCATGATATTGCTCTATTTCCTAATGTGAACACATATCCACTTGTAGACTTTGTATCTTGTGATCCACTTATCAAATTGGCATCACTGTATCCTTCCACTGTTGAAGGATAGTTTGTGTAGTGTAGACCATAGTTCTGTGTATAATTTAGGTATCCTAGAACTCTGATTATCGCTTTCCAATGATGTTTACCAGGATTGCTGGTAAATCTACTCGGCTTACTTACAACGTATGCGATATTTGGCCTAGTGCAGTTCATAACATACATGATACTTCCTAGTATACGAGAGTATTCAAGCTGGTAAATACCATCACCAGTGTTCTTCACCCAATTTTGGTTCATATCTACGGATGATTTTGCAATAGTTATATTATATTGCTTGAATTTGTTCAGTATCTTACCGATGTAATGTGATTGGGATAATGCATATCCCTGTGGTGTTCTCAAAATTTTGACACCCAATATCACTTCAGCCAGTTCTAGGTCTTTCATATCGAATCTAGAGGATAACATATTCTTTGTAGACGTTATTATGGCCTTGTTATTTCCTAGGATCAACCGGTCATCAACATAAAGACAAACAATGACATATCCTAAATGTGTGTGTTTCATGTAGACACGTTTATCTAATTCATTTATTGTGAATCCATTTGATAATATAGTTTCATCAAATTTCTCATTCCTATGTTTTGGAGCTTGTTTAAGGCCATAAAGCGACTTTACTAATTTGCATACTTTATTTTCATTTCCATAGCTTAGAAATCCTTCAGGTTGCTTCATATATATTTCTTCCTCTAGGTCACCATTCAAAAATGCAGTTTTTACATCCATTTGATGTATTTCTAAATCAAGTATGGATGTGATTGCAATAAGCATCCTAATTGATGTTATCCTCGTCACTGGTGAATATGTATCAAAATAGTCCAGTTCTTCCTTTTATCTGAATCCTTGGACTACAAGACGAGCTTTGTACTTGTCTATTGAACCATCAGGTTTCAATTTCTTTTTAGATGTTCATTTATCACTACACCACAGATAGGATTTTGGTGCAACCGTAGGCGACACATTTGATATGGCTATAAGCCGTATCAAATTTTAATACGTCTTAATGCCGTATCTATATTATTTAATACGGCTGAAAGCCGTATTAAAATTTGATACGGCTTATAGCTGTATCAAAATGTGTGCCTCTTTTCGTGGGAAAATTTTCCCCAAAACGCACACCCTCCCTCCTTTTTTTTCAGCTTTATTATTTTACCGTGCTTATTTAGGGTTGACGATCTTCTCGAATTCTATCACTGCTCTCTGGTAACCTCGATCGATCGAACATTCCGCGTCTTCTCGAATTCGATCACTGCTCTTAGGTAACCTCGCTTTGTATTTGTTAGTGCCTCTTTAACAACACCGTACCTAATTTTATTACCTAGCTGCATTCTAGTATCAAACAAAATCATGATTCATTTTGCTGCTTGTTATATATATCGCTGGTAAGAATGTTTAAGTTTTGTCTTTTGTTTCTAGTGACCAAATCACGTGAACAATCTTTCAGTGATCTTAATGATTGTGAAATCGAATATTGATTTTAGGATGGGAATAAATGCATTTGATAGTGTTTTTAGACTGTGACCAAGAAAGTCTAACATTTTAAGATGTCCGAACCTTTCATCTCTAGGAACAAAAATGTCAAGGCCTGTTAATAGTAATATGCTTTCCGTATTTGGATCTAAGGCATCAGAAAAATAAATGCTTGTCATTACTCTATGTTGATTTAAATTGTTAGTATATCAGTGTCAGTCTGTGCTCTTTTATTGAACCATGTAGACACTTTTTAATCAATTTGTTCATACATTCATTATATTGTGAATGTGGTTTTCATTACATTTGATGAAAATTATGAGCATATAAAATAATGAGATTTAATCTTTTGGTACAACGTATAAAGATACCTACAGCAGACATATAAAAGTACTAGTTTGAAATTTAACACAACTAACTCATGTGCGGTACATGAACAATTATGCCTAATCTGATTCATAGATCTGAAGTGATCAAAACAAGCTGAACTCTATTTTTCAGGTGTAGATCTGAAGTGATCTTTAATGGATGTTTAATAGTCAGGTGCATATTTAATATGCATTCGATTGTTAGGATGAAACAATCGATTAATAGATTTTCACAAAATTATCACCCAGCATTGTGTTTTAATTAATATCATATTGGGATCATGTTTACCAACCACAATTTCTCTGCATCTTGCAATGTTAAACTGATGAATGACTGCACATTAGTAGTAGTAGACTATTGTTTAACCATGTGTGTGTTCTTCTTATGTAACCTCCAAGGTGTATCTAATTAGCATCCAATCCTTTCCCTTCATAGCTATTCTAGTTAATTTTCCAATCCTTTCCCTTCATCGAATTTCTAAACTTGTATCATATTTGAGAATTTTGATGTTGGCGTTTGATATTTTAACCTAGATTTGGAAGAAGCTGAAGAACTCAGTGAAAAAATAGAATGAAGAAAACAATGTAGAAAGGCAACTTTGTCATTTTTTAAGGTTAAACTCAGCAAATTGAAATATAATTTACTATGTGTGTTTTATCATTTATAAACTAGATATGCTAATATATGTCATGAAATTCTTGGGTAAAAATTGTATATGGACGATCAACATAATTTATGTGTCACTTCGTCATTATTCTTTTCATAGAATCTGGTTGGTTTAATTTACTTTTGAATACATGTCAGGTTCAAGAGCAAATTTGCAAATTTGCCAAGAAAGGACTAACTCCATCTGTATGTATGTGTGTTCATAATTCATAGTAAGACTCAACTAATTACTAACGTATGATGCTATGCAGGACTTGCACCTGAGATTCCTGAAGATCTGTACCATTTGATTAAAAAAGCAATTGCTATCAGAAAGCATTTGGACAAGAACAGAAAGGACAAGGATTCTAAGTTCAGACTCATCCTTGTTGAGAGCAGGATCCATCGTCTTGCACAATACTGCAAGAGGACCAAGAAGCTTCCACCTTTCTGGAAATAGTAAGTGTTTTCAACTTTTTTTGCTAATGAACCAGGAACTATATGACACTGTCTTTACTCTGGCTACTAAACTGGTTTGATTTGTCTGCATTATTTTTTTGATCTAGTTTAAAACTCGTGTCCTCTAACTAGTTGAGTTTGCTATCATTTGATTGCTAAAGCCCTTGCCTTTGTTTTTAATATGTTTTAGCTTTAGGCTGTTACCATTTAAAATATGGGGTACCCTTTTTGGCAGTAAGCTGACACAACATATCATACTGTTAACATTACCGGTATTGATTTGTCACTGTACTAAGGTTAGTATAGTGAAAATTATTAACTGTTAAGTAATGACTGGTAACTTTTTTGTGTGAAAAAAAAATCAATAGTTGGTTATATTTTTTACATTGTAGTAGTATAGTTTATGCTTTATCCTTTTAACTGGTTTTGAATGATTACGTATCAGGTGTATCAGGTGTTGTCGTAACCCAAATTAATATAGTGGCACTTTTACTTTCATTAATATGTGCATGGTTAAAAATTAATCCTTTCCCTTCATAGCTATTCTAGTTAATTCTAGTTAAAAATTAAATGTCGACTATTTGAACAGGAGCAGGTCTGCAATTATAAATCGACGCCAATACAACAAGAATCCAAATTAAAATGATACTTTACGTTAAATCTTATAGTTATCACTAAATTATCATGTGCACGCAAAAAAATGGCCCAACCAATGGTAATCGGTCAATACAATTAATTTTCATCAATTACTTGCGTTCACGGTTCACTTATTGTTTCATTCACATAAACTCTAATAAGTATAATGAATGAGCCTTAATAATATCTTAGGTTTCACCCTAAAATCTCAAACTGTAGAAATGAAATGGATGTTGATATTGATGCTCACTTTAAAGACATTATGCTTGGGACATCTTGAAAATAGAGGTTATGATATAGGACCCATTGAAGGGCAAGTCTCATGTTCTGTTAAATATGATATAGGAGGGCAGTATGTCTTTCAGCATAGACAAACAATGGATAAATGAATCAGATCTAAGATCTACATACTATATAGACGGGGTGCAGAAGTTCATTAGTTTTGTTGAAGAAAACGGTGGTAAGAAAGGATTGTATTTATGCCCTTGCACCCGGTGCAAAAATATGAAGACGATCAAATTAGATGACATTCATTTTCATTTGCTTAGATGGGGTATTATCCAATCGTATACAGCGTGGTATTTTCATGGGGAAAAAAGGGCAGAGATGGAAACACAACAACCAGTTAGTCATGGAAGAACTACTGCTGAGTCTGAACATATTAGGATGGAAGATCTGGTCAATGATGCAGATAGATTTCATCATTTTCAACCTACAAATTCGTTGCCTGATCATGCTAATGTTGGAGAGCAGTTTACTGATTATCCAGATTGGCAGGCCAATGAAAGTAAGAAGTATAAATCGCTTTTTGGTAACGTAAAAGAGCCGCTGTATCCTTCATGTTCAAAAGGGATTACGAAGCTGTATGCCATTGTGAAACTGAATAGCTTGAAGACCCAATACAGCTTTCAGATAATGGTATGACTGCACTTCTCGAACTAATAAAGGAGTTACTCCCCGAAGGTAACACGCTGCCGACAAAGTACTCCGACGTGAAGAAGATCTTTAAGCAAGTTGGGATGAATTACAAAACTTATGATGCATGCATCAATGATTGCGTATTGTACTGGAAAGATGATGCGAACAAAGTTTCTTGCACAAATTACAATGAACCAAGATATAGGACATCATTAAACGAAGAGAGAAAATGCACCAAAGTACCTCGAAAGACATTAAGACATTTTCCTTTAATTTCTAGATTGAAGAGACTGTATACTGTACCATGGATGGCAGATGCGATGACCTGGCATGGTCGTGCCAAGTCTGATCCAACCGTAATGCGTCACCCATGTGACACTTCTCAATGGAAAGTTGCAGATTCATTTGATCAAACTTTTGCTCCCGAGCCACAAAATGTCACACTTGCAATAGCAACAGATGGTTTCTGCCCACATGCTTCTCTCTCTAACCCTTACAGTTGTTGGACAGTAATTGTAGTATCATATAATCATCCTCCGTCTATGTGCATGAAAAGGGAGTTCTCAATGTTCACATTGTTGATTTCTGGGCCAAAACAACCAGGAAAGGATATTGATGTTTATTTACAGCCGTTGATAGACGAGTTAAAGCAGTTATCGGAAGGAGTAGTTACATTTGACTCGTTAAATAAATCTGAGTTCACAATGAGAGCTAGGGTGCTGTGGGCAATCCATGATCTCCCTGTTTTTAGGACTTTATCAGGATGTAAAACTCACGGTTACTTTGCATGGCCTGTTTGTGGGGAAAACACTTGTTCTTATTATCTTCGTGAAAGTAAGAAGATGTGTTACATGGGACATCGAATGTTTCTTCCTAACAAACACAAGTTTCGATACGATAAGACAAATTTCAACAACGAACAAGAACTTCGTCGCCCTAAATGGCCATTGACGGGTTTTCAAGTTGAAAAGAAAGTAGCGAATATCAAAATGAAAGTTGGTAAACAAAAAAAAAGAAATTGGTCGAATACAGAAAAATTAAACCAATGAAGATGTTGACATTATTTCTGGATGGTATAGGAGGTCTATCTTTTTTGATTTACCATATTGGAAAGCAAATTTGGTCCGGCATATTGATGTTATGCATACGGAGAAGAATGTCACGGAGCATCTCATCAGCACCATTATGTACCACAAAGATAAGTCAAAAGATGGCATCAATGCACGCAAGGATTTGAAAATCATGGGTATAAAACAAAAGTTGTGGGTGATGGAAGATCCTGAAACAAATAAAACAATCATACCAAAGACAACTTTCGCTTTGAGCAAAGAAGAAAAGATACGATTTTGCATCGTTTTGAAAAATCTGAAAGTGCCTAACAAATTTTCTTCTAACTTTCACAACAATGTGAGCATCAATCCTCCTGAACTAAGAAATATGAAGTCACATGATTACCATGTCATAATGCAGCATTTGCTTCCGGTATTGCTTCAACATTCTTATCCACAACATAAGGATCTACGAAATGTTGTTCATCGTATTAGTTTATTCTTTAACATTTTGTGTTCAAAGGTGATCAATAGGGAACATCTTTTAAAAGCAAAGGCTAGCTTAGCAGAAGCAATTTGTGTATTTGAAAAACATTTTCCACCTGCATTTTTTGATATCAGTGTCCACCTTATGGTTCATTTAGCCGATGAAGCGTTGATTTGTGGACCTGTCAGATATAGATGGATGTATCCATTTGAACGGTAAATTTCTAATTTCAGTTATGCACATCATTATTTCATATAAATTGCGACCGTTTACAGTATATAATTGATCACATTTATAGGTTGATGAAAACATATAAAGGATATGTGGGCAACAAAAGATACATTGAAGGGTGTATTGCAGAAGGGTATATCGTACAAGAAGCTAGTCTTTACTGCATGGAATATATGCCAAACGGAGGTGATGGAAATCATAAACATACCCACGAAGCGTTTTTAGACGAGGACGATGAGTTTGCTGGTAAGATACCTCTAGAAAATGGTAAAGACATAACGTTAACCCAAGTGCAGTTTGAACAGGTGCGTAGATGGGTCCTTAATAAGTACGATGGATTGGATGAATGGAAGAAGTAAGTTCACGAACTTGTTTGGAATTTTAATTTTTTTAATTCAATTTATATTATACATTTTGATATGTTTTTTTCGTAGGAGGTATAACTCCTATGTGAAAAATACTAGATTTCAACCTAGAGGCAGGGCTACCACCGTGGAAGTAGTTCAAAGTTTTAATCTATGGTTACGTAATGAGCTGTTAAAGACCATCGATGTTGATCCAACTCTGTGGCGGTTAGTGCACGGGCCGAAGTTCATAACGCGTAGTTATATGAAGTACCAAGTGAATGGATTTTCATTTTCCACGAAAAAGTACGAAGACCGTATGGTAACACAAAATAGCGGTGTATGCATGAGAGCAGTTACAAAATTTAGAGCGAGTGGAAAGGATAAAAATTATAAGGAAGCAGAAACAACGTATTACGGAGTCATTCAATAGATACTTGAGTTGGATTACACTGACTTCAAACAAACAGTTTTTTATTGTGATTGGGTAAAAGTCGAGGATAAGGTCAATGGTTGCAAAATAGATCCCATTTCAAACCTCATCATGGTAAATTTAGAGAAATTGAAGAACAAAAATAACGTGAATGACGAGCCATTTATTCATGCATCAGAAGCGAGTCAAGTTTTCTACTCAAAAGATTTAAAAAATAACAGATGGTCTGTGGTTTTGCATACACCAAAACGGTTGACTACAAATATGGACGACATTGAGTTCCCTACCGTCTATCAATCAGCTTTTGAAGACAATGAAAAATTAGAAGACCTTACCAAATCCATATGTTAACTTATTAGTATTCGTACATCACATGATTGTGTGTCTGTATATTTTTAATTGCACGATTGTGTGTATGTATGTTTTGAATATTTTATACATTCCAATGCAATTCCAGGTGTTGTCACTTAATAATTTTGTATGTGCAAGTGTGTTATATTATGGAGTGTTGACATTGATACATTGATACATCTATAATTATTATCGTGACTTATTAAAATAATTAGTGATATTATATTTTGCAGAAAACTATGTCATAAAATCCACCATCTTCACATTCGTCATTTTCAGAGGCGAAGAAAGTTGATCAAAACTTACTTGGTATTCCGGTCCCAGATAACGCTGGAAAAATCGCTACTATGCTCGGTAAACTAGTAAGAGCTCATGTGCCGATATCATATATAAGTTGGAATAAAGTACTTGCAATATACAAGGACAACGTTTGGAACGAATTGGTGGGAAGTATCCTTATCTGTTTGATAACAACTATTTCATTCAATAGCCTTATGGTTTCAACTCTTTGCACAACATTTAATTTAATATAATTTTTGGCAGAAAATTTATGAGCTCGATCCGCTTTCAAAGAAAATGTTTTTAAAGAGAATGGCCGAGGCTTTTAGGAGATACAAGAAAAACTTGAGAGTAGTTTATTATGACCCTTTCAACAATGACGAAGAACAGTTGAAAAAATGCCCACCTACAGTTTCTCAAGAAGATTGGGCAAAGTTCATAAAAAATGAAGCAACGCTTGAAGCGAGCGGAAGAAGGGAGGTAGGTAAAAAGAACAGAGCATTGCTCGGATATGCTCATCATGCAGGACGTAAAAGTCACGCTAAAATAGAACAAGAAATGGTAATTTATATTCATTTTCATTCAAATGATTTATACATTGTGATTGGATATTCATGTCGTTGCATCAACTTGTATTACAAATCGTTGCTAGTCCATCAACAAATATCAGTCTTTGTCAAGTATGGGAGAAGACGCACAGGAAAAAAGATGGTAGCATATCAGATGCCACTTCTCCATACTTTGTAAGTTAAACAAATATTAACTTGCATATTCTTTAAAATTCCTTATTCATGTAAGTATTATCATATTACAGGATCAAATTGCGAAAGCGAAGTAAAAGATCACTGATAGTGATGAAGAAAAATTGACAGTGGATGAAGACATCTTATCACAAGTGCTTGGTAAGGATGCAAGGGGTAGGAGCCGCAGTGTTGGGATCGTTATACCCAAGACTAAAGTTAAGGCTTGTGCCATTGCACAGAAACGACTCCGATATGTTCATGGCGAGCAGGATGAGTTGAAAATGAGGGTGGGAAGTTTGGAGAGTACGGTGGGAAATTTGTCTGGGAAAATGGAGGTTTTGATCAACAAGGTGGGAAATACTGAACAGGGAATTCTTGCACCAGTCAATTCTTCTAATGGAGGACGCGCCACACAATTCAATGCTCCTGAATTCATTGCTTCGCAGTTCCAGGATTCGACCAATGTTACGAACAATCAAAAATGTGAAATCCTCAACTCTGATTTAGAATTAGTAGGAACAGGTATTTTTAACCTTTAAACATTTATGACATAATAAGTAGAAAACTTAAATAATAATAAATATTCCCTTTTATTGCAACAGGTACTATATGCCGAGATTCTACATTATCCAACATCCATGGGAAATCTGTACCATCCACACATGAAAAAGTGGTGTTGGACAGTATACTGCTACTAGATGAGAGAACCAGCAAAATGAATCATCAATTTGCAGAGACCTTTGCTGATGTTGGAGTGGATGGATATGTGTGCCATCCGAAGTGTCTTATTCGATATCTCTAGATGATGGAGCGGGTATATTTGGCAGGAGTAATTTTGAGAAATAAAAAATGGTTCATGAATCATATGGCGGGAGTAAATTAGAGAAAACAAGAAATGGTTCACGAACACCGAAACTTCACTTATCACATTTATCATAATATCAATTTGTTCTTAACCTTAGGATATGCTTATGACAGTCCAATTTATTCTTCATCTTACACATATGTATATAGATAGTTCTTTGATCACATAATGCAAGTCTACATGTGAAGAAATGGATGGTCAAATATGACATTGTTAGAAGGATTGAGTTAAATATTTTCTAGTTTGAAATAGCTTCCCAATCCAATCATATGCATTACAAAAGATACGTCTTGAACCTTCTTCTTGTTTAGATTTAAAATTATACACTTGATTGACTTGCTATATTACGCTATAATTTGAACTTCGTATGGTCGAGGCTGTAATTACTCAAGACTTTAACTCCAAAATCAGATATATATATATATATATATACATATATACATATATATATAAGACGATATGAATTTAAAACACATTTTATGTACAAAACTAACCATGAACTTGTATATGAAACTACATTTACCAAAAAAATTTGTAAATGAGAAACGCACTACTCCTTAAGTTTTACTTCTATAAAATCATCGATACATACAAGCAAACTATAGATTCACCTGAAGCTTATATTTCTATAAGCTTAACACACTCAAAAGATACATTTGAATCATAAGGTCATTTAGGTGTAAAACTTCATTCTTTCATGATCCATCGTTATATTCATACCCATGTACTTATTAGTGCGAGAATTCTCGTCCATATAAATGGATACAAAATCTTTTTAAATGGACTTACCAGCACTTAAAATACACATAATCAGGATAGAATTTAAATTGCATAAATCTCATCTATTAGGGACATGTTCATTTGAAATTTAATGTATAGTCAAATGTATAAATACATACATATGAAACTGATATGTACTAAAGTCATATTTTAATGGATATTCATATATGAACCGTAAAGTCTATTTACTGAACATAATTTATGTATAAAACTTTAATGTAAGTAGGAAACCTCATGACCAAAGATATATGGGACTCTGTAAATTTGATATCATATTCATTGGAATGGCATTTCCAAAATTTCATATATCCAAAAAATATTGTGTTAAAACTATACAAATTCTGCACCAAATCATAAGTACATTTAAAATTGAAATGGATTTACATTTTTGTACCAAATGCTTTTTATAATCAGAGTACGAAAATTATTTTGTATTTATTTGGAACACACATATGTTCGAAATATTTAAAACCTTCCATCCAAAATTGATATATTTTTAAAGCTTAATAGATCTGAAATAGAGCAAATATTTGAACTTATTATGCTTAGGTCTCGAATCCAAACATGGTGTTCTAGACGAATAGTACATCTGCAAGCGTCTATATACTTCGCTAGAATTCACATAACCTACTCATTACAAATCTCCCAGTCTGTGATGTTATTTCTGTTCTATGATTGTTTCGATTTGTTTGGTCTGATGTTGGTGAATTTACATACTTTCTTGCATACCATGTGCTCTGTTTTGTGAACACGATCGAACACTTTATTATTCCTTTCCCCTTAAATATACCACAGTACTGTTGATAGAACTAGTTTAGCAATGTCAGAAATTTTTTTGTTTACATTAATTTATTTTGGATATGACCAATTTCAGTGTTTAGCACTAGTTGTTTTATATGTGCGGCAGACCACTTATGTTTGATACGACACCATTCCATATATAGGCTAAAAATTTGCATTTGAAAAACAAGTGCTCAGTGTTTTCGTCTTGTTCACAACATAAGACACACTCTGTGCTTACATTGATATAACGTTGGCTGAGTTTTTTTTTTGGTTGGATGTAGTTATTATTCTGTATAAGCGTACCTCTATTTTAGGGTATGGATTTTGTGCCAAACCAAACTGTTTTTCGTTAAAGTATCTAAAATATATATCAGCAAATATACTTATCAAACTGTCATTAGCATTTATTTTTTTGGTACGACACATACATCTCAAACTGTCTTTTGTACTACTATAATTTATACCCATTTTTATGTTTGCAGGTTGAATCAGGAATGATCTTTATGCAATCTTTGGTGCTAGCTAATTTTATTTGGTTTAGCAAAAAGTGTACGTAGCAAGAGACGTGGAGTAATTCATTTGCAAAAGGTTTAGCCAGAGACACTGTTATAGATGTTATACTCTGGGTTCTATTGAACATCTTAAGGTCTTGTATTGATATTGTGACTTGTGTAGCTCTTGTTTTGAGCTTAACTTCGTATTTGTACTAAATGCTAGTATGTACTATTTTTCGTGTTATGTAATGATATTGTTAAGTTATTATGCACTGCAATGCGGATTATTGAATCATTTGAATGTGCACTGTCTATAATATTATTTGTTTTCTAATATCATATGAGTGCGGAATATGATATATGTATGTGTAATTGACTACTTAGATACGGCTTCTGGCCGGATCTAATGTGTCAATTAGATACAGCCAAAATGGTCGTATCTAATTGATACATTAGATACGGCTATTAGCCGTATCTAATGAGATAATTAGATACGGCCAAAGGCCATATCTAATTGTCTCATTAGATACGGCTTTTAGCCGTATCAAAATAATAAGCTCGCCATATTTTGATACGGCTAAAAGCCGTATCTAATAAGATTAGATACGAATTTTAGCCATATCAAAATATCATTTATGGTGTTGTGTATTACCTTAGGTCTTGCATCCTTGAGGTAAATCAACTAACTCCTGGGTATGGTTAGCCATGATGGATTCTATCTCATTTTTAATAACCTCTTTCCAGTAGGGGCATCGTTGGAGGACATAGCTTGTTTGTATGTCAATAGATCATCTTCTAACATAAAGGTATAGAAGTCTGGTCCAAAGGTTTTTGAGGTTCTAGACATTTTGCTTCTTCTTGGTTTCTCCACTTGTTGATCAGCACTAGTTTGCTGAAGGTTATCTTCAGTATCCTCAAGAGAATTGGAGATTTCATCTTCCCTTGGTCTCTTATGAGTATCACTGTCAGTGTCCTGCTTTAAAGGGAATATATGTTCGAAAAATCTTGCATTTCTCGACCCAATGATGGTATTTTCGTGAATATCATCAATTTTAGATTTGTGCCCTAAAAATCGATAAGCAGCACTGTTTTGTGCATATCCAATGAATACACAATCAATTGTTTTAGGTCCTATCTTGACCTTTCTTGGTTTAGGTATCTCTACTTTAGCAAGACACCCCACACTTTTAAGTATTTGTAGAATGCCGGTCTATTTTTCCAAAGTTCGTGAGGAGACTTGGATGTTTTCTTTCGTGGTATTTTATTTGAAATATGGTTTGCCGAAAGAATAGCTTCTCTCCAAAAGTTATCTGGTAAGCCAGAACTGATTAATAAAGCATTCATCGTTTCTTTAAGAGTTCTATTTTTCCGTTCGGCTATACCGTTGGATAGAGTAGAATATGGTGCTACAGTTTGGTGTATAATGCCGTGCTCAGCTTAGAATTACTCAAAAGGAAATTCATATTCTCCTTCTCTATCACCTCTTAAAGCTTTAATTTTCCTATTGATTTTATTCTCAACTTCTGCTTTATACTGTTTAAACATATCGAATGCTTAATCCTTGCTTCTAAGGAGATACACATAGCAGTACCTAGTACAACCATCAATAAACATAATGAAATATCATTTTCCTCCTCTAGTTTGACACATTTTCAAATCGCATACATCAGTGTGTATAAGGTCTAGAGGTTCAGTTTCTCGTTCAACATGATGAAACGAGGTTCTTGTCAATTTTGCTTCTGCACAAATTTTGACATTTATAGTTGGAGTCTATGTTACATTTTGATATACATTCTAGATTAATCATTTTTCGTAGTGTATCAAAATTCACATGCCCTGATCTAAAATGCCATATGTTAGAAGAGTCAATAATATAAGCAGAAGATTCACTTTTATTCATATCAATGTGTGGTACAATAGTTGTTACATTTGCCTTGAATAAACCATCACATACACATCCTCTTCCTACATACTCTCCATTCTTTGATTATACAAACTTATCGGATACAAAGGTTAATTTGAAACCATGATTGCTAAGCAAGGACCGCGATATCAAATTCTTGCGGATTTCTGGAACGTGAGGAACATCACTTAAAGTAAGGTCATTTTCAGAAGTTAGTTTCAACACAACTTTTCCCATGCCTTCGACCTTTGATGCAGATGAATTGCCCATGAAAAGTTGTTCATTATCAGTTACAGTTTTATAAGTTGTAAACATCCACTTATTAGCGCACATGTGTGGAGTGGCACCTGTGTCTACAAACCATTCCTTTGAATTACCAACAATGTTGCATTCTGATATTACTGCACATAAATCCATATCTGAAATGCCATTTGTATATTTGCTTCTGATTTCTTCTTTTTGGGAGCATGACATTCAGCTGCTTTATGCCCCTTCTTTCCACAGTTATTGCAAGAACCCTGAAATTTCTTCTTCGACTTCTGAGGCGCATTCTCACGTTTTCTCTTGTTAGGTTTTACTGACTCAACAACATTTGCTTTAGCAGCCATATTCTGAGAGATATTTTCCTTAGAATTTCTATTATCTTCCTCAATTCGCAGACAAACTATGAGTTCTTTCATTGTCATTTCCTTACGCTTATGCTTAACGTAATTTTTGAAGTCCTTCCACGATGGAGGAAGTTTCTCAATGGTTGCGGCAACCAGGAAAGATTGCTAAGTATCATCCTTTCATCTTGCAGTTGACGGATGATCAGTTATAGTTCTTGAGTCTGATTGATCACAGTCTTTGAATCTACCATTTTGAAGTCGAGAAATTTGCCAGCGATGAATTTCTTCATGCCTGCATCTTCAGTTTTGTACTTTTTGTTCAAGGCCGTCCAGAGTTCCTTGGATGTTGCAACAATACAATAGACATTGTAGAGGCTATTATCCAGACCATTCAGAATATATGCTTTACACATAAAGTCCGAATTTTTCCAGAAATTTGTGGCCTCCACTTTGATAGCATTGGGTTCGAGTTCGCTAACTTCAGGAGCATCTTCGGTTAGAAACTTGGCGAGGCCTAATGTTGTTAGATAAAACAACATCTTCTGTTGCCAACGCTTGAAATCCGTCCCGTTGAACTTTCCTGGCCTTTCTCCATGATCCAGTGCCATTGTCGAAACCAGAAGCGCCGACTGAGCGTTTGTCACCGTCTGCGTTGTTGCAGCATTGTTGTTGTTGCAATTTTGAGACATCGTCGTCTACAACAATCAATATTTTTTCAAGAATATTATTCGCAACTACACCGAAGTGTTACGAATATGATAGTAACTTCAATAATATTAATAAAATGTTTAGAAATTGTCACAGTGGGAAAATGGTTATAATCTTCACAACTAAATTGCAAAAACAGCGACAGAGTAAAGTGTGACAAGTTCTAGTGAATACTGTTACGGCACAGAACTGCTACAATCGAATCTGAATACAATGCGGAGAATTACCTAGTCGTCCGAGTCCAGAGAGTATCTGTTTCCTTGAAACAATATTTCCCCCTTATATGCACCAAAGAATATGAGAAATTTGTCTCCCTGGATGAAACGGACCGGCCCCGATATGCTGTGCGTGCAGACGGAGCGACGACGTACCGAAGGAATTATAGAAATGAGAAAAGAGCTTTGGGGAAAAGGAACAGAAAGAAGAAAGGAACAATTTTCTGAGTGCACAATCTCGTTTTGCGGGCCCATATATATAGGCTGGAGGAGGTGCCTATTCGGAGTGGTCGTGACTGATGGAAAGGTTGCGACTCTTTAACCGACAAACACGCGCGCACAGGCGCAACGGTCTAATTTTGAAGTTCAAAATTAGCCGTTTTAGCGCAGCAGGCCCAAGCGGCAAACGGAGGCCTATCTAATCATGAGACCCCAAGAGCCCTAAGGCCCAAGGCCCAATCTTTGACATTTTAATATTAATATGAAGGCCCAAAGCCTACATTGCCATAAGTTCTCATGTCTTCTTCTTCTTTTGTTTTGATTTAGTATATTAGGTTGTGGTATATATGGTGGTATTGAAACAAATATTCCACGATGTGGGACTATGTTTCAATACACACTCAAATTCTTCCCCTTCCAACTTCCTCATTCATTTTTTCTAGCAATCCCCCACATGAATGAGCAGCTGTTCTTAGTTTCACGAAGCATTTATCGTATCGGTTAAAGTAGCACAGGGGCCTTGAACTTTCCTAATATTTACCTATTTGAAATATGGGCGAATCAGTAGACACAGAATGCCCTTGGACTGTAAGCCTTTTGTGAAATTCTAAAATAGATAACACATGACAAATGTTTCTAATATGCCTTCGTTCTCTGTATGTGTTCGTTTTTGCCTTGGACACTTGCCTGGTCTCATAAGTGCTTAGAGAATTTGGCCTCATAATTCTCTTTGAAGCGGCGCCTTCGCACTTACGTAAGCGATTCTGTAAGGGGTATTCGTAATTCCTCAAGTACAGACATCATTAAAAGTATCAATACTTATCCTATTTTCCAACAAATAAAGGACTGACTTATCATAGGAATGGTTTGTGTGTAATAATGCTGTCAAGTTTCTCTTAAACTTAGTTGTCCCTTTGAACCTAGATCTTGGGATCTCCGGTCAACTAGGTGGGGTTTCCATTAAAAAAACTTTTATCCTATGTGCCTTAACCCCATTCCCATCTATAAGGTTTGAACTTTCTCTCTTGGCAAGCCTTTAGTTAGTGGATCTGCTAAGTTATCTTTTGACCTTATGTAGTCTATAGTGATAACTCCATTAAAGAGAAGTTGTCTTATTGTTTTATGTCTACGTCGAATATGCCTAGATTTACCATTGTATAGTGTACTATTAGCTCTTCCAATTGTTGATTGACTATCACAATGTATACAAATTGGAGGCACAGGTTTTCTCCAATTTGGAATATCTTCCAAGAAACTTCGAAGCCAGTCTGCTTCTTCTGCGGTCTTATCTAGTGCAATAAACTCTGATTCCATTGTAGATCTAGCTGTACAAGTCTGTTTGGATGATTTCCATGATATTGCTCCATTTCCTAATGTGAACACATATCCACTTGTAGACTGTGTATCTTGTGATCCATTTATCCAATTGGCATCACTGTATCCTTCCACTGTTGAAGGATAGTTTATATACTGTAGACCATAGTTCTGTGTATACTTTAGGTATCCTAGAACTCTGATTATCGCTTTCCAATGATGTTTACCAGGATTGCTGGGAAATCTACTCAGCTTACTTATAGCGTATGCAATATCTAGCCTAGTGCGGTTCATAACATACATGGTGCTTCCTAGTGTACGAGAGTATTCAAGCTGGTAGATACCATCACCAAATTTCTTTACCCAATTTTGGTTCATATCTACGGGTGATTTTGCAATAGTTATATTATATTGCTTGAATTTTTTCAGTATCTTACCGATATAATGTGATTGGGATAATGCATGTCCCTGTGGTGTTCTCAAAATTTTGACACCCAATATCACATCAGCCGGTCGTAGGTATTTCATTTTGAATCTAGAGGATAACATATTCTTTGTAGATGTTATCATGGCCTTGTTATTTCCTAGGATCAACAAGTCATCAACATAAAGACAAACAATGACATATCCTAAATGTGTGTGTTTCATGTAGACACATTTATCTGATTCATTTATTGCGAATCCATTTGATAATTTAGTTTCATCAAATCATGCCATTGTTTTGGAGCTTATTTAAGGCCATAAAGCGACTTTACTAATTTACATACTGTATTTTCCTTACCATAGCTTAGAAATCCTTCAGGTTGCTTCATATATATTTCTTCCTCTAGGTCACCATTCAAAAATGTAGTTTTTACATCCATTTGATGTATTTCTAAATCAAGTATGGATGCGATTGCATTAAGCATCCTAATTGATGTTATCCTCGTCACTGGTGAATATGTATCAAGATAGTCCAGTTCTTCCTTTTGTCTGAATTCTTGGACTACAAGACGAGCTTTGTACTTGTCTATTGAACCATCAGGTTTCAATTTCTTTTTAAATATCCATTTATTACCTAAGGTCTTGCATCCTTGAGGTAAATCAACTAACTCTCAGGCATGGTTATCCATAATGGATTCTATCTCATTGTTAATAGTCTCTTTCCAGTAAGGGGCATCGCTGGAGGACATAGCTTGTTTGTGTGTCAATGGATTATCTTCTAACATAAAGGTATAAAAGTTTGGTACAAAGGTTTTTGAGGTTCTAGACCTTTTTCTTCTTCTTTGTTCCTCCACTTTTTGATCAACACTAATTTGCTGAAGGTTATCTTCAGTATCCTCAAGGAAATTGGAGATTTCATCTTCCCTTGGTCTCTTATGAGTATCACTATCAGTGTCCTTCTTTAAAGGAAATATATGTTCGAAAAATCTTGCATTTCTCGACTCAATGATGGTATTTTCATGAATATCATCAATTTCAGATTTGTGTACTAAGAATCGATAAGCAGCACTGTTTTGTGCATATCCAATGAATACACAATCAATTGTTTTAGGTCCCATCTTGACCTTCTTTGGTTTAGGTATCTCTACTTTAGCAAGACACCCCCTACTTTTAAGTATTTGTAAGATGCCGGTCTATTTTTCCAAAGTTCATGAGGAGACTTGGATGTTTTCTTTCGTGGTATTATTTAAAATATGGTTTGCCGAAAGAATAGCTTCTCCTCAAAAGTTATCTGGCAAGCCAGAACTAATTAATAAATCATTCATCATTTCTTTAAGAGTTCTATTTTTCCGTTCGGCTATACCATTGGATTGAGGTGAATATGGTGCCGTAGTTTGGTGTATAATGCCGTGCTAAGCGCTGAATTCCTCAAAAGGAAATTCATATTCTCCTCCTCTATCACTTCCTAAAGATTTAATTTTCCTGTTGAGTTGATTCTCAACTTCTGCTTTATACTATTTAAACATATCGAATGCATCATCCTTGCTTCTAAGGAGATACACATAGAAGTACCTAGTACAGTCATCAATAAACGTAATGAAATATCTTTTTCCTTCTCTAGTTTGACACATTTTCAAATCACGTACATCAGTGTGTATAAGGTCTAGAGGTTCGGTTTCTCGTTCAACATGATGAAAAGAGGTTCTTGTCAATTTTTCTTCTGCACAAATTTGACATTTATAGTTGGAGTCTATGTTACATTTTAGTATACATTCTAGATCAATCATTTTTGCAGTGTATCAAAATTCACATGCCTTAATCTAGAATGCCATATGTTAGAAGAGTCGACAATATAAGCAGAAGATTCACTTTTATTCATATCAATGTTTGGTATAATAGTTGTTACATTTGCCTTGAATAAACCATCACATACATATCCTCTTCCTACATACACTTCATTCTTTGATAATCAAACTTATCGGATACAAAGGTTAATTTGAAACTATGCTTGCTAAGCAAGGAACCAGATATCAAATTCTTGCGGATTTCTGGAACGTGAAGAACATCACTCAAAGTAAGCACTTTTTCAGAAGTTAGTTTCAGCACAACTTTTCTCTTGCCTTCGACCTTTGATGCCGATGAATTGCCCATGAAAAGTTGTTCATCATCAGTTGCAGTTTTATAAGTTGTAAACATCCACCTATTAGCACATACGTGTCGAGTGTCACCTATGTCTACAAACCATTCCTTTGAATTACCAACAAGGTTGCATTCTGATATTACTGCACATAAATCCATATATGAAATGCCATCTGTAACTTCAACCGTATTTGCTACCGATTTCTTCTTTTTGGGAGCACGACATTCGGCTGCTTTATACCCCTTCTTTCCACAGTTATGCCAAGAACCCTGAAATTTCTTCTTCGACTTCTGAGGCGCATTCTAACGTTTTCTCTTGTTAGGTTTATCTGACTCAACAACATTTGCTTTGGTAGCCATATTCTGAGAGGTCTTTTTCTCAGAATTTCTATTATCTTCCTCAATCCACAGACGAACTATGAGTTCTTCCAATGTCATTTTCTTACGCTTATGCTTAAGGTAACTTTTGAAGTCCTTCCACGATGGAGGAAGTTTCTCGATGGTTGCGGCAACCTGGAAAGATTCGCTAAGTATCATCCTTTCGTCTTGCAGTTGACGGATGATCAGTTGTAGTTTTTGAGTCTGATTGATCACAGTCTTTGAATCTATCATTTTGAAGTCGAGAAATTTTCCAATGATGAATTTCTTCATGCCTACATCTTCAGTTTTGTACTTTCTGTCCAAGGCTGTCTAGAGCTCCTTGGATGTTGCAATAGTACAATAGACATTGTAGAGGCTATTACCCAGACCATTCAAAATATAGTTTTTACACATAAAGTCCGAATTTTTCAGAAATTTACGGCCTCCACTTTGAGAGCATCGGATTCGAGTTCGCCAATTTCAAGGGCATCTTCGGATAGAAACTTGGCGAGGCCTAATGTTGTTAGATAAAACAACATCTTCTATTGCCAATGCTTGAAGTCCGTCCCGTTGAACTTTTCTAGCCTTTCTCCATGAGACAGTGCCATTGTCGGAACCAGAGGCACCAGCTGAGCGTTTGTCACCGTCTGCGTTGGTGTAGCATTATTGTTGTTGCTATTTTGATACATCGTCGTCTACAACAATCAATATTGTTTTAAGAATGTTATTCGCAACTACACATAAGTGTTAAGAATCTGATATTATCTTCAATAATGTTACTAAAATGTTTAGAAATTATCACAGTAGGAAAATGGTTATAATCTTCACAATTAAATTGCAAAAATAGCAACAGAGTAAAGTGTGACAAGTTCTAGTGAATACTGTTACGGCACAGAACTACTACAATTGAATCTGAATACAATGCGAAGAATTACCTAGTCGTCCGAGTCCAGAGAGTATCTGTTTCCTTAAAACAATATTGCCCCCTTATATGCACCGAAGGATATGAGCAATTTGTCTCCCAGGATGAAATGGACCGGCCCCGATATGCTGTGCGTGCAGACGGAGCGACGATGAACCGAAGGAATTATAGATCTGAGAACAGAGGTTTGGGGAAGAGGAACAGAAAGAAGAAGGGAACAATTTTCTGAGTGCACATTCTCGTTTTGCGGGCCCATATATATAGGCTGGAGGAGATGCATATTCTGAGCATTCGTGACTGTTGGAAAGGTTGCGACCCTTTAACCGACAGACGCGCGCGCACGGGCGCAACGGTCTAATTTTGAAGTTCAAAATTAGCCATTTTAGCGCAGCAGGCCCATCTAATCACGAGACCCCAAGAGCCCCAAGGCCCAAGGCCCAATCTTTGACATTTTAGTATTAATATTAAGGCCCAAAGCCTACATTGCCATAAGTTTTCATGTCTCCTTCTTCTTTTCTTTTGATTTAGTATATTGGGTTGTGGTATATATGGTGGTATTGAAACAAATATTCCATGATGTGGGACTTTGTTTCAATACACACTCAAATTCTTCCTCTTCCAACTTCCTCGTTCATTTTTTCTAACCATCCCCCACATGAATGAGCAGTTGTTATTAGTTTCACGAACCATTTATCGTATCGGTTAAAGTAGCACAGGGGCCTTGAACTTTCCTAGTGTTTACCTATTTGAATTAAGGGCGAATCAGTAGACATAGAATGTCCTTGGACTGTAAGCCTTTTGTGTAATTCTACAATAGATAACACATGACAAATGTTTCTTATAATCCTTCGTTCTATGTATGTATTTGTTTTTTCCTTGAACACCTGCCTGGTCTCATAAATGCTTAGAGAATTTGGCCTCATAATTCTCCTTGAAGCGACGCTTTCGCACTTACATAGGTGATTCTATAAGGGGTGTTTGTAAATCCTCAAGTACAGACATCGTTAAAAGTATCAATACTTATCCTATTTTCCAACAAATAAAGCACTGACTTATCATAGGAATGGTTTGTGTGTAATAGGGCCGTCAAGTTTCTCTTAAACTTAGTTGTCCCTTTGAACCTAGATCTTGGGATCTCCAGTCAACTAGGTGGGGTTTCCATTAAAAAAAACTTTTATTCTATGGGCCTTAACCCTATTCCCATCGATAAGGTTTGAACTTTCTCCCTTGGCAAGCCGTTTGTTAGTGGATCCGCTATGTTATCTTTTGATCTTATGTAGCCTATAGTGATAACTTCATTAGAGAGAAGTTGTCTTATTGTTTTATGTCTACGACGAATATGCCTAGATTTACCATTGTATAGTGTACTATTAGCTCTTTCAATTGCTGATTGACTATCACAATGTATACATATTGGAGGCACAGGTTTGCTCCAATTTGGAATATCTTCCAAGAAGCTTCGAAGCCAGTCTGGTTCTTCTGCGGTCTTATCTAGTGCAATAAACTCTGATTCCATCATAGATCTAGCTATACAAGTCTGTTTGGATGATTTCCATGATATTGCTCTATTTCCGAATTGAATACATATCCACTTGTAGACTTTGTATCTTGTGATCCAGATATCCAATTGGCATCACTGTATCCTTCCACTGTTAAAGGATAGTTTGTATAGTGTAGACTATAGTTCTGTGTATACTTTAGGTATCCTAGAACTCTGATTATCGCTTTCCAATGATGTTTACCAGGATTGCTGGCAAATCTACTCAGCTTACTTACAGCGTATGCGATATCTGGCTTAGTGCAGTTCATAACATACATGATACTTCCTAGTATACGAGAGTATTCAAGCTGGTAGATACCATTACCAGTGTTCTTTACCCAATTTTGGTTCATATCTACGGGTGATTTTGAAATAGTTATATTATATTGCTTGAATTTTTTCAGTATCTTACCAATGTAATGTGATTGGGATAATGCATGTCCCTGTGGTATTCTCAAAATTTTGACACCCATTATCACATCAGCCAATCCTAGGTCTTTCATATCGAATCCAGACGATAACATATTCTTTGTAGATGTTATTATGGCCTTGTTATTTCCTAGGATCTACAGGTCATTAGTATAAAAACAAACAATGACATATCCTAAATGTGTGTGTTTCGTGTAGACACATTTATTTGATTCATTTATTGTGAATCCATTTGATAATATAGTTTCATCAAATTTCTCATGTCATTGTTTTGGAGCTTGTTTAAGACCATAAAGCGACTTTACTAATTTGCATACTTTATTTTCCTTTTCGTAGCTTAGAAATCCTTTAGGTTGCTTCATATATATTTCTTCCTCTAGGTCACCATTCAAAAATGCAGTTTTACATCCATTTGATGTATTTCTAAATCAAGTATGGATGCGATTGCAGTAAGCATCCTAATTGATGTTATCCTCATCACTGGTGAATATGTATCAAGATAGTCCAGTTCTTCCTTTTGTCTGAATCCTTGGACTACAAGACGAGCTTTGTACTTGTCTATTGAACCATCAGGTTTCAATTTCTTTTTAAATATCCATTTATTACCTAAGGTCTTGCATCCTTGAGGTAAATCAACTAACTCCTGGGTATGTTCAGTATCCTCAAGAGAATTGGATATTTCATCTTCCCTTGGTATCTTATGAGTATCAATGTCAGTGTCCTTCTTTAAAGGGAATATATGTTCGAAAAATCTTGCATTTCTTGACTCAATGATGGTATTTTCATGAATATCATAAATTTCATATTTGTGTACTAAATATCGATAAGCAGCACTGTTTTGTGCATATCTAATGCATACACAATCAATTGTTTTAGGTCATATCTTGACTTCTTTGGTTTAGGTATCTCTACTTTAGCAAGACACCCCACACTTTTAAGTATTTGTAGGATGCCGGTCTATTTTTTCAAAGTTCGTGAGGAGACTTGGATGTTTTCTTTCGTGGTATTTTATTTAAAATATGGTTTCCCGAAAGAATAGCTTCTCTCCAAAAGTTATCTGGCAAGCCAGAACTGATTAATAAAGCATTCATCATTTCTTTAAGAGTTCTATTTTTTCGTTTGGCTATACCGTTGGATTGAGGTGAATATGGTGCTGTAGTTTGGTGCATAATGCCGTGCTCAGCGCAGAATTCCTCAAAAGAAAATTCATATTCTCCTCCTCTATCACTTCTTACAGCCTTAGTTTTCCTGTTGAGTTGATTCTCGACTTCTGCTTTATACTATTTAAACATATCGAATGCTTCATCCTAGCTTCTAAGGAGATACACATAGTAGTACCTAGTACAATCAACAATAAATGTAATGAAATATCTTTTTCCTCCTCTAGCTTGACACATTTTCAAATCACATACATCAGTGTGTATATGGTCTAGAGGTTTAGTTTCTCATTCAACATGATGAAACGAGGTTCTTGTCAATTTTTCTTCTGCACAAATTTGACATTTATAGTTGGAGTCTATGTTACATTTTGGTATACATGTAGGATCTAGATTAACCCTAGAGGGGGGGTGAATAGGGTTATAGCAAATCTTCTCGATTTAAGCACAGAAACAAACTGCAGAAATAAATATGCTGAAAAGTAAACCACACACCAAATTTACCCAGCTTCGGCAAACCCTGCCTACTGCTGCATTCCCAGGTTTCTATTAGAATTAAACAGTCTCCCGCTTACAAACACTCTAATAGACTTGCAAACCCTGCTCCCGCTTACAAACACTCCAATAGACTCGCAACCCCTGCTCCCGCCTATAGAGTTTTGCAAACTCGCAAACCCTTGCTCCCACCTATAGAGTTTTGCAAACTCGCACACCCTGCTCACTGAACTAATTCTAACTAGACAATCTGACACTACCTACAACCTAGGTGGTGATTTACCAAGACTTGAATCGAAAAAGAAAATTTAAAAACAAACTTAAAAATAGTTTAAAACTAAAACCCTATTTGCCAAATAAACTAAAGCAAATAAACTAAAGCCTCCCTATTTTAAAACAAGCCGGCCCAATTCATTTCTTTAACCCGGTCCTCCTTTTGTCTTGTGAAGAAAATGGCGGCTCTGTTGAATTAGGGCTTTTGCTCTTGCGAAAATTAGGGCTTTCTCTCTGGTTGCTTTGATGAGTTTGTTTCTGATTCAATAATCTTGTTCGCGGCTCTCTGATGATCGATTCTCTTGTGACTTTGCTCGTTCGCAACTGCTCCTTTGATCGAGTTCACTGTTGCTTCGGTATGTAATTTCCCTATTTGTGCTTTTATGATTTCTCGTATTCGAACTCGATGCCTATGATGAATTTTGGATTTGATATTTATATGAATTCGAGTCACTTGAATTTGCTCGTATTCATTTACACTTTCCTAATATTTTGATTGCCTGATGCGCACGGCTTTCCTGATATGTTTTCAACTTGATGCGCACGGCCGTGATTTTGTAGCGTTCGATTTTCCGTTGTTTGATACAGCAGAAACTTTCCTTTTTTACTTTGCCTTGACTTTTTCAAAGACGTATATTTTCATTGAATTCGGACTTCAGCTTTACTGTGTATTACTTCGTGACTGCTGTAGGATCGATTTCACCCTAGAGGGGGGGTGAATAGGGTGATAGTGTAAATTATAAAAACTTAATTGCAGAAGCTAATTAATATTTAACACGGATCACAGAATAGCAGCACAGATATCGCAGAATATAAATAACAGAATAAAACAGAACAACACAGAATTTACCCAGCTTCGGCAAAACCCTGCCTACGTGCTGCCCCCAAGGTTTCTACTAGAAATTAGATAGTCCCTCGCTTACACACGTAAACTCGCTATACCCGCTATTGACTAATCTAACTCTACGCTCAAAACCCTGCCACAACTCAACTACCGAGTTGCGAATTCTCAAGCTATGCCACGTAGCTTGTCCCCTAGTCACACGACTAGAAAAAATAAAACGGTTTAAAAAGAAAAAAGGAAAATACAATTAAAAGCAATTAAAAAATGAAATAACCCTAATATTAAATTTAAAAACCCCTTAAAAACAAAACCCCTTTGAAAGCAGGCCGACCTCCTTTGCTATTTGACCCGTCTCTTTTACTTCTTTGTTTGTAATGGCGGCCGTTCCTTTTTAGGGCTTCGTCCTTATCAAATTGGGGCTTCGTCCCTTTGATGCAATTTAGGGCTTTCAAATTGAAGCGCCGACCTTTGATAATTGTTCAACTTCGATGCTCTTTGCAGCTGCTTCGTTGATCGAATTCCTTCTTCGGTATGTAATTGTATGCTTTTTCTTTTACTGAATTTATGCTTTCTGGAATTCAATACTCTTGCCGATGATGTGAATTTCTTATATAGGGTTTGTAACCCTAGATTTTCGTTCGCACAAAATATATTTGATTTTATCTCTGCCGATCGTTTACACTTGGATGATTGCGATTTACCTTGACTAATTCATATGCGAATTATTCTTATTATTTCTTGGTTGACTTGGTTTAAAGTTGACGGCTTTGAATTTATGTTCAATCCTGGCTCCGTGAATTTCTCTGACCTGACTCGATGCCTTGAATTTAAGATGTTTGGTTATCACTTGCTTTGACTTGGTTACACGTTTTGAAAACTGCAGCTTGATGCTTGTATCCCTCTTGTTGTTCACAGTAATTACATCCCTACTGCCATGTTTTGATGTCACTGTAGTATGTTGGTCACTTGATTGTGTTGATGGAAGATGTTGCACTGCTTCATTATGATTCACTGCAAAATTTATTGAGTTGTCATTTGGGTTTGTAAGTTGTATCATAGTGATGCCTGGTGCTATGTTGCTTTCGACTTCGAATCTGCACTCATCTTTACTTATATCACTGGTCCTCTCGGCCCATCACCATTGCTTTGATATTGTTGCTCTGACTTGTATCACTGCATCCATGTAGAGACTTTGTTTGCATATAGTCTTGTTGCCTCTGTTTCATATTGTATGGTCTGATTCATCATGCATCATTTTGTACATGCTCGGTGTCAAGCATTGTCTTTGTTGATGCCTCTGATTGACTTTACTGCATAGCATATTTGTGTAGTTGGTTCAGTTGCATTTGTCCATTTCCTTACTGTTGCTGTGCACTTCTGTTTTCACTGTCCATATTGTTTGCAGCTGTGCTTCATTGACATGTTGTGGCCTGTACTTGTATGCATCATATATGCACTGTGCACTAACTTGAGTCTGGTTCTTCACTTGGAATTGCACTTCCTGTTGCTGTTGAGTTGATATAGTCTGACCTGTGTTCCCTGTTGCACACTGTTGTTTGTCTGATCATTCCTGTAGCTTGCCACTGACTTTGGTTCTTCGAATCTGTTGCACTTGGTCTGTCCACTGTCGAGTTCTTGTGATACTCATGTTGATTACATTGTTTGTTGACATGCCTTGTACTGTGCTTCATATATGCACAGTTGGTTCATGTTGTTGCTTATGTTGGTGTTGTACACTGTCATGTTGAATTCACTGATGTATCACTGGTATACTTTACTGTGTTGATTGTTGTGCACTTGCTTGACTGAACTACTCTGGTCTTTCATGATGTATTTGCTGTGGCATTCTGTGGTCTGCACTGAATTTGATGAATTGAGCTGCTATGTTCTGTTCATTCCTAGTTGCCTTGTTGCAGTTTGATTGTGATATCCATGTTGCAGTCCATTTTAATGTTGGTCTTCGTTGCATTCATGTCATGTCACCTTGTGTTGAATCCAGTTTCAAAACTCGGATTTGACCTTGTGCTTGTGTCGTGATTTTCAATGTTATTGCACGTGAGTTGAACCCGATTTTTCATTTGGGTTTGACCTGTTCTTGCCTGTCCCTGTAAATCAATCAAGTGTATATATCGGCGTGCACGGCCTTGTGGCATATACAGTAATATACTGTGTATGTCACAAGTTGTTCGTGTATGATGAATTCAAATTTAAACGATGACGAACAACCCAAATAACTGAGGCAAATATCATTTTCAAAATTCACGTTTTATTTTATATTGCAAAAATATTTTATTGTCAATTTTACTGCGTTAGTTTATATTTTTGCAGATAGCTCAGATGCTGGATTCAAACTTGAATGCAGTTGAAGATAAATACGAGTGTGAGTGATATGTAGTGAGGTGCTGATGTAAAATAGTGAAATGTCATGTATTGTAGTCAAAATTGTATATGTATAGTGAGAGCTTGAAATTGTACTATCAAAGTTGTAATAAATATTTGTTTGAATAAAATATTCATTTGAATTCAAAAACTGTGTTATTTATTTTTATTCAGCAAATATTTATTTATTCTGTGAAGATTAAAATAGTACGTTAACAAATACATTTAAGCGAATGTATATATGTTTATTATCATCAAACAAAAATCATATAGCGCAAAGCGCATATTCAACAACTGCCACGGCTTCGGCCATCGTTGTGTTCATCCCTGTGAGCTTCGTCTCTGGCCATTCCTCATATGAATTGATTCATATTTGATATGCTGGCTTGTACTTGATATTGTTGACTTGAGTTACTTTGATTATCATGTAGCTCACTGTCTTTGTTCCTGTGCATATATGTATATGCCTCTGTTTGACTTTGGTTATGTGACAGTTTGCTGTGTTCAATTATATTGCATTTGCCTGAGTCACTTGTATCCATTCTCGGCCCGGCTTGAGTTTTGCATCGGTTTCACTGGTGCATTCTCACGTTGTTTTCATGATGTACTTGCTGCCTGGATTGTGTACATTTGTGTACTTGATTCAGTAGTTTGCTTCATTTTGACCTGATCATTTGTATACATTGTTTCTCGGCATTGACTTTGGGCTTCACTGAATTTGTTATTGCATTTTGTCTTGATAGTCAAGTTGCACTTTGTTGCACTTGCTCATTTGAGTTGTAGCTTGATAATCATGTCTGCACTCTCTAACCTTTTGTCTGGGTTTACTACTGACCTTTAGTGTTCATCAGTTCATATTGTTTTTGAGCATTCTGGTCTTTCTGTAGTGTTCATTTGAGTTGTATCTGCATTGTCATGTTGTATACTCTCTGTATACATACTTGAGTCTTGTTCCATGCATCACTGTATATTCATACTGTTGGCATTCTTCATGTTGTTCAACACATGATGCTTTATTCTTTGTTATTGATACATGTTTGAACTGACTTGTTTGGTTTGAGCTTTGCCTCCATGTGTTTTGCATTTGTTAATTCTGCATTTGTTTCACTGGTATCTTCACTGTGTTGATTTAACCTGTACTTTCTGGTCTTTGTTTGCTTGGTGGCATTTCTTTGTGGTCTGCACTGTGCATATGAACTTGGTCTCTGTAGTTGTAACTGGACATGTTGCTTGAGTCACTTTCATTGGTGCATTGCCTTACTGAACTTGATTTTTTGGTTGGTGCATTGCCATATGGTACATATAAACTTGGTCCCTGATCCTTTGGTGTTTCTGTGTTCATGCTTGTGGCATTCATGTTGCAGCTGGTCTTTGCATCCATTCATGTTGATTTTTGAAATTTCACTTGAGTTGAATCCAGTTTCAAAACTCGGGTTTGACCTTGTGCTCGTGTCATGATTTTAAATATATTGCATGTGAGTTCAACCCGGCTTTTCATTTGGGTTTGACCTGTGCTCACCTGTTCCTGTAGCATTATCAAGTGTACATTGATGTGCACGGCCTTGTGGCATGTATAGTGATACACTGTGCATGTCACATTGTTCGGGTGTGATGAATTCAAATGTGCATGATGACGAACAACCCAAATAACTGAGGCAAATCATATTTTCAAAAATCATATTTCATTTTATATTGCAAAAATATTTCTTTTTCAATTTTACTGCGTTAGTGAATATTTTTGCAGATTGCTCAGATGCTGGATTCTTACTGGAATGAAATTGAAGATAAACTACGAATGTGAGTGATATGTAGTGAGGCATTTATGTAAATTGAATTTTGATGTAATTACAATCAAAATTGTATATGTATAGTGAGAGCTTGAATTTGTACTATTCAAAATTGTAATAAATATTTGTTTGAACAAAATTTCTGTTTGAATTCAAATTCTGTGTAAATTATTTTATTCAACAAATATTTATTTAATCTATGAAAAATAAAATAGTACATTAACAAATACATTTAAATAAATATATATTTTTATTATCATCAAACAAAAACATATAAGCCCATGTTCAACAATCTCCCCCTTTTGATGATAACAAACATATGTTTAAGATTTTGACTGCGTTAAATGTATTTGATCAATGATATACTCTAATTGCTCCCCCTATGTAAATGCTTCCTCTCTACATGATGCTCCCCCTACATATATGCATAGAAATATATAAATAAGCCTAGATGCAAATGGAAAATTATTTGACCTTTGTTTGATTCTATTCGACAAAATCTTAACTTTTCTCTCTCCCTTTTGTTATCAGCAAAAGAATAATAGTGTTAGCGAAAAATAGAGATAAAGTGAACAATATTAATCCAACATTAAAACTCAATTTGAATATAAATATTAAACTTCAATAAAAATCAAACAAAAATCATAACTACCCTTGCTAGGCGCATATTCCACTTTTAGAAAGAATGGAAATGATGTTCTAATATAAAATCATACAATTGTATCAACTTATGGTACATTTATATCAGGAATTTGAATTTCTACTAATCATGCATAACCGTAAGGACTTTTAAATGAGATTAGTAGTATTCCAATTTAATTTTAAAAAATGAAATCAAGTATCTTCTAACCACGCATGACCGTGAGCACTTTTAAATGGGATTAGAATCAACTTGTCTATTTAATCAATTAATTTTGATATGCATTCCATACATGCATAACCGTAAGGACTTTTAAATGAGCATGGAAGCACATAATTAAAAATCTAAGTAATTCACCCATGCATAACCGTGAGGACTTTTAAATGAGAGTGAATACTTTGGATATTTATTTATTTTTACAAAAAAAACATGAAATGAAAAAAAATGATCCCCGATTATAGTACCACATATCGACAAACTACATTGAATTTTTGAAAAACAATGGTCGATAGAAATATGATAGATAGAGAAATGGTCATGGAATCTTTACCCAACAAAAAGTTTTATAACTCTTGTTTGAATTCCTAAAGAAATTTTCCAAATATACTCTCTTGAGTAATATATGTTAAATATCAACACTTATCACCTTCTCAATCACTATTTATCTTTTTGATAATTAGTAGGGAGTCGGATTAGTCAAAATTTGTCATTTAAAATCAAATAAAAATGACTAATCTGAAAATATGGTCAAAAAAAGATGATTTTCTTGAAGGGGTTATATGAGAAATTTTTTTGCTATTTGAAAATTATTTGTAATGGAAAATATGCAGATATTTTCTTTGAAAAACGATGCAGTTACTAAATGTCTCAAAAATCACGTTCAACTAATAATTTTTCTATCAACTAGATTACCAGTGTAATCTGCATCTGAATTTCTTTTTCACTCAAAAATTCACTAACTAAATTTGATAGACCAGACCATGAAGTGTGCATAAAAACTCAAACTCAACTTTTTACAGCATTCTTGAATTTGGATTGAAGCCATGTAAATAATCAGAAAACCGTGAATATAGAGTTAGCCGTAAAAAATATTATCATCCAACAAAACACTATGCTTTATCCAAACGTATATGTATGAAGTGATTCGAAGAATAGCGTGTTTGGCATAAATATAATTGGCCAACTATGTCGAACAAGTCAGAATCAAAAAATCATCTCTTTACAACATCTCAATATTGGCTGATTTCATTCAGAATATGGCGCAGATTATCACATTTAATATATTGATCAAATATACCTTCACTTGTTTTACCTTTACGATTATTTTTCGTGGTTGCCCATTGTGATTCTGTCACCTTTGTACTAGGCTAAGGAACTTTGCTTTGTTGCCCGTTGTGTTTCTGGAACAGCCAAAATCCAGCGAACACTGTTGTTGTTCCTTAGCCCGCCACCATACCTACACGATGAAAGATTTTTGTGACCTATTTGTTTTTATAGGACCATGATTGTTAGTGGCTGAAGCATTGTGAATAAACAAACCCTTTGGAACCCAAATTTGTTTTGTCATTTCATTCTTGTTCCAATAGACATGAAATTTGTTTTTAGAATTCTTAGGAATCCAAACTTGTATAAATTTTGTGTTCTTGTTCCTATGACTCCTGTTTTCAACACGATGTCCAATTATTTCACATCTATCAAAGACACTCTTACCTTTTGCATTACCATCAACTTATGTTTTCCCAAAGCCTAGTCCTTTTCTGTTGTTAGCAAAAATTTGATTTCCCAACAGCATGTTGAAAGAATTTTTGCCTCTTGAAAAGTTATTCAGAGATTTCTCAAGATTTTGGACTTTAGTTTTTAGTGTTGTGTTTTAAGTGACAAGTGAGGTGCATCTATTTATAAAATCCTTTTTCCTAGTGTCAATGATTTCTTTAAGACTCAAGTTTTCTTTTTCAAGATTCTCAGAGCTATTCTTAAGTCTTGATAATTTTGAATCTAAAATTTTACATTTTTTACATTCTAGGTTTTGAATATTTTCAAGTTCAGTTTCTAACCTAAAATTTTCACGAGCAAGTTCTCTCCTATCAGATCTCAGTTTTTCAATTTTAGATTCAAGAGTATCAACTACTTTAGTAAGATCAAGACACATAAAAACAAGATCTTTATAAGAATAGTCACCTACCTCACTAGATTCCTCTGAGCTTGCTTCTGAATCTGATTTTTCCATAAGACACAAGTTAGCCTCCTCTGAGCTACTATTCGAAAATTACACTTCTTCTTCATCATCCCAAGTCGCTGCAAAGGCCTTCTTCTTCTTTTTCTTTCCTCTGTTGTTTTTGAGAAGTGGGCATTGTTGTTTGAAGTGGCCAGGCTTATTGCAGTTAAAGCACGTCGATTCATTATCGGAATTGTCGGAATCTTTTGACCTATTACCATTTGTTTTCTTCTTGCATGGCTTGAATCTTGACAATTTTCTAAGATTATTGACAGCCATTGCAAGCTCTTCAATTGGATCTTCTTCTTCTTCATCGCTCTCTTCTTTGCTCTTTAAGGCAATCGTCTTCTTCTTTGGTTCGGAGTTGTTGCGTTCCTCTTTTGCTTTTAGCTCAAGCTCATATGTCATCAAGTTGCCGATCAACTCCTCCATGCTTAGTTTACTCAGATCTTTCGATTCTTGTATTGCCGTGACTTTTGCCTCAAAGCTCATCGATAAGACTCGTAGCACCTTCCTCACAAGATCTACCTCAGTGAATACCTTCCCAAGTGCTCTAGCGTTGTACACCAAAGTTTAAAAGCGTCCAAACATGTCTTTTATGCTCTCGCCTTTGTCCATCACAAAGTTCTCGTATTCATTGCTGAATAAGGCTAGACGAGACTCCTTGACTTGAGAAGTTCCTTCATGTGTCACCTCCATGGTATGCCAAATTTCCTGTGCAGTTTTACAATGAGAAATTCTATTAAATTCAGTCTTATCAAGAGCACAGATCAGAGCACTCATGACTTTAGCATTTGTAGTTTTTAATTTCTTATCGTTAGCATCCCACCTATCCTTAGGTTTAGGAATCTCAGTATCACCAACAGTTATAGTGGGAGATTTATAACCAGTTTCAATAATATCCCAAACATCATAATCAACAAAACTAAGATAAATACTCATCCTAACTTTCCAATAAGCATAATCATTCCCATCAAACATGGGTGGCCTAGCAATAGATTGCCCCTCAGAAAAAGCACTATTTGATGAATTCACGACTCTAGAGTTAAAGAAAAATACCGTGCTCTGATACCACTTGTAGGATCTAGATTAACCCTAGAGGGGGTGAATAGGATTATAGCAAATCTTCTCGATTTAAACACAGAAACAAACTGCAGAAATAAATATGCTGAAAAGTAAATCACACACAAAATTTACCCAGCTTCGGCAACCCGTGCCTGCTGCTGCATTCCCAGATTTCTATTAGAATTAAACAGTCTCCCGCTTACAAACACTCTAACAGACTCGCAAACCCTGCCCCCTCTTACAAACACTCTAATAGACTCGCAACCCCTGCTCCCGCCTATAGAGTTTTGCAAACTCGCAAACCCTTGCTCTCGCCTATAGAGTTTTGCAAACTCGCACACCCTGCTCACTGAACTAATTCTAACTAGACAATCTGACATTACCTACTACCTAGGTGGTGATTTACCAAGACTTGATTCGAAAAAGAAAATTTAAAAACAAACTTAAAAACAGTTTAAAACTAAAACCCTATTTGCCAATAAACTAAAGCAAATAAACTAAAGCCTCTCTATTTTAAAACAAGCCGCCCCAATTCATTTCTTTAACCCGGTCCTCGTTTTGTCTTGTGAAGAAAATGGCGGCTCTGTTGAATTAGGGCTTTTGCTCTTGCGAAAATTAGGGCTTTCTCTCTGGTTGCTTTGACGAGTTTGTTTCTGATTCAATAATCTTGTTCGCGACCCTCTGATGATCGATTTTCTTGTGACCTTGCTCGTTTGCAACTGCTCCTTTGAACGAGTTCACTGTTGCTTCGGTATGTAATTTCCCTATTTGTGCTTTTATGATTTCTCGTATTCGAACTCGATGCCAATGATGAATTTTGGGTTTGATATTTATATGAATTCGAGTCACTTGAATTTTTTCGTATTCATTTACACTTTCCTAATTTTTTGATTGCCTGATGCGCACGACTTTCCTGATATGTTTTCAACTTGATGCGCACGGCCTTGATTTTGTAGCGTTCGAGTTTCCCTTGTTTGATACGGCAGAAACTTTCCTTTTTTACTTTGCTTTGACTTTTTCAAAGACGTATATTTTCGTTGAATTCTGACTTCGGCTTTACTCTGTATTACTTCGTGACTGCCACGGCTTCGGCCATCATTGTGTTCATCCCTGTGAGTTTTGTCTCTGGCCATTCCTCATATGAATTGATTCATATTTGATATGCTGGCTTGTACTTGATATTGTTGACTTGAGTTACTTTGATTATCATGTAGCTCACTGTCTTTGTTCCTATGCATATATGTATATACCTCTGTTTACTTGGGTTATTTGACAGTTTGCTGTGTTCAATTATATTGCATTTGCCTGAGTCACTTGTATCCATTCTCGGCCAGGCTTGAGTTTTGCATTGGTTTCACTGGTGCATTCTCACTTTGGTTTCATGATGTACATGCTGCCTAGATTGTGTACATTTGTGTACTTGATTCAGTAGTTAGCTTCATTTTGACCTGATCATTTGTATACATTATTTCTCGGCATTGACTTTGGGCTTCACTGAATTTGTTATTGCATTTTGTCTTGATAGTCAAGTTTCACTTTGTTGCACTTGTTCATTTGAGTTGTAGCTTGATAATCATGTCTGCACTCTCTGACCTTTTGTCTGGGTTCACTACTGACCTTTAGTGTTCATCAGTTCATATTGTATTTGAGCATTCTGGTCTTGCTGTAGTGTTCATTTGAGTTGTATCTGCATTGTCATGTTGTATACTCTCTGTACACATACTTGAGTCTTGTTCCATGCATCACTGTATATTCATACTGTTGGCATTCTTCATGTCGTTCAACACATGATGCTTTGTTCTTTGTTATTGATACATGTTTGAACTGGCTTGTTTTGTTTGAGCTTTGCCTCCATGTGTTTTGCATTTGTTAATTCTGCATTTGTTTCACTGGTATCTTCACTGTGTTGATTTAACCTGTACTTTCTGGTCTTTGTTTGCTTGGTGGCATTTCTTTGTGGTCTGCACTGTGCATATGAACTTGGTCTCTGTAGTTGTAACTAGACATGTTGCTTGAGTCACTTGCATTGGTGCATTGCCTTACTGAACTTGATTTTCTGGTTGGTGCATTGCCATATAGTACATATGAACTTGGTCCCTGATCCTTTGGTGTTTCTGTGTTCATGCTTGTGACATTCATGTTGCAGCTGGTCTTTGCATCCATTCATGTTGATTTTTGAAATTTCACTTGAGTTGAATCCAGTTTCAAAACTCGGGTTTGACCTTATGCTCGTGTCGTGATTTTAAATATATTGCACGCGAGTTGAACCCGGCTTTTCATTTGGGTTTGACCTGTGCTCACCTGTTCCTGTAGCATTATCAAGTGTATATCGATGTGCACGGCTTTGTGGCATGTACAGTGATACACTATGCATGTCACATTGTTCGGATGTGATGAATTCAAATGTGAATGATGACGAACAACCCAAATAACTGAGGCAAATCATATTTTCAAAAATCATATTTCATTTTATATTGCAAAAATATTTATTTTTCAATTTTACTGTGTTAGTGAATATTATTGCAGATTGCTCAGATGCTGGATTCTAACTGGAATGAAATTGAAGATAAACTACGAGTGTGAGTGATATGTAGTGAGGCACTTATGTAAATTGAATTGTGATGTAATTACAATCAAAATTGTATATGTATAGTGAGAGCTTGAATTTGTACTATTCAAAATTGTAATAAATATTTGTTTGAACAAAATTTCTGTTTGAATTCAAATTCTGTGTAAATTATTTTATTCAACAAATATTTATTTAATCTATGAAAAATAAAATAGTACATGAAAAAATACATTTAAATGAATATATATGTTTATTATCATCAAACAAAGACATATAAGCCCATGTTCAACAATCTCCCCCTTTTGATGATAACAAACATATGTTTTAGATTTTGACTGCGTTAAATGTATTTGATCAATGATATACTCTAATTGCTCCCCCTATTTAAATGCTTCCTCTCTACATGATGCTCCCCCTACATATATGCATAGAAATATATAAATAAGCCTAGATGCAAATGAAAAATTATTTGACCTTTGCTTGATTCTATTTGACAAAATCTTAATTTTTCTCTCCCCCTTTTGTTATCAGCAAAAGAATAATAGTGTTAGAGAAAAATAGAGACAAAGTGATCAATATTAATCCAACATTAAAACTCAATTTGAATATAAATATTAAACTTCAATAAAAATCAAACAAAAATCAAAACTACCCTTGTTAGGTGCATATTCCACTTTTAGAAAGAATGGAAATGATGTTCTAATATAAAATCATACAATTGTATCAACTTGTGTACATTTATATCAGGAATTTGAATATCTACTAATCATGCATAACCGTTAGGACTTTTAAATGAGATTAGTAGTATTCCAATTTAATTTTAAAAAATGAAATCAAGTATCTTCTAACCACGCATGACCGTGAGGACTTTTAAATGGGATTAGAATCAACTTGTCTATTTAATCAATTAATTTTGATATGCGTTCCATACATGCATAACCGTAAGGACTTTTAAATGAGCATCGAAGCACATAATCAAAAATCCAAGTAATTCACCCATGCACAACCGTGAGGACTTTTAAATGAGAGTGAATACTTTGGATATTTATTTATTTTTACAAAAAAAATATGAAATGAAAAACAAATGATCCCTGAGTATAGTACCACATATCTACAAACTATATTGAATTTTGAAAAACAATGGTCGATAGAAATATGATAGATATAGAAATGGTCATGGAATCTTTACCCAACAAAAAGTTTTATAACTCTTGTTTGGATTCCTAAAGAAATTTTTCAAATATACTCTCTTGAGTTATGTATGTTAAATATCAACACTTATTGTAACATTCCTGAAAATTTATCAAGTTTAAATTGGCAATTAAATTAATTTTTGGAAATAAATTGTGATTTAATTAGAAAATTTTCTAGAATAAGTAAAAAAAATTGATTATTAATAGAAATTTACATTTGAAATTTAAGGATAAGTGATTTATAAAATAAATATTGAGTTTCAAAATAAAATGTATTAAAAAAATAAAAATAGAATTTAAAATCTTGAGATTAATAAAATGATAGAGATAGTTGTTTTCTAAAATATTAATTTTATTTGGAAGATATAATAAATTTCAGAAAAGGATTTATTTTTAGGATTTAATTCTCTTATCTAAACAAATGTGACCTTTGTTAATATGAAATCAAAAATTTTACATTCTTCTTTCCTTTTAAAGGTTGTACAAAATAAATAAATAAATAAATGTATGAATGAAGATTGTAAAAATACATAAGTATATGAACATTATGAAAAAAAAATTAAGTGTAAGCAATAATTGAAATAAAATTTTGTTTTGAAAATATAAATATAAAAATAAAAAAAATCTTTTGTCTTTGAAAATTTTAAATGTGAATATATAAATAAGGAAGTATACATGCACATGAGGGTGGAGTAGAAGAATTAACAAGATCTTAAAACTTAAGATTGTTTTTAACAAGTGGCCTTCAATGCAATTAATTAAATGAAATAATTAAATAAAAAATACAAGAAACTTCACATCTTCCCATATGCCATCATATAGTATCTTAGAAAATCTGAAAAAAATAGTAGAGAAAAAGATTTGGCTTCACATCTTTCAAAACCATAAAGCTGTTCAAAACATGAGATAAGAAAAAAAAAAACCCAAAATCTTCATTCTCAAAACCAATCTCATTCTCACAACCAAAATCCAAATTTGCATTCAACTCCTCAAACCCAAATTACATGCTCACATCCATGTACAATTTGCATCCTCCAAATTCAGGTCTGCATATCCCAAATTCCTACCTGCATCAACCATGAAAGTTTCATTTCCCAAATCAGTAAACACTCCTCTTTCCAAAATTACAACCTGCATCTCAAATCTCATCCACATCCATAATCAAGTTGCAATATTCAAAACTACATTTTAAAATCTGCAACCTTGAAATCAAACATGTAGCTCCTCTTTTCAAATTCAAACCTGCATGCATCAATTATTAATCAAGTTAAAGCCTGCATGTAAAACCTGATAGCATCAAGTAGAAGCTGCATGTTTTTTTTAAAAAAAAAGAAGCATTCAAGCCTGCATTTCATAACTCTGGAACAAGAAGCTACTGCATTTCAATTTTAAAAGCAATGACCTGAATCCAACCTAAAACTGAAAAGCAAATGAAATCCAGAGAAGATAGAGCAGGGCAGTTCTCTCTGAAATTAAATAAAGATAAGTAAATTTTCTTAAAACTTTGAATTTCATGTTGTTAATCAGTGATAAAGTATAAGTTTAAAACAGTTGAAACAAAAAATCACAAAAAAATCAAAAATGCAGATTCAGGAAAAGAAGAAAATCAAAACAGTTGCAAATGTCTGGCCTCTGTCTTCATTTTAAAGGTGAGCAAACTTGAAAATCTTCCCTTTGAATCTGATATCTATGAACTTGTGAATTGCTTTGTGATGCTTGCTTGTTGATATTGGGTTACATGCTTGTAAAATTTGAAATGAGTGTGTTTTTGCTGAGTTAAATTTGTGTACATATTTGATTTTACTGCCTGTGTAAATAGGTAATGCAATGCATGTTGATTTCCAAAGTTCTGTTGCTATAGTTTAAGTTCTAGTTAATAGGAAAATCATGTTTCTTTTGATTTGTATGCTGTTATGCTCCAATCTTGATTGAAACTTGCTTATTTCAAATTAAAGTAAGCATTGGAAAATTTTTGGTTTTAAATTAAAATACAATTTTAAGAATGAAATCTTGTTCTGGCTATCTAAAACCTAGTTCTACTGAGTTGGTGAAAGTAAATTTTTTCGGCAGTTATACTTGACTGGGAGACTCAGAGATTTGGGATATGGAGATAGATGGATTGATGAGAATATCTCCGGAGTATGGAGAAGGATGGTGGTCGGGAAGGGGAGAGATTGGGTGTTGACAGGTTTGTCACTGCAGTGGGTATAGGCTGTTTCAGGTTTGACTTTAACTTGAATTCTTCAAGTTGAAATTGTGGGGAATCTGGGAGATCTTAAGTTGAAGTGTGGTCTCTGATAGATAGGGGATGGTCGGAGAAGATAGTCAGAGGTGACTGGAGTGGGGAAGTGGATGCACAAGTGTATGTGCATGTTGATGATGAGGTAGTTTGATGTTGTTGGTTGCAGGAATTTTTGACTCGGGTTGGTCTCGGGGGAAATGGGAAATAACTCGAAGTAGAAGGGGATTTGACTCGAAGTCAAATAGGGTCTGTGTATTTTGTTGTTTCAGGCTTTTATTGACAGAAACTGTTACTATTCTGTTTTTATTTTATTTTAAAAAGCCAAGTTTAGATTAAATCTGAAATTTGAATATGAAGATGAATTCAAAATATTTGAATTCTGATGTTGTAATAATTTAAATGCAAGAATTCAAATAAGATTAAGTTGCATTGTTTCAGGTTTTATTTAACAGACCTGTTCTGTTTTTTTTTTAATTTTAAGAATCAAGTTTAAATTGAAATGGAAATTTGAACTTAGGATTTAAACTTGAACCTAGGGATGAATTCAAATTGGTTGAATTATTATTTTGTAATAATTTAAATGCAGAAATTTTAAATTGGTTTAAAATAAAAAGAAAAAAAAAAGAAAGAAAGGAGGAACATGAGCCTGTTTCCAGATCTTTAAGGTTTGAAAAATAATTTGCAAACTAAAGTTTTAACTTAGGATGTTAAAACTGAATTCAAATCTGAATTTAAATAAAGTTTAAATTCTGTTTTCTTTGAAATAATTTAAATTCAGAAAATTTAAAAGTTTGGTTTTCAAAACTAAACAGAAACTGTTCTTCTGTTTTAAAAATGTAAAAGTAAATTTAAATTTAAGGTGGAGATTTAAACTTCGTTCTTAATTTGGAATTTTAAATATGAGATCAGATTTGATTATCAGAGATTTGAAAGTAATTATGTTTCAAATTCAAATTTGATTTTAAATTCTCAAGTGTGAATGTATATGTGATTTGCATTTTGAATTGGAAGGTTAGGTATGTAAATTAAAAATTCAAACTGAAAAAAAAAAACTGAGTTTTAAATCTTAATTTAAATTTTAAACTTCAGTTTTAAAATAAAGATTTAAATTTAAATTGCTTTCAAATGATTTTCATTTGAATTGAAGATGTAAATTATAGAAAGAGCTTTAAAGAATTTAAAACTAAAATGAGAATGAAAGTTGTATTTCAATTTTGAAGTTTTAAAGTAATTTTTAAAATTGATTTGAATTTGATTTGAATTGAAATTTAAATCCTTTTCAACTTATTAATTAAGTATATGTTTCTTGTAAACATATAAGATTAAGTTGTATTGTTTAAAACCTTATTTTGAATAAATTTGAGTCTTTAAGTTTAAAGAAAATGTTAAATGGAATTTAATGTAAATTTAAAAACATTTTGTTTTTAAATGCATAATTTAAATAAGGAATGTTTATCTCAAGATAAAGAAAAGTTTAATGATTTGTAATTCATTTAATTATTAAGGTAGTAAAAATGGATAATTAATAGAATTAATTAATTAAGAAATGGATAATTAATTAAAGTAATTAAGGGTTTTAATTTGATTAATTAAAGTTTAAGATTAATTTTTCTTAGAATAATTAATTTGTAATTAAGAAATCATTAATTGAATGATATTAGATTTCAAATTAATAATTGAAGATTTATTAATTGAATAAATATGGATAGTTAATTAATTAGGAATAATAAATGAAAGTAATCATATAGGTAATAAATTTAAAACCACCCAGTTTATTCATCTTAATTGTAGATGCTGGTTGTTATTGAATGTTGTGTGATGGATTGATATTTTGATATGTGATGTGATGCTATTTGATGCCTTATGCTAAGCTGTTATATCTATGATATATATATGATTATATGAATATGCAAATCCTTTGACCCGTAAAACGACATTTGAATTTCGATGCGACAGGGAGTCGGATTCCAGCTGGTTATCCGAAACCCACATCGAATCATATTAGTGAATTTTTGTGATTGATAATTTACTTTATCCATGAATCTGTGAATATAGATAAGCGTTATGGGTTATACCGCTTATCTTTATGATTGAATCTGTAATGATGATGTTGTGCACTATTGTGTAAAACCCCTGGACCACACTTATACACACACAAATATGGATTGCACGTGGAAATGGGTTAAGTCACAGATTTTGAAATTGTTTTAAAATTTGAATTTTTGAATCCAAAATAGTTTTGGAATTAGGATTGAAGTATTTGAAAAAAATGAATTTCAAAAGTAAAAGTTATGTGAATAACTTAATTGAGTTTGAAATTTAAATAATTTGATTTAAATTTGAATTCAATATTTGAAGTTGAATTCTATAATTTGGGAACTAGGGTTTAAAAGGGTATTCAACTTATAAATGGATTTATATGGGTTTTTAAACCAATTTAAAAGTGATGTTTTGAAATTTAAAATTTACCCAAGATTTCAACTTGTATAAATCGGACTTTTCTGAAACGAAAACTGTTGTTTTCCAATAATAGAAACTTTCATATAAGAAAAGGATTTTCAATGTGTGTTAAAAGGAATTTAAGTTGAAATGAAAATGGTATTCCAAGTTATAAATAAATCTTTGGAACGTGTTTTGAAAGCTATAAATTAAATCTTAAATTTAAAGATTTATCGAGTTAATCCAATTGGAATGGAAGTTGTTTTGAATCTATGAATAGATCTTTGTGAAATTAGGTGAAACTTTGTGAAATAAATCTTTTTGTTTAAAGATTTAAAATGGTAATTCGTTTAACCATTTGAAAGAAAAGTTTTGGATTTTATAAGTTGTGACTTAACTAAAATCCCATATCCATATGTTTTAAAATATGGCGCTCATTATTCGGTTTAGCCGGGAGAGGACCTAGTGTCATATAGCCCATTCCGAATAGTGATACGACGTTATGGATAGCAATTGAAGACCGGTGGTGAAGACCGGATATTTTCGAAAACAAAAGGGTAACTCGTCGATTGTCTCTGCACTGGCTGATCCCCGGTATAGAGATCTCCATTTGTGATAGGAAGTCCGGACGTGATTAGGGATTATCCGAATTTGCAAGGGCTTCTTCGGAAGTGCCTTCGATTCTGTTCGAACCCGGAACAGACTTGTATGGTTGTATGTCCGACATTACACTTTGAGATATTAACTGATTTCTATCAAATACATTTCTGCTTGGTGGCGGGAGGCCTTATGGTAGTTTCATTTTCTAAAAAGCATTGCGGATTTCAAATTTAAATTTCTCTATCTGTTTTAAAAGACCAAATGTTTTTGTTTGCTCATACCAGTCCCATGACTGACCTGGAGTTTATTGTTCCTTTCCTAAACTCTGGGTCCCCACTATTTTCCCACACGGGCAGTCTAGAGTTGGGGTTTTCAGATAATCTATAGTAGGTGTAGATTCGATAGCTGTCAGCCTTAGGATTTGGCAATCGCATTTTGGATCGAGTTGCTTCTCTTCATCTTGATTTGGGAGTTCTCGCTATTTCTGGATTGGTGCTTTGGAGATGGAGATTACTAATACTGGAGTTCTTGCTTGAAGGCCATTTTGGAGATTTGTTCCGCTGCTGTGTTATCTTTTCTTTCCGCTGCTATTTCTTGTATCTCTGATGTATATTCATTGTACCATTCATGTTGTATCAGTTATTGTATCAAATGTTGTACATTGATATATATTATTCATTTCTTCCGCTGTGTTATTTACTTAATGTGTTATAAGCTCCGGCGAACCAGGTTCGACGTTTGGATCTGCGGCATTTGAATACGAGTGTCGTATTTGGTGCCGATTTTCGAAGGTCGAGTCAGGGTCGTTATAAGTGGTATCAGAGCTGAAGGTTAAAACCTTAGCTCAGGAGTATAACACATTAAGTAACTCATTAGAGATAGGATGAAGCATACCCTAGAATGAATATATCCCTAAGATATCTGTTCGAGTGCCTCAGTAAATTCTCTTACTATCCACTGATAGTAAGTATGAGTGCGAGAAGAGAACGAGATAGGGGACAGGGGAATACGACTACAAATGGTCAATACCCTGCAACAGTGGAAACAACTTTTCTCTATCAATCTCCTTTGATTCGATTTCGAATTCTTTTGATTGCTTCGTGACTGCTCCAGAAAGAAGTTTCGGTGTGATGATGGCCATACGTATCGTTGTAGGAAATTCTTACTTCGTATCTTCATCGGTTTCTTATCAGCTTTTCGATCTAAACTCTAATGAATTTGAAATTGAAAATATTAAATAAATTGGAAATTTTAAATTAGTAAATTGGTTAACTAATATGAAGATTTGATCCATCTATCTATTCTCCGGGATCCGATATATTCTACCAACGATTAGTTATCTCTTCGAACCAGTCAATGCCCTTGCATATTCGTAGACCGATGGACCCAAATATCTTGTGTAATAATTGTATGAGTTCGTTCTCATATTATTGATATTCTGATTTGGGTAGACCAAATGCAGAATAAATATTTCGATCTGATCTGTTCAATCATTTCTTTATCTATTATCTATTCTTTGTCGTCTTCTTTGCAATTTCGAGGACGAAATTCTTTTAAGGGGGGAAATCTGTAACATTCCTGAAAATTTATCAAGTTTAAATTGGCAATTAAATTAATTTTTGGAAATAAATTGTGATTTAATTAGAAAATTTTCTAGAATAAGTAAAAAAATTTGATTATTAATAGAAATTTACATTTGAAATTTAAGGATAAGTGATTTATAAAATAAATATTGAGTTTCAAAATAAAATGTATTAAAAAAATAAAAATAGAATTTAAAATCTTGAGATTAATAAAATGATAGAGATAGTTGTTTTCTAAAATATTAATTTTATTTGGAAGATATAATAAATTTCAGAAAAGGATTTATTTTTAGGATTTAATTCTCTTATCTAAACAAATGTGACCTTTGTTAATATGAAATCAAAAATTTTACATTCTTCTTTCCTTTTAAAGGTTGTACAAAATAAATAAATAAATAAATGTATGAATGAAGATTGTAAAAATACATAAGTATATGAACATTATGAAAAAAAATTAAGTGTAAGCAATAATTGAAATAAAATTTTGTTTTGAAAATATGAATATAAAAATAAAAAAAATCTTTTGTCTTTGAAAATTTTAAATGTGAATATATAAATAGGGAAGTATACATGCACATGAGGGTGGAGTAGAAGAATTAACAAGATCTTAAAACTTAAGATTGTTTTTAACAAGTGGCCTTCAATGCAATTAATTAAATGAAATAATTAAATAAAAAATACAAGAAACTTCACATCTTCCCATATGCCATCATATAGTATCTTAGAAAATCTGAAAAAAAATAGTAGAAAAAGATTTGGCTTCACATCTTTCAAAACCATAAAGCTGTTCAAAACATGAGATAAGAAAAAAAAAAAAAAACCCAAAATCTTCATTCTCAAAACCAATCTCATTCTCACAACCAAAATCCAAATTTGCATTCAACTCCTCAAACCCAAATTACATGCTCACATCCATGTACAATTTGCATCCTCCAAATTCAGGTCTGCATATCCCAAATTCCTACCTGCATCAACCATGAAAGTTTCATTTCCCAAATCAGTAAACACTCCTCTTTCCAAAATTACAACCTGCATCTCAAATCTCATCCACATCCATAATCAAGTTGCAATATTCAAAACTACATTTTAAAATCTGCAACCTTGAAATCAAACATGTAGCTCCTCTTTTCAAATTCAAACCTGCATGCATCAATTATTAATCAAGTTAAAGCCTGCATGTAAAACCTGATAGCATCAAGTAGAAGCTGCATGTTTTTTTTTTAAAAAAAAGAAGCATTCAAGCCTGCATTTCATAACTCTGGAACAAGAAGCTACTGCATTTCAATTTTAAAAGCAATGACCTGAATCCAACCTGAAACTGAAAAGCAAATGAAATCCAGAGAAGATAGAGCAGGGCAGTTCTCTCTGAAATTAAATAAAGATAAGTAAATTTTCTTAAAACTTTGAATTTCATGTTGTTAATCAGTGATAAAGTATAAGTTTAAAACAGTTGAAACAAAAAATCACAAAAAAATCAAAAATGCAGATTCAGGAAAAGAAGAAAATCAAAACAGTTGCAAATGTCTGGCCTCTGTCTTCATTTTAAAGGTGAGCAAACTTGAAAATCTTCCCTTTGAATCTGATATCTATGAACTTGTGAATTGCTTTGTGATGCTTGCTTGTTGATATTGGGTTACATGCTTGTAAAATTTGAAATGAATGTGTTTCTGCTGAGTTAAATTTGTGTACATATTTGATTTTACTGCCTGTGTAAATAGGTAATGCAATGCATGTTGATTTCCAAAGTTCTGTTGCTATAGTTTAAGTTCTAGTTAATAGGAAAATCATGTTTCTTTTGATTTGTATGCTGTTATGCTCCAATCTTGATTGAAACTTGCTTATTTCAAATTAAAGTAAGCATTGGAAAATTTTTGGTTTTAAATTAAAATACAATTTTAAGAATGAAATCTTGTTCTGGCTATCTAAAACCTAGTTCTACTGAGTTGGTGAAAGTAAATTTTTTCGGCAGTTATACTTGACTGGGAGACTCAGAGATTTGGGATATGGAGATAGATGGATTGATGAGAATATCTCCGGAGTATGGAGAAGGATGGTGGTCGGGAAGGGGAGAGATTGGGTGTTGACAGGTTTTTCACTGCAGTGGGTATAGGCTGTTTCAGGTTTGACTTTAACTTGAATTCTTCAAGTTGAAATTGTGGGGAATCTGGGAGATCTTAAGTTGAAGTGTGGTCTCTGATAGATAGGGGATGGTCGGAGAAGATAGTCAGAGGTGACTGGAGTGGGGAAGTGGATGCACAAGTGTATGTGCATGTTGATGATGAGGTAGTTTGATGTTGTTGGTTGCAGGAATTTTTGACTCGGGTTGGTCTCGGGGGAAATGGGAAATAACTCGAAGTAGAAGGGGATTTGACTCGAAGTCAAATAGGGTCTGTGTATTTTGTTGTTTCAGGCTTTTATTGACAGAAACTGTTACTATTCTGTTTTTTTTGATTTTAAAAAGCCAAGTTTAGATTAAATCTGAAATTTGAATATGAAGATGAATTCAAAATATTTGAATTCTGATGTTGTAATAATTTAAATGCAAGAATTCAAATAAGATTAAGTTGCATTGTTTCAGGTTTTATTTAACAGACCTGTTCTTTTTTTTTTTAATTTTAAGAATCAAGTTTAAATTGAAATGGAAATTTGAACTTAGGATTTAAACTTGAACCTAGGGATGAATTCAAATTGGTTGAATTATTATTTTGTAATAATTTAAATGCAGAAATTTTAAATTGGTTTAAAATAAAAAGAAAAAAAAAAGAAAGAAAGGAGGAACATGAGCCTGTTTCCAGATGTTTAAGGTTTGAAAAATAATTTGCAAACTAAAGTTTTAACTTAGGATGTTAAAACTGAATTCAAATCTGAATTTAAATAAAGTTTAAATTCTGTTTTCTTTGAAATAATTTAAATTCAGAAAATTTAAAAGTTTGGTTTTCAAAACTAAACAGAAACTGTTCTTCTGTTTTAAAAATGTAAAAGTAAATTTAAATTTAAGGTGGAGATTTAAACTTAGTTCTTAATTTGGAATTTTAAATATGAGATCAGATTTGATTATCAGAGATTTGAAAGTAATTATGTTTCAAATTCAAATTTGATTTTAAATTCTCAAGTGTGAATGTATATGTGATTTGCATTTTGAATTGGAAGGTTAGGTATGTAAATTAAAAATTCAAACTGAAAAAAAAAACTGAGTTTTAAATCTTAATTTAAATTTTAAACTTCAGTTTTAAAATAAAGATTTAAATTTAAATTGCTTTCAAATGATTTTCATTTGAATTGAAGATGTAAATTATAGAAAGAGCTTTAAAGAATTTAAAACTAAAATGAGAATGAAAGTTGTATTTCAATTTTGAAGTTTTAAAGTAATTTTTAAAATTGATTTGAATTTGATTTGAATTGAAATTTAAATCCTTTTCAACTTATTAATTAAGTATATGTTTCTTGTAAACATATAAGATTAAGTTGTATTGTTTAAAACCTTATTTTGAATAAATTTGAGTCTTTAAGTTTAAAGAAAATGTTAAATGGAATTTAATGTAAATTTAAAAACATTTTGTTTTTAAATGCATAATTTAAATAAGGAATGTTTATCTCAAGATAAAGAAAAGTTTAATGATTTGTAATTCATTTAATTATTAAGGTAGTACAAATGGATAATTAATAGAATTAATTAATTAAGAAATGGATAATTAATTAAAGTAATTAAGGGTTTTAATTTGATTAATTAAAGTTTAAGATTAATTTTTCTTAGAATAATTAATTTGTAATTAAGAAATCATTAATTGAATGATATTAGATTTCAAATTAATAATTGAAGATTTATTAATTGAATAAATATGGATAGTTAATTAATTAGGAATAATAAATGAAAGTAATCATATAGGTAATAAATTTAAAACCACCCAGTTTATTCATCTTAATTGTAGATGCTGATTGTTATTGAATGTTGTGTGATGGATTGATATTTTGATATGTGATGTGATGCTATTTGATGCCTTATGCTAAGCTGTTATATCTATGATATATATATGATTATATGAATATGCAAATCCTTTGACCCGTAAAACGACATTTGAATTTCGATGCGACAGGGAGTCGGATTCCAGCTGGTTATCCGAAACCCACATCGAATCATATTAGTGAATTTTTGTGATTGATAATTTACTTTATCCATGAATCTGTGAATATAGATAAGCGTTATGGGTTATACCGCTTATCTTTATGATTGAATCTGTAATGATGATGTTGTGCACTATTGTGTAAAACCCCTGGACCACACTTATACACACACAAATATGGATTGCACGTGGAAATGGGTTAAGTCACAGATTTTGAAATTGTTTTAAAATTTGAATTTTTGAATCCAAAATAGTTTTGGAATTAGGATTGAAGTATTTGAAAAAAATGAATTTCAAAAATAAAAGTTATGTGAATAACTTAATTGAGTTTGAAATTTAAATAATTTGATTTAAATTTGAATTCAATATTTGAAGTTGAATTCTATAATTTGGGAACTAGGGTTTAAAAGGGTATTCAACTTATAAATGGATTTATATGGGTTTTTAAACCAATTTAAAAGTGATGTTTTGAAATTTAAAATTTACCCAAGATTTCAACTTGTATAAATCGGACTTTTCTGAAACGAAAACTGTTGTTTTCCAATAATAGAAACTTTCATATAAGAAAAGGATTTTCAATGTGTGTTAAAAGGAATTTAAGTTGAAATGAAAATGGTATTCCAAGTTATAAATAAATCTTTGGAACGTGTTTTGAAAGCTATAAATTAAATCTTAAATTTAAAGATTTATCGAGTTAATCCAATTGGAATGGAAGTTGTTTTGAATCTATGAATAGATCTTTGTGAAATTAGGTGAAACTTTGTGAAATAAATCTTTTTGTTTAAAGATTTAAAATGGTAATTCGTTTAACCATTTGAAAGAAAAGTTTTGGATTTTATAAGTTGTGACTTAACTAAAATCCCATATCCATATGTTTTAAAATATGGCGCTCATTATTCGGTTTAGCCGGGAGAGGACCTAGTGTCATATAGCCCATTCCGAATAGTGATACGACGTTATGGATAGCAATTGAAGACCGGTGGTGAAGACCGGATATTTTCGAAAACAAAAGGGTAACTCGTCGATTGTATCTGCACTGGCTGATCCCCGGTATAGAGATCTCCATTTGTGATGGGAAGTCCGGACGTGATTAGGGATTATCCGAATTTGCAAGGGCTTCTTCGGAAGTGCCTTCGGTTCTGTTCGAACCCGGAACAGACTTGTATGGTTGTATGTCCGACATTACACTTTGAGATATTAACTGATTTCTATCAAATACATTTCTGCTTGGTGGCGGAGAATTTATTCTCTTAGCTTAGCACCCTTCTCTGAGACGTACGAGCTCAGAGGTTATGTAGTTGATATTTATCAGTGATATTCCCAATTTGGTAATGTGGCATGCTAAGTGCTACTGTGTGATGATCATTGGTTGATCATTTGTGATATGATCATTTGTTTGATCAATTATCTTTGTGATCATTGCTTTGGTCATCTGTTGACCCAAAGCATGGCTTTGTTGCACAAAGCGTAGCTTTGTGGACGAGACTGCATCAGGACCTCACTCCCCGGAAATGGTCGAAACAGGAAAGATGCGGCAAGGTTATGAGGGTCGCGCCCTTTAGGGTGTGTCATTCCCTTCTGGTAAAGGGTGGTATCATGGTATGGAGCCCAGATACTTACTCATGTGGATACTGTAGATCTATTACTTTGTGATACTTTGTGGTTGTTGCGCGCGCTCGGATAAAGGTCCCAAAGGACCGGGGGATGACATATTTGTGTAGTAGTTACCTAGTTACAGAGGTAACCCGGCCTTGTGTTGGCAGAGATCTAACCGTAACGTTAGTTCTCGGGACGTCCCGCCAGAGGCGATCCCATAGACAGTAGGAAGTTCCTTAGCCTGACCATTTGTTGGAAATCCATTCATCCAATACGTGCCTTGTACGGTTTTAGTTGTATTGCCTGCCATTCACTTATGGTGGTCACCACTGTTTGGATGGTAGCTATAGTAGGCATAGTTCGGAATGTCTATGTTGGCTAGGATTTATATTCTACTTTCGAAATTGTTTTCTACACTATGCACTAATAATAATATCAAAAATGATTTGATTTTTGCGTAGTAAGCATATTTGACTATCATAAGGAGAAATCTCCTCCAAGTCTGCGTTTGCATTGTGTGTGTGGCGGGAGGCCTTATGGTAGTTTCATTTTCTAAAAAGCATTGCGGATTTCAAATTTAAATTTCTCTATCTGTTTTAAAAGACCAAATGTTTTTGTTTGCTCATACCAGTCCCATGACTGACCTGGAGTTTATTGTTCCTTTCCTAAACTCTGGGTGCCCACTATTTTCCCACACGGGCAGTCTAGAGTTGGGGTTTTCAGATAATCTATAGTAGGTGTAGATTCGATAGCTTTCAGCCTTAGGATTTGGCAATCGCATTTTGGATCGAGTTGCTTCTCTTCATCTTGATTTGGGAGTTCTCGCTATTTCTGGATTGGTGCTTTGGAGATGGAGATTACTAATACTGGAGTTCTTGCTTGAAGGCCATTCTGGAGATTTGTTCCGCTGCTGTGTTATCTTTTCTTTCCGCTGCTATTTCTTGTATCTCTGATGTATATTCATTGTACCATTCATGTTGTATCAGTTATTGTATCAAATGTTGTACATTGATATATATTATTCATTTCTTCCGCTGTGTTATTTACTTAATGTGTTATAAGCTCCGGCGAACCAGGTTCGACGTTTGGATCTGCGGCATTTGAATACGAGTGTCGTATTCGGTGCCGATTTTCGAAGGTCGAGTCAGGGTCGTTATACTTGTCACCTTCTCAATCACTATTTATCTTTTTGATAATTAGTAGGGAGTCGGATTAGTCAAAATTTGTCATTTAAAATCAAATAAAAATGACTGATCTGAAAATATGGTCAAAAAAAGATGATTTTATTGAAGGGGTTATATGAGAAAAATTTCTGCTATTTGAAAATTATTTGTAATTGAAAATATGCACATATTTTCTTTGAAAAACGATGCAGTTACTAAATGTCTCAAAAATCACGTTCAACTAGTAATTTTTCTATCAACTAGACTACGAGTGTAATCTGCATCTGAATTTGTTTTTCACTCAAAAATTCACTAACTAAATTTGATAGACCAGACCATGAAGTGTGCATAAAAACTCAAACTCAACTTTTTACAGCATTCTTGAATTTGGATTGAAGCCATGTAAATAATCAGAAAACCGTGAATATAGAGTTAGCCGTAAAAAATATTATCATCCAACAAAACACTATGCTTAATCCAAATGTATATGTATGAAGTGATTCGAAGAATAGCGTGTTTGGCATAAATATAATTGGCCAACTATGTCGATCAAGTCAGAATCAAAAAATCATCTCTTTACAACATCTCAATATTGGCTGATTTCATTCAGAATATGGTGCAGATTATCACATTTAATATATCGATCAAATATCCCTTCACCTGTTTTACCTTTACGTTAATTTTTCGTGGTTGCCCATTGTGATTCTGTCACCTTTGTACTAGGCTAAGGAACTTTGCTTTGTTGCCCGTTGTGTTTCTGGAACAGCGAAAATCCAGCGAACACTGTTGTTGTTCCTTAGCCCGCCACCATACCTACACGATGAAAGATTTTTGTGACCTATTTGTTTTTATAGGTCCATGATTGTTAGTGGCTGAAGCATTGTGAATAAACAAACCGTTTGGAACCCAAACTTGTTTTGTCATTTCATTCTTGTTCCAATAGACATGAAATTTGTTTTTAGAATTCTTAGGAATCCAAACTTGTATAAATTTTGTATTCTTGTTCCTATGAATCCAGTTTTCAACACGATGTCCAATTATTTCACATCTATCAAAGACACTCTTACCTTTTGCATTACCATCAACTTATGTTTTCCCAAAGCCTAGTCCTTTTCTGTTGTTAGCAAAAGTTTGATTTCCCAATAGCATGTTGAATGATTTTTCGCCTCTTGAAAAGTTATTCAGAGATTTCTCAAGATTTTGGACTTTGGTTTTTAGTGTTGTGTTTTCAGTGACAAGTGAGGTGCATCTATTTATAAAATCCTTTTTTCTAGTGTCAATGATTTCCTTAAGACTCAAGTTTTCTTTTTCAAGATTCTCAGAGCTATTCTTAAGTCTTGATAATTTTGAATCTAAAATTTTACATTTTTTACATTCTACGTTTTGAATATTTTCAAGTTCAGTTTCTAACCTAAAATTTTCACGAGCAAGTTCTCTCCTATCAGATCTCAGTTTTTCAATTTTAGATTCAAGAGTATCAACTACTTTAGTAAGATCAAGACACATAAAAACAAGATCTTTATAAGAATAGTCACCTACCTCACTAGATTCCTCTGAACTTGCTTCTGAATCTGATTTTTCCATAAGACACAAGTTAGCCTCCTCTGAGCTACTATTCGAAACTTCCACTCCTTCTTCATCATCTCAAGTCGCTGCAAAGGCCTTCTTCTTTTTTTCTTTCCTCTATTGTTTTTGAGAAGTGGGCATTGTTGTTTGAAGTGGCCAGGCTTGTTGCAGTTAAAGCACGTCGATTCATTATCGGAATTGTCGGAATCTTTTGACCTATTACCATTTGTTTTCTTCTTGCATGGCTTGAACCTTGACCATTTTCTAAGATTATTGACAGCCATTGCAAGCTCTTCAATTGGATCTTCTTCTTCTTCATCGCTCTCTTCTTTGCTCTTTAAGGCAATTGTCTTCTTCTTTGGTTCGTAGTTGTTGCGTTCCTCCTTTGCTTTTAGCTCAAGCTCATATGTCATCAAGTTGCCGATCAACTCCTCCATGCTTAGTTTACTCAGATATTTCGATTCTTGTATTGCCGTGACTTTTGCCTCAAAGCTCATCGATAAGACTCGTAGCACCTTCCTCACAAGCTCTACCTCAGTGAATACCTTCCCAAGTGCTCTAGCGTTGTACACCAAAGTTTAAAAGCGTCCAAACATGTCTTTTATGCTCTCGCCTTTGTCCATCACAAAGTTCTCGTATTCATTGCTGAATAAGGCTAGACGAGACTCCTTGACTTGAGAAGTTCCTTCATGTGTCACCTCCATGGTATGCCAAATTTCCTGTGCAGTTTTACAATGAGAAATTCTATTAAATTCAGTCTTATCAAGAGCACAGATCAGAGCACTCATGACTTTAGCATTTGTAGTTTTTAATTTCTTATCGTTAGCATCCCACCTATCCTTAGGTTTAGGAATCTCAGTATCACCAACAGTTATAGTGGGAGATTTATAACCAGTTTCAATAATATCCCAAACATCATAATCAACAGAACTAAGATAAATACTCATCCTAACTTTCCAATAAGCATAATCATTCCCATCAAACATGGGTGGCCTAGCAATAGATTGCCCCTCAGAAAAAGCACTATTTGATGAATTCATGACTCTAGAGTTAAAGAAAAATACCGTGCTCTGATACCACTTGTAGGATCTAGATTAACCCTAGAGGGGGGTGAATAGGGTTATAGCAAATCTTCTCGATATAAACACAGAAACAAACTGCAGAAATAAATACGCTGAAAAGTAAATCACACACAAAATTTACCTAACTTCGGCAACCCCTGCCTACTGCTGCATTTCCAGATTTCTATTAGAATTAAACAGTTTCCCGCTTACAAACACTCTAACAGACTCGCAAACCCTGCTCCCGCTTACAAACACTCTAATAGACTCGCAACCCCTGCTCCCGCCTATAGAGTTTTGCAAACTCGCAAACCCTTGCTCCCGCCTATAGAGTTTTGCAAACTCGCACACCCTGCTCACTGAACTAATTCTAACTAGACAATCTGACACTACCTACAACCTAGGTGGTGATTTACCAAGACTTGATTCGAAAAAGAAAATTTAAAAACAAACTTAAAAACAGTTTCAAACTAAAACCCTATTTGCCAAATAAACTAAAGCAAATAAACTAAAGCCTCTCTATTTGAAAACAAGCCGGCCCAATTCATTTCTTTAACCCGGTCCTCTTTTTGTCTTGTGAAGAAAATGGCGGCTCTGTTGAATTAGGGCTTTTGCTCTTGCGAAAATTAGGGCTTTCTCTCTGGTTGCTTTGACGAGTTTGTTTCTGATTCAATAATCTTGTTCGCGACTCTCTGATGATCGATTCTCTTGTGACTTTGCTCATTTGCAACTGCTCCTTTGATCGAGTTCACTGTTGCTTCGGTATGTAATTTCCCTATTTGTGCTTTTATGATTTCTCGTATTCGAACTCGATGCCAATGATGAATTTTGGGTTTGATATTTATATGAATTCGAGTCACTTGAATTTTCTCGTATTCATTTAAACTTTCCTAATTTTTTGATTGCCTGATGCGCACGGCTTTTCTGATATGTTTTCAACTTGATGCGCACGGCCTTGATTTTGTAGCGTTAGATTTTCCCTTGTTTGATACGGCAGAAACTTTCATTTTTTACTTTGCTTTGACTTTTTCAAAGACGTATATTTTCGTTGAATTCTGACTTCGGCTTTACTCTGTATTACTTCGTGACTGCCACGGCTTCGGCCATCGTTGTGTTCATCCCTGTGAGCTTCGTCTCTTGCCATTCCTCATATGAATTGATTCATATTTGATATGATGGCTTGTACTTGATATTGTTGACTTGAGTTACTTTGATTATCATGTAGCTCACTGTCTTTGTTCCTGTGCATATATGTATATGCCTCTGTTTGACTTGGGTTATTTGACAGTTTGTTGTGTTCAATTATATTGCATTTGCCTGAGTCACTTGTATCCATTCTCGGCCAGGCTTGAGTTTTGCATTGGTTTCACTGGTGCATTCTCACTTTGGTTTCATGATGTACGTGCTGCCTAGATTGTGTACATTTTTGTACTTGATTCAGTAGTTAGCTTCATTTTGACCTGATCATTTGTATACATTGTTTCTCTACATTGACTTTGGGCTTCACTGAATTTGTTATTGCATTTTGTCTTGATAGTCAAGTTGCACTTTGTTGCACTTGTTCATTTGAGTTGTAGCTTGATAATCATGTCTGCACTCTCTAACCTTTTGTCTGGGTTCGCTACTGACCTTTAGTGTTCATCAGTTCATATTGTATTTGAGCATTCTGGTCTTGCTGTAGTGTTCATTTGAGTTGTATCTGCGTTGTCATGTTGTATTCTCTCTTTACACATACTTGAGTCTTGTTCCATGCATCACTGTATATTCATACTGTTGGCATTCTTCATGTTGTTCAACACATGATGCTTTGTTCTTTGTTATTGATACATGTTTGAACTGACTTGTTTTTTTTAAGCTTTGCCTCCATGTGTTTTGCATTTGTTAATTCTGCATTTGTTTCACTGGTATCTTCACTGTGTTGATTTAACCTGTACTTTCTGGTCTTTGGTTGTTTGGTGGCATTTCTTTGTGGTCTCCACTGTGCCTATGAACTTGGTCTCTGTAGTTGTAACTGGACATGTTGCTTGAGTCACTTGCATTGGTGCATTGCCTTACTGAACTTGATTTTCTGGTTGGTGCATTGCCATATAGTACATATAAATTTGGTCTCTGATCCTTTGGTGTTTCTGTGTTCATGCTTGTGACATTCATGTTGCAGCTGGTCTTTGCATCCATTCATGTTGATTTTTGAAATTTCACTTGAGTTGAATCCAGTTTCAAAACTCAGGTTTGACCTTATGCTCGTGTTGTGATTTTAAATATATTGCACGTGATTTGAACCCGGCTTTTCATTTGGGTTTGACCTGTGCTCACCTGTTCCTGTAGCATTATCAAGTGTACATCGATGTGCACGGCCTTGTGGCATGTACAGTGATACACTGTGCATGTCACATTGTTTGGGTGTGATGAATTCAAATGTGAATGATGACGAACAACCCAAATAACTGAGGCAAATCATATTTTCAAAAATCATATTTCATTTTATATTGCAAAAATATTTCTTTTTCAATTTTACCGCGTTAGTGAATATTTTTGCAGATTGCTCAGATGCTGGATTCTTACTGGAATGAAATTGAAGATAAATTACGAATGTGAGTGATATGTAGTGAGGCATTTAGGTAAATTGAATTGTGATGTAATTACAATCAAAATTGTATATGTATAGCGAGAGCTTGAATTTGTACTATTTAAAATTGTAATAAATATTTGTTTGAACAAAATTTCTGTTTGAATTCAAATTCTGTGTAGATTATTTTATTCAACAATACACCCTAATCATTTTGGGAGTACGACATTCGGCTACTGTATGCCACTTGTTTCCACAGTTACCGTCTGCGTTGGTGCAGCGTTTGTTACAGAATAAAGCCCCCTTGTATGGGGGCGAGCAACAAACGTTAATATGAAGGCCCAAAGCCCACACTGGCACAAGTTTTCTTGTTTCCTTCTTTTTTTTTGGTTTTGTATATTGGGTTGTGGTATATATGGTGGTATTAAAACAAATATTCCACGATGTGGGACTTTGTTTCAATACACACTCAAATTCTTCCTCTTCCAACTTTCTCATTCATTTTTTCTAACAAGTTTGAATGGTAAATTGAACAAGTTCAATTATACCTACAATGCTTAAACATTTGCACTCCCATTCTTGTACTCTAGTTCTCAGAGTATATTTGCATGCAACAACTTTAAGATATTGATTAGACAAAGGGAGACCCAAATATTTAACCAGTAATTCCCTTCTTGCAGCCCTAAAATGCTACAAATTTTTCTATATGAGTACATCCTATGATGAAAATTATTTTTGTTTGCAAAATCTATCTACAATCCTGCAGATTTGTGCATTTTTTCAGAATGAATTAATTGAGATGACTGCTCGACAATCGTTTCTTCGTATAGCACAGAAAATGAGGTGGTGTCCATCATTTCTTTAATCAGTCTAATCATTTTGACTGGAAAATCCATTTGATGCACTATATGAATTATGATCTCCCTGTTGACAGAATCATAAGCTTTTTTGAAGTCAATTTTGATGCACATTTTACTAACACTAACTGACTCGAATCCCCTGGCATTTTCTTGCGCTAACATTATACCTTCTGCAATGTTTCTTTCTAATAAATAAACATATTGAAATTATAAAATAAGAAGTTGGAGAGTAGTTTTTAATGTGTAACAGAGTAATTTGGGAAATACTTTGTATATAGAGTTGTAACAAGTAATAGGCATAGAATCATTCATTGATTCTGGAGGGTATTTTTTGGGGATAAGGGTCAAAAAGGTATGATTGACTTACTTGATGATTTTGCCTTCCTCATAGCAGCTTTGCGCTGCAATAAGTTATGCCTCTTTAACTTCGTTCCAACGTAATTGATAAAATTTTGAAGAGAATCCATCAGGTCCAGACGCTCTGCCTTCATGAGTGCTAAAAACATTATACTTCAATTCCTATGAAGAGAAGGTATAATTGACTTACTTTATGATTTTGCCTTCCTCATAGCAGCTTTGCGCTGCAATAAGTTATGCCTCTTTAACTTCATTCCAACGTAATTGATAAAATTTTGAAGAGAATCCATCAGGTCCAGACGCTCTGCCTTCATGAGTGCTAAAAACATTATACTTCAATTCCTATAAAGAGAAGGTATGATTGACTTACTTTATGATTTTACCTTCCACATAGCAGCTTTGCGCTGCAAAAAGTTATGCCTCTTTAACTTCATTCCAACGTAATTGATAAAATTTTGAAGAGAATCCATCAGGTCCAGACGCTCTGCCTTCATGAGTGCTAAAAACATTATACTTCAATTCCTATAAAGAGAAGGTATGATTGACTTACTTTATGATTTTGCCTTCCTCATAGCAGCTTTGCGCTGCAATAAGTTATGCCTCTTTAACTTCATTCCAACGTAATTGATAAATTTTTGAAGAGAATCCATCAGGTCCAGACGCTCTGCCTTCATGAGTGCTAAAAACATTATACTTCAATTCCTATAAAGAGAAGGTATGATTGACTTACTTTATGATTTTGCCTTCCTCATAGCAGCTTTGCGCTGCAATAAGTTATGCCTCTTTAACTTCATTCCAACGTAATTGATAAAATTTTGAAGAGAATCCATCAGGTCCAGACGCTCTGCCTTCATGAGTGCTAAAAACATTATACTTCAATTCCTATAAAGAGAAGGTATGATTGACTTACTTTATGATTTTGCCTTCCTCATAGCAGCTTTGCGCTGCAATAAGTTATGCCTCTTTAACTTCATTCCAACGTAATTGATAAAATTTTGAAGAGAATCCATCAGGTCCAGACGCTCTGCCTTCATGAGTGCTAAAAACATTATACTTCAATTCCTATAAAGAGAAGGTATGATTGACTTACTTTATGATTTTGCCTTCCTCATAGCAGCTTTGCGTTGCAATAAGTTATGCCTCTTTAACTTCATTCGAATGTAATTGGTAAAATTTTGAAGAGAATCCATCAGGTCCAGACGATCTGCCTTCATGAGTGCTAAAAACATTATACTTCAATTCCTATAAAGAGGAGGTATGATTGATTTCCTATATGATTTTGCCTTCCTTATAGCAACTTTGCATTGTTACAACTCATTGGATTAATGAAAGAATTGTTATGAGCTTTTTTGGATAGGAAAGCGTTAAAAACTTTGTTTTATCACCAGCTTGTGCTAACAAATCACATTTAGGCTTTTTCTTTAGTGAGTAGCTAACATATGAAGCTTCCTTTGGTAGTCTACTTTTGCTGTATAACATAGTCTTGAGTTACTTTCATCATGATTTTCATCCATATTAACTTGTAACGCATTGCACTTCTCTCTACGCATATCCACTTCCTTATTGTGACTTCATTCCTCTAGAATAAGCTTGATATTTTTTTGAATTTGCAGTAGATTGAACATGTGATTTCCTATTTAGGGTACAAATAGGTAATCTTGTATAACAGACATGTAATACTAATAATGACACTAGTGATTGCAATATTTAAATGATCTTGTTGCTTCAATGTTAATGTTCTGATTAAGCCAAACAATTAAGGGTGAGTGATCACTAGACATTGAAATTAACACAGAAACTTACGAATGAGGGAATATCGAAAACCAGCCATAATTTGCTAGTACTCTATCTAGTCTTCAACCAATATCTTTTCAAGGACCTGATCGCCAAGTTTACCCCATAAACTTTGTCTTTGGACAGCATCATACATTTGTAATATGTTAATATTAACCAAGAAGAGTTTGGTGATGCACTTTCTGATTCAAGTTTACCCCATAAACTCTTTCTGAGATTTTCATGATTTTCAGCATAAATAAAAGAGTTAATTAATTCTGCGTCTCCTTTGTTTCAAGGAAAAACTGAAATGTCTTGGTTACTTGAGGCTAACAAACAACTGGCCCAATTTTGTTTATTGAGATACAAAAGAAATCTACATTATGAAAAAATTCAACGTTATCAAAAACATCCCATTGAAATTCTACATTTCATTATACCGTGTTAGATTGCTTTTGCTGATTTTGGTTTCTGGTAAGGCAACCACAGTACACTTATTTTCTCTGACAACTTTATTTATGTCCAACCATCTATTGGGACCATTGGCCCCTCTAACATTCCTTATTGGGATTGTCATTGATTTTAACAAGTTTATCACTTCTTATATGGGGAGCAGTGAAGTCTAAAATATCACTGCCAATTTTGTGTTTTCATTTTTGCTTACTAACTCGTCAGCAGGTGGAACTTCTGGTGAAGGTAGAGGGTTAGCATGAGTTAAAGTCTCAGAACTCGAATTATTGTGATGACCGCTCTACACCTCCATTAACCCAATATACCTATACAACGTGCTATGGAGATACCCGACTGATGCAGAATGGTAGCCAAGAGTGTAGAATAGAGAAAATTCATACACAACCTATAAAACATCTCACAATGCACATACAAAATATAATGTAATATAATAGCATAGATATAAAACAAACAAGGCAATGATATAATCAAATGAACCATAAATAAGAACATCATAGGGCATTAGGTTCATAGCTATGCAAAACTGAAATAAAGAGCTTATACATCGCAAATCTCCAAAATAAACTCTATGACTGTCTCTTAAAATACAAGCATTGACATAGTTCCACAGTATTACATAGCGGAATATAAGTAATAGTAAGCTCCAAAGTGTAGATATATGAAAGTGTAGCCTCCTGCTCGTTCTCCGTACACCAATATGCGTTATCCTGATTTCCGATCCCTAATCTACTCATTTAAGAGTACTCAAGAAACTAAGAAGCAAAGCATAAAAGCTCGAGTCAGACAACAATTTAGTATGAGCGATACATCATCTCAAATTACTATTAAAAACGTATATAATAAATAAAAGTCTTGAGTATAAAAAAAACCATACCTGACATGTCCCTACAACCAAAGAGTTATAACATAAACATAATATATGTTAAACTACTATCTCAAGTGGAAAAATATGGGGTATAGGGGTATTCTACAGCATATCAAGCACATAACAAATATAACATCCATCACACAGCCTCAAATCTCTCACTCAAGTGCTTTAGACATATGATATCTCTCACAGATGCTCAACTCATTGCCCATATAGATGGTTAACAACTGGACACACATAGATTTCCAAAATATAGGTACACGTAGGCTACCCTATCCCAGAAATGGGCATTATAACCATAAAGGAATCCATCGATCCCCTAGCACAGATACCGATAGTAGAATTACCCACAGATACTCACTTCATTCCAACGTAGATGGACAAGGATCAGACACACACAGACGTCGAAACATAAGGGTAGACGCAGACTACCATTTCCAACTCACGAGCATCACAAACTCGAGTTTTTCTCTACGAGCTATCATGCAGAACTCATCCCATCGGTCTATCATTAGATGCTATACTCACTCGCCACATCGAGTCGTTGAAGTCGTCGTACTTCATTGGTTGTCATTCCAAGGTCATCCTGAACTATTCTAGAGTCATCCATCCCAGCTCTAAACCAGCATCCAAAACCACCAAGCAAACCCAAAGAATTTCCCCCAAGCCCCTCCATACCAAGCCCAAAGCAAACACCCTGAAAAACACCATTCCATGTTCTGTCGGACCCCTATTGCTGAACCAAATCCACCAGACAACATTTCATATTTGGCTCCTCATCACCGAACTAAAAAACTACCGGATAGGATTTCATGTTCTATCCTTTACTAGCCGAACCAACTACCTATCGGACATGATTCATGTCCGATCTTCCCTTAGCCGAGCCAATCACCTACCATACAAGATTTCCCGTCCAGTCTTCCACTATAGAATCATCCAACATCTGAACCAATACGACGCCTAACACCGGACCACCCCATGCGGGATTAAGCTTCTATGAGGTCGACCAAACCGAACCAAAATCTATAGCTCCTTCAGCACATCAACATCATGCCGATTCCATTGCTACACTCAGCACTTCGACCCTCATGCATCACCTATGCAACAATACGACACCAAATGCTCTAAAACATATCTATCGAAGCCCGATTTACGATTATTACCCCTAGTTTACTCCGATGAGAATTTTCAACCATACAAGCATACAAACAAACATCATATATGTACCAACAACATTCTGATATATAATCAATCATAGAAACCATCATACAAGGTGTATACAACATAGCGTAACTTCTATCAAGGCAATCACATATCCGAACAACATATCTAGAATACTAAAATCCATTGATTCATATTTTTACTGGAAGTTAGTTTTTAAAACAGCATTAAAACTTAATTTTGACTTTAAAAATGGATCAAAACATGTTAAACCTATAAATATATACATAAAGTAAAGTGAGGGATGGTTGTGACAACCTGCTCCTCCTTACAAGCCCAAAAATGCGTCGTGCCGAGAAATGCGGATCTTCGGGGTTTTTAATAACTTTAACATCTCAGAAATTAAGACAAACGGATATAATCTAATATGAACTAACTATCAAATACATATCACAATGGAAAGATAAACTAACTATCAAATATATATCATAGTGGAAAGATGAACTAACTATCCAATACATATTATAGCAGAAAAAATGAGACATAAAAATATTAGTCTCGAAGAATATCAAAATCGTTGTCTTAGAAAAATATCAGTACGTGATCCAAATCATAATACACAGGAAAATATCCTTTATAGTCTGATGTAAGAAAATAACTGTACTGATATGATAAAATGATATATGTAGAGAAGAAGTGGTAAAAGCTGTGACATCATCTATCTAGAGGGCCAAACTAAGTGTTATAGATGCTGCAGTCATTTATAGTATTAGCTTTCGATGACTAAATACGGCTATGTTAATGATATGTATAATGTCAGAAACACTTGAATATGAAACAAAACACAGATTTCAAAACAACATTTTCATCATTAAAGTCAAAATAGATGTTCCATATTCATCTTACATAATCCCAATACGTTCCTAGGCTTAGATAAATATACTTATTACAAAATACGCCAAGTGCAGTACATGAAGATACCCACTTGGATGATCAAAGTCATATAGTCATAATAGACTTAATAAAAACACAACAAAAAATACAATAGAAACGTAAAATAAGAACTGCAACTCCTAAATAGCTAATCTGTTTGCCTCCAACATGCTCCGATAGTCTAATCCCTCAGCCTACTCCAATCAATTTTGAGCACCCTAGAGTTCAAGGAAAAAATATAAGCTTTGAATGTGACATAAAGCGTATGTGAATAATACTATACATCCTGGTTTAATATGTTAAATGAGACCACGCCGCTTAGCGGAACGAGTTTCCCCTCACTAACATCCGTTTAAAACATATCTTTACAAAACCTTTTCCTGCAGCCAAAACTGGTTAAATAATGTAAAGCATCATTATATAAACATACATAAATATTAGGTAATAATGAACTATCTATTCAAACGCATAAGTTTTGTTTGGCTAATTTTTAACCTTTGGCTGACTTGGGCCTACTAGACAATATAAAAAAATTAATCTAACATCTGTTACACACTCCTCTTCTGGATGATCTGTCCTTAACTATTAGTTAAATACTTCTCTTCTAGATGATTTGTCCCTAACTTAAACATCTCCCAAGTCTTCCTGATCCTAATGGCTTTTCGGACTCATAATAACCTATCTGTATACAAATATATATTCATTTCAGTGTGTAATCATAATTTTAGTCTATCTGTCACCAAGCCCTACACATTGAAATTTTGGACAATAATTAGCTGTGGCCAATAGCTAATGTATATGGCACGACCCTATACCAGTCTCATCTAGTATTATAATATCTGAGTCATTTTCACATAGGGATCTCTTCCCATAATTTTCCTTGAAAACCTTTTCAAAATGATTTAAAACCTTTAAATCAAACATACACAAGGAAAATATAAAATCTTTATGCTTTACTCAAAATCACCTTGCCATGTTATGTCTATATACTTTACTCTAATCTTAGTTGATGAAAATATTTAAACATTTGAAAAGTCCCCTTTCGATTCCATTGAAAGTAGCCCCTTCTAGACCCTTGAAAGCATCTCTTCTGAAACAAGGTAAAACCCTTTAATTATCTAAGCCAAGAGACCAAAATCTTTCCTTTTGAAAGTAATAAAACTATAGACATCCTACTTTAAAACACTTTAAAACATCGCCTTATAAAACTTTGAAAACCTTCCATTTCAATCCTTTCGAACAAAAAATAAGACCTTTCGACTTTGTCGAGAGCTACCTTTCGACCCCTTCGAAAACTACCTTTTGATTCCTTTGAAACCTTTCAGAAAATAGTACTTTTCGAAAGCATTAAACTATTGAAACACAAACCTTTCAAAAGCTCTTTGGGTTCAATTCAAATCATGTGGGAAAATTTCTTTTATAATCTTTTGACTTCTTCGAAAGCTAGCTTCCGACCCCTTCGAAGCTTTAAAACATTTCTTTTAAAACAATAGGCTCCAGCCTTTTTAATACTCTAAACACCTCTTTAGAAACCTTGGCTTATACTTCAATTTGAATATAAAAGGCTAAAACATCTAGGTCGAAAGCTTCCCTTTTAAAGCATGGGAGAAGCGGCTGATTTTAAAAACAAGTATACCTTTCGACCTTGTCAAAAGCCAATGACTTTGAATGGTAAAAAGGCGACAGCTAGGGGTTTCGGCCCCTTTAGAAGCATGTTAACCTTTCGAACTCGTCGAAAGGTCTAGACATTTAGTTTAATTATTTGACCTAGTCTAAAGCAACCAAGCCGAAAGCTCTTTTTCAAAAGCAAAGCAGGCGTTATTTTTGCTTTATAAAACAAACATACTCCAACCTCTTTGGCAACTAAGTTTCAACCAAGTACCCTTCGACCTTGTCCATTACATCACGTACCAAGTAATTTTATACCATATGCATTGGTTTTGACCTTATTGAAAGCTTGCTTTCGACCTTATCGAAAGGTCTAGGTCGGAAGCATTGATGCCGAAAATTGTTGAAACATGTTAAAAGTATGATTTTCTTGTTTTTAACTTTAAAGAGATAACCTTTCAATGAATCTGCATTTGTTTGTCAAATTCGTATGGTTAATAAATTCTTTTCAGAAAAGTGCTGCCAATAATTTCAGAAATAAATAATGATTTTATTTTATAAAATGCTCCTTCTTCTTAATCAAATATATAAAACATTTAAGTCCCATACCTTAAATAATTTTATATATTCATCAAAACACTTAGGAAAAGTTTGAAAAAATTCCAGATAATCTATTTTAATATGTTTTCCAACAATAAAAATTTAAAACCCAAATTACTATTACTTTTGCCAAAAATAATTTATAACCCAATAAATCATTTTCTTTATTAAAAAATTAATAAAAATCCACATTAATTCAGAAAATTATAAAAATTGAAATCCATTTCTAAAATATCATTTCTGATCTATTTTTAAATTTTCAAGGCATTTGGATGTCATTAATTAGGGTTTTCATATTAAACATATCATAGAAACTAATATGAACATTACAATTCATCAACAAACATATATATAATTTTAACCATTCAAAGCATGGCATAAACTTGCAAAAATCATTTCAGATCTAACTTGAAACCGAATACCATAAGAAAATGGGATGTAGTAATTATTCACCTTAGCTTTGAGATTAAAAGATATGAAATTTGATGTTGAATAAGTTGATTAACTTCTTTCTCTTGATATCTTTAGCTTTATCTTCCATTGAGAACGAAATTGGTGGCCCGCCTTCATGTGTTTTAGTTTGAAAGAATGAAAATGAACATATGTTTCATTATCTAAGGGTTTAGGGTATAAGTCTCTCTTATTTCCCATTTTACCCTTGCCTATTTTCTTACACATTCGTTCATGTTGTTTCATTTTGAGTTTCATTTAACATAGCATGGCTACACTTAGTTAAATCAAATCTCAACCTATTAATCTTCACATTATTTTATTCAATTTGACCAATTAAATATCCTAAATAATGTTGTAAAAATAAGGAGTGTTACAGACTCCCCTCCTTAAAGAATTTCGTCCTCGAAGTTACAATAAGATACACCACAAAACAATCAAAGGTAAAACATATCATCAAACAAATAAGGATAAACATCTCTAATCCTGCTCTCTGTCTCCCAAGTATAGTCTCTGTTATCGTCACTCCACTGGTCACTAATCCGACTGTCTTGTTTTTCAACTACTTCTCATCTCTCTCGACTATCCGTACAGGCTTCCCAACAATTGTCAAGTTTGGTTCCACCACTAAATCTTCTAACTCAGTAGGCTCTATAGTAGTGTCTAGATCCCTTATGCACTTTCTCAGATGAGATATATGAAACACATCATAGACTCCTGCCAAACTACTCGGTAACTTAAATCTGTACGCAAGTTTACCGATCCTCTCCAAAATAGGAAACAGTCCTACAAACCTCGATGGTGACTTCTCGGTCTTCCCGAACCGGATAACACCTTTCATTGGCGATACTTTGACGAAAAATTTGTCTCCAAAAGAGAACTCTAATTCTTTCCATCTTCTATCAACATAGCTCTTCTGCCTTGACTGAACATCCTTCATTTTCGCCCTTATCAACTTAGCTTTCTCTGTGGCTTCTCTAACTAAATCCGGAACCAACTACTAATTTATGTCCGGTCTCTAACCAACAAACTAGATATTTACATGGTCTTCCATATAAAGCCTCAAATGGTGCCATCCCTATACTAGTTTGATAACTGTTTTTATATGCAAACTCGACTAAATTGAGATGGTCTTTCCATGATCCTCTAAAATCCAGTACACAAGCTCTTAACAAATTCTCCAAGACATTGTTAACTCTTTCTGTTTGCTCATCAGTCTGTGGATGGTAAGCGGTACTCATGTTGAGCTAAGTTCCTGATGCTTCCTGTAGGCTCTTCAAGAACTCACCAGTAAACAAACAAGCACCGATAATACTACAGGAATTAACTACAATCAAACCACATTCTTCATAAACAACTTTGCCAAAATAGGTGTCGTCCTAGTTGACTTTACTGGAATGAAGTAGGCACTCTTGATTAGTCTATCCACTATGACCCATATGCTTTCATTCCCTCTACTAGATCTTGGCAACCCATCAATAAAATCCATAGAGATAGAACCCCACTTCCACATCGAAACATCCAACGGTTGAAGCAATCCACTTGGCTTCTGATGCTCGGCTTCCACCTGCTGACAGTTCATACACTATTTCGCCCATAAGCCTGCATTTTGCTTCATTAATTACCAAAATAAACTCATCTTCATGCCTTGATACATCTTTGTTCCTCCGAGATTGATAGTGCAATTTGAACGATGGCACTCTTCTAAGACTTCTTTCCTTATGTCTCTACCCTTCTTTCTCAACCAACCATTCTGGTTAAGCCTGAAATCTTTCAAGTCATCGCCCTCGGTTCCTTCTCTTAACCTTTTGATCCTATTAGCTAACACATGATCCTATTAGCTAACACAGGATCCTCTTCTTGCCTAGAAGCAATCTTCTCTATCAAAACTGGGCGAACTTCTAAATAAGATAACACAACATTTCTGCACTTGAACTTGCTTCTAATCTCCATTGTACTCTACAATCATATAATGCTTCTAAATCTTTCCACTCTGTTACCATAGCTAATACCACATTCTGATGCATTCTACTAAGTGCGTCTACAGCCTTTTTGCCTTGACCCGGTGTATACTCTATTCCGAAATAATCAGCAATAAACTTAAGCCATCTTTGCTGTCTCATGTTCAAATCCTTCTGAGAAAACACGTACTTCAGCGACTTATGATCTGTATAAAGCTTGAATTGCTCTCTCAAAAGATAATGCCTCCACACCTTCAAAGTAAATATAATGGCAGCTAACTCCACATCATGAGTTGGATACCTAACTTCATGCGGTCCAAGCTGTCTACAAGCATGGACAATCACATTACCTCGTTGCATCAAAATTTCACCCAATCCAGTTCCACACGCGTTAGTATAAATAACAAAATTCTGATTCCCCTCCGGGACCACCAATGCTTGTGCATGGGTGAATAAGTGTTTCAAGCTTTAGAATGCTTCCTCACACTTATCTGTCCATACAAACTTCACATATTTTTGTGTAAGCTTAGTCATCGGTGCAACTATCCATGAAAAATCCTTTGTGAACCTTCTATAATACCCAGCTCGTCCAAGAAAGCTTTTTACCTCAGTTACGGTTTTCGACCTCTTCCAACTATTCACGGCCTCAACCTTAGTCGGATCTACTACCAATCCTCTCTTTGAGACTACATGACCAAGAAACTTAACTTCCTTCTTCCAGAAGTGGCACTTCAAAAACTTTGCCTTTGGCTAATGCTCCCTAAAGGTCTCAAGCACTACTCTGAGATGAACTTCATGCTCCTTCTCATTCTTAAAGTATATCAAATATCATCTATGAACACTAGCACGAATCTCTCCAAGCGCTCTCTGAAGATTCGGTTCATTAAATCTACAAAGAATGCCGACGCATTAGTTAGTCCGAATGGCATAACTAACCATTCATACAATCCATAGTGGGTCCTAAACGTCGTTAATGTTATACTATCTTCTGCAACTCTAAGCTGATGAAACCCGGTAACCAAATCCAACTGAGAAAATATCTTCGCCTCACTCAGCTGGTCGAACAAATCATCAATTCTTGGAAATGGATATCGATTCTTTATGTTCTTCTCATTCAACTTTCGAATTGATACACAGCCTTAACGATCCATTCGACTTCTTAAGAAAAACAACAGCCGCTCCCCAAGGTAAACCACTTGGTCTAATCAGATTCTTTCATTCTAAGTCCACCAACTGCACCTTCAATACTCTCATCTCGGTGGGAGTCATTATACTTAGATGCATACTCACAAGTTCTACTCCAGGCACCAAATCTATCATTAACTTAATAGCACATTTTGGTGGCAAACCAGTTACTGGCTCAAACATATTTGCAATTTCTCTTACCACGAAAACTCGACTTAACTCATCTTCCAACTCCATATCACCCAATAAAGCCTTCACTTCACAATAAGGTATTTCTACGGTACAAACAACCCGCTCACTACAACTAGGGTTACTAAGTGATAATTTCCCATCGTGACAAAATATCCTCGCATCATACTCACTTAACCAATCCATACCCAATATAATTTCGAAACCTACAAAATCAAATACATGCAAACTGCATGAAAAGGTGTAACCTAGCAAATCAAACTCTAAGTGGTCACATTTCATTCCAAGTGTTGTATACCCTCCTATCGGATTTGCAACCCTTAAGGAAATAACTAAATATGTGGGTTCTAGGTTAAGCTTATATACCAAACATCGGGATATAAAAGAAAATGATGCACTAGTATCAAACAGAATGCTAACATACCATGAATCTGCAGCTTTCCTCCCAAAACATTCCTTTCTCTTATGCCCCTGATCTCGAAGACCCAGGCTCCACCACATACATTTGGCCCTTTCCATCCTTTGCACGCACTTTGCACTGATTCTTGTAGTGGCTTACTTGATCACTATTAAAGTACTTGACATTCTTCTTTCTAGTCACCTCCTTTCCTTTCCCAGTACGACATTCATTAGCATAGTGTCATTTCTTATCACATTTATAACATACCACCTTAGATTTTCCCTTCATATGTGCTCCTTCCATTTGAGCATTCTTTTTGTGGAAAAATTTTTTTTTGGCCTTGTCCGCTTTGAACCTCCTTCTCTTTCTTCTTTTCCAAATAAGCTAACGCCTCTTCCAGCCTCAGTGCAATCTCCACCACCACATTACATGGATCTCTTAAGTGCGGTAAAGTAGCTATTGCCAACTCTGCCTTTAAACCTCTAATAAACTTCTCATTTCTCTTCATCGTCGTATCAACCATGGAGTACCCTTACCGGGCTAACTCTTCAAATCTTCTGGCATATTCCAAGACCGTCATTTCTCTTTACACCAGCTCTGCAAACTTTCTAACCAATGCAAAATGTGCCATAACAGACATGAACTTTCTTGAAATCTCCTTTTAAACTCATCCCATGTCATCATTTCCTCATCCATACTAGCAGTTACAAAATTCCACCAGAATAAAGCAGCTTCTTGAAGCTGTCTTGAAGATAGTCTTCTTTTCTTCTCATCATTCAACCCCAAGCCTGCTTAATCCTCTCACAATGTAGCAGCCAATTTTCTACCTCAATAGCGTCTTTATTGCTAATGAACGAATTCCCTCCAAGCTTGGTATAATATCCACTTAACTTAGCATAATCATTGACAACTATAGCTCCCTAATCGCCTACTGCAGAAGCATTTCCTCCAACTACACCAGCTGCAATTCCAGCATGCATCATGTTTACGAAAAACTGATGCATGGCTCCTATATCCATTTGGTGAACCCCAACACCAATGTTTTTGGCTTGAGCCTGACCTGGGGATTTTCTAGCATTTGGTCGGGCATTTCCATTAGTGGTGGTGCTCTCTCCTCCAAGCTTAAATTTTCCTCTTCTTCCTTCCATATCTCTATTCAAACCTTGTAAGATACAGATGAATAGCCTAACTAAGATATGAGTCTAGGGAAGCCTATACTTTATATATAAATATAACAAATAGAAGTACGTTACTACAACGTTATCCCATACCCCGATCTTAACTCTAATTACTAAGGATTATGTTTTAAAAAACCATTTTTAGTTTAAGTATTTCATAAACATGCTCCGATACCAAGCCATGACATCCCCTATTTAGAGGCCTAAAACTAAGCGCTAGAGATTGTGCAGTCATCTATAGAATTAGCTTATGGTGACTAAATATGGCTACGTTAACGATATCTATAATATTAGAAGCACTTGAAAATGAAACAAAACACAGATTTTAAAACAACATTTTCTTTATTAAAGTCAAAAATAGATATTCTATATTCATCTTGCATGATCCTAATACGTTTCTAGGCACAGATAAATATACTAATTACAAAATAAGCCAAGAGCGATATATGAAAATACCCCATTGGATGATAAGAGCATATAGTCATAATAGATTTATAAAAAACACAGTGGAAATACAATCAAAACATTAAACAAGAACAACAACTCCTAAATAGTTATCTGTTTGCCTCCTGCATGCCTCCAGTACCTTATTCATCGTCCTACTAAAACCTAAAAAGACCTTAACCCCTCAACCTACTCAAATCAATTTTAAGCACCCCAGAGTTTAAGGGGAAAACATAAACTTCGAGTCAGACATAAAGCCTGGTGTGAATTATACTATACCTCCCGGTTTAATATGTTAAGTGAGACCATGCCGCTTACCGAAATGGGTTTCCCTCGCTAATATTTTTTTTAAACTTATATTTGCAAAACCTTTTCCTGCAACCAAAACTGGTTGAATACTGTAAATCATTATTATATAAAAAAATACATAAATATCAGGTAATAATGAACCATCTGTTCAAACACATAAGTTTTGTTTGGCTAACTTTTAACCTTTGGCTGACTCGGGCCTACCAGACAATGTAAACAAAATTAATCTAACATCTGCTAGACACTCCTCTTTTGGACGATCAGTCCTTAACTATCTGTTAAATACTTCTCTTTTGGACGGTCTATCCCTAACTTAAACATCTCCCAGTTCTTCCTGGTCCTAATGGTTTTTCAGGTTCACCAATAACCTATCTGTATGTAAATACATATTTCATTTGGTGTGTAATAATAATTTTAGTCTGCCCGTCACCAAACCCTACACATTGGAATTTTGGACAACAATTAGCTGGGGCTAGTAGCTAATGTATAGGGTGTGACTCTATACCAGTCCCATCTCGTATTCTAATATCTCAGTCATTTTTGGCTAAGGGATCGCTTCCCATAATTTTCATTGAAAAACTTTTCAAAATGATTTAAACCTTTAAATCAAACTTACACGAGGAAAATATAAAAAATTTATGCTTTACTCGAAATCACCTTGCCATATTATATCTATATACTTTACTCAAACCTTAGTTGATGAAAACATTTAAACTTTTGAAAGTACCCCTTTCAATTCCATTGAAAGTGCCCCCTTCTAAACCCTTGAAAGCATCTCTTTCAAAACCAAGTAAAACCCTTTAATTATCTAGGCCAAGAGGGCAAAACCTTTCCTTTCGAAAGCAATAAAACTTTAGACATCCTACTTTAAAACACTTTAAAGCATTACCCTAGAAAACCTTGGAAAACCTTCCATTTCAATCCTTTCAAAAGCATTCAGAAAATAGGACCTTTCGACCTTGTCTAAAACTACCTTTCAACCCCTTCGAAAGAAAACTTTCGGCTCCATCGAAAGCTTTGCTTTCGACCTCTTCGAAGGCTTGGCTTTCAACCCCTTTGAAACCTTTCAGAAAATAGTACCTTTCGAAAGCATTACACCATTGAAACATAAACCTTTCAAAAGCAATTAGGAATTCAATTCAAATCATGTGGCAAAATCTCTTTTAAAACCTTTCGACTCCTTCGCATGCTACCTTTTGACCTTATCGAATGCATAGCTTCCGACCCCTTCGAAAGTTTGCCTTCGAAAGCTTTAAAACATTTCTTTTAAAACAATAGGCTCCAGCCTTTTTAATATTATAAACATCTCTTACGGAACCTTGGGTTATACTTCAATTAGAATATGAAAGGGTAAAACATCTAAGTCGAAAGCTTCCTTTCGAAAGCATGGGAGAAGAGACTGATTTTAAAAACTAGTATACCTTTCGACCTTGTCGAAAGCCAATGACTTCGAAAGGTAGAAAGGCGGTAGCAAGGGGTTTCGACCCCTTCGAAAGCATGTTAACCTTTCGACCTCATCGAAAGATCTAAACCTTTATTTTAATAATTTGGCCTGGTTGAAAGCAACCAAGTCAAAAGCTTCTTTTGGAAAGCAAAGAAGGCGTTATTGTTAGTTTATAAAACAAACATACTCCAACCTCTTTGGCAACTAAAGTTTCAACCAAGTACCCTTCGACCTTGTCCAATATATTACGTACCAAGTAACTTGATACCATATGGATTGGTTTCGACCTATTCGAAAGCTTGCTTTTGACCTTGTCCAAAGGTCTGGGTCGGAAGCTTTGATGTAAAAAATGGCTGAAACATGCTAAAAGTATTATTTTGATGTTTTTAGCTTAAAAGATTTAACCTTTCAACTTACCTGCCTTCAAATTCGTATTGGTTAATAAATTCTTTTTTTAAAATTGCTGCCAATAATTTTAGAAATAAATAATGATTTTATTTTATAAAATTCCCCTTCCCTTTGATTAAATATATAAAAACATTTAAGTCTCATACCTTAAATAATTTTATATATTCATCAAAACACTTAGGAAAAATCTGAAAAAATTCTAGAAATTCTAGCTTGGTATGTTTCCAACATATAAAATTTCAAACTAAATAATTATTAATTTTGCCGTAAACAATTTATAACCCAATAAATCATTTTCTTCACGAGAAAATTAATAAAAATCCACATTAATTCAGAAAATTATGAAAATTAAAACCCATCTCTAAAATATCATTTTTGATCTATAATTAAATTTTCAAGGCATTTGGATGTCATTTAATAGGGTTTTCATATCAAACATATCATAAAAACTAATATGAACATGTATAATTCATCAACAAGCATATATAAATTTAATCATTCAAAGCATGGCATAAACTTGCAAAAATCGTTTCAAATCTAACTTAAAACGAAAAACCATAAGAAAATGGGATGTATTGATTATTCACCTTAGCTTTGGGATTAAAAGATGTGAGATTTTTTGTTGAATAAGTTGATTAAATTCTTTCTCTTGAAATCTTTATCTTTATCTTCCCTTGAGAATGAAGATGGTGGTCGGCCTTGATGTGCTTTAGTTTGATAGAATGAAAATGAACATACATTTCATTTTCTAAGGATTTACGGTAGAAATCTTTCCTACTTCCCATTTTACCCTTGCCAATTTCCTAACACATTAATTCATGTTGTTTCATTTGGATTTCCATTTAACATGGCACGACTACCCTCAGTTAAATCAAATATCAACCTATTAATCTTCACATTATTTTATTTTATTTGACAAATTAAATGTCCTAAATAATGTTGTAAAAATATGGGCCATTACAAAAGAAGACTTTAAGAAAAGCGCGACTCCCTCCAGGTATCCAAAATGGGATAATCATCCACTGCCCTATCCACCTGTGGTGCGGAAAAAATGGAAAAGGAATGGGTCATAATAAAGTTTGGTGAATGAGAACAAGATTAATAAGTGATGATTAATTTCAGTTAACTTTAAATCAACTCTAAGTGATGTAGGACGTGTAGCAAGTGTTTGTGAACTTCTAAGGTCAACACTTATGGATTCTTATCTAGCATAATTGGTCGAACCTACTGATCGAACTAAAAACTAATGGTCGGCCAAAACGGGAAGTACTTTCCCATCATAACTATACCAATAGGATTCTTATTGTACTGCACCAGGGTTCATTCCTATGGAACCCCCATTAGTACACGGCTCTAATCTAATCAATATCTATAGCCACTTATTCTACTACACCAGCGTCCACCCGTACCACGTTGTGCTAGAAAACATGCATACATGGATCTCCCGTTGCTCTTAGAAAGCCTCTTTGACAGTGTTTCTCTCAACCGTATGGAACACCATGAGCATACGCAAAATAAATCGCCCTAATCAACTTCGTTTATGCAATATGCATTGCCTATAGTAAATCAACTATTGCGAAATATATATTCGCCCATACCAATATCAAACATTACGAAATACTTGGCCCAAATTAGCTAAATAATCAGCTTACTAATTACATAATTTCTAACTAAATTATATAATTTTTATTCATTTAATTAGGTACTTAAGCCAAAGTCAAATTTGCACAATTCTCATTCAAACGGTCAACCTAGACAAACCCCAGTACAACCGCAGCCGTCGACCTAGAAAATCCTAAGGTCGGCCGCTCATGTATAAAACTTAGCATTTGGAACACTTTTTAATTGTTGATCAATTATAAGTAATTGTCATTAATTCCAAACGATCAACGTTTCCAGTTAACCCTAAGCTGATTAATTAACCATAATTCTTCTAATGTCAATTTAATGCTCGAATTCAAATCAGTTATTGGTTTCAATTTAGGGTTCTCAATCTAGCACTAGCAAGTGTCAAATTACCCAATTTCATAATTCGGTTTCAAATTAAATTATGGGTTTTAATGTTTAGTCAATTCAGTTTTAATCTATCAATTTAATTATATGGTTTCCACAAATTTAATCATTTGAAAAGTTTAAAATCAATTCCATCAATCAAACTATTAATATGTGCCCACTCAGCTTTTAGCCTAAGCTCTTAATCTTGAGAAATTAGCCTCCAATGATGGCTCCTTTCCTAGGTCGCCTTAATTCTCCTTTGATTGCTTGCCCTTATTTCTAGTTTGATTAGGGTTTGACTTTAAATTTAGGATTTTAAGAAAACTAGGGTTTCAGGAGAGATTTTGACAGAGTTTGATTATTGTTCATTCAACAATAGAATTAAGGTCTGGTTTACCAACTTATTTATAGGATTAGGTTAAAACTTAGGACAACTGGATCAACCTCAGCTATCAGCCTAACCACCCATCAATTTCTTCAGATGCAAGCAGTTAATCATTTCCATGGAAACATGTCACTATAGATCGCTAACTACACGAAGAATCCCGTGTCGGGTCGACCGTTCCTTAGTCTGGGTCGATCTCTACCGATCGACCTAGGATCTTCTTAGGTCGATTTAGACAATGTTGATTTTTATATTTTAAGCTTTAAATTTTTAATCCATTCCGACCCTCATAACTTTCTCATACTAATTCGAATTACGATAAATTATAGGTAAAAATCATCCAAAAATTTGCAACGAACATAATAGTGCAAGTTTGAAAACCCAATTCAGATGTTTGTAAAAAAAAAATATTTTAAGCCCTTAATTTACTTTTAATTAAAATTTCTTTTTTAATTCTACTAAAATTTCGGGGTGTTACATTCGCTTCCCCTTAAAGGATTTCATCCTCGAATCTCCAAGGATGAAAAAATTTAGCTCACACACTACAACTAATAACAACCATCCATATACTCATCCATTATCCATATGCAATCATAGTCCATAAAAGAAAATATTTCTAATACAACATGTACATATATATGCAATGTGAAATGCACGTGAACCTCTGCTAATGCAATAAAATAGTTGGTCGACTTATACAGTCGACCTCCTATTATGCAAAAATGCTCATACTATGCGTCCAAATGTATGCAACATCCTAAATAATATACCTGTAATTCTATATTAATTCTATATACATGCACAACCATTCAAACATATGCAACATCCACATGCTTAACATCCACTAGAATCCAAGAATCAAGAAATGACATGCAACTAGATATAACTCTCTGTGTGTGTGTGTGTCTACATGATATACTGTCCCAACATGTAAAAGAACACAATATGAAAAATACATCCATATAAATCTTAGCATCCATCATCCATAACATGTTCTATTAACATGTTTACAACCATTGCTATCATTCAAAGATCATTACCTAAAAGGGTATACCGCCTAAGTCCTATACATATGAGATCTATAATAAAGAATTAAATTGGAAATGCATCGACAAAGAGTTGAGGGTGGGTAGCGCGAATCTTCTCCTTTGCCTTCCATGTACTCTCCGTCGGATCATCTCGCCATTGGACTTTAATAAGTCTAATATTCTTGTTGTGGATTAGCTTAGTACCATGCATTTGAGTACAAGTGGGTGCATGGTGAATAAATGACCCTTGCTCAACTTTCACCTCCTCCAACTGACTCTGCTCGATTATGGTAACTGTATCATGCAAGTACTTCTATAAGTGTGAAACATGGAAGACGTCATGTACCCCCGCTAACTTTTCTGGAAGCTTTACTCTATATACCAATTTCCCTACTCTAGCTACTATAGGGAAGGTCCAATAAATCTCGGTGCTAGCTTCCCCGACCTACCAAATCTCATAACACGTCAAAGAGGTGAAACCTTCACAAATACAATGTCTCCCGCTGCAAACTCTAACTTTGTATGTCTCTTGTTAGCATTAGATTTCTATATATTCTGAGCGTTCTTCATTCTTCCCCAAACCAGATCCACCTTATATGATGTTTCCTTAACCATATCCTGTCCAATAATAATCATATCACTTGTATCCCACCAACACGACAGTGACCTACACAGTCTGCCATACAAAGCCTTAAAAGGTACCATTCTAATGCTAGCCTGATAACTATTATAGTAGGTAAACTCCACCAATAGTAAATGGTCCTACCAAGAACCTTGAAAATCAGTAATGCATATCCGTAGCAAATCCTTTAAAACCCAATTTACCCTCTCCGTCTGTTCGTCAGACTATGGATGACATGCGATGCTCAAATTCAACTAAGTCCCCAAGGCCTCCTATAGACTCCTTTAGAACTCACTACTGAAAAGTAGTTCATGATCGCTAACTATACTAGTAAGAAATCCATATAGCCTAACGATCTCTCTCACATAAATAACCGCCAATGATCCCACCTTCCTCGTACTCTCCATTAGTACGAATTGAGCACACTTAGTCGATGACGTCGAATAGCCTAACGATCTCTAGCCATCGAATAATCCTCAATGGAAATACTTTCTCGCTTCCATTGAGGAATATTCGATGGCTGCAACAATCCTTCCGGCTTCTTCTACTCCGCCTTTAGCCTATAGCAAGTCATACCTCTAGCCACATACTCCACCACTTGCTTCTTTGTATCAGGCGAACATAAAACTCGCATCATATCACGATACATCTTGTCACCACCAGGAAAATTTTTGTGTAGTCCTTAATGATTTTGCAATAGTAGCCCGCAAAACCAAGAAAAATTCTCACCTTTGTGGCATTCTTCAGAACATGGCAATCCTGAACTACTGCCACCTTAATAAGGTCAACTGCTAAACCACTTTCCAAACAATGTATCCTAAAAAGGGTACCTCCTCTCTCCAAAAGTGGCACTTCAAATTTTTTTCCTAAAGCTTATGTGCATAGAGTGTCTTTAATACCTCCTCCTAATGCAATGCATGTTCCTCCTTACTCCTCCAGTGTGCAGGATATCATCCACGATTATCACCACAAATTTATTAACCAACCCCCTAAATACTTGGCTCATAAGATCCACAAAGTAGGGAGGTCATTGGTTAGTATGAAGGGAAAGACTAACCACTCATACAATCCATTGGGCATATGGAATGATATCTTCTGAATACTATCCTCGACTACGCCTAACTTATGGAATCTTCTAGCCAAATCCAACCAAGAGAAAATTTTAGCTCCAACAAACTGATCAAAGAGATCATCAATGCGGGGAAGTGGATAACGATTCTTCTTTGACAGTTTATTTAGCTTCCTATAATTGATGCATAGTGTACACTCACCATGCTCTATACCCTTCTCACATAAGCCCGAAAGGCAGTGCACGATCGGTATATCTGGCCTCAGTTTATCTGAGTTAGGTGTATGTATATAAAAATTCTTTTAAATAATGCCTACAGTCGATAAGTGTTCACACTTGTGTGTTCACTCGTTACACTCTATATTCCCCTCATATAGGTCCACGAGGCAGTGCATGGGTAATATATCTGGTCTTAGGTTTCTGAGTTAAAGGCATATGTAAATATTGTTAATATCAATAAAATTTTCAAAAATAAGAGAGAGTAAGCAATTTAAATCCAAGCACTATTTTTACTTATTTGATTTGGTTTGTTGTTCAAATGAAATGAAATTACCATTTTGAAAAACTTTGAATTTGAACTTACGATCCATTTCATAGTTGCACTATGTTATCAACCGAACAACGAGTTAAACTATAGTCTATTTGTCATGATAACTTGATTTTCGTTGGAAATTTTGACGAGTAAATGACATAAATTTTCTAGATAATAACCAAAACTTATATTTAACTTATTCTTGTCAACTTAAAAGTAAACCATTCATTTCTAAATATTTTCAAAATCCTGCATCTGCAAATAAATCTTGCATTTAGGAATTTTTCATTTTGTAAATATTTCACTTTGCATTTTGTGGGTAGTATCCGCTGAGAACCCTCACGAGAAAAAACTCATCCTACTGGGGACGCCCAAAGGTTTAATGGCTTGTTGCATATGCTCGATGCAATTGCAAAAATTTATTCGTCAACGGAAATTCTATCGAGTTAGAAATCCGTCGAATGAATTTATAATAAAATTAACCACAATGTGCACAACATACAAAAGTTAGTACGTAGCGAGTGTGGGTCGATCCACAGGAAATGATAGATTTTAAAAACCTATTTGACCAAATTAAACCAAAGTTGAGAGTAATTAGCTAAAAATAGTAAGAAAAATGACAAAAAGAAAGTGATAAAAATATGAGGGTGTTAAGGCAATTTAGAGGTAATTTCCACTCTTTTTATCACATAAATCAACAAAATGAAGTTATGATCTCTCTTTTGGTCATTAGTGAAATTAGTAGATGTGTTAATCACAAGTATGTTATATTTGTGCTATTAATTAGCCCAATATAAACCATCAAAATATAACACAACCACTAATATACATTAAATCTCATAAAATATGACAACAAAGTTGAAAGAAAAACTATTTTAAGCATGGCATATTAACTATTGTTTAGAAATATAAGCCATCAAATTTTAATTTCAACATTCACTTCTTTGCCATAATCATATGTAGATGAAGAGGCAATTTGTGTTTTGTTTGTTTTAGCATAGTCTATTTATTATGAACAACATAGACTATCAAATTCAAAGCTAAACAACATCATTAAACCACTTCAAGTGTTTCCATTAAGCACAAAAAGAGAACATAAATGATCAAGATATTAAAGTTGCATGTTTAGAGAGCTTCATTACCCCTAAATTGAAGGGGGTTAGCCCCTCATATTTGTTATGATATCAAAAATTAGAGCATGCAACATGAAAGAAAAATAAAACGAGAGAAAAGTAAAGAAGAGCTATTCTACTTGCATGAAAATAAATCTATGCTACAAACAAGAAAGGAAAATAACATGTAATTAAAAGAATACCATAATTAACATTGCATTAAAAAGGAAAAATACATAAGTTAAAAATGGCTAAGTGACTATGAAAAGAGAAAGAGAGCTTTCTTTTATTTTTAATCTAAGATAAAACTAACTAAGAGGAAAAGCCTAAAAGAAAACTAAAGAAGTGAGAGGTTACATGAAGATAAGGGGTATTTATACATGTATGAAACCCTAATCCACTTTTTGGGGAATGCCCAAAATACCCTCTTAGGAAGTGGTGGCCAAGTTGCCATTAGCTTCAAATAATCATAATTTAGATGTGCATGAAGCTTTAAACTCTATTAGAATGTGCATTAGCCTCTAATTTGTACATGAAGGTATGTAGGTAAGTGGGGTCCTCCATGATCCATCAAGTGAATTATTTCCATCTTCATTCATTTGTATTCACTCTTGTGCATGCATATATTATCTTCATGAACCCACTTGTATTTGAATTTTAATTCCTAAAAAATAACATAGAAATTTTCAATTAAATTTTAGAAAATTAATATACGCACAAAAATGACCATTTTGCCCCTGGATGAAGATGAATATGTGATGATTTGAAATAATTTGAATTTTGGTTTAAAAATGTTAAAACATCCAATATGATTATTTATTTGATTTAATTTGATAAAATATGGTAGTAAAAATATGCACATCACAAAGTATAAGAAAACCATCCACCTTGGTGGCAAAGACGACTAGTGCTCCCCACTCGAACATACTCCTCTGATAAAAGCTTTCTCTAACAACTCATTAACCTGCTTGTTCAGCCCATGTCTTACCTTTGGAGCTATATGACTTAGTGGTAAGGCAATGGGTCTATCATTATCAATAAGATAGATCCAAAACTCAATCTCTCTCTGGGCTGGGAGACCGGTAACCTCAGCAAAAAATTTTGAGAAATCTCTAACTGCAGGCACTGTACTAAGCCCATCATGTGATAGGTCAATTGAATATAAATAACTCGACATAAACGATCCTCGGGGGTCACAATAAACCTCCAAGATACATCACTAACGTGCTTAACCTAACAACCTTCCTATCATAATCTAAAATAGTGCCATACATCGTCATCCACTCCATGCCAAATATCAACCCAAACCCAGAGAATCCCAATACAAAGGCATCACAATCAAACGCACCCGCAAGATAAACAATTTCAAACCCTAGAACAACATGGATAAATAGTCCAATCTTCTTGTCGAGTTTGACACAACTATAGGGTCTGTGATAATAAAAGTGTCTATGTGCAAATCATCAACAAGTCTATTAGGGATAGAAGAATGTGAAGCCCCAATGTTGAATAATGCATGAATAGATAAACCGGAAAGAACTAACAAACCTTTGATTGCCATTTTCTTACCCTTGTCAATCATTGGCTGTGCACTCAAGCTAGGGACTACATCTAGTGCATAAGCCAGGTCAATCTGAGTAGAAGATCGAGTAGAAGTTTTTGGTGGTGTTGTGAATGCTCGCTTCGCATGCTCGTACTGATCATAATTATAACACTTCATCTTGGAGAGATCCAATGTAACACCCCACCTTTATACCTACATTAATAAAGGATATTAATAAGTAATATCATCTGCTAATGTGGAGAATAAAGCCGTTTAGGAGCGACCATCCGTAATATTACTTTGGGTGAGTATCGAATATGTTGAATTGTATGAATTTATTCTTTTTGTAAGGAGGAATTCATCGTATATGATCCAGGCTGTAAACAATAATACAGTGACTTATTATGAATTAGAACAATATAAAACATCATTGACACAGAATCACGAATCACATTGATAAATATACTAGAAGACATATCACATAACATCATAAGAACTAAGGTACGTCACCTAGTACAAAATGAGTCTATATCTCAACAAGGTACATATATACATAGGACAACATCTCAAAATGGACTGTTGTCAATGTAGATAACTGACATAAACTTCTACCCAAGCTGGCCCAAGTCCAAAGCCAAGCATCCCCGCTACTTGTGAAGTCTTGGCCTGACCCGAGCATTAGAATAACACCCTGGTCAGACTATCTCTAATTATTAAAAAGGTTAGACCATGATAATAATAATAGACTGCTTAAACATCAAAGATAAATATCATAAATTGTACTTCACTAATCTACTTAATACTTCATATGAACTTCATGATTTAAGGTTAATCTATACTAATTCAAAACACAACATCAACATGATAGAAACCATTATTAAGAGCATAGTCATACACAATCATGAATGCAAGCAAAGGACAAGCACTTCGCAAGTCAATAGTCATCGTCGTGCACATCGCACATAATAATTAAGCAATTCACTAATTTATTATCATCAACCTGCACATCACACGTACTATAAGCACTTCAATAGTCGACTATAAGACAAGTGCATCGCAAGTCCACACCAAATACGAGTGCATCTCTCGTTGTTAGCTAGCCTAAAAGACAAGTGCATCACATGTTCATACAATTACAAGCGCATTGCAAGTAATAACTCATTAGTAAATGAGTAATACCACATGGGTCTTGACAACCCACACAATCTGCATGAAGCAACATACCCACGATGAGTCTAAAAATCAACGAAACTAGTGTTATATACTTCCTATAAGAAATAATTCAAATAACTAATGCATGTCCCATAACCAATCAGGTTCATTCAAATGTTTACTTTAAATCTGTAAACTCCACTCGATAAGTGTGATATACTATCAACTAGTAACTAGATAAGTATCGCACAATGTCCTATAGCCATTTAAAGTTACATAACTAAGTGATTATAAAATCCCACTTATGTAAAATAAATGTTCATGCAAATAGTCCAAGAATTAACCGGTAAAACAAACGTGAGCGTTTCATACCTTTCGTTTTATTAAATCGTTTAAATCGATTCCTAATCCGACCAACGTTGCGCAGTTCAATGAAAATGGTTTACTCTGAAATCCTTCTAGAAACAATCATTTTATACTAGAGAATACATACATACATACATATGTATGTATATATTAGAAAGCCTTTATAAAATCATACAGAGGTATTTATAAATTCACCTCTTTAAAATCGTTGTTCTAAACAAATTTAAAACTATTGATACATATATAGAGTTAAATATCACTTATATATATATAATACCCTTTTATAGAAAATATTCAGACTTAAAGTAGTTTCTAAAGCGTTTAGATTAAAAATTACTTCTTTTGGAAAGCACTATCTTAGAAATGTGTAATAAAATATGATTGTGTCTTCATGTATTCATAGGATCTTCCTATTGCAAAATCCTCAAATTGAACGCATCCACTCAATCAATTTAAATCATAATCAAATGCAACCAATTCATTGTAGATTAAGCATCAAAACTAGGTATAAGTCAACAAGAATACATCGATCAAGCGGGAAATCAAAGAAATAAACCGAGGGGCATCAGAAATATCACCTGGGCTCAGCCAAAGTGCATAACCAGTGCACCGGTTCATGTGAACAGTCCACCAGTAGAGACACCTAGGCTGAGCCCAGGCGATCTTATCGTTCCCAGTGATCGTTGGTAGGAGTTTTCTCGTGGAGATTTCTTCTAACTCCTAGGGAATCCCTATAAATGACGTGCAAATCTACATTCGTCAACAAAATCATGATTCAAATGATCAAATATAAAGGGTTTCATCAAAACAGAAAATATCATAGCTGAAACATGCAATCAACACAAGAATTTGTGATCAATTCGACAATAACTCGATCAAACAATCAATTCAGCAAATAACTCTAGAATTAGAAATAGTTATGACTATACACTCACCTTTCTTCTTGGATTTTATAGTGATTATTGCAGCAGCACAATGGTTTCAATCAAAGCATTAGAATTGTTCAACCACATAACAAATAGGAACAAAGTTTACTAATTATAAACCGAAATAAAAGCTACTTATCGGAAGGGAGTAGAGTTTTAATCCTCTTACTTGAATATGATTTCTTCTAAAGATCACTAATTGATTTATTAAAGAATTTAGAATATGAAAATAGGGTTTCAAAGAGGGATAAGTGTCTTCTTCCTATTTTTGTATTTTGTCTTACTGTAAATAAGAATGAGAAATAAACTTACATTTAATGTTATAAAAAGAGAAATTCTTCTCATTCTTAAAATAGCCTAATGGGTTTTGGGACACACTAATTAATTTACAACCCCATAATTAAATAAACGATTATTTCATGTATTCTTACACTTGAATGGATTTATTAATCAACTACTAAGTATTTAAAACATGAATCAAAGTAAATAAAAATATAATTTCTTAAATACTTATTAGATGAAAAGCTTCTATTTATTATTAAAAGAAGTTTATTAATTTAAAAAAACATCTTTTATTAAAAATAAAAGATACAAAAATCATTTCTTTAATTTTCTTATAATATTGATTTCTTTATTAAATTCTAAAAATATCCACTTCATATAATAATTCACCGAAATAGTAAAACTTTAGAATTCGCATTCTAAATAATTTATTTATTAGTTAACAAAATCAAACTTCTTATTTAAATTTACAATTTAAATCATTATTTTATTTTTAAATTAAACATCAAAATTTTAGGATTGTTACGTCTACCACACAATCCTTGGCCAAATGTCCTTGCTTGCTACTTCTATGGCATCTCAAGCCCTTCTTCTGAATCTTCCCCTTTGGTCCAAATCCTCGCTTCTTTTTACCCTTCTATTTCCCCTTAGCCGTAATTTTCGAAGCCTCATCCTTCTCTTCCCTCTTAGCAACAGCAGGGAGTAAAGCCATCACTACAAGTCCCATATAGGTAGCACCCATCGAAATATGACTCACAGCTAAATCCTAAAGTGGTTGATTAAATCCCTTAGTAAATTTAAGGGTTTTCTTGTGTGGTGCGCTACTCAACTCCACACCAGACCTAGCTAGCTCATTAAATTGATTCTCATACTCCTTGATTGTCATATCTCCCTACTTGAGATGAATAAACTTCACTAGCTGAATGCCTTTTCTGCCATAGAAGGAAATTTTATCTCAAACCTCTTATAAAACTCATCCCAAGTAATATCAAGCCTATCAGCTTCAGCCTCAATAACCTCACACCAGCTCAGCGCCTCACCTTGTAGCTACCAGGTGGCTAGCTGCCTCCTAACAACATCAGTCAAATCCATAAGACCAAATATCCTCTCACAAGTGTGGATCCATACTCTCGAATCCACATAAGACTCTGTAGGAATATATGAATTGCCTCCAACACTAGAAAAATCTTTACACATCTTAGAAAAATCTGGAGCAGTAGATGGGAAGGCAGGAACCACACCGATCACTCTTTCCACATTCCCTCCGTTGGGATTGAGCTCGGCCTGGCCCCTAGCCTGAAGGTATCGGCAGAACCATATAGGGATCTTCATGCCTGGGCTTTTAGTTAGATTTCCGTAGCCAGAACCTATGGGATCAAACATCTTCAATCTATGAATATTAAGAACTTCATTAGTAACTTCCATAAATAACATAAACATGATTTAGAGATAAGAGATTCGTAGTCGCGAATAGGAGGGATTTTTGGATATGAAAAATTTAGAAACTTTTTGAGATACTTCATTTATATACACATATACTTTTAAAAGGACCATTCTGATAACATTTTGAAAAACCTATTGAAATCTATTTATTCCAAAAGAAATTACGTCTGTCAATACAGTCCTAATCCTAAGGAACATTGAACCTATGCTTTAACACCAACTGTGACAATACACATCTCCCAACAAGCTCAAAAATGTTTCAAATCAAGAAATGCGGATCGTCGAGGTTTTAAAAACTTTGACATCTCAGAGACTAAGAAAAATAGATATAATCTAAGATAAACTAGCTATCAAATACATATCACAGTGGAAAGACATACTAACTATCAAATATGTATCACGACAAAAAGATGAACCAACTATCTAATACGTATCACAGCAAAAGAAATAAGACATAATATCATAGAACATATCAGTCATGGAAAATATCAAATCACAGTCTAAAAAATACCAATATGTGATCTAAATCATAGGATGTAGCAAAATATCCCTCATAGTCTAATATAAGAAAATAACTGTAGTGATATGATAAAATGATACATGAAGAGAGGATGTAGTAAAAGCGGTTTCCAAGAAAAGCACGACTCTCTCCAAGTATCCAAAATAGGCAAATCACCTACTTCCCTGTCCACTTTTGGTGGGGAAAAAGATGGAAAAGGAACTAAATGAGAACAAGATTAATAATTGATGATTAAGTGCAATTAACTTTAAATCTAGTTTAAGTGATATAAGATGGGTAGAAGTGTTCGCAAATTCTTAAAGTCAACACATAGGGATTCTTCTCTAACACAATGGGTCGAACCTACTTATCAAACTTCACACTAATGATCGACCAAAATGTGAACTACTTCACCATCATAACTATACCAACATGCCTCTTATTGTACCGCAATGGGGTTCATTCTATAGGAACTCCCGTTAGTACCGGGCACCAATTTAATCAATATTTGTAGCCACTTATTATACTGCACCGGCGACCACTCATACCATGTTGCGCTAGAAAATATGCATACTTAGATCTTCCGTTAGTACCAAAATCTCTCAAAAAGCGTCTCTAACAGTGCTCGGTCACCCGTATGGAACACCTCTGTTCCTATGTGAAATAAATCTCCCTAATCAAATCTGTTTATGCGATATGCATCGCCTATACCAAATTAACTATTGCACAATATATATTCTCCCATACCAATATCAAACATTATGAAATAGTTAGCCTAAATTATCTCAATAACTATCTTATTAATTGCATAAACTTTAACTAAATTATATAATTTTTATTCATTTAATTTGGGCCTTAGGCCAAAATCAAATTTGCACAATTCTCATTTGGAATTAATTACATAATTTCTAACTAAATCCTATAATTTTTATTCATTTAATTTGGGCCTTAGGATGAAGTCAAATTTACAAAATTCTCATTCGAATGGTCAACCCAGACAAGACGCAGGCACATCACTACCGGTCAACCTAGAAAATCCCAAGGTCGACCGTTCACGTATAAAATTTAGCGTTCCAAATAGTTTTTAGTCGTTGATTAATTATAGGTGATTGTCGTGATTGTCGTTAATTCCAGCCGATTAATGATTCCAATTAACCCTTATTTCCAGTTAATTAACCCTAATTTTTCTAATGTCATCTTAGGGTTCTCAATCTAGCTTTAGCAAGTGTCAAATTACCAATTTCATAATTCATTTTGAAATTAAATTCTGGGTTTTAGTGTTTAGCCAATTCAATTTTAATATAACAGATTAATTATATGGTTTCTAATATTCTAATCATTTAAAATAGTTTAAAATCATTTCCATTAATCAAACTGTTAATCTGTGCCCACTCACCTATTAGCCTAAGCTCATTAGGCTCCAACGATAGCTGCTTCCCTAGATCATCTTAGTTCTCCTTTGACTGCTTGCCCTTGCTTCTAGTTTGATTAGGGTTTGATTTTGATTTCATCATTTTAAGAAAATTAGGTTTCAGGAGAAATTTTGATAGAGTTTAGTTACTATACGTTCAACAACAGAATTAGGGTTTGGCTTACCGACTTATTTATAGGGTTAGGTTAACACTTAGGACCATTGGATCAACCTTAGCTATCATCTTAACTACAAAGCAATTTTTTCAGATGCGAGCAGTAAATCAGGGCTGCAGAAACACATCATTGCTGATCTCTAATCACACGAAGAATCTCGTGTCGGGTAGATTGTTCCTAGGTATGGGTTGACCGTTGTCGGTCGACATAGGACCCTCTTGGGTTAACCTAGACAATGTTGATTTTTATATGTTAAGTTTTAAATTTTTAATCCGTTCTAACACTTGTAACTCTCTAATACTCACTCGGATTATGATAAGTTATATATAAAAGTCGTCCAAAAAAATTGCTATGAATAAGATAGTGCAAGTTTCGTAGTCAAATTCAGATGTGTGTGAAAATTTTGCTTTAAATCCTTATTATACTTTTATTAAACTTTCTTATTTAATTCTACTAAATTTTCGAGGTGTGACAATGCTTAATCACTTATCAAGACCTCCAAAATCCATTTTTTGGACGCAAGTCGATGCAAATCTGAAAATCAGTAGCCAAGCCTTAAGTTTCTTCCCCAAAAATATAAATTTAAAGATCTTTTGTGAATCCCCTTGCTAATCTACCCTTAATCTATGATTTAGACTTGATTTGAAGAACAAAATGTATAGTTTTGGATGTAGATTAAGTTAATGGAGGCTTAGATCTATTTTAGAGATGGTAGAAATGACTTAAGGATGTTTGCTTCAGCCAATATAGGTGTAAAACCCGAAATTGGTTAATTGGCTTGCACCTAAACTCACTAATTACCCACGACACTACTTCAAAAACTGTAAATCTTCAAACATTCATATTTCTTGGCAAGAAAGTCCAAATTGCTATTACAACCAATATAGGAAAGAGAAGCAATCGTATCTTTTCAATGGAAGTGGTCTCGATGCTAATTCGACTTCTATAAAAAGTTATAGCCGTTACATGTTTTCAGGGGTAAAATTGTCTCGAAAAATTCTAAAGATATGAAATGTCACTTATAGACATTTTCCAAAGTATATAATCATGCGAACTCATATGAATTTAAAAATAGTATTTAGTGATCCATTGATACACAAAATATGGGTCGCTACACTCTCCTCCATTTAGGCTCCGCTTGGAAGTTTTTTCCTATAGGTTTTGAATGGTTTTGGATGGCTCTGTATTTTAGGTGTAGCGATAACCCTTGCTTGTAAGTTTTTTCCATCGATTTTGACTTATTTTAGATGGCTTTGTATTTCAAGTGCTGTGATAACCCTTGCATGTATGTTTTTTTACACCGGCTGTTGTTGGCTATAAAACCGATGAAAACCGATATAACGTAATTTTAATGACAATTCTCAACCCATGAAATTGGGATGTTTTGAACGGTTCTAATTTTTTTCCAATCATACACCTACTAATCATATTGAAAACTTAATCTTCATAGAACTAGAGAATAAATATAAGAGTATACATGTAATACTACTTTAGTGGAAATTTTTTTAAAACTGGTATATGTTAAACTCCCAAGTAAGTATTGATTGGCTATAACAACATTTCATATAAATCAATCAAAATCGCTATGATCATTTACGATCAAAATCGGTACTCTCAAAACCTCTCATAATTGGTGTTGCAAAACTCTCAAGCAGAGCTTTAGGAATTTGGCCCCTAAAATCCTCAATGCAAACAAGGTGAAACCAAATATAGCAACCCGGCAAGCCAAACATCCACGAGCAGCCATATGAAACATCAAACATGCACATAGAAGCAGGTAATGATATCTACGCTTGTCATGGCATGTAGGATACTAAACTATCCTATATGACATTGAAAGTGAAAGTAAATGCAATAAAAAGAAGTTTCACCAATTAAAGAGCTCTGAATAAGTGGTTTTCATGTTCTCCTCAGTATTCCAAGCACAATCGCCTTCGCTCTTACTCCACTGAACCTTCACCAACACTACCGTCTTCCTTCTAAATTGCTTCATATCACGTTCGATGACAAAGAATAAGCCTGGTCTTGAAGCTGCTAGGTCAATCTCGATATCATCAATCTGATTCGGTTCAACTATCATGCTTTAGCTATGCATAAACTTTCGCAAGTGGGAGACATGGATCACGTTGTGCATGCCTGCCATCTTCTGAGGTAAGTCGACTCAGTAAGCTAAAGTTCCCAATCCTCTAAAGTACCGAAAATGGACCAACGAATATCAGCACCAACTTCCCCTTAGTAGTGAATTTAACAATATTCTTTAGGGGAAAGATCTTGACAAATTCCATATCGTTGATGGAGAACTTCGAATCACGTCTTCTCTTCTCCGAAGTCATATGACTCTAAAATTTGGCCCAAGTATCAGTCTCTCGCCCGTTTCCTCCATCCATGAAGGAGCATCGCACGATCGGCCATATAATGTCCCAAATGGTGCCGTATTGATGCTGGACTGATAACTGTTGTATACGCAAACTCTACTAAATGTAAATGACCATCCTACGATTCATTGAAATCGAGAATGCAAGCTCTCAAAAGATCCTCCAGGGTATGATTCACCCTTTCGGTCTTAACATTAGTTTGTGGGTGATAAGCTGTACCGAGATGCAGGTCTGTCCCCAACGCCTTCTGCAAGTAGTTTCAAATTCCGCTAGTGAAAAAAGGGTCTCCATCGCTCACACTGCTCTTCGACAAACCATAGAATCGCACAATCCACTTCACATATAACTTGACCAATTTGGATGCTGCTCTACTTAATTTGATGGGTATAAATATATCACTCTTTGTCAATCTATTGACTATGACTCAAATTCTACCATACCTTCCTTCAGTCCTCGACAATCCATCGAAACTTATTCCCATATCCACTTCGATATCGAGCTGTTGTAGTAAATCACTTAGCTTCTTCTGCTCTGCCTTTACCAACTGAATGTTCATACACTTCGAGATGAATGCCCAAGTCCTTCTTTATCCCTTCCTAATAAAATTTCTTCCTCATATTGCAGTACATTTTATTGCCGCCAGGATGTTTATTCAATCCCGAATGATGGCACTTATATAGCATCTAATCCCTTAACCCATCGACATTAGGAACAATCAGTCTCTCATCCTTACAGAGCCAACCATCACGGTCGAGCTCGTACTGCTTCATTTCCTCAAGCTCTACCCCTTCCTCTATCTTCCCCGTGATCTCCACTAGTCTAGTGTCTCGCCTTTGACTAATTCATATCCGCTAAATGAAGGCAGCTTTAATCATTAGGCTAGCCAACACTTCTGGCTATAGCTCACAACGAGGTTTAATGTAACGACCTGTATTTTACATATTGAAGGATCATAAAATATTTTTATTTTGTTTATATAAAGTCATATGACTCTAAAATTTCAAAAACAACTCTTAGAAACGTTTTCCAAATATATGATTACTTCGAATTTCTATGTGACCATTTTGACTCAAAAAATCTTGTTTGGTCTTTAACTTTTGAGAGTAGTCAAATTAGGGTCTCTAACCACTTTCATTGCTTCAGGATGATTATTTTGTGCTTTGTAAGGTGGTCATAATAGCCAAACGGACTTACCGTTTAAAAGTTATAGTTGTTTTAAATTTTGACTATTGTTGGCCTACATTAGTGGGCAATTAACTAAGCTCATGCTTGGACCCAGTAACCTATCTTGAAAATTGTTCTATGGGAAGGCTTTTGATATAGATTTAAATCATTTTCTCCTTTCCAAAATAGTTCTGAGCTTCCATTATCATTAATCTCTTTAAACATCATCTCCTTTTCTTACTAATTTTAGGGTAATTAGCATAGAAGAACTTGAGGCTATGCTAATTTTCATTCCTTCCCTTTGCTGTCCACTTCAAATCTAAATGGAGAAATTGGTACTTTTGGTATTTGGTGATTGGTTCTTGAACTCTCATTATACCATGCATGTTTATATAGTTAAGAAAAATAACGTTTTTAATATGGTTTTGATCCTAAAAGTTTTCTAACTTTAATCACATTTTCATATATGTTTATGACCAAATTTTGAAGGTTTTAAATTGATTTTTAGATGGTTTTGCAACCTACTCATATTCATATGCTTGTGCAAAAGTTAGCTTTAGATTAGGATTTGTTTGATTATCATATTCTTATGGATTGCATGTATGAATGGATGTATATATATATATACACACACAATATTCCATGTTTGTATAATGTGCTTCAATATGTTTTGCTAGTGCATTTAGGTAGTTAGGAAAGAGGTTGGAGAATTTGACAAATCGAAGGAAATGATGGTCAGAATTGAATGAAACTTAGAGGAGGTGCTATTGAGGATGGGAGGAGCCCAACATTCACGTCGCATCAAAATTGGGGCTAAGTAGAGGAGTCAATATCGAGAGGTTTCAGGTGATAGGAAATAACTTGGTGAGGGATGGTGCTTCATGCGGGACTAAGAGTGATGAGTAGAAGCCAAGTGTTAGAGTTAGGCTAAGTGTTAGACTTAGCTCCTAGGGCTTTGGAGCTAGTGCCAAGAGCTTTGAGAGTTGGTACTGAGAGCTTTTCGAAAGAGTGGTTGGGGACTATGCATTAAGAAGGTGGAGCACAAGAAGAGGGGGAATGGACTTAGCCAGATTTTTGTTAAGTGCATCACTCAATATCGAGACGTTTGGTCGGTACCAAGAGGTCGGTTTTTGTTGGGATCAGGGTGAAACATCCAAGAGGGAAAACATAGACTCTATAGGTCATGCTTAAGATGTTTGTTTGCTCATATGGGGTTTGATGGCGATAAAATAGCACGACAATAACTTTGGGACTTTGAAGATGGAAATTCGAAGGTGAATGGAATTAGGTTCCGATGATGGTGACTCCATGCTGAAAGTTGTCATGAGGATGGTTATCCACAAAGGGCAGATTTTAGGAAGGGTGATCTGCGGAAAGATTATTGAATGGTTCTATCTTGGAGTGGAGGAATGTGGAATTATTCCTTGAGAATAATGGAAGTTAGACAGAGCAAGGAAAGGGCTCGAATGCATGTTTTAAGGGATCGTTGATGCTCGAAGGGTTTTGTGATGTACTCAAAAGCCGGAGTATTGTGAGGATGCTCATAGGTACGTCGTTTAGCTACCCTAGATCGGTTGTTTAGGTTTGTATACACTAGACTAATGGAATGGATCTATTTTCAGCTTCAAGCTAGAGGTAAGTACATTGAAAATGGTATTTTCATTTGTCCCTAGTATAGGAAAGGAAATACGAATTATCCTATAGCTAGAGCATATTTGGAGATAGTAAGGATTGTTTGATGGACGTTATGGTTGCTTGGATTGTTTTCTTCTGCGATCTATCTTTTAAGGGATGCCACTTGAGATAGTTATTGGGGATAGGGAAACCTCGACACCTGCATTTATAATAGTTTGTAGTATATACTTATGATATTTGTAGTGTAGCATATTATGTTCGTTATGTGCTAACTCTTTTGTTGCAGGGACAGGTTAGGTATACCCTTGTTCCTTACTATATCAACTTGTATAGTATTTTGAGATTCATTTTATCGCTCACATCAAACGTTGTCTGACTTGAGGTTTTATGCTTTGGTTCTCATTATCTCGGGAACTCTTAAACGAGTAGATTAGATAGCAGATCTTGACACACATAGTACAGTGCATTGGACGAACAAGATGGAGCTTCTTGTATTATATATGAATATTATGCTTATTCCGCTATGCGACACCACGGATCTTAAATAGTGTTTGCTTTATTATTATAAGACCGATTATTTCTATTTTGTACAAACTCTATTACTACGTTGTATAACTCTATGGATACATGCTTTGATATTTGGTTCACTTAGTTATTACCATCTCTTATATTTTATATCTATAATGTATATTATACTATATTCTAGGCACTGTAGATATATTGGGTGCCAATGATGTGGGGCGGTCCTCACATTTGGTATCAGAGCTTAGGTTACACGATTAACCTTGGCCGATACCATGATCCAGTAGAGATAGGGAAGGAGTTATCACCCTAGACTAGATCGAGAGTGTTTACATGTTTTTGTGTGTGTATGTGTCTACAAGAGAGTGCATACTTGTTATACATTTTGATTTTCAAAACTATATAGTAGTAAATATAGTATACAAGTCGCATGCACACACGAGTACATTGATACATTTTTTATATGAGAGACTGATCATTCTTGTTACAGATCAAAATCAACTGGCATACAAGAAACAGCATAAGGAACTCCAACTTTGGAGTTGGGGAAGGAGCAGGTTCGGGGGTTGCTAACCCTGACCTGGATGCTGCGTTCATTGCGATGATGGTAAACATGCTACAGAATGCCTAAGTGGTAGCTCCTAATGTTGCTGTAGGTGGTGGTGCTAAGGCGCAGGTACCAAGGGCTGAATTTACCAAGCTGTGTAAGGATTCCTCCACCTTAAGAGGCAAACCATTTCTTGGAACGGAGTCAGCCATCGAAGTGTAGGCTTGGTCGAAGATCCACGAGCATATCTTTGGTGACATAGAAGTAGATGACGTCATAAAATAGAAGTTGGCCTCTAAACAGCTTCGAAGGTGGGCCTAGGCCATGAACTGGTGGAATGCCATTTCTGTTGCTACACCCGAGGATCAGTTCACCTGGGACCAATTCAAGGCTAGGTTCGAGAAGAAGTTCATTTCGACCACCTAGAAGTCAGTGCTATTCAGAGGATTTGCTGATTTAGAACAAAGAAATATGTCCATCTTCTAGTATATTGCTGAGTTCGAGAATTTGTCAAAGTATGGGATGTCTTTCATTGACATTCCATTATAGAAAAATGAAAATTTTCTTATAGGTTTGGATGAAAATCTAGAGGCGAAGTTTGCGAGACAATGAGCCATTTAAGAGACTTATCAAGAAAGATCTTCGCCATGAGAGTTTATGCCCCAAGTCCAAATCGGTTATTTTCGTTAAGGAAGAACCAAAACCGTAACAAGGCAGTGGAGACAAGAAGAAATGAAATGGATAGAGGAAGAAATTTCAAGAAAAGAATGCTTAAAAGAAGGCTAAATGGGAACTCGTTTGTTATGGTTATGGAGACAACGGTCACTTGATCAAAAACTACAAGGCTGATGGAAAAAAGAAATGTTACAACTGTAGTAAATTTGAATATATGCAAAAAAGTTGCCCAAAACTAGCATAGTAGAAACTGATTGTGAAGGCATATGCTTTGGATGTTGTACCGACTTCGTTGAGTTCTCCCTTGGAAAAGGAGAAATGGAAAAGCGTCATTATCCAAGGTGTTCTTTCCATTTATGATATTTCTATACATGTTTTATTCGATATCAGGGATTCATATTCCTGCATATCGAATGACCTAGTAGAATGATTGGGATTAAAACCTAAAATAGTTGACTGACTGTTGATTGTGAAGAACCTGTTGGAGGCTCCACTAGATTGTATATGGTTTCTCGTTGTTTGGTCTTATCGAGTCATAGATGCTCTTTTATCTGTGATTGCTTTGTTTTGAATTTCCTTGGGTTCAGGATTATCTAAGGAATGGATTAGCCAAGGAAGTAAGCGTTAGTAGTGAATTGCGAAAGGTTATTGGTGACGATCGAGGCGATGGAGGAGCGATGGTAGTGATTGGTTGCCTGCCAAAGGATAAGGGTTATGTTTAGTTTTCTATATTCGCTTGAGATTCCATGGGATGGGTTGTCATCTGTGCCTATCGTTAGAAAGTATCCGAACATGTTTGAAGAGGTAACTGAATTACCGCCACATCGAGAGACTGAATTATGCGTCGACTTGGTAAAGGATGCCAGACCAAGAGTTATGACTTTGATGCGTATGGTACCCAAAGAGGAAAATGAGTTAGAGGTGTAAGTAAATGACCTGTTAAGATAGGGTTCATTCATAGGAGTATATCTAAGTAGGTGCACCTGTAGTATACGCCACTAAGGTGGATGCTTTCTGAGGTTGTGTATAGATTACTGTGAGTTGAATAAGGTAACGGAGAAGTACAAGTATCCACACCCATACATTAATGACTTATTCGATCAACTACATGTTGCGAAGGTGTTCTCTTAACTGGATTTGGCGATGTGATTTCACCAGTGATAGTAGCGAAGGAAACTGCCGATCACCACGTTTTATGCATTGTCTAGTTTCTATGAGTGGTTGGTTATGCCGTTCGGGCCAACCAATGCTCTGGCATACTTTATTGACATCGTGAACCACGTCTTTAAGATTAAGCTAAAACAAGTTCATACTTATGTTTATGGATGATATTCTGATCTATTTTAGGAAAAAAGAGGAAAACAAGAAACACTTGACGATTGTGCTTGAAGTGTTGAGGAAGAACAGATCGATAGAAAAGTTTTTCAAATGCCACTTCTGGAGGGGAAAAGTGAGATTCTTGGGTCATGTCATCTCGAGGTAGGGTAATGCAGGTTATCTTACGAAGGTGGCAACGGTTCAGGAATGGAACCAGCCCAAGAATGCTACTGATGTGAGGAGTTTCCAAGGATTGGAGGGATATTTAGATGCTTTATTAAAGACTTCTCGAAGGTAGCCGCACCATTGGATAACTTGACGAAGGAGACTTTGATGTGTGAGCATGCGTTTGTGAGTCTAAATGAGAGGTTGATGAGTGCACTAGTAGTGGCCATTCCGGGCGGGAATGAGAAGCTAACAGTATACACGGATGCATGTGGTACTGGATTAGCTGTGGTATTGATGCAAAAGGGAAAAGTTGTCATTTACACTAGTTGACAACCGAAGCCACACAAGAGGAAGTTCTGGCTTATGATTTGGAGTTAGCCGCAATATTTTTTGATTTGAAGATTTGGAGGCGTTATCTATTAAAAGAAAGGTTCAAGCCTTTCATGGATCATTGATCTTTGTGGTACCTTTTCTTCCACAAGAATCTCTACCTTCGCCGACAATGATGGCTGAAATTTTAGCCTTCTACGACTTTAACATTTCCGATATGCCTGATAAGGGAAATGCAATTGTCAATGCATTAAGTAGAAGGCATGCCAGTTTGGGGGTTATGTTCATGGAGTGAAAGAAGTTGAAGTATATCGCTTTCTATGACTTCAGACCTCACTACGAGTTAGAGCAAATGTAACACCCTATATTTTTAGTGGCATTATTTAGGATATTTAATTAGCTAAAAAAATAAAATAATGTGTTGATTAATAGATTGAGATTTGATTTAACCAAGGGTAGTCATGCCTATTGGTATAATGAACTGAGGAAATAACATGAATATAAGTAAGGGAAAAATAGAAAAATGAACATTCTAATACCCTAAACCCAAGCTGTGAGTCCTTACTTAAATTCATTAGCAAAAATAAAAATTTAAAAGAGTGGTCAGCCACCATTTTTAATCTCAAGGGCAGATAAAGCTAGGATTTTCAAGAGAAGAAATAGATAAACTTACTCAACATTAAATCTCACATCTTTTAATCAAAAAGCTAAGGTGAATAATGACTACATCTCACTTTTCTACAAGTTTTCGGTTTTAAGATGAAAACCTATTAAACGACATACAAATTCCTTGCGAATTTAAATGTAGATCAAAAATGATATTCTAGAGACGGGTTTCAATTTTCAAAATTTTCTGAATTAATCTGGATTTTATATTAATTTTATAAATGTTTGATGCTTTCGAAATGTATTTAAAATAGTTTCGAAAGGGTAAATCCCCAAAGGGTTTATAGGAGTCGAAAGGTAGTGTTTCTGATGGTTTTGAAAGAGTTGAAATGCAAGGTTTTTCCAAGGTTTTTAAAGGCAACGTTTTGAAGTATATTAAGAGGTGATGTCTAAGGTTTAATTCTTTCGAAAGGAAGGTTTTTAAAAGGTTCCGAAAGGGTTTTAAGAATGGTTTCGAAAGGAAGGTTTTGGCTTTTTGGCCTAGATAAAAAAAGGGTTTTTACTTGGTTTTCAAAGGGGACTTTCAATAGAATCGAAAGGGGTACTTTCAAGTGTTTAAATGTTGTCATCAACTAAGACTTAAGTAAAGTACGTATATAGCATGGAAAAATGATATTGAGTAAATCATACATTATGAATGTTTTCCTTGTTTAAGTTTGATTTAAAATGTTTTAAATCAATTTCAGATGAAAAGGGTTTCAAGGACAATCATGGGAGGTTATCCCTAAGTGAAAATAACTCAAAAATTAGAATACTAGATGGGTTATTTTTCCCAACTAATTTAGTCCAAAATTCTAGTGTGTAGGGCTTTGTCATAGGTGAGACTAAAAATATGATTACACACAGAAGGGAATATATGATTATATACAGATATGTTATTGGTGAGCCCGCAAACCATTAGGAACATGTGACCCTTGGAGATGTTAAGTTAGGGACAGACTGTCCAGGAAAAGTATTTAACAGATAGTTAAGGACAGATAGTCCAGAAAAAGAATGTCTAACAGATGTTAGATTATTTTATTTTTTTATGGTAGGCCCGAGTCGGCCGAAGGTTAATAATAAGCCATATAAAACTATATTGTTCCTACAGATGGTCCATTTATTATCTGATATATATGTTTATATAATGATGCTTTACAGTTTTAATCGGTTTTGGTTGCAGGATAAAGGTTTGAAAAATAAATGTTTTAGAAAAGGATATTAGTGAGGGGAAACCCATTCCCCTAAGTGGCGTGGTCTCACTCAATATCAATTAACCGAGGTGTATAGTATTACTCACAACGGACTTTATGTCTAACTCGAAATTTATGTTTTCCACTAAAACTCTCGGGTGCTCAAAATTGATTTGAGTAGGCTGAGGGTTGAGGTTCTTTCAGGTTTTAGTAGGATGACGAATAAAGCTATCGAAGACGAGCAGGAGACTAAAATATATCTATTTCGAAGTTGCAGTTCTTTGTTGTTATTTATTTCCACTGTGTTTGCACTAAGTCAAATATGACTATGTGACTCTCATCATCCAAGGGGAATCTTTATATGCTGCTCTAGGCGTATTTTGTAATATCCATATTTTATCTTCACTTGGGAGACTTATTGGGATTATGTAATATGAATACGGAACATGTGTTATGAAACGTATTGGAAAATTCTGTTTTGAAATCTGTGATTTGTTTCATATTCAAGATATTATAGATACTATTAACATAGTCGTATTTAGTCGCTGAAAGTTAATGCTATAGACGACTATAGCATCTGTAGCGCTTAGCTTTAGGCTCTATAGGGGATGTTACAATTTGGTATCGAAGTATAGGTTTATGAAATACTTTAACTAAAAATGATTTTTGAAAACATAATCCTTAAGAATTAGAGTTAAGATTGGGATGTAGGGTAACGCTACAGTAACGTATTTGTATTTGTTATATATAAGTATATGTTTTATCTCTATCCTATCTTTGTTTGGCTATTCTTCTATTACTCACGAAGCTTGAATACAGATATAGACGGAAGGAGAGGCAGAGTTAACCTAGGAGGAGACAGCACCACCATAGATGGAAACGCCTGACCAAATGCTAGAAGAAGGCAAGGTCAGGCTCAGGCTGAGGATGTTAGTGCCGGGATTCCCCAAGTGGACATGGGAGCTATGTATCAGTTTTTCGTAAATATAATGTAAGATAGGAACGCAGCTGGAGTTGTAGAAGGAAATGCCGCAGGAAGAAATCAGGAAGCCCCAATAGTAAATCAGTATGCTAACATGAGCAGAGGTTATACCAGGCATGGAGGAAAGCCGTTTATTGGAACAGAAGATGCTATCAAGGTAGAAAACTGGCTGTTGCACTGTGAGAGGATTTTTGCTGACCTAGCGCTCAATGACGAGTAGAATAGGAGACTTACTTCAAGACAGCTTCAAGGAGCTGCTTTATTTTGGTGGAATACTATAACTACTGATGTAGATGAAGAGACTATGACGTGGGTGGAGTTTAGAAGGAGATTTCAGGAAAGGTTCATGTTAGTAATGGCACAGTCAGTCTTAGTCAGGAAGGTTGCTGAGCTGGAACAAGGAGAAATGTCAATTCTGGAATACTCTAGTAGATTCAAAGAGTTATCCCGGTATGGGTATGCCACTATTGATGTAGTATTGAAAAGGAATGAATAGTTTATTTGAGGTTTAAAGTCAGAGTTGGCTAGGGCTACTTTACCCGCATCAGAGACCGTTGTGATGTAGTGGTTGAAATAGCATTGAGACATGAAGAGATGTTAGCTTGTTTGGAGAAGAAGAAGGAGAAGGAGGTCCAGGTTTAATAGGGTCAAAAAAGGAAGTTTTTCCATAAAAAGAACGCTCAGAATGGAGGAGTAGCAAAGAAAGGAAATTCTAAGGTGGTCTGCTATAAGTGTGATAAGAAGGGTCATTATGCTAATGAGTGGCGGACATGCAAGGGAAGAAGGCTGCTGAGAAGAAAGGAATTAGGTGTTTTAACTCTGATCAAATTGGGCACTATAAGAGACAGTGCAAAGAGCCAAGAAAAGGGGATAAAGGTCAGGTGTTTGCATTAGAGCCTGCTACATCAAAGCCGACAGCACATGAGAACGGAAAGGCTATGTTAGGAGTTATGCTTCACATCCATGATACATCTATTAGCGTTTTATTTGATACTGGTGCATCTCAATCTTTCATATCTAGATGTTCATAGATAAACTTAACATAGACCCACATATTTAGTTACTTCCTTAAGAGTTGCAACTTCGAAAGGAGGGTATGTGACGCTGGGGATGAAGTGTGACCATGTAAAGTTTGACTTGTTAGGTTACACCTTTATCTGTAGTTTGCACGTATTTGACTTTGTACCGTTCGGAATCATATTAGGCATGGATTGGTTAAGTAAATATGATGCTAGAATATTTTTCCTAGATAGGAAAATATCACTTAGATGCTTGGATTATATTGATCGGATAGTTTATACAGTAGAAAATCATAGTTGTGAGGTAAATGCCCTGTTGGGTGTTATGGAGTAGGAAGATGGGTTAAATCGTGTTTTTGTAGCTAGAGAATTCGGGGTTATTTTTGAGCCGGTGGTCGGATTACAACTAAAACGAGCTATTGAGTTTCGGATAGATTTGGCGCATAGAACAAAACCGGTGAGTAGGCTGCCAAGTAGAATGACACCTATAGAGATAAGAGAGTTAAAGACTCGGTTGGTAGCTTTTGAAGGTAAACCTTTTATCAGACCTAGTAGCTCTCCTGGTGGAGCAGCCGCTGTATTTGCTAAGAAGCCGGATGGACGTTAAGGCCATGTAGCGATTATCGTAAGTTGAATGAGAAAACGATAAAGAAACGATACCATTGCCTAGGATTGACGATTTGTTCGACCAGTTCAACGGGGATAAGGTATTCTCTCAGTTGGTTCTATCGATAGGATTTCATCAGCTTAGAGTGGTAGAAGATAGTATACCACTACCGATGTTTAGAATAAGGTATGGGTCATACGAATGGTTAGTTATGCCATTCGGACTTACTAATGCGCCGACATTCTTTATGGATTTGATGAATCGGATCTTCCAAGAGCACTTGGACAGATTCTTGTTAGTTTTTGTAAATGGCATCCTGATATACTCAAAGGATGAGAAGGAGCACGAAGTTCATCTTAGAGTTGTGCTTGAAATGCTTAGGCAGCACCCACTAAAAGAAAAGTTTTGGAAGTGCCATTTTTAAGTTTCTTGGTCATATGGTTTCGGAGAAAGGATTGCCAGATGATCTAGAAAAGATCGAGCCATTAATAATCGGAAAAGACCAAAAACGGTGAATGAGATAAGGAGTATCCTTGGGTTGGCTGGGTATTATCGAAGGTTTATAAAGGATTTCCCATGGATAGCCGCGCCGATAACCAAGCTAATACGAAAGGATGTAAAGTTTGTATGGACTGATAAGTGCAAGGAAGCATTTTAGAGATTGAAGAACTTGTTGACCCATGCACCTATGTTGGTGATTCCGGCGGGGAATCAAGATTTAGTTTTTTATATGGATTCATGTGGCACAGGTTGGGAGTTGTGCTAATGCATAGGGGTGAAGTGATTTCCTACGGTTCCAGATAGCTTAGACCGCACGAGGTTAAGTATTCGACGCATGATTTGGAATTAGCTGTAGTTATATTTGCGTTGAAGGTATGGAGGCATTTCCTTTTGGGAGAGAGGTTTGAACTTTATACCAACCATAAGTCGTTGAAGTACTTGTTATCTCTAAAGGGTCTGAACATGAGGCAAAAGAGGTGGTTGGAAGTTTTGGCTGCTTATGATTTTGGAATAGAGTAAAAACCAGGGAAAGGAAGCAAGGTTGCTGATGCGCTTAGTAGAAATCATCAGAATGTAGTGTTAGCCATGATAACAGAATGGATAGACTTAGAAGCCTTAATAACTTGCAGAGTACTGAGTAGATCTAAGGTTGGGTCTAGTATGTAATTTGCTACATTATTTTTTTGGAAGTTTGACCAGTAGTGATTGAGAAGATCGCTTCTAAACAGGAGGAGGATCCAGTGTTAGCTGAAAGTATTAGAAAATTAAAAGATGGAACATATAGCAATAACTTAAAAGGTTTCGGTCTTAACCAAAATGGATGGTTGAGACAGAATGGTAGATTTTGTGTTCCAAATGTCGGAGATATAAGAAAAGAAGTTTTGGAGGAAAGCCATCGTCCGAAGTTCATTATCCACCCAGGAGGAACAAAAATGTATCGAGATATGAAGAGAAGTTTCTTCTGGAAAGGCATGAAGAGAGATGTTGACTTATAGGTGAAATGGTGCTTGAACTGTCAGTAGGTAAAAGCCGAGCATCAGAAGCCGATTGGATTGCTTCAGCCATTGAATATCCCAATATGGAAGTGGGATTCCATTTCTATGGATTTCATTGATGGGTTGCTGAGATCTAATAGAAGGAATGAAAGCATATGGGTCATAGTGAACAGATTGACCAAGAGTGCTCATTTCATTCCAGTTAGGGCAAATAGGATGGCACCTTTATTGGCTAAGTTGTTTATGAATAATGTGGTTAGGCTTCACGGAATTCCTAGTAGTATTTTTAGTGATAGAGATTCCTTATTCACCGACGAATTCTGGAAGATTCTTCAGGAAAGTTTGGGAACCAAGCTCAAGATGAGTACCGTTTACCATCCACAAACCGATGGAGAAACAGAAAGGGTTAACAGGATCTAAGAGGACTTATTGCGAGCTTGTGTATTAGACTTCAGGGATCATGGGAAGACCACCTATACCTAGTCGAGTTTTCATATAACAATAGTTATCAGACTAGTATAGGGATGACACCGTTTGAGGCTTTGTATGGACGACCATGCATATCCCTTGCATGTTAGTTAGAGACCGGGGACAAATTGGTACTTGGTCCTAATTTGGTAAAAGAAGCAGTAGAAAGGATTAAGCTGATAAGGGTGAGAATGAAGAAAGCTCGGTATCGAAAGAAAAGCTATGCGGATAGAAGACGAAAAGATTTAGATTTTTCTGTTGGAGACCATGTTTTCGTCAAAGTATCACCGATGAAAGGTGTTATCAGGTTGGGGAAGGCAAGAAAGTTAGCACCGAGGTTTGCAGGACCATTTCCTATTTTAGAAAGGATCGAAAACTCGCATACATAATAGAGTTACTGAATCCTTAGGCAAAAATCTATGATGTTTTTCTTGTTTCTCATCTAAGGAAATATGTTAGGGATATGAATACTAATATAGCTCCGATAGTGTTAGAAGATTTAGTAGTGGAACCAGACATGACTATAGTTAGGAAGATTATCCGGATGGTTGAGAGGGATGTGAAGAAGTTGGGGAACAAGACAGTCATATTAGTGAAAGTCCAATAGAGTGACGATGCTAGAGGGTGTACTTAGGAGACTGAATGTAGGTTAGGGCACTTAGCCTGATTTATTTGATGATATGTTCTACCTTCTATTGTTTGATGTGTTTCTTATCGTAATTTCTAGGACGAAATTCTTTAAGGAGGGGAGATTGTAACCCCTCAAATTTTTAGTGATATTATTTATGATGTTTAATTAACAAACTAAAATAATGGGTTAATTAATGGATTGAGATTTGATTTAACCAAAGGTAGCCGTGCCTATTGGAATAATGAACTAAGGAAATAACATGAATAAAAATGTTAGGAAATAAGTAAGGGTAAGATAGAAAAATGAATATTCTAATACCCTAAAATCTAGCCATGAGTCCTCGCCTGAATTATTAGCAAATATTAAAATTTAAAAGGTAGGCCGACCACTTTAATCTGAAGGGAAGATAAAGCAAGGATTTCCAAGAGAAGAAGTAGATCAACTTACTCAACATCAAATCTCACATCTTTTAATCAAAAAGCTAAGGTGAATAATGATCACATCTCACTTTTCTATATCTTTTTGGTTTTAAGATGAAACCTAAATTTATCTTGCATGATTTAACCATGTTTTAGGAGAGCAAAATATTTATATATTCTTGTTGATGATTTATTTATATTTATATTGGTTTTTATGATCTGTTGATATGAAAACCCTATTAAATGACATCAAAATGCCTTGCGATTTAAATATAGATCAGAAATTATATTTTAGAGATGGTTTCCAATTTTCAATTTTTTCTAAACTAATGTGGATTCTATATTAATTTTCTAGTAAAGAAAATAATTTACTGGGTCATGAATTATTACGGAAAAATAAATAATTATTTGGGTCTGAAATTTATACATGCTAGCGAACATATTGAAAAGGATTTTCTTGAATTTTTATAGAATTTTCCTAAGTGTTTTGAAGAATATATAAAATTATTTATAGTATGGGACTTAAATGTTTTATATATTTAATTAAGGAGAAGAGGCATTTTGAAAATAAAATTATTGTTATTTTTGAAATTATTGGCAACACTTTTCTGAAAAGAATCTAGCAACCAATAAAAATTTGACAAATAAAAGCAGGTTAGTTGAAAAGTTTACTCCTTTAAGTTAAAAACAAAGATGATCTGATTTTGCATATTCTGCCACTTTTGGCACAGGGGGTTCCGACCCAGACCTTTTGCCGCCAATGGTTTCGAAACCAATGGGCATGGTATCAAGCTACTTAGTATGCACTGCATTGGATAACAGTGAAGGGTACTTGGTCGAAACGCTAGGTTCCAAACGGGTTAGAGTATGCCTTGTTTTAAAATAAAAGGTAGCACCTGCTTTGCTTTCGAAAGGTTAGGTTTCGACTCAGTTGGCTTTTGACTTGGTCAAATAATTTAATGGGAAAGGTTTTGAATGGGTTGCACTCTTTTATTTTAAGTAATGCTTTCGAAGGGGTCGAAACCCTTAGTTGCCGCTTTTTTACCTTTCGAAGTCAATGGTTTCAAAAGGTATACTTTGTTTAAAAAGTAACCACTTCTCCAGTGCTTTCGAAGGGACGGTTTCGACACCATCATTTCTTCACTTAGGAGTAGGTTTCAAAGGAAAGGCTTTCGACTTAGATGATTTAAATGAGCCTTTTGTTCTAATTGAAGTATAACCCAATGGTTTCGAAAGAGAATGGTTTTGACTTATATGGTTTCGAAAGGTGTTTTTCCACATGTTTTAAATTGAACCCAAGTGCTTTCAAAAGGTTTGAGTTTCTAAAGGTTTGATGCTTCCGAAAGGTATTTAAAATGGTTTTGAAGGGGTAATTCCACAAAGAGTTTCGAAGGAGTCAAACGGTGGTGTTTCTAATGGCTAAGAAAGAGTTGAAACGTAAGGTTTTTCCAAGGTTTTAAAGGCAACGTTTTGAAGTATATAAAGAGGAGATGTCTAAGGTTTTAATGCTTTCGAAAAGAAGGTTTTTAAAAGATTTCGAAAGGGTTTTAAGAATGGTTTGAAAGGAAGGTTTTGGCCTTTCGGCCTAGATAAATGAAGGGATTTTACTTGGTTTTAAAAGGGGGGCTTACAAGTGTTTAAATGTTTTCATCAACTAAGATTTGAGTAAAGTATGTATAGCATGGCAAAATGATTTTGAGTAAAGCATAGAATATGAATGTTTCCTTGTTTAAGTTTGATTAAAAAGGTTTTAAATCAATTTTACATGACAAGGTTTTCAAGAAAAATCATGAGAGGTTATCCATAAGTGAAAACGACTCAGATATTAGAATACCAGATAGGACTGGTATAGGAACGCACCCTATACATTAGCTATTGACCCAGCCAATTTAGTTAAAAATTCCAGTGTGTAGGGCTTTGTCACAGGTAAGACTAAAAATATGATTACACACAGAAGGGAATATATGATTGTGTATATATATAGGTTATTGGTGAGACCGCAAAACCATTAGGATCAGTGACCCTGTGAAATGTTAAGTTGGAGACAAGCCGTCCAGAAGAAAAGTATTTAACGGATAGTTAAGGACAGATAGTTTAGAAAAAGAATTCTAACAGATGTTAGATTATTATTATTTTTGTCTGGTAGTCCCGAGTCAGCCAAAGGTTAGTGGTAAGCCAAATAAAACTATATTGTTCGGACTGATGGTCCATTTGTTATATGATATATATGTTTATATAATGATGCTATACAGTTTTAACCAGGTTTGGTTGTAGGATAAAGGTTTGTTGAAGATATGTTTTAAAAAAGGATACCTGTGAGGGGAAACCCGTTCCGCTAAGCGGTGTAGTCTCACTTAATATCAATTAACCGAGATATAGTATTTTTCACACCAGGCTTTATGTCTGACTCGAAGTTTATGTTTTCTCCTTAAACTCTCGAGTGCTTAAAGTTGATTTGAGTAGGTTGAGGTTGAGTTTCTTTCAGGTTCTAGTAGGATGACGAGTAAAGCTACCAGAGATGAATAGGAGGCCTACGGATAGCTACTGTAAAGACCAGTTTGCCCGTACCTTTTGAATCGACAATGCACCACCCATGTCTAACTCAAATTGCACGAAAAGACGGATCTTTAAGGGTGATTAAAGAACAGTAGACAGAACAGAATCTCACACGAATGGAATAACATATAATATTGAACAAATATTTTTACAGAGGAAAACTTTTAAATACATATATCAGAGTCTAAGCTAAATTCATCCTGGACAGTTATAAAACCTGCCCTTACAATTGCAGATAAACATCAAAAAAAATATACTAAGCAAAGCGGATAGTAGAATATCTCCATACGTCGATGAATATCTCCAGCTCTCCTCTGGAAACTCCAACTGGCTTCGACTATCCTGAAACTACTCGGATCTGACCCGAGTATTGAAAATACCCGGATCAGGCTTGATAAACCAGTGTGAGAAAAACTCAATAATCAATGACAGTGTCATATATCAGCCTTTGTTATAAAATTCTTTGAAAATAAAGAGTATCTCATAATACCACGCCCACACATAAACACGGACGGGTTTATACCTTATGATAACTAAAACACTTTTATATCAAAACGTTTGATATTATTTCCAATGACATTCTTTGAAAACATTTGCAAATAAACTTATTAATCTTAGCCGAAATTGTTACATTGATTAAATTCCAGCATAATAGGTTTACAATCAAGTCCGTAGGTTCTTATTGGAGAATGGATTTCCATACAAATGACCAGGCGCAGGATCTACCTTTCGAAATGGGTACACCTCTAGATGGATGTCCCGAGGCACAGAACATCTACCCTCTACTAACACAAGACCGACCTACCTCTTTAACTAGATAGTACCGAATATGTCATCCCCCAATCGTTGCCGACCTTTAACCGAGCGCTCGTTTTCAATACACCACATTAATATACATCCCGAACGTCATAGCAGGAAGAAATATATCTAGAAGGGAATGATCATACCCTACTTGGGAATGACCCACTTAGGCGTGCTGCATCTAATCCTGTTTCGGTCATTTCCGGTTTGACGAGGCTTGAGGTAAAGATTACCTTTTCACAAAGCACATATCACATCTTTGAATGCCACATTGCCATTTCCGTTTAACTATTAATTGCCCTCCATAAAAATACAACCCTTGAGCTCGTACGTCTCAAGGAGGGTGTTAAGCTAAGAGAAGTTGCCTTCTCTGCCACCACTGATGTACGTTTGTAAAAAACCAATGTACGTAATCGTTAGAAATGCAATGTCAGATAAACGTCCATACAAGTTGTCCAGGAACAGGACAAACCGAAGGCACTTTCCTTGGCCATTATTAGGCGAGAAGCCCTTGCAATCCGCAAAATCTCCATCACGAGGAGACCACTGCTATATATAACTCTATAATGGGTGCGACCCCGAGTAAATCAACAAGCAGTCCTCACGCTATAAAGATCCACGGTCTTCAATAATCATCGTCTTCAACATGCCTTCATGTTCAAACGTATATATTGGTTCGAAGTGGTTTTCGGATAGGAATTAACCAAATCCGACTCCGATTCCTTCGAAATCCAATCATCGATAAAAGTGAATATGAGTATATAGGATTTATTAAGTCTCTTTTCACTTTAATTCTTTTCGGATGATTTCGAATTCTCCTTCTTTTAACTTAGGATGATTTGTAAGAAATTCATTCTTTTGCTTTGAAAAATATCTCAAATTTCCTTACTTAACTTTTCGTTAAACCCTTTAACTTTTAGGCGGGTCAAAAACAATGTTATTTAAGACATCATTTACGATAAACCCTAAATCAATCTTAACAAACATTTTGGAGTAAATAGGATCGTAGAAATCATTCATTTTGGAGATTGCTTAACTTTTGGATAATACCAATCTTCTTTTAATTCAAAAACTTAATACAGTCTTTTTATTTAAGAGCATCCGGGCTTTCCTTTCGATCTGTTCCACCCCTCGCCTAAGAAACTAAAACATAGGCCAGGTAAGTTCGGGGCACTGGTTGCTCCATCCCTAACCTTAGTTAAATACCTTGTTTTATCTTTCTAGATCTCACAGGCGGGACAAATGTACTAGTCGTTTCCGCATGCTCAGATTTTCAACTTTACTTTGGAATTGCTTATAAATATCCAAAATTATCTTTCATAATGCTTAACTATCCTTTTTAAAACATTCACAATTGATTCTGGAAAACGTCTTTACATTTAAACTTATATTCCAAAAGTTATACAATTCGCAGCAGAAAAGTGCTGCTGAAAGTGCTAAATAAGCTTATTTGAATTAAACCACTTTTAAATATTTTAAAACTCATATTTTCCAATCCAAATCTCTTTTAAATCATTTAAATAGATTTATCAAATTAAACATTCATTTAAACAGATTTCCTGTTATGGTCACTAAACTGCACTAGCGCGATTTTTCTAGAAAATTGATTTGGACTTAATTCAAAATCTACTTACCAAAACTTTGATTTGCTTTCTTCGTTTAGAATATATGGAATAATAGTCTGAAATTTTATTATCTCGAAGAATTCAGAGCAATATTCCACTCTATACACTTATTTGAACTTTTCGGCGCGAAATCGTGTACTACCGTTGCACGACGCGTTTAGTTTTAACTTATTTTTCAATACTTGAAATAACCTATTCAAATTTGATTTCAACACTTATAAAATCATTAGAAATCATTTTAAATCAATATTTTCACTTTTTTAAAGTATTTAAAATGTATTTTCACTATTACCATATTATAATATTATTATATTCACATTATTTTAATATTAAATTTTAAATTCCAATTTCAATTCAATTTCAAATTAAACACATTTAAAACTTAGATTTCAAATCTAATTTCAATTTAAACTTCAATTCATTCTCAAACAAAACTTCACTTTTTTTCAAAATCGATTTCAATTTCAATTTCACTATTCATCTTAATTTCAATTTCTAATTAACTATCTTTTTCAAATCCGATTCACTTCAAATTTCAAATTCTCTTTCATTTTAACTTTAGTTTCACTTCTAAATGAAAAGAGACTTATTTTTCCACAATATCTCATATTATTAAAATATGATCTTTTTAGATAAAGGGATTACTTGATCAAAATGAACATATCCAATATTCATATTTATCACCAACATAACATCCATTCAACCAATCACATGCATATAATTTCAAATCTAACATTCATTATTAATATCATAACGGGATATATTATCACAATTCACTTAATTTACTAACTATCAAATCATCCATATTAACAATCAATTTGGTATATACATTCATATGTCATAAGGGTGTAAATATAATTTATAACATAATCAAAATATAAATTCAAAAGCAATGAGAATTTCTCACTATAAACCAAAGCGATTAACTTCCTACCAACATTCTAACCAACCAACACTTCACTAATTAATTCCTACTCCATTAAACACTAGCAAACAACACCCTCTCCCATCCAATAGCTTGGCCGATGCTTGAGATGGAGATTGGCCGAAAATATAGAGAAGAAGCGGTAGAGCTTTGAACTTGAATTCCCAAGATTTAGATCCGAAAAATAGGTCATCTACTCTCTTGTTTTTGACACTCTTACTCACAAAATTTGACAAACTTATTAGCTGAAAAGTTTTTGCAAATTCTTTTCTATTGAATTTGAAAAAAATTATCATTTGAATCCAAGTTGTTTTGAGGGAGATATGTTCAAAATAAAAGTGCTATTCCCGGATTAATAAAAATAAAGCCCGAAAATACACTTCAAAGAATTGAGTTTCAGATATAGAAAACCTCAAAACTGAAAAAAATGGTCAACATAAAAGTTGTAGCCACTGAAATTTCATATGGTTTTGAAAAAAGTATTTCTAAATTAGGATCTTTTATGATCAAGTTATGATCAAAAGAAAACGGCATATTTTCTGGCTTAAAAATTGGGCAAGAAAATGCATTGTAATGAAGTGAAATTTTGACATAGTAAACTTTAGAATGTGAAAAAGTGATAAACATGAAAGTTATAGCCATGGAAAAATACATGATTTAAAAAAAAGAATTTTGCATTTTGGTTCTATATCGAAGAACTTATGGCCGAAAGAAGAAGAGGTAAAATATAGAGAAAAAAGGTGTTTATTTTGAAGAAATTAAACATCGATTTTTTTTTTGAAAATTTTGTAAATATTTGACATTATTTATTTAATATTTTTCTATGGCATGGAAGCCATTAGAGAGGAGAGGAAGAAGATGAAAAAGCTTGAGAAAAGAAAAAGAAGAAATTGTGAATGAAAGTGAAGAAGGGGTGGATATTTATAGAAAAAGAAAGAAAGTGGTAATTTACCAAAATAACATCTTACCAAATTACCAATCTAACCTTACTTCAACCTAAAGCAAACTCCATTTTTTCAAAACTTAACATCACCTTTCACATCCTTACTTTATGTCTTAATCCCTTAAGAACTAAGCTAAGTAAAATAATAGTTATGTTGGCTTCTGATGTGATATTGATTTGATGTTTACTTTTGACTTTTCTTACTTACTTTTCTTAATGACTTTTAGAGGTTTTCTAACCTTGTTTAGTAAAAGTAAACTTGATTAGTTAATTAATTAATGCTTACACTATTAGAATATATGTTTTTATATAAGAAAATAAAGGTGCGACGACGTTGCGACAACTTTTAATCGACAAAACGTCGTTTTTCGACAAAATGTTTTATGGTCACATTTTGACGTTTTAGTTAAACTATTTATTTATGTAAACCAAATTTAAAAGTGGCCTTTTTACTTCTTTAAATAAATTAAAACAAGTCTCTTTATATTTTAAAATCATATTTAATTTATATTAAAATCTCTAATTTTACATTTTATGTAAAACTGACAAAATGCGACAATTTTTGTTATTTTTATAAAATGATTATTAACAAACTTTTAAATCTTTTAACATACTTTTATTAACTTTATAAGATGTTTTAAATAAGATTTATCTTTTTAAACAAATATTAAAATCCATTTATTTAAGCCTTTATTTACTTCTAACAAAACTTAACTTTTATCGATTTGTTTTAAAATTCAAATTTATACTTTTTAATATATTAACTATAAGAATAGATAATTATTTATATATATAACATATTTATTTAAGATTTAAACTACTTTTAAATTTAAATCGAACGAAATCTCTCATTTTCGAAGTAGCGAAATTACGGGTAGTTACATTCTCCCTTACTTAAAAGCATTTCGTCCTCGAAATGAAATCAAAGACAAAGGAATCTATCTCATACTCATCTCCTCAAATAATTTGACTTATTTCTACTGATGATAGAAAAGAATAAGGCCAATATCATAACAATACAAAAAAAGATGATGCCAAACATACATATCAAGATTTTCCACACCAACCTGAGTGCTTATCATGTACTTACGGTTATATATACATACATCAAGTTAAATTTTTACTCTACCCATCCTAGTGCATACAGCATATTTAAGATAATATATACAAAAACCAAACAAGATTATGCATCCAAAACAACCACACTGATACTATATCAAGATAAATGAATACATCCACATAACTCATTCCCTGTCCTGAGCATGTACTATATCTGTGGTCTATATATATGCGCACCAAAACATCAGCCTAACCACTATATCTTAGTGCCTACTACTTGAGATAACTTTCTAACTACTATGTAGACAGACCCAAAACATCATACTATATGTGATATTTGATTCGATCTATTATTTAAATCCACTACTTTACCTCTGAACTAGTATCGATCCTCCGATTTTCTAGTGAGGCCTTTGATCAAACTTCTTAATCACAAACCCTTGCTTTCTAACGCAGCGGATAAATCGAAACAAACTTCAATCGATGGAATGTAGCAATCGGTGAGTTGAGAATACTGCAAGGCCCAAATCCGTTGATCCAAAGATACCGGATTCTAGCTATCTTCGTCTCGTTGATCGCGCACGATACCGAGAAAGAAGATCTACGATTCTTCGTACGTTGATCTAGCGCACTAGATACCGTGAATCGGCTTCTACGATCGTTGAATCGAGCGCACTCGATTAACCGAAAGAGGAGATAGGAGATCACACTCAACTACCAATTTGTATGAAAGCACAAAGCTAACAAAAGAGAATTTTATTCAAGAATCAACCGCCATTACAAATGTCACGACACTGCTATTTATAGCTTTCACAACGCAACACAAACAAAACATCACCAGACTCTTAGGTCGGCAGCGACCTAACGACAGCGACTCAACGCTATACTCAACACATTTTTACAACACTTAAGTCGGCCACGACCTAACACTTGCGACTCAAAACAAACAGACTCAATTATAGGTCGTGAACGACCTAACATCATCCAACAGCGCCTTAAAGGATGCAGCAGCAGGTCAGCGTCCTAACTTAGATCGGAATGTTCTTTGAGCGACCTATCTTCTTGCGACTTAGTAAGGTCGTTCGCATATCTTCAACATCCTGCGACCTAATATCTGGGCGACCTAACATGTTAGATCGTGAATAACCTTCACTAGGTCGTGAACGACCTAACTTCACCGAGCGACTTAATTCCGAAGTTTTCTCCACATTAACTCGTAGCTTCTTTTCTCGTGGATCCTTTGGTCGTAGACGACCTAACATCCTCTCCTTAGGTCGTGACCGACCTAAAGTGCCTTCATTAGGTCGCAGCTCAGTTTCATGTGTTCCCTTAGGTCGTTGCCTGTTTAAGTTAGCTCGGAAACGACCTATACCTTTCTCCTTAGGTTGTATACGACCTAGGCCTTCTCCTTCCTTAAGACGAGAACGACTCATGCTAGGTTGTGAACGACTCATGCCTTGGAAACTGTTAGTTTGCAATTCTTCAATCCGGGTCTGAGCTGCATCATCCTTCCCTGGTTGATAAAAATTCGTCCTCGAATTTGTAAATTCTTCCACATCAGATTGTTCATCTCCATAATATGGTATAAGATGTTTAACATTGAACACGTCAGAAGTGTACACATCCTCCGGCAGCTTCAGCTTATAAGCGTTTTCATTAATCCGTTTCACAATTTCCACAGGACCAATTTTTCTAGCTTTCAACTTGTTATAAGCACCCACCGGAAAACGATCCTTTGTCAATACAGCATAAACCAAATCACCTTCCTTAAATTCAACACTTCGTCGTTTCAAATCAGCAGCCCGCTTATACTTCTCATTTGACTTTTCCAATCGTTCTTGAACGATTCTATGACATTCCGTCAATTCTTCAACAAAATCAGCAGCTCGTTTAACCGTCCCCTTCGGTTGTGGTACCACCGCTAAGTCCAATGGTCCCCTGGGTAAATTTGAATATACAATCTGAAATGGACTGTAACCCGTACTAAGATTCATGGCATGGTTATGAGCAAACTCTGCTTGGCATAGCTTCATGTCCCAACTTTTAAAATTATCCTATACAAGACATCGCAACAAATTTCCCAATGACCTGTTAACAACTTCTGTCTGTCCATCAGTTTGCGGATGGTAAGCGCTACTAAAATTCAGCTTTGTCCTGATCATCTTCCACAAACTCAACCAAAAGTGACTCAGAAAACGAGTATCTCTATCCGACACAATAGACTCTAGCAATCCATGAAGTCGATAGATCTCCTTGAAAAATAACTGAGCAACACGAACAGCATCCGACGTCTTCTTGCAAGCAATAAAATGTGCCATTTTTGAAAATCTGTCAACCACTACATATATAGAATCATTACCACGCTGCGGTCTTGGCAATCCCAATACAAAGTCCATACTCACATCAACCCATGGTCTAGCCGGTACAGGCAATGGCATATACAAACCAGCATTGGTCACGGTTCCTTTCGAAACTTGGCAAATATGACATCGCTCCACAAATCTTCCCACTTCTTTCCTCATCGATGGCCAAAAGTAAGACTGTGAAATTAATTGCAAGGTACGATCACGGCCCACATGCCCTTCCTCGTGTAACTCCTTGACAATTTTCAATCTCAAGCTACAATCCGGTATACATAAACGATTCCCCTTAAACAGAAAACCATCAACCAACATAAATTCATCGGTACTCCCATCCTTCACTTTCTCAACATATTTCACAAAGTAAGGATCTTCTTCAATCATCTCTGGCAGTAATTCGAACCCCGTCACTTCAACCTTCAATGTTGTCAACAAATGACTCCTCCTACTTAAAGCATCAGCCACACGGTTCGTCACCCCAGATTTGTGTTTAACAACAAAAGTAAATTGTTGCAAATAAGCAATCCACGATGCATGTCTCGCTGAAATTTTATCCTGCCCCTGTAAATGCTTCAATGCCTCATGATCAGTGTACAAAACAAATTCTTTCTGAAATAGATAGTGTCTCCAATGCTTAACAGCTTGTACAACAGCATAAAATTCAACGTCATATGTACTGTATCTCATCTTTGCCCCTGACAACTTTTCACTGAAATATGCAATAGGTCTCCCCTGCTGACTCAACACTCCTCCAATCCCAACCTTTGATGCATCAGTGTGTAGCTCAAACAACAACTGAAAATCAGGTAAAACAAGAATTGGCGCTGTCGTCAACAGTTCTTTGATTCGTTCAAAAGCAATCCCGGCTTCTTCTGTCCACGAAAACTGTTTACCCTTCATGCAATCAGTAACTGGAGCCATCACGCTACTGAAGTGTGGAATGAATCTTCGGTAGAATGATGCTAGCCCATGAAAACTTCTCACTTCCGTAATTGTCTTTGGCTGTGGCCAATTCCTGACTGCCTCTACTTTACTCTGATCAACTTGAATACCTTCTCCTGAAACAACATAACCCAGGAATAAGACACTTTTTGTCATAAACACACATTTCTTCGTAGCAGCATAAAATTGTTCTTCACGGAGAATAATCAACACTTCCCTCAAATGTAGAACATTCTCTTCCATACTCCTGCTATATATCAGAATATCATCGAAATAGACCACGACGAACTTCCCAATGAATGGTCTAAAGATTTGATTCATCACCCGCATGAATGTACTAGGTGCATTCGACAAACCAAATGGCATAACCAACCATTCGTATAACCCCTCTCTTGTCTTGAAAGCTGTCTTCCATTCGTCTCCAGGTCTAATCCGAATTTGATGATAACCACTCTTCAAGTCAATCTTCGAAAATATAGTTGCCCCACTCAACTGATCCAGCAAGTCATCCAACCTTGGCATAGGAAATCTATAACGAACAGTAATCTTGTTCAAAGCTCTACTATCTGTGCACATTCTCCATGTTCCATCCTTCCTTGGCACCAACAATGCTGGCACTGCACAAGGACTCAAGCTTTCCTGAACACGTCCCTGTTCCAACAACTCTTCCACCTGCCTTCGTAACTCCTCATGTTCCTTCGGACTCATTCGGTAATGTGGTCGATGTGGTAGCACTGCTCCCGGAACAAGATCAATCTGATGTTGAATGTCTCTAAGTGGCGGTAACTCCTTAGGCAACTCCTCTGGAAAGACATCTTCAAATTCTTTCAAAATTGGCTTTGCTTCTTCTGGAATTTCAACTTCTTCATTACTCTCTCTCCCAATCAACAAAAATATTTCAGGTTCTTCTTCAACTTCCTTGACAAACTCTTTCAAAGTCAACAGAGTTTTCAATTCCTCGATCTCCTCTAGCTTGCTCTCCTTCTGTTGTTGTTTCTTGGGAACCAAAGTGATTTTAGTACCCTCGAACATGAAACTGTAACTATGGGCACGACCATCAGGTTGAACTGCTCTATCGAACTGCCATGGTCTGCCCAACAACAGATGACAAACATCCATATCCACTACATCACACCAAATTTCATCTTTGTACTTCTTCCCAATAGAAAAATTAACACAAGCCCTTCGACACACCTTCACTTCACCACCCTTCCTTAACCATGCTAGCTTGTACAGTTTAGGATGTTTCTCAGTCTTCAAGTTCAACTTCTTTACTGCTTCTGTAGAAATAATATTATCGCAACTTCCAGCATCAATAACGAACTTGCAAACTTTTCCCAGAATAGTGCATGTCGAATGAAAAATATTGCTTGTCAACCAACTACAATCCTCCTCTTGCTTTGGTGTGAGACATGACCTCCTCAACATAAGATTACAACCTTCATCTCCAAACAATTCTTCTTCCTCCTCAACATAAGGTGCATTTGAACATTCTGCCTCCTCACCATCATTCTCCTCAACTTCTGCAACCATGGTTCTCTTCTTCGGCTTCGGACATTCGTTGCTTTTGTGACCCAACTCCTGACAGTTATAACATTTGAACCCACTGCTAACCTTCGCCTTCTCAGCCTCCTTCACCACTGGTTTTGTAACAGGTTTAGGAACACTAGAACTTCCACTAACACCCTTCGCTTGATTATTGGAATTAGTAAACACACCACCTCCACGCCTTCCTTGCTTCTCCCAAGCTAACGCTTTCTGATGTGCCTCTGCCACTGATCTAGGATCGAACATATTAACCATATCCTGGATCTGCATTCCCAATCCCCCAATGAATCTAGCAGTTAGATGTTCTTCCGTTTCCATAATATCATTTCTGGCAATGAGTTGGTAAAATTCATCAGCATAATCACTAACAGACTTCGTCCCTTGCCTCAGATTCTGCAACCTTTGGTACATAAGTGACTGATAATTGTAAGGTAAGAAAGTAGATCTCATCAACTTCTTCATCTTATCCCACGATTCTATCTTTGACTTCCCCATTCTCTCCCTTGTAAGTTTAGTTTGCTGCCACCACGCCAAAGCTCTCCCCCTCAACCTAGTAGCAACCAACTTCACTCTCCTATGTTCAGGAACCTCTTTGAAATCAAAGATCTCTTCAACATTAGAAATCCAATCGAGAAATTCTTCTGCTACCATTCCTCCTTTAAATTCTGGAATTTCCATCTTCATACCCGATTCCCATCGTCGATCATCTTCAATATTACGGTAAGAATTTCGAACTTGGTCCCGATCTCGATAATGAATACTAGCTCCATCACCCTCTTCAACAAAATCAAAAGTACGCCTACATCGATCTCGATCATTATCATCCCTTCGCTCATGCATGCTTCTTCGACTATGTCTCTCTTCATCTCTATATGCTTCATTGTCAAATTCACGTTGACTCCTTCTCTCGTCATGTGCATAGTCATGATGATCTCTTCGTGATGAACTTGATGTTTCTCTTCTATCTCTACAAGAATGTGGTGATACCCTCCTCGCTTCCGTAACCGATGGCAAAAATCGGTTTCCTCCATGGTTCGAGTGTGGTGATCTCCTCCTTTGATTCAAATCATTCATCAATTTCTCCAACTTTCCAATGCCTTCATCAAACTTTTCATTAATAAGTTGTTCCATAAGCTCGGCTTCTTCTCTTCGATACAAAGCTTCAACGTTTTGATGACGATTGGCTCTCCTTGGTGGCATGATTGAATCAACACAACACCTCAACAAAACAACAATAAGTCGCGGCTCAACCTTCAAAACAACTTCACAAGGCTCGGCTACTTCCCAAGTATACACGGCCCAACTTCAACTCCAAACACTTGGCTCCAAGAATCAACTTAGCTATGATTGGCTAAGTATGGCTCTGATACCAAACTGACGCAGCGGATAAATCGAAACAAACTTCAATCGATGGAATGTAGCAATCGGTGAGTTGAGAATACTGCAAGGCCCAAATCCGTTGATCCAAAGATACCGGATTCTAGCTATCTTCGTCTCGTTGATCGCGCACGATACCGAGAAAGAAGATCTACGATTCTTCGTACGTTGATCTAGCGCACTAGATACCGTGAATCGGCTTCTACGATCGTTGAATCGAGCGCACTCGATTAACCGAAAGAGGAGATAGGAGATCACACTCAACTACCAATTTGTATGAAAGCACAAAGCTAACAAAAGAGAATTTTATTCAAGAATCAACCGCCATTACAAATGTCACGACACTGCTATTTATAGCTTTCACAACGCAACACAAACAAAACATCACCAGACTCTTAGGTCGGCAGCGACCTAACGACAGCGACTCAACGCTATACTCAACACATTTTTACAACACTTAAGTCGGCCACGACCTAACACTTGCGACTCAAAACAAACAGACTCAATTATAGGTCGTGAACGACCTAACATCATCCAACAGCGCCTTAAAGGATGCAGCAGCAGGTCAGCGTCCTAACTTAGATCGGAATGTTCTTTGAGCGACCTATCTTCTTACGACTTAGTAAGGTCGTTCGCATATCTTCAACATCCTGCGACCTAATATCTGGGCGACCTAACATGTTAGATCGTGAATAACCTTCACTAGGTCGTGAACGACCTAACTTCACCGAGCGACTTAATTCCGAAGTTTTCTCCACATTAACTCGTAGCTTCTTTTCTCGTGGATCCTTTGGTCGTAGACGACCTAACATCCTCTCCTTAGGTCGTGACCGACCTAAAGTGCCTTCATTAGGTCGCAGCTCAGTTTCATGTGTTCCCTTAGGTCGTTGCCTGTTTAAGTTAGCTCGGAAACGACCTATACCTTTCTCCTTAGGTTGTATACGACCTAGGCCTTCTCCTTCCTTAAGACGAGAACGACTCATGCTAGGTTGTGAACGACTCATGCCTTGGAAACTGTTAGTTTGCAATTCTTCAATCCGGGTCTGAGCTGCATCACTTTCCTTGCATAGCTCTCAACTATGATAGAAAACTTGTGTACATAATCATAAACTCTCATCAATGTTCGCCGTCAAGAATCGAGTGATAAATCCTTTTTCAGATTGGTGTAAACACCTCAAAGTTCTGTACTCAAATCTTAGATCAAAATTTATGTGCGAAAATGATCTACGTTTAACTTATATACTTATTCCCATTCATCTTTACCTAAAACAGTTTTTCAAAACTTCTATTAATCCAAGTTTATTTCACAACCATTTACCTTTTACTAAATCCATTATTACTTAAGCTCATAAATATGACTTAAACTTGTATAATATACCTTTACTTCCTAAGCGTATATATACATATCCTTAATCTTCAAACGATCATTACTTTAATTACGGTCTTCAACAAATGTGGAGTTCTATTATTATCTCAAACTAATAAGTTATAAAACTCAATCCTTAGTTTTCTTTACCTAAGGTTTCCATTTAGCTATTATTATTTATCCAATCCATATATTAATAAGACAACTTTACTAAGTGTACACTTTTTTTCTTACTAATTCTATGATTAACTTACTTAACTTATTTACCAATCCATTTTCTAAATTTGTCAAATTTCCTAATCTTAAATCCATCAAATACCTTATAGTTAAATTGTGAAACTTTATTCACATGGTATTTCTTACTTAATCATTTTCATCCAACAATCAAACTACTAACCATATAATTTAAAAATATCCACTTCTAATCTTAGTTCATTTTGAATTACAAATGTTACCCTACATGTATCACTAATTCAAAGTTTTTATATTAGGATGATATTTTTTTATATCTCTTATTCCTAAATTTCACTTTGATTTTAACCTAGTTAAAGTGTCTAAATCTAAAATTACCTTATCTCCTTATAAGTTGTAGGACTTATCCTTTCATGATATATTTACCCAAAATTTCAATTTTGGCTTACCTTTTCTATCTTATTGATAAGAATTTTTTTCTAAGTGTACATTTTCTCTTCACTTTCTCTAATTACACTTCTAGCTTCAGTATTATCATCAAATATCTAACAGTCAAATTGTGAATTCTACTTCATAAGATATTTGTAATTATCTTTTAAATCCATCCATTATGATAATCAGTTAATCATTATTATTTCTTAATACTAAATATCTAAGGGTATATGATTAAAGTTCTAAATTCTAGCTTTCAACTAATTGATCCTATATGAAATATCTTATAGTCAAATTGTGCAATTCTAATCACAAGATATTCATATTTTGGTTTCACTAAGCTAAATTACAAACAATCCTTAATTCCTAACCCAAAAGATAATAATATCCCCTTTAATATTTATAATATAAACCCGAGGTAAAATTATTTCATTTACCCATTTCCTTTAAAACAAAATCATTTTTTATAAAATTAACAAATATGCGCTCATACACACACACACACACACACACACTCTCATAACTCATTCTAGGGTGTTACTAACCATATCTCTAATGAGTTACTCATCCTAGGATATTACTAATCCTATCTCTGATGAGATTTTACCCATAATAGAGCCAAGGTTCTCGCTTAACCTTCAGCTCTGATACCAAATGTAAAGGCCCGTTTACCCGTACCTTTTGAATCGACAATAAACCACACATGTCTAACTCAAATTGCACGAAAAGACGGATCTTTAAGGGTGATTAAAGAACAGTAGACAGAACAGAATCTCACACGAATGGAATAACATATAATATTGAACAAATATTTTTACAGCGGAAAACTTTTAAATACATATATCAGAGTCTAAGCTAAATTCAGCCTAGACAGTTATAAAACCTGCCCTTACAATTGCAGATAAACATCAAACAAAATATACTAAGCAAAGCGGATAGTAGAATATCTCCATACGTCGATGAATATCTCCAGCTCTCCTCTGGAAACTCCAACTGTCTTCGACTATCCTGAAACTACTCGGATCTGACCCGAGTATTGAAAATACCCGGATTAGGCTTGAAAAACTAGCGTGAGAAAAACTCAATAATTAATGACAGTGTCATATATCAGCCTTTGTTATAAAATTCTTTGAAAATAAAGAGTATCTCATAAGACCACGTCCACACATAAACACAGACGGGTTTTTTCCTTATGATAACTAAAACACTTTTATATCAAAACGTTTGATATTATTTCTAATGACATTCTTTGAAAACATTTGCAAATAAACTTATTAATCTTAGCCGAAATTGTTACATTGATTAAATTCCAGCATAATAGGTTTACAATCAAATCCGTAGGTTCTTATTGGAGAATGGATTTCCATACAAATGACCAGGCACAGGATCTACCTTCCGAAATGGGTACACCTCTAGATGGATGTCCTGAGGCACAAAGCATCTGCCCTCTACCAACACAAGACAGGCCTACCTCGTTAACTAGATAGTACCGAATATGTCATTCCCCGGTCATTACCGACCTTTAACCGAGCGCTCGTTTTCCATACACCACATTAATATACATCCCGAAAGTCATAGCGGGAATAAATATATCAAGAAGGGAATGATCATACCCTACTTGGGAATGACCCACTTAGCCCTGCTGCATCTAATCATGTTTCGGTCATTTTCGGTTTGATGAGGCTTGAGGTAACGATTACCTTTTCACAAAGCACAAATCACATCTTTGAATGCCACATTGTCATTTCCGTTTAACTACTAATTGCCCTCCACAAAAATACAACCCTTGAGCTCGTATGTCTCAAGGAGGGTGTTAAGCTAAGAGAAGTTGCCTTCTCCGCCACCAATAATGTACGTTTGTAAAAAAACCAATGTACGTAATCGTTAGAAATGAAATGTCAGACAAACGTCCATACAAGTTGTCCAGGAACAGGACAAACTGAAGGCACTTTCCTCGGCCATTATTAGGCGAGAAGCCCTTGCAATCCGCAAAATCTCCATCACGAGGAGACCACTGCTATATATAACTCTATAATGGGTGCGACCCCGAGTAAATCAACAAGCAGTCCTCATGCTATAAAGATCCACGGTCTTCAATAATCATCGTCTTCAACATGCCTTCATGTTCGAACGTATATATTGGTTCGAAGTGGTTTTCGGATAGGAATTAACCAAATCCGTCTCTGATTCCTTCGAAATCCAATCATCGATAAAAGTGAATATGAGTATATAGGATTTATTAAGTCTCTTTTCACTTTAATTCTTTTCGGATGATTTCGAATTCTCTTTCTTTTAACTTAGGATGATTTCTAAGAAATTCATTCTTTTGCTTTGAAAAATATCTCAAATTTCCTTACTTAACTTTCCATTAAACCCTTTAACTTTTAGGCGGGTCAAAAACAATGTTATTTAAGACATCGTTTACGATAAACCCTAAATCAATCAAAACAAACATTTTTGAGTAAATAGGATCATAGAAATCATTCATTTTGGAGATTGCTTAACTTTTGGATAGTACCAATCTTCTTTTAATTCAAAAACTTAATACAGTCTTTTTATTTAAGAGCATCCGGGCTTTCCTTTCGATTTGTTCCACCCTTCGCCTAAGAAAATAAAACATAGGCCAGGTAAGTTCAGGGCACTGGTTTCTCCATGCCTAACCTTAGTTAAACACCTTGTTTTATCTTCCCAGATCTCACAGGCGGGACAAATGTACTAGTCGTTTCCGCATACTCAGATTTTCAACTTTACTTTGGAATTGCTTATAAATATCCCAAATTATCTTTCAGAATGCTTAATTATCCTTTTTAAAACACTCACAATTGATTCTGAAAAACGTCTTTACATTTAAACTTATATTTCAAAAGTTATACAATTCGCAGCAGAAAAGTGCTGCCGAAAGTGCTAAATAAGCTTGTTTGAATTAAACCACTTTTAAATATTTGAAAAATCATATTTTCCAATCCAAATCTCTTTTAAATCATTTAAATAGATTTACCAAATTTATTCCATATTTTTCCATAATTAAAAACATTCATTTAAACAGATTTCCTATTATGGTCACTAAACTACACTAGCGCGATTTTTCTAGAAAATTGATTTGGACTTAATTCAAAATCTACTTATCAAAACTTTGATTTGCTTTCTTCGTTTAGAATATATGGATATAATAGTCTGAAATTTTCTTATCTCGAAGAATTCAGAGCAATATTCTACTCTGTACACTTATTTGAACTTTTCGACGCGAAATCGCGAACTACCGTTGCACGACGCGTCTAGTTTTAACTTATTTTTCAATACTTGAAATAATCTATTCAAATTTAATTTCAACACTTATAAAATCATTAGAAATCATTTTAAATCAATATTTTCACTTTTTTAAAGTATTTAAAATGTATTTTCACTATTAACATATTATAATATTATTATCTTCACATTATTTTAATATTAAATTTTAAATTTCAATTCAATTTCAAATTAAACACATTTAAAACTTAGATTTCAAATCTAATTTCAATTTAAACTTCAATTCATTCTCAAATAAACTTCACTTTTTTTCAAAATCGATTTCAATTTCACTATTCATCTTAATTTCAATTTCTAATTAACTATCCTTTTCAAATCCGATTCACTTCAAATTTCAAATTCTCTTTCATTTTAACTTTAATTTCACTTTTAAATGAAAAGAGACTTATTTTTCCACAACATCTCATATTATTAAAATATGGTCTTTTTAGATAAAGGGATTACTTGATCAAAATGAACATATCCAATATTCATATTTATCACTAACATAACATTCATTCAACCAATCACATGCATATAATTTCAAATCTAACATTCATTATTAATATCATAACGGGATATATTATCACAATTCACTTAATTTACTAACTATCAAATCATCCATATTAACAATCAATTTGGTATAAACATTCATATGTCATAAGGGTGTAAATATGATTTATAACATAATCAAAATATAAATTCAAAAGCAATGAGAATTTCTCACCGTAAACCAAAGCGATTAACTTCCTACCAACATTCTAATAAATCAACACTTCACTAATTAATTCCTACTCCATTAAACACTAGCAAACAACATCCTCTCCCATCCAATAGCTTGGCCGAGGCTTGAGATGGAGGTTGGCCGAAAATATAGAGAAGAAGCGGTAGAGCTTTGAACTTGAATTCGCAAGAATTAGATCCGAAAAATAGATCATCTTCTCTCTTGTTTTTGACTCTCTTACTCACAAAATTTGAAAAACTTATTAGCTGAAAATTTGTTGCAAATTCTTTTCTATTGAATTTGAAAAAAAGAATCATTTGAATCCAAGTTGTTTTGAGGGAGATATGTTCAAAATAAAAGTGCTATTCTCGGATTCATAAAAATAAAGCCCGAAAATACACTTCAAAGAATTGAGTTTCAGATATAGAAAACCTCAAAACTGGAAAAAATGATCAACATAAAAGTTATAGCCACTGCAATTACATATGGTTTTAAAAAATATATTCTAAATTAGGATCTGTTATGATCAAGTTATGATCAAAACAAAATGGCATATTTTCTGGCTTAAAAACTGGGCCGGAAAATGCATTGTAAAGAAGTGGATTTTTGACATAGTAAACTTTAAAATGAGACAAAGTGATAAACATCAAAGTTGTAGCCACTGGAAAAATACATGATTTAAAAAAAGAATTTTGCATTGTGGTTCAATTTTGAAGAACTTATGGCCGAAAGAAGAAGAGGTGAAATATAGAGAAAAAAGGAGTTTGTTTTGAAGAAAATAAACATCGTTTTTTTTTTTTTGAAAATTTTGTAAATATTTTGACATTATTTCTTTATAATATTTTTCTATGGCATAGAAGCCATTAGAGAGGAGAGGAAGAAGATTAAGAAGCTTGAGAAAAGAAGAAGAAGAAATTGTGAATGAAAGTGAAGAAGAAGGTGGATATTTATAGAAAAAGAAAGAAAGTGGTAATTTATCAAAATAACCTCTTACCAAATTACCAAACTAACCTTATTTCAACCTAAAGCAATCTCCACTTTTTCAAAACTTAATATCGCCTTTCACATCCTTACTTTATGTCTTAATCCCTTAAGAAGTAAGCTAAGTAAATTAATAGTTATGTTGGCTTTTGATGTGATATTGATTTGATGTTTACTTTTGACTTTTCTTATTTACTTTTCTTAATGACTTCTAGAAGTTTTCTAACCTTGTTTAGTAAAAGTAAACTTGATTAGTTAATTAATTAATACTTACACTATTAGAATATATGTTCTTATATAAGAAAATAAAGGTGTGACGACGTTGCGACAACTTTTAATCGACAAAACGTCGTTTTTCGACAAAATGTTTTACGGTCACATTTTGACGTTTTAGTTAAACTATTTATTTATGAAAACCAAATTTAAAAATGAACTTTTTACTTCTTTAAATAAATTAAAACAAGTCTCTTTATATTTTAAAATCATATTTAATTAATATCAAAATCTCTAACTTTACATTGTATGTAAAACTGACAAAATGCGACAAATTTTTCTTATTTTTATAAAACGATTATTAACAAACTTTAAATCTTTTAACATACTTTTATTATCTTTATAAGATGTTTTAAATAAGATTTATCTTTTTAAACAAATATTAAAATCCATTTATTTAAGCCTTTATCAATTTTTAACAAAACTTAACTTTTGTCGATTTGTTCTAAAATCTAAATTTATACTTTTTAATATATTAACTATAAGAATAGATAATTATTTATATATATAACATATTTATTTAAGATTCAAAATCCTTTTAAATTTAAATCGAACGTAATCTCTCATTTTCGAAGTAGCGAAATTACGGGTCGTTTCAGCTACTTAGGAGTTATCGTTCTTCGTTGTTATTTATTTCCGCTGTGTTTGTATTAAGTCAATTATGACTATATGACTCTTACTATCTAAGGGGGCATCTTCATATGCCGCTCTTTGCGTATTTTGTAGTAGTTTTATCATTGCTTGGGAGACATATTGGGATTATGTAATATGAATATGGAACATGTGTTTTGAAACGTAATTGAAAATTCCGTTTTGAAAGCTATGATTTTTTTTCATATTCAAGTGCTTCTGATATTATAGATACCATTAATATTGCTGTATTTAGTTGTCGGAAGTTAATACAATAGATGACTGCTGCATATATAACGCTTAGCTTTAGGCCTCTAGATAGAGGATGTTACTGCCAGAGATTTTGACAAGTCTGATGATTAGACCTAAATTGATTGAGCGGATCGGTACTAGCAATAGGCGAGATGCTAAACTTGTAGAGATCATGCGAAAATAAAAGGAGGATTAGAGTCTGAGGAAATGAAAAAATAGGTACTCGTTTGATAAATTTGGCTCCATATGGATGGGAAATTGTTTTTTCCTAATGTTGTTGGATTATGAGACGAGGTGCTATAAGAATGCCACCATTCTAGGTTGGCCATACATCCCGACAGTAATAAGATGTATGATGATATGAAGCAGACCACTTATTGTGAAGGGATGTAGAAGGATGTTAGGACATTCATCTTGTAGTGCATAAAATTCTAGTTGGTGAAGTCAGAGCAGAGAAAGCCAAGAAGATTACTACGACTGCTTGAAGTTCGCAAATGGAAGCAGGAGCAAGTATCGATGGGCTACAAAGGACTCGAGTAGGGCACAATAGCATTAGGGTCATAGTCGAGCGATTGGCCAAGAGTGCTACGTATATACCCGTTAAGACAAGCAGGAGGTCAGACAAACTGTTTTCCTATACCATTTGATAGCTACTCCTTGGAAAGTAGTGGGAAATATTTTACAGCGAACTGCCTCTGGAGCATTTTATAAGTTCATCCAATTTTCAAAGATGACAAGATGCCTGGCTGGGTCAATTGCTCCATTATATTTTAGTGAAGGAATTTGGATGTGTGGGGGGAGAATTGTCGCCATTTTTTCTTTGAAAAGGGAGCCTTTTACAGGATAACATATTCTTCAGGATCAAAATTTTCCTTTTCTCTAAGCATATTCAACATTATTTGGTGTTGGGCGTTCTCTTGGTCAGTTTCATTTCTTTGACCTCCCATGTTATTCCCTTGGATTGGGCTATTTGATAGCTCTAGGGACCCTTTTATTTGACTTTCTCGATTTAACTCATGATCCTCTACCTCATTTGGAAGTCGCACTTCATCCTCTATTTCCATAATTCTTATTCATTCTCGAGATGGAGCTCTTTCAAGATATTCTTGTATCGCTGCCATTTGTATTCATTGATTATGGACTTTAATCACATTACTTTCCAATTTTGTTAGGGTTGAGAGTTGCTCGACTCCTGTATTCCTAAAGTTAGAGTTTCGAACCATGTGATCTTTCAAAGTTGACTATGAAGCGGCCTCTTCGCTAGGATTTTTGTTACTACTTCTTGCTCATACATTTTTCTTCTTTCAAACAATTGACCTTATACGATTAATCTGAGATGAAAATTGTCAGGCATTGGAGGTTCGGGACCTCCTTCTAGCGTCAAAAATGTTAACAAAAATTCTTGTCAACGCCCTAAAGTGATGTTAAGAAAGATGGATATCCTTTTTTAGAATAGCAGGCATGATTCCCTTAGTAACTGCCCTTAAATTTGGCTTTATTTGTTGAAATCATTGTACCAAACCTTTCGACGTCGTCGAAAGGTATAGATTCTGGGATAAAAAACCTTTCGATTTGTTAAGCTAATATGAGGTCTCCCTCATGGGTTTACTTTCGTTCTGATTGAAATTCCCTAAGTTAAGTCCTCAAAAGATAGGCTTCAATCTTATCGAAGGCTAAGGCGATAACTTTCCTTGGGATTAGGGAGGTAATTTTATACTTTAGTGGATATAAAGTAGGTTTCAACCTTCTTGAAAGGTTAAATCACTTATATGGAGTAGATTTCGACATTATCGAAATGTTATACTACTAACTTTATGGCTTCAAAAGGTTGCAAGTGTTATTAAAGCATAATGAGTTATCGATCTTATTGAAAGGTTTAGACCATAGAGCTAATGGGTTCGAAAGGTTGCGGTAGATGTTAGAGACAGAAGTGTTATTGACCCAATCGATAAGAACCTTCCGATGAAATTAAACCTGGAAAAATGAGGTTAATCCAACAAAGATTTTAGTAAACAACAAAGTAATTAACAAAACTCAAGACTTCCTTCTTTATTCAAGAAAAACTCTATTTTTATTAAATCCAAGATCACCCAATAAGGGTTACAACACTTTGGTTTAAAAGATCCAAAATAAGAATGAGAGCCATCAGTCCCCAAAACATGACCCCTTGGGTCTTATTTATAAATGTAGGTGGCCTCAACTTTCGACTCCATGCCCTCGACTAGGTCAGAAGGTCCCCCTTTTATATGTAGCGGTGAACCTTTCGACTTTGTCAAAATATTTGCCCCTCATGTGCCATTATGGACCTTTGACATTGTAAAAAGGTCTGCTTTTCTTTACGGCTTCATGAACCTTTCGAATTTTTCGACGGTTTGCCTTCTATATTTTGTTGTGAACCCATTGACCCTATCGAAAGATTGCTCTTCACTTGATTGTTGTGAACCCTTCGGCTTGTCAAAAGGTTTCTCTTCACTTGATTGTTATGAACCCTTCGACCTTGTCGAAATATTTCCCTTCACTTGAACGTTGTCGAGAGCCATGCTTCCCTCCCATGTTGTCGAAAGGTTGTCTTTCATTCTTTGCTAACTTCTGAGTGTGCTTTCTTCATCGAACCTTTCGACTTTGTCGAAAGGTATCCTGATGAGTCTTAACCGATTCAAAATATCATGCTTTCAAAAAGGTTTCTATGGGGTTGCTAACACTTACTTTGACTTCCTCATCTTCTTCGAAAGATAGAAACTTCATAGATGCTGTGAGATGGAACCTTCTAACCCCATCAAAAGGTTTGAGGCTGTTAAACTCTAATGATGCATCCCTTTGACTCCTTCGAGAGATTTGGTCTGAGCTTATCTTCCTTAGTCTTTACTGAAGGCCTTTCGACTTAGTCGAAAGGTCGATTTTTGGAGTAATGTTCCCTCAACCTCAAGAAGACAAGGGTGGCTTCCACTTGGGGGATGTCCATCTCTAAGCAAAAATGGAGGACCCCCAATATCTTTGAGGTAGTCTGAACACCCATATAGAAAGAAATGCTAATAATGTTTGAAACCCGCTTTAACCACTCTACTCATCCTCGAATTCATATCTGGACTTAAGAAGGAATAATAAATTTCTAGACCAAAATAAATTATTACTTCTTGTAAACAATCTACAATAGAACCTAGTCAAAAATTCTTCAGTGACATCACCTCGATTATCTTTAGTCGGGATTCAGGGTTTTGTACTTTTTCGTCAAAACTTCAGCAGCCGAAGAAGGGTCAGTCAATATGGCGATTCACCATATCCAATCATTCTTTAAGTTTCTTCTCCTTCTTTTAGGTAATATTTGTATCATCGATATAGCTAATTTGAACCTTTAATCCGTGATTGAGCGTTTTGTTGGTTTCTTCAAGGGTATTAACTCTATCCGGTAAGCCTATAAGCTTTGGCTTAAAAGCGTGCTTCTCATTCTTCATCTCCTCGATTTGGCTTTGGTACTTATTCAGATGCTTTGAGACTTTTTCGTCCCATTTATCTTTTAGAAACTAGGTACATTCATATTTGTATGAGCAACACCATCTGGAGATTCTCTGCAATCGAAACCCGAAGGCGGGTTTAAAATGGAGGGGTTCTCCTTGACATCTAAAGATTGAGACCTAGTCTTTTTCGCAGGAGTAGGAGTTTGAAGGCTAGATTCACCCCTACTTGTGATGAGTTCCAAAGATTAACAAGATATTTTACTTTTAATAATTCCTCTTAAAGATCCTATATCCTTTGATCTAGTCGAGCAATTTCGGCATCAACCTCAGTTATCTAGTCTGAAGCATCAGATTGGTTAATAGCATTTATGCACTATTTCATATATAAAATCCCTTTATCTATCTTTCTAATTTTCTCCTCTATACCCAAGATCTTTTCTTTCGTGCCACTTAATGTAGATCTCGGTTTATAATACTTAGTGTACCATTTTTGAGCTTCTAGGTTATCCGAAAATCAGCTGGACTAAAGCATCCTGAGAAGAACATTTCTTTTCGATGTCCAACATCAATCTAGTTCTGACATTGTCCAAACGAGTGGGAGGTTAGATCATAATATGTAACTGTCAATTAACATTCGTATTAAAAGTGAACAAGGAAAAGAAATTAATATACAAAAAATGTGTTCTTTATTAACAACAAGAAGGATTGAAAACATAGGAAAATTTAAATTACATTAACAGTATGAGATTTATATATTCTTAAAGTTTAAAGACTGTAGTTTGGGCCTTTTTGAGTGAACCTATTGACGTAGGTGAAAGTCTAGTGGATCATAACTAATATGACTTGTGTATTAGTATGTGAGTGTATACCAATATATGAGCTAAATATAGTAATATAACGAAGTAAAAAAATGAGCACCAGAGTTTTTATAATGGTTCAGACCTTCCTTCCTACATCCAGTCCCAAAACTCCCCTTCGGTATTTCATTAAATAAAAACCCTCGCTTCGTTTGGAGGAATGGGCTAATATAAAAGTATTCCTTTGAAAATCTCGTGTTTAATAAAACACTGACTGCTAGTACAATTCTTTCTATAATCTCCTTTGAATGATAATGATTGTGAGTTTCTTGCATTTGTAGATTATGGTTGAAAATGATTGAGAATATTAAGTCAATGATAGCATAAGAAAATATGAATATAGAAGTCATAGAATAGTAAATCAAGTTAAAATAAAATCTCAATTGATTGAAGTATTTATAGAATCAAAGAGTAGAATTTAAAAATTATGACTTCTTGAAAGATTATTCTTTGATTAATGATTGCAACTGTTGAAGGAGGAAGATGTTTGTTTAAAACAGAGGGAAGCGTCTATTCAAAAACGACAGTTGCAGTTTTATATTTGCAGACCACGATAGTTCATAGATGTCTGTCCTTATATCATAGACGTCTGTGGATTTCTAAAAATAGTAAATGGAGAATTATAATAGACGTCTGTGAAAAAGTGGTAGATGTCTTTAATATTGTGAACTATAGTATTAGAGTAGTCTATTAATAAGATTTGTTAATATAAAATTTTGTGTGTTTTGATCACTCAAGGAGATTTTACAACATATATCTATGACTATAATACAATAATATGACCATATTTTTAAGTAGTATGATCCATTTTTCTTCAATTGTTAGTAAGCTATAATTTTTTTATGCATTATGATCTTCTTTTAATATAAATATCCTATAATATGGTAAGATATATCCTGTATATGTGATTTTATAGTTGTTGTCATTGAAATCATAGAATAGAAGTTATAACATCTTCCTTTTTTGGCTAATGACAACTATACAACAGTAAAAATAAGTAATGAAAAGATAACCCCCCCCCCCTAAATGTTGTCTCCCCCTATGTATGTGCATATTTATCTACCCCTTCGTCATTATCAAAAAATAAGAATAGCATAAATGAACTAAACACAAAGCCATAAACTATAATGAAATAGTTAGGAAATAACAACATTAGTACTAGTACGAATGAACAACAAAAAAACAAAATAATCAATATTAAAATTGAAAGAATCGTTTACTGATAGTCCTGATAATTGTAATTAAAGAAATCACTATAATTATCAGACTAGTCATGGTAAGCGAACGAAGTAGAATGATAGTTTTCCGGCCATTGTGTATATTCTTCATTTTCATGAATAGACAATCCTTGAAATGCCAAAAGATTCGTTTGTTGTAGTGCTGAAGGATCAGGCCAAATCATATCATCACTATCTTCTTGTTCGTCCTCTGGTTCTTCCTGCATTATAGTCTTTCCTTGATTTCGTTGAGAACTGCCTCCATAAGAATATGATCTATGAGGTCGATAGATAGGAGTTTGTGCTAAAGGAGGTTTTCTCCATCTTAGTCATCCTTGTAGAAAAAGATCGTTCCCAACTTACCATTTTAGTGTGCAAAGATTTTTGATTTTTCTTCAAAGTCTCTGATTGACTGTGATCAAATTTTGATTTTGAAGCATTAAATCACGAATAGATTAATTTTGAGTCAGTTTATGGTGAGCTTCATAATTCTCCGAATTAGAATGGTATTCGGTAGTATGATAAGAGGAACCACATTGTTGTGGAGGACGAGGAGATTGAGCTTGTTGTAGAGGACGAGGAGCTTGAGCCTGTCGAGGAGGAACTGGATTCATTTGTTGTTATTGTTGATTAGCCCATTGATCCAGGGACATGGTTGGAGGTGGTCTTTCGAGAAGAGACATTAAGGATAAAAACATTATCCACTTTCTTTGATAGAAATTTCTTCGAAATAAGAAATATAAGAAGGTACCCCGAGACCTTGTAAAACACACATGATGTATGGAGCATATATAATTGTATGTCGATGGTGAGATCAAAAGCTTTTAATTTCTTCATGAATAAATTTAGCCAAATTTACTTCAATTCCACCAAATAGAACATATAGGACTTTGTGATCATTTTCATATATTTGCTCAAGACTTCCTAACCAAGGAATTATCATGTGATTTAATGACCTAGCTTTGGTTGTAGATAACCGAAATTTCCATTGCAGCATTCTATCTTTCGAAATTAGACGTGTCACTTCTCACGTAGCAGATTTCTTTGGTCGGGAATTTTTCTAAATCTAGTCCAGTAGAGGAACAACTAGTAAACAGCCAATTGTGTTCACGCTAGTTTTCAAAACACAACCGTACACACTAGTCCATAACCAACCATCTTCATTTTTAGGTGTCCAAATATCGTTAATGCAAAAGTTTTCATAAAACAGAAAGATGGCCAATTAATCAATTTATACCTCATTCTCATCGAAATTGATTAACTCTTGACAACCGGAAGCGATGGTAAGTTCTTAAAGACCATATTTATAAAATTTGCATAATCGGTAGAACAAACCAAAATGAAGTCTCTTTAGCTTTATTTCTTCGAATCTTTTGTTGACAATTGGACTATTTCGAAGCCACTCTTGAATATGGGTATCAGTGACAAGTTGGGTTTGAGAAGACGAAGATTGGCCTCTCTTTGATCTCTTCTTAACTGGATTATTCGATTTAGGAGACATTTTGACGAATTTGGGTTATGGAAAGTTAGGGTTTTTGAGTTGGAGCTTTGGATTTGAAGTAGATAGGTGAAAGTTGAAGAATTGGGTATAAAATATATATGAATAGCCATATGTTTATCATCGAAAGTCTGCTCAGATGTTTGAGGAAGAGAGATAGACGTATTAGATCACTTAGGATTGTTTTTCCTAGAAATTTGACAGACGTCTATTTCTTCTTCAAAGACGTATGAGAGAGGCAGAATTGACTTTTTAAGTTTTCTGTTTGAACTTTTTTATTTTTAATTGAGTATTTTCATAAAATCATCATAATAAACCATTAGTTATAATCAAAAAACATATAAAAATTATATATTACATGTTTTACATATTTATTTATATATATATATGTATATATATAGAATTAATCATCTACCGAAGAATTTTTGAATTCAGGTTGATCCCAAAAGTTTGTGTTAGTTTGCTTATCTTGAGGCTTAATTGGAGACTAACTTGGGCTAGCCGGAGTATCAGTCCAATCTTGGTTTGATGGCCCTGCATTCCATAAATTTATTGGAGTAATGTTACAAATTTTTACACGAGTTTCTATTAAACATGGAGTTTTTATGTACACAATTTTTTTGGTGAATGACCACAAATTGCTAGAATACATTTTCCGAGAAAGTTAAGATGAGATCCTTGACGTCATTGCTCTTAACATATTTCTTATTAAATTCCCATCATTTCTTTTTGATAGCGATATATTGCATAAACTTTAGTATTGAGAGATGTTGATTCAAGATCGATCGCTCGTTTAGCTTTCTTTTCCTTAGGAGAGTAGCCGGTGTTATATTTAGATGATGCCATAATATTTAGTGAGGCTGATCGAATTGACGAAGGTGTGGCTATAATATTTAGTAATTTAAGTGTAAAAGGATATAATGATTATAAAACGGGTATATTTTATTTAAGGAAATAAATTTAGTAAATTATTGGTTATAAGTTAAATATTTTGAATAAGATGTAGTGTTATTTAATTCTTCTTTTCCCTTCTTTTCCTTTTCGGGGACGAAATGTTTTGAGTGGGGGAGAGCGTAACGACCCGTAAACTTGGTGGATTAAAATTGGTTAAAATTTATAAGTTTTGTAATTTAATTTAGTAGAAACTTTAAATTTTAAACAAATATTGAAATAAACGCTAAATTGAATTATGTAAACGGTGACTTAAAACCTATTTATAGAAATTGAGTAAAATCCAAATGAATTAAGAAGAAAAAGGGATTCTTACCTGGATATAAAATTTAATATGAGAAATTTATGAAAATATTAAATTGATTTAATGCAATAAAGGAGTGTAAATGGAAATTGGAATAAATTAAGGAATCATGTTGGTGCAAGTTAATAAATTATGACTTGAATGAAATTCCAATTCAATAAAATCATTTAAATGTTATGATTTGATTTTAAATGGAATATGAAAAAAAAATTGTAAGGATTTGATTAATATATATGTTATTTATTCAGGGTATTGAAAAATTGGGAATCCAATTGTAATTAATGGTAATAATGTTGGTATTAGCTAATAAATTAAATTTCAATGCAATACCCATAAATGAATGGAATGAAATGAATGTATATAAATGTATACTAGGTTATTTATCATCAAATAGAAAGAAAGAAAAGTAAATACCGAATTGATTGATGAATAAATATACATTGGATAGAAGTTGAATGTAAAGTTAATGGTAATTGTATAAAATCAATATAAGATAATGAATTGCAATAATTGTGGGTTGACAATAAGGTGTGAATGGGAGTGTTTGTTATATTAATTGAATGGAATTCAAATTTGATGGGAAAGGTAAATGGGTATTTGGTAATAAATTTAAAACGGACTTAAATAGTGAATTTATCTAATTAATATATAATAAGTAATGACTGAATAAAAAACCTATACCTGTAAGTATCTATAATATTTGAGTGGAAATAACAAACTTATATATGTGGGATTGAGAGTTTTACCACAATTTTTATGAGTTATATACTTAGTTCGTTCAATTAAATCAGAAACCATTGCAATAAATATAAATTTAATGTATGCAATTGAGATAAACAATTGGAAAATGTTAAAGTATTTGTGTGTGTGTGTCTATATATATATATATATTAAGATAGATGGTACCCAGGATGGTAAAATGATAAATAGTGAATTTAAATAATGGGAATCAGGATTTATTCATTTATATTGAAACTTTAAGTCTAACAATTGAATTTAATTGCAATTAACTGAGATTGAATATAGTTAAATAATTCGTTATTTGAAATAAAGATAATGTGAGGAATTTGGGTGATAATTTGGAATCCAATATTTTAATCCATCTGTTGACAGGAATGTATGGAATATTAATTAATTTATTTAACTAAATGAAATTTTAGGATATTATTTATAATTTGGGAATTTAATGGAATTAAGGATTTGTATTGGAACTTAAAATTTTACCTTCTTTAAATTTGACATCTAAACTTGTTGGAATTTTTGTAAATGATTAAGAATTTTTAAAAGTGATAAAATGAGTCAAATTTTAAAATCTAAATATAAAATTGGATTTTATTTATTTATTTTGAATTTATTTAATTAATATTATAAATAGACATTTTGGTCACGGACTCGGATTTCGACGAAACCAGTTTCATCGGATCCGTAACAGTGAATTATTGTAGGGTTTCAAGTTTCGTAGCGATCGGACTTGTCGTTTGATCGTACGAACTCGAAACGTCCTGAAATCGATTTAATTGAAATCAATTTGAAACCAATTTGAAAATATTAATTTTAGCATAACTTCTTCATACGATGGAATTTGGACGTGAAACTTTTTCCACCGCGTTCGGAATATTTTAAATTACCTATTGCGATATATGGGTTGACCCAATTTCGTTTCGGGGTCAGAACAGACTTTTGGGCCATAGTTTGTTCCGCACGTTCATTTACCCGATCCATCTACTCTATTTTAAACCCTACATATAAATAGTCGATTTATAAACCCTAGCCTCCATCTATTATCATTTTTTTATACGTTCATTTTCTTCAACTCTTTCTCTTCCTCAATGGATGCAAATTTCAGATCCAATTCTATTCAAAATTCAAACATCTCAGAAAAATCCCAAAAAAATATATGTTGGAGCTCTCTATGAGGATAATCTCCCAATATTGTTCGTTTTTCAAATCGATGTATCGTTTACCCATAAATCATGAATCAACACAGGCCGTTCGTATGGAATCTTGGGCGATCCAACGGTGGATCTTTGCCCAATCGACGATCGAAAGGTGGCGTTGGGAAGAGGGTGAAGAGTAGCTCACGGATCTAAGGTTTGTTGGTCTAGATGGTCAACAAAATCACGAGATTGGGCACTTTAACATCGGCGGCGGCGAGCGGTGGTCGTATGACTGAAGTGGGGTCGCAACCCACTGACGTGCGCGCCTGGGCGTGGGGAGGATGATGGTGGGGCCTGATCGAGATGGAATTGAGCATGGCATCAGCGATGTGAAACCCTAGGTGGCGGCTGGCTTCATTCTTGCGTGAGGGGTTACTGTTTGTGCGTGTTCCTGTAGCCGAAACGTGAGAGAGAGAGAGGAATGTAGGGGTGCTGACGTGGCCATCTAAATAGGGTTAGTTTTTATTTCATTTTATTTTTTTTTCAATCGTTTTATTCGAATAACTTCTGCATACGGTGTCCGATTTACACGAGATTTTTTTTTGTTAGGATCATAATAAAATTCCAGCCGCGTTGACGCTGGTTTGGACAGATTTGGAGACTGTCAAATTTTTGGATTTAAAACAGATTTAAATTCTATTTAAATTCAAAAGGTGAGTTTTTTAATCCACTCACAACTTCTAAGTTTTCTTATGCTTGTTAAATTGATTTTAGATATGAGTAGAAATTTATTTACGACTGTTTGGCATGTTTTATTCATTATCTCTGTTAAATCGCATTTATTTAATATAACTGTTAATTAAATTTATAATTGCTCATAAATTTGACAGTTAAAATTTATTTATTTGCATATTAACTGCCAGTCATAGTGATGTTTAATTTTTATTTCATATTAACTGCCTGTTAAATTTACGTTTATTTTTGCATATAAACTGCCAATTAACAGTTATTAAATTTATTTTGAGTATAAACTGATAATTGATACCATTATTTATCACTTGTTATATATTGATGATTATTTGAAATTGGATAATGACTGTGATAAATGGATGTATGATTTGATGGATGAATGGATGATTAGTTATATTAATTGCAAGTTGATATGCATTTCATTTCATTCGGGACTGCGGTTTAAAATGATATACAACCGCAATTTTTATTTTTAAATTGCGGATTGAAATGATAAATATCCGTATCACTTGACCATAGGATAGAAAATTTTATACAGGCACCGCGGTATATATATATAATTTATTTTTAAAAATGATTTCTATTGTTTGGATAGGATACGGTTTAATAAATACTAAGTTTTGATATTTTTAAATATTTTTATACATATATAGTTAAATTGTTGAATTTAAGCTATGTATAAATCTGATAAATAAAAATTTGAATAAGTTGAAAAAATGGAGTTTGATAATTCATATTATATGTTCAAGTACAGGTTTAAGATATTGTATATATATAGAGTTTTAAATGATTCAGCTCAATTTAAGATTTGAAATATAAATTGGAAATTTACTTGGAATTGAGCTATTTAAAATTTTAACTCCATAAGTTGATGTAAACCTGTTAAACTTGGAGATTTTAAAACTATGATATTTGTAACTGGATTTTTTTTATTCAAGATGAATTAAACGAATATTTCTATTGTAAATGAATTAAAAGAAATATTTAGTTATAGGTAATTCGAGTTTTATATTAAATTATTTTGGTTTAGTATGCTATATTTCAAACTAAAAATAGGACATTTTATGGTTAAAAAATAATTTCCTATCTTAAATTTTAGAAGTATAATACTTGAAGTTTGGAATATATGTTAAAAATTGAAGTGGTTATGGAAATTGGAAGTGATATTTAAATTTATGGTTTAGACTTCAATTAAAGAAAATATTTTTGTAAAGTCATGGAAATTATTTTACTTTACAAAGTAATTTTAAAGTTTAACCATTTTATTTTATATACTTTTGAATATCCAAACCCTTTCAGTTTTAGTTATGGTCTTAAACTATGGATTTCGAAGTATTATGTTGAAAGTTAAAATTCAAATATTTGGTTTCGAGGTATTATAAATTTTAAAAGTGGCATGATTTTGGAAAAGAAATATATATGAAATAAAATGATATCATTTTTATTTGGGTTTTTAAAAAGGGAATGATATCGTATTTATGGGTTTTGAAATGGAAAATTTTATTTTGGTTTTAAAGTATAAATTATTTTTAAAAGACCGCGGTGTTATAATAACGTCTGGTTGTTGAAGAGACCGGGATCGAAAGTTGTCATACTCTCTGCCAACTCCGAAAACCACTTCAAAAACCGTGTACGCGGTGGAGATTCCAGAATAAAGTAGGTTGGTGGCGACGGCGTTTCATGTAAGGTAAATACGTGGACCCAACTCCCGTGAGTTGGCATAAGGTGGCTAAAACAGGAGCGATTGACGGGTTAATAAGGTAGCACCTTTGATCGGACACATCCCTTCGATATTATACTTTGACTTTTGGATTGATTCGGTGGCCACTTTTGATTTTTATTTGGGGGTGTGGCTCGAGGTGGGCGGTAGCTGCGCGCTACGCGTTACCACCGACCCGGAAGCGTAATTGGTATATCTACCTTGGCATTGTCTAGTTGTGCCGTGTCACCTACCCTATTGCGCCTTGTACGAGTTTGGATTTCTCCCGTAGCCCGTGTGGTATCCTTTGGTGGCTTCCCGATCGGGAGGGACCATGATATTGGATGGACTACTGGGGATAGTACGTGTTAAGGGCTATATGGGTAACCCCTTAATGCTAAGAAAAAAGTAAGTTTATTTTGCAATTAGACACTATTATAATAGCGAAATATACTACATAGTAAATAGTTTAACGGATCCTTAGGAGATGTAAATCCCGAGCAACTCTTGAGTTATTGCACTCATATTTATTTCTGTTGATTTAACTTACATAAGATTTTTTAGTTCTGACTCGAGTGTTTTGTCTTTTCAATTTGCTCGGGTCAGTCCGAGCGTTTCAGGATCGAAGTCTTTAGCTCTGGAGGACGAAGATGGAGTTTTCTATTATTATTATTAGCTATATTCCACTACACTCATATTTTCCGCTGCATTGTCATATGGTATGTGTACTCTAATATGTATTGTATAAATATAATCAAAAGTTTTGTAAAACAGCTTCATGAACTGTATATTTGATTTTATATTTTATCCTTCTGCTGTGAGATTCTTTTTAGTTTTTTTTCTTCTCTGTTTTCTTATTTATCCCATAACAATCCGCCCTTACGTATGGTTTAAATTGGCACGTGTGTCGGTTTAAAGTGTGCGAAAAGACGGGATGTTACATCTGGTATCAGAGCTTTGGTTTAGCGATAAGCCTTAGCTTTGTGGGGTTTGACTCTTTACTAATAGGGTGGTAATACCCTATGGGAGTCGCTGAGAGTATAGATATGAGAGAGCGTATTTGTTAGTGTTATAAAAAGGTTTTATATTGTGTTAATCTGTTCCGTTTTGTATTTATAAATTCTGGTTGGTGCATGGGACGCTGTGACATCAATAGGGATTTCTAAACACCTAATAGGACAGACCGACATAATATTTGTTTTATATAGGTGAATGAAATAATTTTGCCTATTATATTTTCTATATATAAAATAAATTTTTTCAAAAGATATCTATATTTGGATGCAATAGATTGGTTGTTAGGTAATAAAGATTGAAAAAAATAAAAAAAAATAAAAAGTGGAAATTTAGAACTTATGATCCGGGGTTTTGAAATTTTTCAAACAAATTTTTCTAAATCTAGTCCAGTAGAGGAACAACTAGTAAACGGCCAATTGTGTTCACGCTAGTTTTCAAAACACAACCGTACACACTAGTCCATAACCAACCATCTTCATTTTTAGGTGTCCAAATATCGTTAATGCAAAAGTTTTCATAAAACAGAAAGATGGCCAATTAATCAATTTATACCTCATTCTCATCGAAATTGATTAACTCTTGACAACCGGAAGCGATGGTAAGTTCTTAAAGACCATATTTATAAAATTTGCATAATCGGTAGAACAGACCAAAATGAAGTCTCTTTAGCTTTATTTCTTCGAATCTTTTGTTGACAATTGGACTATTTCGAAGCCACTCTTGAATATGGGTATCAGTGACAAGTTGGGTTTGAGAAGATGAAGATTGGCCTCTCTTTGATCTCTTCTTAACTGGATTATTCGATTTAGGAGACATTTTGACGAATTTGGGTTATGGAAAGTTAGGGTTTTTGAGATGGAGTTTTGGATTTGAAGTAGATAGGCGAAAGTTGAAGAATTGGGTATAAAATATATATGAATAGCCATATGTTTATCATCGAAAGTCTGCTCAGACATTTGAGGAAGAGAGATAGACGTATTAGATCACTTAGGATTGTTTTTCCTAGAAATTTGACAGACGTCTATTTCTTCTTCAAAGACGTATGAGAGAGGCAGAATTGACTTTTTAAGTTTTCTGTTTGAACTTTTTTATTTTTAATTGAGTATTTTCATAAAATCATCATAATAAACCATTAGTTATAATCAAAAAACATATAAAAATTATATATTACATGTTTTACATATTTATTTATATATATATATATATGTATATATATAGAATTAATCATCTACCGAAGAATTTTTGAATTCAGGTTGATCCCAAAAGTTTGTGTTAGTTTGCTTATCTTGAGGCTTAATTGGAGACTAACTTGGGCTAGCCGGAGTATCAGTCCAATCTTGGTTTGATGGCCCTGCATTCCATAAATTTATTGGAGTAATGTTATAAATTTTTACACGAGTTTCTATTAAACATGGAGTTTTTATGTACACAATTTTTTTGGTGAATGACCACAAATTGCTAGAATACATTTTCCGAGAAAGTTAAGATGAGATCCTTGACGTCATTGCTCTTAACATATTTCTTATTAAATTCCCATCATTTCTTTTTGATAGCGATATATTGCATAAACTTTAGTATTGAGAGATGTTGATTCAAGATCGATCGCTCGTTTAGCTTTCTTTTCCTTAGGAGAGTAGCCGGTGTTATATTTAGATGATGCCATAATATTTAGTGAGGCTGATCGAATTGACGAAGGTGTGGCTATAATATTTAGTAATTTAAGTGTAAAAGGATATAATGATTATAAAACGGGTATATTTTATTTAAGGAAATAAATTTAGTAAATTATTGGTTATAAGTTAAATATTTTGAATAAGATGTAGTGTTATTTAATTCTTCTTTTCCCTTCTTTTCCTTTTCGGGGACGAAATGTTTTGAGTGGGGGAGAGCGTAACGACCCGTAAACTTGGTGGATTAAAATTGGTTAAAATTTATAAGTTTTGTAATTTAATTTAGTAGAAACTTTAAATTTTAAACAAATATTGAAATAAACGCTAAATTGAATTATGTAAACGGTGACTTAAAACCTATTTATAGAAATTGAGTAAAATCCAAATGAATTAAGAAGAAAAAGGGATTCTTACCCGGATATAAAATTTAATGAGAAATTTATGAAAATATTAAATTGATTTAACGCAATAAAGGAGTGTAAATGGAAATTGGAATAAATTAAGGAATCATGTTGGTGCAAGTTAATAAATTATGACTTGAATGAAATTCCAATTCAATAAAATCATTTAAATGTTATGATTTGATTTTAAATGGAATATGAAAAAAAAAATGTAAGGATTTGATTAATATATATGTTATTTATTCAGGGTATTGAAAAATTGGGAATCCAGTTGTAATTAATGGTAATAATGTTGGTATTAGCTAATAAATTAAATTTCAATGCAATACCCATAAATGAATGGAATGAAATGAATGTATATAAATGTATACTAGGTTATTTATCATCAAATAGAAGGAAAGAAAAGTAAATACCGAATTGATTGATGAATAAATATACATTGGATAGAAGTTGAATGTAAAGTTAATGGTAATTGTATAAAATCAATATAAGATAATGAATTGCAATAATTGTGGGTTGACAATAAGGTGTGAATGGGAGTGTTTGTTATATTAATTGAATGGAATTCAAATTTGATGGGAAAGGTAAATGGGTATTTGGTAATAAATTTAAAACGGACTTAAATAGTGAATTTATCTAATTAATATATAATAAGTAATGACTGAATAAAAAACCTATACCTGTAAGTATCTATAATATTTGAGTGGAAATAACAAACTTATAAATGTGGGATTGAGAGTTTTACCATAATTTTTATGAGTTATATACTTAGTTCGTTCAATTAAATCAGAAACCATTGCAATAAATATAAATTTAATGTATGCAATTGAGATAAACAATTGGAAAATGTTAAAGTATTTGTGTGTGTGTGTCTATATATATATATATTAAGATAGATGGTACCCAGGATGGTAAAATGATAAATAGTGAATTTAAATAATGGGAATCAGGATTTATTCATTTATATTGAAACTTTAAGTCTAACAATTGAATTTAATTGCAATTAAATGAGATTGAATATAGTTAAATAATTCGTTATTTGAAATAAAGATAATGTGAGGAATTTGGGTGATAATTTGGAATCCAATATTTTAATCCATCTGTTGACAGGAATGTATGGAATACTAATTAATTTATTTAACTAAATGAAATTTTGGGATATTATTTATAATTTGGGAATTTAATGGAATTAAGGATTTGTATTGGAACTTAAAAATTTACCTTCTTTAAATTTGACATCTAAACTTGTTGGAATTTTTGTAAATGATTAAGAATTTCTAAAAGTGATAAAATGAGTCAAATTTTAAAATCTAAATATAAAATTGGATTTTATTTATTTATTTTGAATTTATTTAACTAATATATAAATAGCCATTTTGGTCACGGACTCGGATTTCGACGAAACCAGTTTCATCGGATCCGTAACAGTGAATTATTGTAGGGTTTCAAGTTTCGTAGCGATCGGACTTGTCGTTTGATCGTACGAACTCGAAACGCCATGAAATTGATTTAATTGAAATCAATTTGAAAATATTAATTTCAGCATAACTTCTTCATACGATGGAATTTGGACGTGAAACTTTTTCCATCGCGTTCAGAATATTTTAAATTACCTATTGCGATATATGGGTTGACCCAATTTCTTTCCGGGGTCAGAACGGACTTTTGGGCCATAGTTTGTTCCGCACGTTCATTTACCCGGTCCATCTACTCTATTTTTAACCCTACATATAAATAGTCGATTCATAAACCATGGCCTCCATCTATTATCATTTGTTTGTACGTTCATTTTCTTCAACTCTTTCTCTTTCTCAATGGATGCAAATTTCAGATCCAATTCTATTCAAAATTCAAATGAAAATTCAAACATCTCAGAAAAATTTCAAAAGAATATATGTTGGAGCTCTCTATGAGCGTAATCTCCTAGTACTGTTCGTTTTTCGAATCAATGTACCGTTTACCCAGAAATCACGAATCAACACAGGCCGTTCGTATAGAATCTTGGGCGATCCAACGGTGGATCTTTGCCCAATCGACGATCAAAAGGTGGCGTTGGGAAGAGGGTGAAGAGTAGGTCACGGATCTAAGGTTCGTTGGTCGAGATTGTGACGCCCCACCTCTATACCCACGCTAGCCAAGAACATTACTGAGAATGCTGTCAACTAGCACGGAGAATAAGGCTGTTGAGGAGCGACCATCCGTGTAATTGCTTTGCACGAGCATCGATATGTCGGATAGTATAACATGCATTTTCTTTATCAAGAGGAAATCCGACACACCGACACAAACTCAAAGCTACTACACAGTGGCTATAAAGGTCTTCGGAAACAAATATAGAAATAAACATAACATAAATCAGTCACAGACAATTCATATCACAAAGGCGGAAATAGATATGAATATTACACATGAAAGTGTACATCAGAGTAGTGGTCTGAAAAGATCCACAATATCACAAAAGAATAGTTACACGAACTACACAAAAGAATAAGTATACATTAAGGAGTCTATATCTCAAATGTATACAACAAAATAACTACTAATCTAAGTAGTTAACCCAAAAGTCAAGGAGTTAATCCCGGATGAGAAGTCAAGCAGAAGCACCTGTAACATCTCGGTCTGACCCGAGTATTATTTAATAAGAAAATAATAAACGGATCAGTCTAACTATAAATATCAGATGAAACGATATAGAATAAGAGATATGACTAAACACATAATAATCACAATGCCAAGCTGTGATATATATATATACTTAGTTGATAATCATCAAGAGATTAATCAATGTCACCAAATCTACACAAGAATCAAAGAAACGTCATACTCCTATTTCGTTCACCAAACCATAAATATTGACGATAATATCCATGTCAATCACAAAAGTCAATGACACACAAATTCCAGAAGACTACACAAGAAATCTAGAAATCACCAAAGTCAATGACACACGAATTCCAGAAGACTACACAAGAAATCCAGAAATCACCAAAGTCAATGACACACAAATTCACCAATGCATAAATATTGATAAAACTTATCAATGGAAATCACGAAAATTGGTGAAACACAAATTCTAGGAATCTACACAAGAAATCTAGAAATCACAAAAGGGGGGAGGCCTATCACAAACGGGAGCATAAAGCCCACCAACACGTGTATCACAAACGGAACGCTAATTCCATGGTCGCTAACCATCACAAATTGAGCCGAAGCTCCACAAACGGCCCGAAGACCATAGGTTGCTACCCCATCACAAATTGAGTCGAAACTCCACAAAACGGGGTTTAGTCTCCCTCGCAGACAAAGAGACGTCGCACATTGCTAGTCTAAATCAGAAAGATGATCGTCATGATCAACGAGAAGTGTCAATTACACTAAGCTAGTAAATATATGAGTTTAGCTTCATGTCCCACAACCACTTGCTTAACTTAAATATTTACGAACAAACTGTAGATCTCCACTATAAAATTGTCACAAGAGATTCAATCGAACAAGTCCAAGAATTAACCAACAAAGTGAACGCAAGCGTTTCATACCACTTGTTTTACTAAGTCGTTTAATTGGATTTCTCATACGAGTGAGGTAAAGGTTTATATATACTAATAGATTGGAAAACGGTTTTATAAACGAATTTGGTATTAAAATAGTATTGAAATCGTTTGAGGAAAGAGTTTTGATATTTACTACTAGTGTAGAAAACCTTTATATTTTTAAAGTGACAAAACACAAAGAAGATTGTAGAAACAATCAATCACTAAGATTCACATTCGAAAACGTGAATAAAATCCAAAGAAATCGATATAAAATCCATCAAAGTGGATATATCTAAAATTCCCAAAGAAAAGGTCATCACAGTCGATAATAAATGACAACAACAAAAGGGATACAACACGAATCGATTAAAGTTGGATATTCAAACGGATTAGCAAAATAGGCTAATCTGGCAATTAACAGCAGGTCGGTCGACCGGATTCCCTGAGTCGGTCGACCGAGCCTTAAACAGAGGAGTGCTTGTGCACTCGGCAGCAGGTCGGTCGACTGGGCTCCCTGAGTCGGTCGACCGAACCTTAAAACAGTAAGTGCTTATGCACTTGGAAGCATGTCGGTCGACCGGACCAGAGGGGTCGGTCGACCGAACCTGTTTCCAGCCTCTTCCCTGCCTATAACAAATGAGGTTCAACCTTGACCAAATTGCATTTTTCTCGAGCAATGGCGCTAAAGGATTATGCCAATCGACTACCCGGCCCTATATGCTCCTCGATGCATCACCAAAAACATGTTCAAACATAGAAGTTAGGATTTTTAACGAATTGAACTCAAAACACCAAAAATTGGAATATACACCAATTCAATCCAAACCAAAAGCAAATGCACACGAATAAGTGTTAGGAATTCATGCCTAACATTCGAAGATAATTCATAGACTTAGATGTGAGATTAAAAATCTCACCTTTTCACAAAATCAAACAAGAAGAAGCTTGAAAGCAAATGGAGAATTACCCTCTCTTCAACACAACCCAATTGAGCTTGAATCTAAGCTCAAAAACAAGAACATTCCCAAAATTAGGTTTGGGAATTTCTGAAATTGGTAAGAGAATAAGTTGGAGAAGAAGAAGAGAAGCTTACCAATGGGTTCTTCTTGAGTTTGGAGCTTGGAATTTGATTTGAAAGAGAAACTAGGGTTTTGGAGTTTTAGTTTCCAATCTCTCCCACCATTAAAGCTAAGAAAACTGAAAAGAGAAAGAAGTGAGGGAGAATGGGGAGAGTGGTTCAGTTTTGGAGTATAAGTTAACATATGGCTGAGCCCAAAAACCAAACCCAAAGTAAAAAGTAGCAAAAATCAACTTTCTCCAAACATATCGAAGCTTATACTCAAAAAGGTCGCAAACGGCATTTTAAACTCAATGGGAGTGGTCCCGAGTCCTAATTCGGCCGTATGCAAAAAGTAGCTTTTCGGACTAAAATCCGACTAACAATAAAATATTTAAATAAAATATTTAAATATAAAATCGATAAATATGCGGGTTGTTACAGACTCCCCTCCTTAAAGAAATTGCGTCCTCGCAATATTTAAGAAGAAGATATATATATATATATATATATATATATATATATATATATATAGTAACAACCATAAAAGCATATTCAACACAAAAGAAGTTTGAAATAAAAAGTTCACCTCAAAGAGCACGAGAAAGTAAGTCCGGATGTGTACGCTCGATGTACTCTCTAGATTCCCAAGAACAATCCTTAGGATTTGAAGACCATTGAACTTTAACAAGCGGAACATCTTTATTTCGAAGTCGTTTGACTTCCGAAGCAATGATACGAATAGGATATTGCTCATAAGTTAAATTAGGCGAAATTTCAATCTCTTCCACAACACCGGGCTCAAGAACAGAATCGGAATCTCGAAGACATTTCCGAAGTTGAGAAACGTGAAACACGTCATGCATAGCAGAAAACTGAGCCGGTAATAAAAGGCGATAAGCCATGGAACCAATACGTTCAATGATAGGAAATGGCCCAATATATCGAGGCGCCAATTTTCCCGATCGACTGAAACGTACAACACCTTTCATAGGTGAAACACGAATGAACACAAGATCTCCCTTAGAAAATTCTAACTTCCTTCTCCGGTTATCGGCATAGGATTTTTGTCTACTCTGGGCTTCTTTCATTCTATGTCGAGTAAGTTCAATTTTCTCTGTGGAATCACGAATAAAATCTGGACCTAACACCAGCTTCTCACCGGCCTCAAGCCAACAAGAAGGAGATCGGCATGGCCTTCCGTAGAGTGCCTCGAAAGATGCCATACCAATACTAGATTGGAAGCTATTATTATAGGAAAATTCAACAAGTGAAATATGATCTTCCCAACTTCCACCGAAATCAAGCACACAAACACGAAGAAGATCTTCAAGAGTTTGATTCACACGCTCGGTTTGTCCATCGGACTGGGGGTGATAAGCGGTGCTAAAATTAAGCTTCGTTCCTAAAGCTTTTTGAAGACTCTTCCAAAATCCACTAGTAAACAATGGATCACGATCGCTAACAATTGAAGTAGGAACACCATGTAATTTAACAATCTCTTTAACAAAGAGTTTGGCCAAAAGAGGAACGGTTCGGTTAGACCGAACGGGAATAAAATGGGCGGATTTAGTAAGTCTATCAACAATTACCCATAAGCTATCATAACCCGATCGAGAACGGGGAAGGCCATCTATAAAATCCATGAAAATTTGATCCCACTTCCAAACTAGAATTTCTAAAGGTTGCAATAACCCACCGGGCCTTTGATGTTCGGCCTTAACAAGTTGGCAAGTCATGCAACGCTTAACGAAGTTAGCGATGTCTAGTTTCATTCCCCTCCAATAATAAAGTCGCTTCATATCCGAGTACATTTTACTACTACCGGGATGAATGGTAAATTTAGAATGATGAGAATCTTCTAAAATATCTTTACGAAGATCCCTAATATTTGGCACGATAAGTCTACCAAATTTCCGAATGCCGCCACGAGAATCGATATCAAAGTCTTTCAAACCTTCGATATCAATTTTATCCTTAATATTTTGGCCAAGAAGAGCCAATTCAGGATCTAGCCATTGAGCTTCAAGAATGCGGTCTAAAAGAGATGGATGAGCCTCAAGGCTACATAAAACAAATGATGAGTATAAATCGGAAACACGGTCTCGAATTTCGCAAGTGGATAAAATCTCGAGATCGTTCCATTCGGATATCATCATAGAAACAACAGCTTGTTGTTTACGGCTAAGAGCATCGGCGACACGATTACCCTTACCGGGTGTATAAAGAATATCAAGATCATAAGGAGCAAGAAATTCGAGCCAACGTTGTTGACGCAAATTAAGTTCCTTTTGAGAGAATAAATACTTCAAGGACTTATGATCGGTATAAAGAACAAATTTCTCTCCTAAAAGATAATGATGCCAAATCCGAAGAGCAAAAACAATAGCCGCGAGCTCTAAATCATGAGTGGCATATCCAGTCTCAGCAGGCTTTAATTGCCTAGAAGCATAAGCAATAACACGTTCTTTTTGCATAAGAACGGCACCCAAACCAATGCGACTAGCATCGGTATAAACAACGAAATCTTGATTCCCATCGGGAATAACAAGAATAGGAGCATCAGAAAGAAGTTCTTTTAATTTCTGAAAAGAAGCTTCACATTTGTCCGACCAAATGTATTTAACACCTTTCTACGTTAAGCTAGTGAGAGGCACGACAATCTTAGAAAAGTCTTTGATAAAACGACGGTAATAGCCCGCCAAGCCGAGAAAACTACGAATCTCTGTCACACTCTCCGGTCTCTTCCAATCTTGAATCGCTTCAATTTTTGAAGGATCCACAGAAATTTCGGATTCGGAAATAATATGACCGAGAAACTTCACACGAGATTGCCAAAAGTGGCACTTAGAAAATTTTGCCTTTAATTGATTACTCCTAAGAGTTTTCAACACAATCCGAAGATTTTTTTCATGCTCCTCCTCGGTTTTAGAATACACAAGAATATCATCGATAAAGATGAGAACAAACCGGTCGAGAAAGTCTTTAAAAACTCGATTCATTAAGTCAACGAAATAAGCCGGGGCATTCGTTAACCCAAATGGCATAACAAGCCATTCATAAAATCCATAACGAGTACGGAACGATGTCAAAGGAATGCTATCCTCTGCAATACGAAGCTGATGAAAACCGGTAGCCAAGTCCTATTGTGAAAAGACTCTAGCACCACTAAGTTGATCGAATAGATCATCAATCCGAGGTAAAGGATATTTATTTTTGATAGTAAGATCATTAAGCTTGCGGTAGTCAACGCAAAGCATAAGTGTACCATCGAATTTCTTCACAAAAATAGCTGAAGCTCCCTAAAGCGAGGAACTAGAGTGAATAAATTGCTTCGATTCCAATTCAGATAATTGTTTACGCATCTCCTCGTTTTCTTTATTGGACATACGATAAGGAGGACGAGTGATAGGTTGAGCTCCAGGAATAAGATTAATTCTGAACTCAATTGCTCGCTTAGGTGGTAATCCTAAAACGGGCTCGAATATGTCGGAAAATTCACGAACGACGTGAATAAGAGAAATAATATCACCCTCATCATCATCGTCGTCATCACGAGGATTTAAAGAATATAAAGATGCGACCAAGCTGGAAACTGAATCTTGAATATTAATAGAAATCTGCTTAACATATTGAGGATGTCGAAGATGAATAGTCCGCTCAGGACATAGGATATAGGCTTCATAACGGTTAAGCCAATCCATTCCCAAAATCATTCCAAAGCCTAAATAACGCATGACATGCAAATCGGCTCGGAAAGAAAAATCACACAAAATAATCTCGACATCTTTACACAATAAACTGATCGTTGCGGATCCACCAACCGGATTCGCAATTCTCAAAGAAGTCATTAAACACAAAACATCCAAGGAAAAAGTATCAACAAGTTCTTTTGATATAAAAGAATGGGACGCACCCGTATCAAAAAGAACTCGAATAGGATGATCACGAAATAAAATAATTCCATCCAGAATAGAATAAGAAATACCTTGGCCACGAGATGTGTTGCTAGGGGCTTGAGCAACATTAAGCTTTCCCTCCTTCCTATTTTTAAGTTTGGGGCACGAAGATATAACATGACCGGGAACTTTGCAGTAGCAACAAGAGAGAGAATTTGGGCACTTGTTCGCATAATGATCCTTCGAACTACAATTATAGCATTCCCCACGACCAAAAGAAGAAGTTTTTTCCACGGAGGTTGCTTGCTTCCCTTTCTTATTGGGATAAGGGCCTTTGAATTTGTTTGGCCTCTTCTTGTTGTTGAAGTTTGGTTTGGAACCCACCACTTCAACATCATTCTCCCTATCCACCTCTTCAAGACAAAGAGCGATATCAACAAGTTGGTCGAAAGAAATTTCTAATTTTAGAAGTAATGGTTTCTTGAGATTTTTGTTTAAGCCATAAACGAATCTCTGATTCTTCTTCAGAGGGGTGTTGATGTATTCAACCCCATATTTGGAAAGCGACTCGAAGGAGGCGACGTAATCAGTCACGGAGGACTCACCTTGAACAAGGTCTATAAATCGTCGATCCAATGTCACTTTCTCAGCTTTTGGTACAAATTTCAACTCGAAGCGTTCTTGGAATTTCTCCCAGGTGAGATCGCTTCATTAATCTCAGAAATAAGAAGCTCGTATCAGTCCAATGCTCTTTCTCGGAGCATACTAGAGGCCACCTGAACTCGGTGAAGGACAATAAGATTCATGCGAGAAAAGATTCGATCGCATGACCTTAGCCAAGCTTGTACTTCAATAACAGTTTTGAAACCTTTGAATGGATCCCCACCCAAATTAGTGTAATCTCTACACAAGCGGGCAAAGCCCGACTTTGGGTGAGTAGGTTCCGGGTTAGCTCCAGCTGCTTGAGCATTCGTCACTAAATCAAGAAGCTGTTGAGCAGTCATAAAAACCCCATCCTGGGGCGGAGTGCTAGATGGCACGGCCCTGGGGCGGCCAGGTCTAGACATTTCTCTTCCTTTAGAAAGAAAGAAGAGGAAGAAAAAGGTTATTCACCAAATTGAATATCAAGCAATCTTGATAGACAAAAAAAGGAATCATAAAAGAAAATAGGATAGAACGGTACGTAGACCCGAATAAAATCCTAAAGCACGACTCCTAAGATGGACTTAGGACGATGATCCTTGTTATAATATTCCATATTGTTCCGAAGTTTGGCTCTGATACCAAGCTGTGACGCTCCACCTCTATACCCACGCTAGCCAAGAACATTACTGAGAATGCTGTCAACTAGCACGGAGAATAAGGCTGTTGAGGAGCGACCATCCGTGTAATTGCTTTGCGCGAGCATCGATATGTCGAATAGTATAACATGCATTTTCTTTATCAAGAGGAAATCCGACACACCGACACAAACTCAAAGCTACTACACAGTGGCTATAAAGGTCTTCGGAAACAAATATAGAAATAAACATAACATAAATCAGTCACAGACAATTCATATCACAAAGGCGGAAATAGATATGAATATTACACATGAAAGTGTACATCAGAGTAGTGGTCTGAAAAGATCCACAATATCACAAAAGAATAGTTACACGAACTACATAAAAGAACAAGTATACATTAAGGAGTCTATATCTCAAATGTATACAACAAAATAACTACTAATCTAAGTAGTTAACCCAAAAGTCAAGGAGTTAATCCCGGATGAGAAGTCAAGCAGAAGCACCTGTAACATCTCGGTCTGACCCGAGTATTATTTAATAAGAAAATAATAAACGGATCAGTCTAACTATAAATATCAGATGAAACGATATAGAATAAGAGATATGACTAAACACATAATAATCACAATGCCAAGCTGTGATATATATATACTTAGTTGATAATCATCAAGAGATTAATCAATGTCACCAAATCTACACAAGAATCAAAGAAACGTCATACTCCTATTTCGTTCACCAAACCATAAATATTGACGATAATATCCATGTCAATCACAAAAGTCAATGACACACAAATTCCAGAAGACTACACAAGAAATCCAGAAATCACCAAAGTCAATGACACACAAATTCCAGAAGACTACACAAGAAATCCAGAAATCACCAAAGTCAATGACACACAAATTCACCAATGCATAAATATTGATAAAACTTATCAATGGAAATCACGAAAATTGGTGAAACACAAATTCTAGGAATCTACACAAGAAATCTAGAAATCACAAAAGGGGGGAGGCCTATCACAAACGGGAGCATAAAGCCCACCAACACGTGTATCACAAACGGAACGCTAATTCCATGGTCGCTAACCATCACAAATTGAGCCGAAGCTCCACAAATGGCCCGAAGACCATAGGTTGCTACCCCATCACAAATTGAGTCGAAACTCCACAAAACGGGGTTTAGTCTCCCTCGCAGACAAAGAGACATCGCACATTGCTAGTCTAAATCAGAAAGATGATCGTCATGATCAACGAGAAGTGTCAATTACACTAAGCTAGTAAATATATGAGTTTAGCTTCATGTCCCACAACCACTTGCTTAACTTAAATATTTACGAACAAACTGTAGATCTCCACTATAAAATTGTCACAAGAGATTCAATCGAACAAGTCCAAGAATTAACCAACAAAGTGAACGCAAGCGTTTCATACCACTTGTTTTACTAAGTCGTTTAATTGGATTTCTCATACGAGTGAGGTAAAGGTTTATATATACTAATAGATTGGAAAACGGTTTTATAAACGAATTTGGTATTAAAATAGTATTGAAATCGTTTGAGGAAAGAGTTTTGATATTTACTACTAGTGTAGAAAACCTTTATATTTTTAAAGTGACAAAACACAAAGAAGATTGTAGAAACAATCAATCACTAAGATTCACATTCGAAAACGTGAATAAAATCCAAAGAAATCGATATAAAATCCATCAAAGTGGATATATCTAAAATTCCCAAAGAAAAGGTCATCAAAGTCGATAATAAATGACAACAACAAAAGGGATACAACACGAATCGATTAAAGTTGGATATTCAAACGGATTAGCAAAATAGGCTAATCTGGCAATTAACAGCAGGTCGGTCGACCGGATTCCCTGAGTCGGTCGACCGAGCCTTAAACAGAGGAGTGCTTGTGCACTCGGCAGTAGGTCGGTCGACTGGGCTCCCTGAGTCGGTCGACCGAACCTTAAAACAGTAAGTGCTTATGCACTTGGAAGCATGTCGGTCGACCGGACCAGAGGGGTCGGTCGACCGAACCTGTTTCCAGCCTCTTCCCTGCCTATAACAAATGAGGTTCAACCTTGACCAAATTGCATTTTTCTCGAGCAATGGCGCTAAAGGATTATGCCAATCGACTACCCGGCCCTATATTCTCCTCGATGCATCACCAAAAACATGTTCAAACATAGAAGTTAGGATTTTTAACGAATTGAACTCAAAACACCAAAAATTGGAATATACACCAATTCAATCCAAACCAAAAGCAAATGCACACGAATAAGTGTTAGGAATTCATGCCTAACATTCGAAGATAATTCATAGACTTAGATGTGAGATTAAAAATCTCACCTTTTCACAAAATCAAACAAGAAGAAGCTTGAAAGCAAATGGAGAATTACCCTCTCTTCAACACAACCCAATTGAGCTTGAATCTAAGCTCAAAAACAAGAACATTCCCAAAATTAGGTTTGGGAATTTCTGAAATTGGTAAGAGAATAAGTTGGAGAAGAAGAAGAGAAGCTTACCAATGGGTTCTTCTTGAGTTTGGAGCTTGGAATTTGATTTGAAAGAGAAACTAGGGTTTTGGAGTTTTAGTTTCCAATCTCTCCCACCATTAAAGCTAAGAAAACTGAAAAGAGAAAGAAGTGAGGGAGAATGGGGAGAGTGGTTCAGTTTTGGAGTATAAGTTAACATATGGCTGAGCCCAAAAACCAAACCCAAAGTAAAAAGTAGCAAAAATCAACTTTCTCCAAACATATCGAAGCTTATACTCAAAAAGGTCGCAAACGGCATTTTAAACTCAATGGGAGTGGTCCCGAGTCCTAATTCGGCCGTATGCAAAAAGTAGCTTTTCGGACTAAAATCCGACTAACAATAAAATATTTAAATAAAATATTTAAATATAAAATCGATAAATATGCGGGTTGTTACAGACTCCCCTCCTTAAAGAAATTGCGTCCTCGCAATATTTAAGAAGAAGATATATATATATATATATATATATATATATATATATATATATATATATAGTAACAACCATAAAAGCATATTCAACACAAAAGAAGTTTGAAATAAAAAGTTCACCTCAAAGAGCACGAGAAAGTAAGTCCGGATGTGTACGCTCGATGTACTCTCTAGATTCCCAAGAACAATCCTTAGGATTTGAAGACCATTGAACTTTAACAAGCGGAACATCTTTATTTCGAAGTCGTTTGACTTCCGAAGCAATGATACGAATAGGATATTGCTCATAAGTTAAATTAGGCGAAATTTCAATCTCTTCCACAACACCGGGCTCAAGAACAGAATCGGAATCTCGAAGACATTTCCGAAGTTGAGAAACGTGAAACACGTCATGCATAGCAGAAAACTGAGCCGGTAATAAAAGGCGATAAGCCATGGAACCAATACGTTCAATGATAGGAAATGGCCCAATATATCGAGGCGCCAATTTTCCCGATCGACTGAAACGTACAACACCTTTCATAGGTGAAACACGAATGAACACAAGATCTCCCTTAGAAAATTCTAACTTCCTTCTCCGGTTATCGGCATAGGATTTTTGTCTACTCTGGGCTTCTTTCATTCTATGTCGAGTAAGTTCAATTTTCTCTGTGGAATCACGAATAAAATCTGGACCTAACACCAGCTTCTCACCGGCCTCAAGCCAACAAGAAGGAGATCGGCATGGCCTTCCGTAGAGTGCCTCGAAAGATGCCATACCAATACTAGATTGGAAGCTATTATTATAGGAAAATTCAACAAGTGAAATATGATCTTCCCAACTTCCACCGAAATCAAGCACACAAACACGAAGAAGATCTTCAAGAGTTTGATTCACACGCTCGGTTTGTCCATCGGACTGGGGGTGATAAGCGGTGCTAAAATTAAGCTTTGTTCCTAAAGCTTTTTGAAGACTCTTCCAAAATCCACTAGTAAACAATGGATCACGATCGCTAACAATTGAAGTAGGAACATCATGTAATTTAACAATCTCTTTAACAAAGAGTTTGGCCAAAAGAGGAACGGTTCGGTTAGACCGAACGGGAATAAAATGGGCGGATTTAGTAAGTCTATCAACAATTACCCATAAGCTATCATAACCCGATCGAGAACGGGGAAGGCCATCTATAAAATCCATGGAAATTTGATCCCACTTCCAAACTGGAATTTCTAAAGGTTGCAATAACCCACCGGGCCTTTGATGTTCGGCCTTAACAAGTTGGTAAGTCATGCAACGCTTAACGAAGTTAGCGATGTCTAGTTTCATTCCCCCCCCCCCAATAATAAAGTCGCTTCATATCCGAGTACATTTTACTACTACCGGGATGAATGGTAAATTTAGAGTGATGAGAATCTTCTAAAATATCTTTACGAAGATCCCTAATATTTGGCACGATAAGTCTACCAAATTTCCGAATGCCGCCACGAGAATCGATATCAAAGTCTTTCAAACCTTCGATATCAATTTTATCCTTAATATTTTGGCCAAGAAGAGCCAATTCAGGATCTAGCCATTGAGCTTCAAGAATGCGGTCTAAAAGAGATGGATGAGCCTCAAGGCTACATAAAACAAATGATGAGTATAAATCGAAAACACGGTCTCGAATTTCGCAAGTGGATAAAATCTCGAGATCGTTCCATTCGGATATCATCATAGAGACAACAGCTTGTTGTTTACGGCTAAGAGCATCGGCGACACGATTACCCTTACCGGGTGTATAAAGAATATCAAGATCATAAGGAGCAAGAAATTCGAGCCAACGTTGTTGACGCAAATTAAGTTCCTTTTGAGAGAATAAATACTTCAAGGACTTATGATCGGTATAAAGAACAAATTTCTCTCCTAAAAGATAATGACGCCAAATCCGAAGAGCAAAAACAATAGCCGCGAGCTCTAAATCATGAGTGGCATATCCAGTCTCAGCAGGCTTTAATTGCCTAGAAGCATAAGCAATAACACGTTCTTTTTGCATAAGAACGACACCCAAACCAATGCGACTAGCATCAGTATAAACAACGAAATCTTGATTCCCATCGGGAATAACAAGAATAGGAGCATCAGAAAGAAGTTCTTTTAATTTCTGAAAAGAAGCTTCACATTTGTCCGACCAAATGTATTTAACACCTTTCTACGTTAAGCTAGTGAGAGGCACGACAATCTTAGAAAAGTCTTTGATAAAACGACGGTAATAGCCCGCCAAGCCGAGAAAACTACGAATCTCTGTCACACTCTCCGGTCTCTTCCAATCTTGAATCGCTTCAATTTTTGAAGGATCCACGGAAATTTCGGATTCGGAAATAATATGACCGAGAAACTTCACACGAGATTGCCAAAAGTGGCACTTAGAAAATTTTGCCTTTAATTGATTACTCCTAAGAGTTTTCAACACAATCCGAAGATGTTTTTCATGCTCCTCCTCGGTTTTAGAATACACAAGAATATCATCGATAAAGATGAGAACAAACCGGTCGAGAAAGTCTTTAAAAACTCGATTCATTAAGTCAACGAAATAAGCCGGGGCATTCGTTAACCCAAATGGCATAACAAGCCATTCATAAAATCCATACCGAGTACGGAACGATGTCAAAGGAATGCTATCCTCTGCAATACGAAGCTGATGAAAACCGGTAGCCAAGTCCTATTGTGAAAAGACTCTAGCACCACTAAGTTGATCGAATAGATCATCAATCCGAGGTAAAGGATATTTATTTTTGATAGTAAGATCATTAAGCTTGCGGTAGTCAACGCAAAGCCTAAGTGTACCATCGGATTTCTTCACAAAAATAGCTGAAGCTCCCTAAGGCGAGGAACTAGAGTGAATAAATTGCTTCTTTCCAATTCAGATAATTGTTTACGCATCTCCTCGTTTTCTTTATTGGACATACGATAAGGAGGACGAGTGATAGGTTGAGCTCCAGGAATAAGATTAATTCTGAACTCAATTGCTCGCTTAGGTGGTAATCCTAAAACGAGCTCGAATATGTCGGAAAATTCACGAACGACATGAATAAGAGAAATAATATCACCCTCATCATCATCGTCGTCATCACGAGGATTTAAAGAATATAAAGATGCGACCAAGCTGGAAACTGAATCTTGAAGATTAAAAGAAATCTGCTTAACATATTGAGGATGTCGAAGATGAATAGTCCGCTCAGGACATAGGATATCGGCTTCATAATGGTTAAGCCAATCCATTCCCAAAATCATTCCAAAGCCTAAATAACGCATGACATGCAAATCGGCTCGGAAAGAAAAATCACACAAAATAATCTCGACATCTTTACACAATAAACTGATCGTTGCGGATCCACCAACCGGATTCGCAATTCTCAAAGAAGTCATTAAACACAAAACATCCAAGGAAAAAGTATCAACAAGTTCTTTTGATATAAAAGAATGGGACGCACCCGTATCAAAAAGAACTCGAATAGGATGATCACGAAATAAAATAATTCCATCCAGAATAGAATAAGAAATACCTTGGCCACGAGATGTGTTGCCAGGGGCTTGAGCAACATTAAGCTTTCCCTCCTTCCTATTTTTAAGTTTGGGGCACGAAGATATAACATGACCGGGAACTTTGCAGTAGCAACAAGAGAGAGAATTTGGGCACTTGTTCGCATAATGATCCTTCGAACTACAATTATAGCATTCCCCACGACCAAAAGAAGAAGTCTTTTCCACGGAGGTTGCTTGCTTCCCTTTCTTATTGGGATAAGGGCCTTTGAATTTGTTTGGCCTCTTCTTGTTGTTGAAGTTTGGTTTGGAACCCACCACTTCAACATCATTCTCCCTATCCACCTCTTCAAGACAAAGAGCGATATCAACAAGTTGGTCGAAAGAAATTTCTAATTTTAGAAGTAATGGCTTCTTGAGATTTTTGTTTAAGCCATAAACGAATCTCTGATTCTTCTTCAGAGGGATGTGGATGTATTCAACCCCATATTTGGAAAGCGACTCGAAGGAGGCGACGTAATCAGTCACGGAGGACTCACCTTGAACAAGGTCTATAAATCGTCGATCCAATGTCACTTTCTCAGCTTTTGGTACAAATTTCAACTCGAAGCGTTCTCGGAATTTCTCCCAGGTGAGATCGCTTCATTAATCTCAGAAATAAGAAGCTCGTATCAGTCCAATGCTCTTTCTCGGAGCATACTAGAGGCCACCTGAACTCGGTGAAGGACAATAAGATTCATGCGAGAAAAGATTCGATCGCATGACCTTAGCCAAGCCTGTACTTCAATAACAGTTTTGAAACCTTTGAATGGATCCCCACCCAAATTAGTGTAATCGCTACACAAGCGGGCAAAGCCCGACTTTGGGTGAGTAGGTTCCGGGTTAGCTCCAGCTGCTTGAGCATTCGTCACTAAATCAAGAAGCTGTTGAGCAGTCATAAAAACCCCATCCTGGGGCGGAGTGCTAGATGGCACGGCCCTGGGGCGGCCAGGTCTAGACATTTCTCTTCCTTTAGAAAGAAAGAAGAGGAAGAAAAAGGTTATTCACCAAATTGAATATCAAGCAATCTTGATAGACAAAAAAAGGAATCATAAAAGAAAATAGGATAGAACGGTACGTAGACCCGAATAAAATCCTAAAGCACGACTCCTAAGATGGACTTAGGACGATGATCCTTGTTATAATATTCCATATTGTTCCGAAGTTTGGCTCTGATACCAAGCTGTGACGCCCCACCTCTATACCCACGCTAGCCAAGAACATTACTGAGAATGCTGTCAACTAGCACGGAGAATAAGGCTGTTGAGGAGCGACCATCCGTGTAATTGCTTTGCGCGAGCATCGATATGTCGAATAGTATAACATGCATTTTCTTTATCAAGAGGAAATCCGACACACCGACACAAACTCAAAGCTACTACACAGTGGCTATAAAGGTCTTCGGAAACAAATATAGAAATAAACATAACATAAATCAGTCACAGACAATTCATATCACAAAGGCGGAAATAGATTGAATATTACACATGAAAGTGTACATCAGAGTAGTGGTCTGAAAAGATCCACAATATCACAAAAGAATAGTTACACGAACTACACAAAAGAATAAGTATACATTAAGGAGTCTATATCTCAAATGTATACAACAAAATAACTACTAATCTAAGTAGTTAACCCAAAAGTCAAGGAGTTAATCCCGGATGAGAAGTCAAGCAGAAGCACCTGTAACATCTCGGTCTGACCCGAGTATTATTTAATAAGAAAATAATAAACGGATTAGTCTAACTATAAATATCAGATGAAACGATATAGAATAAGAGATATGACTAAACACATAATAATCACAATGCCAAGCTGTGATATATATATATACTTAGTTGATAATCATCAAGAGATTAATCAATGTCACCAAATCTACACAAGAATCAAAGAAACGTCATACTCCTATTTCGTTCACCAAACCATAAATATTGATGATAATATCCATGTCAATCACAAAAGTCAATGACACACAAATTCCAGAAGACTACACAAGAAATCCAGAAATCACCAAAGTCAATGACACACAAATTCCAGAAGACTACACAAGAAATCCAGAAATCACCAAAGTCAATGACACACAAATTCACCAATGCATAAATATTGATAAAACTTATCAATGGAAATCACGAAAATTGGTGAAACACAAATTCTAGGAATCTACACAAGAAATCTAGAAATCACAAAAGGGGGGAGGCCTATCCCAAACGGGAGCATAAAGCCCTCCAACACGTGTATCACAAACGGAACGCTAATTCCATGGTCGCTAACCATCACAAATTGAGCCGAAGCTCCACAAACGGCCCGAAGACCATAGATTGCTACCCCATCACAAATTGAGTCGAAACTCCACAAAACGGGGTTTAGTCTCCCTCGCAGACAAAGAGACGTCGCACATTGCTAGTCTAAATCAGAAAGATGATCGTCATGATCAACGAGAAGTGTCAATTACACTAAGCTAGTAAATATATGAGTTTAGCTTCATGTCCCACAACCACTTGCTTAACTTAAATATTTACGAACAAACTGTAGATCTCCACTATAAAATTGTCACAAGAGATTCAATCGAACAAGTCCAAGAATTAACCAACAAAGTGAACGCAAGCGTTTCATACCACTTGTTTTACTAAGTCGTTTAATTGGATTTCTCATACGAGTGAGGTAAAGGTTTATATATACTAATAGATTGGAAAACGGTTTTATAAACGAATTTGGTATTAAAATAGTATTGAAATCGTTTGAGGAAAGAGTTTTGATATTTACTACTAGTATAGAAAACCTTTATATTTTTAAAGTGACAAAACACAAAGAAGATTGTAGAAACAATCAATCACTAAGATTCACATTCGAAAACGTGAATAAAATCCAAAGAAATCGATATAAAATCCATCAAAGTGGATATATCTAAAATTCCCAAAGAAAAGGTCATCAAAGTCGATAATAAATGACAACAACAAAAGGGAGACAACACGAATCGATTAAAGTTGGATATTCAAACGGATTAGCAAAATAGGCTAATCTGGCAATTAACAGCAGGTCGGTCGACCGGACTCCCTGAGTCGGTCGACCGAGCCTTAAACAGAGGAGTGCTTGTGCACTCGGCAGCAGGTCGGTCGACTGGGCTCCCTGAGTCGGTCGACCGAACCTTAAAACAGTAAGTGCTTATGCACTTGGAAGCATGTCGGTCGACCGGACCAGAGGGGTTGGTCGGCCGAACCTGTTTCCAGCCTCTTCCCTGCCTATAACAAATGAGGTTCAGTCTTGACCAAATTGCATTTTTTTCGAGCAATGGCGCTAAGGGATTATGCCAATCGACTACCCGGCCCTATATGCTCCTCGATGCATCACCAAAAACATGTTCAAACATAGAAGTTAGGATTTTTAACGAATTGAACTCAAAACACCAAAAATTGGAATATACACCAATTCAATCCAAACCAAAAGCAAATGCACACGAATAAGTGTTAGGAATTCATGCCTAACATTCGAAGATAATTCATAGACTTAGATGTGAGATTAAAAATCTCACCTTTTCACAAAATCAAACAAGAAGAAGCTTGAAAGCAAATGGAGAATTACCCTCTCTTCAACACAACCCAATTGAGCTTGAATCTAAGCTCAAAAACAAGAACATTCCCAAAATTAGGTTTAGGAATTTCTGAAATTGGTAAGAGAATAAGTTGGAGAAGAAGAAGAGAAGCTTACCAATGGGTTCTTCTTGAGTTTGGAGCTTGGAATTTGATTTGCAAGAGAAACTAGGGTTTTGGAGTTTTAGTTTCCAATCTCTCGTACCATTAAAGCTAAGAAAACTGAAAAGAGAAAGAAGTGAGGGAGAATGGGGAGAGTGGTTTAGTTTTGGAGTATAAGTTAACATAGGGCTGAGCCCAAAAACCAAACCCAAAGTAAAAAGTAGCAAAAATCAACTTTCTCCAAACATATCGAAGCTTATACTCAAAAAGGTCGCAAACGGCATTTTAAACTCAATGGGAGTGGTCCCGAGTCCTAATTCGACCGTATGCAAAAAGTAGCTTTTCGGACTAAAATCCGACTAACGATAAAATATTTAAATAAAATATTTAAATATAAAATCGATAAATATGCGGGTTGTTACAGAGATGGTCAACAAAATCACCAGATTGGGCACTTTAACATCGGCGGCGGCGAGCGGTGGTCGTATGACCGAAGTGGGATCGCAACCCACTGACATGCGCGCCTGGGCGTGGGGAGGATGATGGTGGGGCCTGATCGAGATGGAATTGAGCGTGGCATCAGCGATGTGAAAGCCTAGGTGGCGGCTGGCTTCGTTCTTGCGTGAGGGGTTACTGTTTGCGCGTGTTCCTGTAGCCGAAACGTGAGAGAGAGAGGAATGTGGGGGGGGGGGCTGACGTGGCCATCTAAATAGGGTTAGTTTTTAGTTTATTTTGTTTTGTTTTCAATCGTTTTATTCGAATAACTTCTGCTTACGGTGTCCGATATACACGAGATTTTTTTTTGTTAGGATCGTAATAAAATTCCAGCCGCGTTGACGCTGGTTTGGATAGATTTGGAGACTTTCAAATTTTTGGGTTTAAATCGGATTTAAATTCTATTTAAATTCAAAAGGTGAGTGTTTTAACCCACTCACAACTTCTAAGTTTTCTTATGCTTGTTAAATTGATTTTAGATATGAGTAGAAATTTATTTATGACTGTTTGACATGTTTTATTCATTATCTCTGTTAAATTGCATTTATTTAATATAATTGTAAATTAAATTTATAATTGCATATAAATTTGACAGTTAAAATTTCTTTATTTGCATATTAACTGCCAGTCATGGTGATGTTTAATTTTTATTTCATATTAACTGCCTGTTAAATTTACGTTTATTTTTGCATATAAACTGCCAATTAACAGTTATTAAATTTATTTTGAGTAGCCAATTAACGGTTATTAAATTTATTTTGAGTATAAACTGATAATTGATACCATTATTTATCACCTGTTTTATATTGATGATTGTTTGAAATTGGATGATGACTGTGATAAATGGATGTATGATTTGATGGATGAACGGATGATTAATTATATTAATTGCAAGTTGCTATGCTTTTCATTTCATTCGGGACTGCGGTTTGAAATGATATACAACCGCAATTTTTATTTTTAAATTGCGGATTGAAATGATAAATATCTGTATCACTTGACCATAGGATAGAAAATTTTATACAGGCACCGCGGTATATATATAATTTATTTTTAAAAATGATTTCTATGGTTTGGATAGGATACGGTTTAATAAATACTAAGTTTTTATATTTTTAAATATTTTTATACATATATAGTTAAATTGTTGAATTTAAGCTATGTATAAATCTGATAAATAAAAATTTGACTAAGTTGATAAAATGGAGTTTGATAATTCATATTATATGTTCAAGTACAGGTTTAAGATATTGTATATATATAGAGTTTTAAATGATTCAACTCAACTTAAGATTTGAAATTTAAATTGGAAATTTACTTGGAATTGAGCTATTTAAAAATTTAACTCCATAAGTTGATGTAAACCTGTTAAACTTGGAGATTTTAAAACTATGATATTTATAGCTGGATTTTTTTTATTCAAGATGAATTAAACGAATATTTCTATTGTAAATGAATTAAAAGAAATATTTAGTTATAGAAAATTCGAGTTTTATATTAAATGATTTTGGTTTAGTATGATATATTTCAAACTAAAAATAGGACATTTAATGGTTAAACAATAATTTCCTATCTTAAATTTTGGAAGTATAATACTTGAAGTTTGGAATATATGTTAAAAATTGAAGTGGTTTTGGAAATTGGAAGTGATATTTAAATTTATGGTTTAGACTTCAATTAAAGAAAATATATTTGTAAAGTCATGGAAATTATTTTACTTTACAAAGTAATTTTAAAATTTAACCATTTTATTTTATATACTGTTGAATATCCAAACCCTTTGAGTTTTAGTTATGGTTTTAAACTATGGATTTTGAAGTATTATGCTGAAAGTTAAAATTCAAATATTTGGTTTCGAGGTATTATAAATTTTAAAAGTGGCATGATTTTGGAAAAGAAATATATATGAAATAAAATGATATCATTTTTATTTGGGTTTTTAAAAAGGGAATGATATCGTATTTATGGGTTTTGAAATGGAAAATTTAATTCTGGTTTTAAAGTATAAATTATTTTTAAAAGACCGCGGTGTTATAATAACGTTTGGTTGTTGAAGAGACCGGGATCGGAAGTTGTCATACTCTCTGCCAACTCCGAAAACCACTTCAACAACCGTGTACGCGGTGGAGATTCCAGAATGAAGTAGGTTGGGGGCGGCGGCGTTTCTTGTAAGGTAAATACGTGGACCCAACTCCCGTGAGTTGGCATAAGGTGGCTAAAACAGGAGCGATTGACGGGTTAATAAGGTAGCACCTTTGATCGGACACATCCCTTCGATATTATACTTTGAATTTTGGATTGATTCGGTGGCCACTTTTGATTTTTATTTGGGGGTGTGGCTCGAGGTGGGCGGTAGCTGCGCGCTACGCGTTACCACCGACCCGGAAGCGTAGTTGGTATATCTACCCTGGCATTGCCTAGTTGTGCCGTGTCACCTACCCTATCGCGCCTTGTACGAGTTTGGATTTCTCCCGTAGCCCGTGTGGTATCCTCTGGTGGCTTCCCGATCAAGAGGGACCATGATATTGGATGGACTACTGGGACTATTACGTGTTAAGGGCTATATGGGTAACCCCTTAATGCTAAGAAAAAAGTAAGTTTATTTTGCAATTAGACACTATTATAATAGCGAAATATACTACATAGTAAATAGTTTAACGGATCCTTAGGAGATGTAAATCCCGAGCATCTCTTGAGTTATTGCACTCATATTTATTTCTGTTGATTTAACTTACATAAGATCTTTTAGTTCTGACTCAAGTGTTTTGTCTTTTCAATTCGCTCGGGTCAGTCCGAGCATTTCAGGATCGAAGTCTTTAGCTCTGGAGGACGAAGACGGAGTTTTCTATTATTATTATTAGCTATATTCCACTACACTCATATTTTCCGCTGCATTGTCATATGGTATGTGTACTCTGATATGTATTGTATAAATATAATCAAAAGTTTTGTAAAACAGCTTCATGAACTGTATATTTGATTTTATATTTTATCCTTCCGTTGTGAGATTCTGTTTAGTTTTTTCTTCTCTGTTTTCTTATTTATCCCATAACAATCCGCCCTTACGTATGGTTTAAATTGGCACGTGTGTCGGTTTAAAGTGTGCGAAAAGGCGAGATGTTACATTATGCAACAAAAGCGTTTATACCAAAGCCAAGGTCATTCTGATTGGTGGTTAGGCGTAAATCACTATTGTATTTAATATTCATATTTAAAACGTAAGTATTTCATTTTCTGAATCCCACAAAAAATTAAATTTTATTTTGATCAAATATACTACATTTATCTTTTTCAAAATTGATTTTAAATAATTATAACATAATTGAATTACACTTAACAGGTTGTGTTTTAAATTTTTTACAAACAAAACATCAGTAATAAGGGAAGAAGTGGATATACCGACGTTGATGACCTCTTCAATGCCGATGACACATCCTTATGATTTATCTCTAAATCTCACGGTGCCGCCATCGATATATGTTATATTTGATGGCATGTGTGCATTTCCCTTCATATGCTTGGATCATCCACTATCGAGTATCCATTTCTCCTTGCTTTTTACTTTATTTTTTGGTACCTGCAAAGTAATAAAAGTTTAATTGGCACCCACTTCCTCTATTAGGGTCCTATGTGTTACTGATTGAAGGCAGTCATACCCAAGTAGGTTTGAAACCTTTAAAGACATATTATAAACAGTATTTTTCAAGTATTCGTCTATATGTTTTTATCTAATAAAATTGTTGTTTGATTTAGGAATCCATACTTTGACACTATTTGTTCCGGGAATATTAATCTTAATATTTTAGATAGGTTTCTTGATCTTCATATATAATGTACTATAGTTTCTTGGTCTTTGCTTTGTTTTAAATCCTAACCCATTTCGATTCCCTAATGGTCTTGATATTTGGATCAAATTTTCTAAATTTTGTTTTCCTTTATTAAAATTCGATACATTATTAGTTGTTTTATCTAACTTGTTTTTAAGATGAAAAAATTCAATATTGCTAGAATCTAAACTTGCTTTAAGGTCTAGTTTTTTTTCAAGTTTGGTATTTTCTAAATCATGTAATAGAGTAGCATTTTGAGAAAATAACTTCTTGCGTTCTTTTTGAGCCATTTCTAGTTCTTCTTCTAATATTGTTTTTTCATCTTTTAATAACCAATTTCTATTTCTGCTCCGTTTATCTTTCCCATATATTTGTTGTTTAGTTTTTTGGATTCTCTACACTTATCATCTAATTCTATGCTAGTTTCCAAAATTTCACCGTATGTTGATTCAGGGAGTACCTCATCAGTATTAGCAATAAAACAGACATTAGCTTCTTCTAAGTTGCTTTCACTATCACTGTCAGAGGAAGAAGAAGAACTGGAGTCATCCCAAATTACTTGAAAGGCTCTTTGCTTCTTTTTGAATTTCTTTGCTTCTCTTTTTTCCATTATGAAGTTATGGACAATCTTTCTTCATATGGCCGAACTTGTCACATCCATAACATTTGATTAATGTTTAATTTGATGAGTTTGAATTGCCACCATTTTGAAATTTTATCATCTTTTTGAATTTTTTGAATTTGTTTTCGTTCTTAGCTATGAATACAATTTCTTCCTCATTTAAGTCAGAACTGTCATTATTCCCTTGAAAAGCAATATTCTTCTTTTCTTGATTTTGCTCCTTCTTTGCCAGCAAATTAGCTTCGTATGACATCAGATTTCCTATTAGTTCTTCAATTTTGAGTTGAGAGAGATCTTTAGCTTCTTCTATGGCTAAAACCTTTCTTTCCCGTTCGATAGTTAAAGAATCCAAGATTGGTGTAAGTAAATCAAAATAAGTGAATTTGACTCCAAGTGCCATAAGATCGTGTTTTATAGTTTGAAATCTAGCATACATGTCAATAATAAATTCATTTGCTTTAATTTTAAACGATGAAAATTGATTTTGAAAAGTAGAAATTTTTTTTGCTTGGCTTTTGTCGTGCCATCATGAATAACGCGCAAAGTGCACCATATATAATATGTAGTAGGGCAAAGCATAACTCGTGAAAATTCATTTTTATCAAGAGAACAAAATAAAACATTCATGGATTTGGCATTATTAGTTGTCGTGTTTTTTTGTGCATCGGTCCAAGTGGTTATGTGAGTGGTAGGTTCTTCATATTTAGTTTGAGCAGTTTCCCAAATTTTTAAATCAATAAGTTCAGTAAAAATTCACGTACGTGTTGATCAATAAGCATAATTAGAACCAGTGATTAGTAGCGGTTGATTAACCTTCTTGAAATGTACTTGCCATATTAAAAGTTTTCAATCATGCGTTATTGTAAATTGAAATAACCATGCTTTGATATCAAGTTAAAGTCTAGTAGATCGTAACTAATATGACTTATGTAGTAGTATATGAGTGTATACCAATATATGAGCTAAATATAGCAATATGACAAAGTATAAAAAGCAAAGTATAAAAATGAGCACACAGGTGTTTTTATACTGGTTTGGACCTCTCGTCCTACATCCATTTTCGAAAATCTTCGCCCAAAGCAATAGGCTAATACAAAATTATTCCTTTTACAATCTTGTGTTCAATACAACATGGATATTGACTACTAGTGCAATTTTTCCTATAATCTCCTTTGAATGATAATGAGTGTGAGTTTCTTGGATTTGTAGGAAATAATTTAACCAAAATATATATATATATATATTTGTTGAAAGTGATTGATAATATTAAGTCACTGATAGCACAAGAGAATATGAATATAGAAGTTAGAGAATAGTAAATCAAGTTAAATAAAAATCTCAATCGACTGAAGTATTTTTAGAATCAAAGAGTTGTATTTGAAAAGTTATGACTTCTTGAAAGATTACTCTTTGATTGATGATTTTAACTGTTGAAGGAAGAATAAGTTTGTTCAAAATAGAGGGAAGCATCTATTCAAAAATGACAGTTGTAATTTTCTGTTTGCAGGTCAAGACAGTTTATAGACGTCTATCCTTATATCACAGACGTTTTTGTATGTCTGAAAATAATAAATTGAGAATTGTCACAGATGTATGTGACAAAGTGATAGAGATCTGTCATGTTGTGAAGTATAAAATTAGAGTAGTTTGTTAATAAGATTTGTTAATATAAAATTCTGTGTTTTGATTACTTAAGGAGATTGTACAACATATATCTATGGCTATAATACAATAATATGACCTTACTTTTATATATATATATATATATATATATATATACACACGTATAATATGACAAGATATATCCTGCATATGTAATTGTATAATTGTTGTCATTGAAATCGCAGAATATAGGTTCTAACAATAAGAAGAGTAGAGTAAGCAGGAACATTAAACCCTTAAGGGGTATTAACTGGTGGGAATTGATGGTAGTCCCATTTTCCGACCGGAGTACTGGCTTCATCACATAAAATTTGGCTTAATTAGTTCGCATCTCTTTAAGTAAATCGTCCTTTTCATTACCCAAAAAATTGAAAAGAAAGTATGGTAACCATATGTAAACTTCTTGGAAATCCCTAAGGAAATAAGATTTTGCTAGACGAGAGGTTTTGGGAATAATGATTTCTTTTTAAGGTCCCTCTTTAGTTTGATAAATTTCCTTAAGAGTTCCATGATAGCATCTCTCTATGATCTTAGTAAGGCCTTAATCCACAAAAAAGGAAACATTCTTCTTGGCATCTTTTATAGTGCTGTTAGGATGAACTAGCATGGCATCTTTAGTTTCCAATAGGCTTTCCAAAGACTTTATTTTATTAGTCATTTCGGCTTTCTCTTTATTGGCACTCTCAAGCTCTATCTTCATCCTCTCTTCAAATAATAGTTTAGCTTTCCTTTTCTCATTAAGGGAGGAGGCAAGTTTGCCCTATTCGAGAATAGCCTCATCCCTTTCAGCTGCAACATCGATCATTTGATTCTACAAAGGCTCGACTTTAGCTGTTGATGAATAAACATACTCCTTAAGCTCTGCAACTTGATCAATAGGTCCCTAGGACACCTATTGAAGAAAGAACACATGCTTCGTCGCCTAAAACATACGGCAGATATAAGTTAAGATGTATAGAGTCTAGATTAGCCAAAAAAACACAAAATGACATATACCAACAATAACTACCGATAAAGAATGTAAAGCTAATCCATTGAGAAAGTTGATGGTTGTAGTAGCATAAAGGAAGCCATAGTAGGAGATTGAACAGTTGAACTATGACCGTTAAAGCCAATAAAGATAATTTGAGCCTAGGCCTCTGAAGGAAGAGATACGAAAGGAAGGAAAGTCGGACCTAACCCCTTGACAAAACGTTGGAAACCAAAAGCAGAGATATGAAGCGAGATGTTCAATGAAGGACTCAGGTATGAACATCCACAATACGTTCTTGTGCACTCTGGTTCGGAGGACTTAAATTAATCATGTTATAATCTTGAGTGGCCAAAGTAGCATCCACATTTGATTCCTTGGTCACAATAATGGAAGTCTAGATTTCCCTAAGCTTAGTCTTTTTGCTTGAAGGAAGGGTTGAAGTATTAGTTGGAGCGCCAGAGCATGCCTTCCTTTTTATAGCATCGATTGCTTTAGCAACAGACCCCGAACAAGGGTGGACTTAGTCAATTTAGCTAAAGAAGAGATGTAAGCTTTAGCCTTCTTACACTTTGAATCTACGACAACGACAAATGAACCTAAATTAAGGGGAAATTCGTAAAATACCGACACAAGAAAATTCATTTGAATCATAATGAAAACTCACTGAAAGAATCATGCCGAATAGGGAAAGAGTTGGAAAAGGCATCTTGGTTGCCGATCACCGAGAATTGTTTCCATTGTGCATCCTTCTTTACCATGGGTGGTTCCCCAAACACTTTGTAGAATTCCATAAACATGGAGTATTTTTTGAAATTGGCCTCAGTTAGAAATTTATATTTGTCTCCTAAAGTCTACGTTGCTGAGTTCAATTCCCTGACCATTTTAGCTATAGAGTAATATGTTTCCTTAGGGACTAATTCTAAAAGATAATAACAATAATAAGGCAACAACAGATGGTAATATAAATGATAAAGGAAAAGCAACAAAGCTTTCTACGAGTAGAGAAAGACCTTCCAATTTTGAGGGTATGACTCTTAACATAGAAGAACTGATTTTCTCAGTCTCTAATTTTTTTTATTAAGTTGCAAATCAAACTTTTATGATGTAGAAGGTAATACACGGTACACTTTGGCTGGTTTACCACCTTTACGGGAGTTACTAACTATAACGACCCGCGTTTTCGACCCCACGAAAGTCGGCACCTAATACATCCACGGTATTACAATGTCGATTATTCAAGCGCCAGAAAGGCAGGTTGTTAAGGTAAAATAAAAAAAGAAAAGGAGAAACATAATATCTTACTGGAATGACAGCATACAATATATCAAAGGCAGTAAATGCTATCACTCTAAGATACATGGTATATCAGAGTTAAAAATAAACCTCCGTCTTGACAGTTATAACTTCCTGACCTATAATTGGTGATGGGTATACATAATCTTACAGCGGAAAATAAAAACACTATAGAAGGTGAATATCTAGCTTAACACCATGAGCTTTATGTCCCACCAATAATAACCTGGAAAAATACTCGATCTGACCCGAGTAATATAAGAAAATAACACCCGGATCACTTTGGAAAAAGAAAATTCAAGTAATATGATGAACATATAATAATTTTATGAGACCAAGCCACTAAACACTGAACGGGTTTTTTCCCATAAAACAACATCCATACATAGAGAAACGGAAAGCCAATCAGAACTATATTCCAAACAAGAAAGGATGGACACATGCAAGATCAAACTCTAAACTTAAAAATGGACAAAAATAATTAAATATAGAGAAGATCTCAATGCACTTCTCGATGTAATTAAGAAAATATTAACTCCAAGGGTCAAATAAAACAAGGAGAATGAATTTATCCAACATGACTAGGAGGCTGCCCATCTACACCGAAAGTATACCTCTAGATAAAATATGCTTGAAAGCCCACGCCAAACGTGCATCACCCTTGGGAACTTCCAAGTTGGACCCCGTTAAAACCACAGGCATCCGAATACACTCACATCATTGCATGCATACTACCAAAAAATCTCTAGATTAATATGAACATGCCTTAATGGATATGATCCAACTGGCTTGGCTCCTACTCGCTTTTTGGTTTTAGTTATCCACGGTGTTAGATGTCAATGCTCAAAATAAGCAATAAATTATTTTAGATTGACGAAACACAAAGAAGGATATCAAAATCGATAGTCGATGAATCAACTATCGAAAATAAACTAATACTACCCCGGGGAATACAATTAAGTCGAATAAGTTAGGGAAGTGTTGCTTCTCATCATGACCCAACAATATTCTTAACTTTAAGAAGAACAAGAGTTTAAATACCCTAAACGAGCAAAAAAATCGTCTTGAATCAACGAAACTTAAAGAAGATAGCGGAATCGGTAATTTATAAAACCACTATTAGGAATAGCAAAAATGACTGTATATGGAAATTAGATCGCATACACTTGTCATCAATAAACGAATCAAGCTTTAAAAAAAATTGATTCTTACTTGTCACTGATTTTCACATCACAAATATTCGGAAAACGCTTTAAAATACCCTTAAATATCACTTTAAAGAGCTAATTATATTCCTAAGTGTATTAAGAAGAAGGGTTAAAAACGATTGTTATTGAAATAGTTGTTTACTTTAAACCCCAAATAATTTACACTTAGCTTTGTGTTTAAACATTCCTTTTTAATAATTTCCACATTTACAAACCATCATTTATAAATTCACAACATCATTTATTATCTCAAAAGATAATAAATCAATTTAAATACTTTTATTAATTTTAAATAATGTTAATCATCTTGAAAGATAATTGATATAATTCATTTATAAATTTTTGAACCAGATTAATTATCCCAAAATACCAAAAATCTAATTATAATCCTTTAGTACATTTTAAATAACAATAATTATCCTGAAAGACGATAAATCAAATTTATAACCTTTTATAAATTTAAAACAAAAGCTAATTATCCCGAAAGGTAATTAATCAAATTTATAATCATTCATAAATTTTAAAATAATATTAATTAACCATAATGATGATAAATCGAATTTATAATCCTTTTATAAATCTTAAACAATACTTATCTTTTATTTTCAAAATATTTGAAAATATTGTTAAACACTTTTAAAGTATAAAAACATGATCAAATGTATACTTTGTAAAACTACAAGCACAAGTTCAACGCACACAAGGGATTAAGGAGACGATATTTCATAAGTGACGATATAGCGAAAATTGCTATAATGACACTTACACAATCAAATAATATGTTATGAATATTTCAACCAAACATCGGTATAAGTAATATAAGAATATAAATAAATAAATATTGGCAAGAAACCCCTTAGGTCTCTCTACAAAAGTCTCATGTAAATCTCATATACATATGCACTTCAAGTGTCACATAGTGACTTATTCACTACGGAAACACTCTGACTTCTTCTTATTGTCCCCTACAACAAAATGGTTATTTATGTTATCCCCTATCAAGTGGGAATTCAAATCCAAACAAACGATTAAACGATAACAACAACATATTTTTATCAACAATTAGCAATTATTGGCTAGCAAATCATTTATTAATTAATCCATATATTAATTAACTTCAAAAATAATCTTTTTACTTTTCAAGCACGGAATGGTGACTTATTCTACTCGATAAATGTCCAAATTGATTCATTCAAGTTAATTATAGCAAAATAGTGTTTTATTCTGCTAATTAGATATCATAAACAAAGTATAACTAATTTAACTATGTTAAACGTAATTAAATTAAATCATCACGATTTCATTAAGAATTTATACTTCATTAAAACCATCAACTATCATCCAAGCATTCAACAATAATTTATAGCAACGTAGATATTATTATAGTTTATTTAGAGGTGAGTGAACTTAACAAAATTCCAATTGATGCTTTTGCATTCCAGTTCGATCTAACATTGAATGGCGTTCGATCTTAGTTGGAAATTTCACTATCTCCAAATCCAATGAATCCAACTCCAACACGTAGATATCATCGATACAAGTCTAATGCAAAAGACCACGTCCAAATCCGACCTCGTATGCAATAGTTATTGGATTTATAAGATTTTGAGATTAAATAATAAATTAACTACTTAATTAACCAAATTAATTACCCTTATTAATTCAAACCCTTCTTCTCCTTGTCTAAGTCATGCATGCATGTACACAATATACTGACATGCCCATGCCCGTGAACTTCAACCTCCAATTCCTACCTCATTTCTTGACGAAAGTTGAACCGTCGACCCCAACCCATCTCTCTTCGCAAGAGCTTCCTCCTCAACGCCATTACCTCATGCTTGAATGCTCAATCTAAAATGCAACCTGGACAAGGCACACGCGGCTCAAAAATGTCGCAATGCCCAATTGACCATTGAAGTCCACCAAAATTCGACAACAGTTGCTTCGCATGATGAGAAACCCATTGGACAAATGTTGTCACCGATCTTTGCCCGAATCAAAGCCGAACCTAACCCTAGCTCGATTTCCTTGCACGACCACTAACCTGACCTCCATCACACACAACAACAAGTATACCAAATCGAAGCCCTCTCTATACGAGTTCAACGAATCGAGTTTCATGATTTTTAGTGGAATATATCTCATGATTGGTATTTTAGAAGGAAACATTTATTTTTGTTTTACTTTGTACTATTAAAGAAAGGAAAAAAAGAAAATGAAATTTGAAAGGGGAAGAGAAGTCAAAGTGTTGGATTTATTTGATTTTCATAAACAAACCAATTTACCTTACCTCAAACATAAGTAAACCAAAATTCTCAGGTAAACTAAAATTTTCATGCCAACATCACATCACCAATAAGGTTAGTTGAATAATATGAATTTTGATTTTTTAAAAGTTTTGAAAAGTAGATTTTGTAGTATTCTGCTACACAATATTCAGTTCGCGTATGAACCGTGAACGACAGAAATGAAAATACAATCGTGCACCAAAATGCAACATGATCATAAATCAACAATAAAAAACATTGATTATTTTATTCTACAAAATTTCAAGAATACCATCATTTGCCATAAAATTCGTCAAATGATAATTTAAATATTTTTAAATTAAAAATTATGGAAAAATCTTATAAATTCAATTTAAAATACTACAATAAAAATCGAATCTTTTTATTGATAGTTGATTTTCTTATTATTTATTTGAACTATTTATTATTGTAAATAAATTTACAAAAGGAGTTCACCATTATTAATTATTAATTAAAAATAATTAAATAATAATGGTGAACTCTTTTTGTAAATTTATTTAAATCATTTAATTAATATTTAATTCACAATTCAAATATCTAAATAATCACTATGTTTGAACATAAGTTATTAAATTCTAAAAACCAATTATTTAAATATTTAAAAATTAATTAAATATTCAAAAATCAAAATGATAAAATTCTGGAATGTTACACTAACGAGCGAAGGGTATCTACATCAACAGATAGAAGGATAGCTTCCTTGGCTTAAATTTCAAGGCCTCTTGATTAGGTGTAGGAATTAGGGAGCAAATTGTATCGGAGCGATGCCTAAATGGTCCAAGTACCGAACAAAGAAGTCAGAAAGAGGGAGATAACTAGAATGCCAAATGTGAATTGGAGTAAAGGCAAAGAACCTTCTAGAGGATTGTTTATCCTTCCGGATGGGCCAACTATTCTGGCCCGAAAATTAGTAATGCCAAATTGATAAAGGATGGTGTTGACTTCATCCTGGGAGGTAATAAAAGATGCAATGACTCTATAGTCTCCATACTCGAAAGAAGGAGAAGGTTTGGGACTCTTACCGGATTTTTGCCAGCCATTTATCTATCAAATGATATTGCCCAAGATCAATGGCGCATTACATATAAAAAAAGGCTTAAAATATTAAGAATAAGCTAGATTCCCCAAGATATAGATGAAAAGTTGAGTAATTAAACACCTAACCAGTGAATTAAAAAAACTAAAACTAACTATTTAGTCCATGCCAAAACCAAGACAGACTATATAACTAGTAATAATTCGATAATTCAATGAGGAGTCCATTTATAGGTATCGAACCTATAACAAGATCTTGGGTTTTATAAATTTTCATAAGCAATTAAAAACTCATTAATAATTTTTGAATTACAACTGGATGTTGAATCCATAACTAGTCAGTAGGGTACGATCAAGGTACCATGCATATAACACCCGACTAAGATCATATTAGAATGTTGAAACAATACACCAATGTCAAACTCATAAATAATAAAGTGAGTTTAGATCATTCAAAAATGCTTCAACCAATTATCAAGTTTGTAGAATGTCGAATGCATAAACAGCTCATCGATATAACTGCTTTTCGAATCTGTAGTATGGTGTCGAACATAAACAAGATATAGAATTTGTAAACTAAATATAAATTCTCTAACTAGTTGTTGAATTTATGAAACGACAGCGGATTGCCCTGAAAGTTATCAAGTTTGTAACTAAAACAACAATCCTTCAAACAGTTGTCAAGCCCATAGCCGGTTATCGAATACCTAAATAGATACTGAATCTCTACTTAATTGTCAAATTTGTAGCTAGTTAGTAAAGCCTTAAGAGATACCAAATTGCAAATCAGTTGTTGACTTTCAAAATCATTGATGAAGCCATGAACTAGAAATTAATTGGTAACAAATTGTCGAATTTTAATCAACTAATTAAATTTCTAATGTCGAGTTTCTATATAAGTACCGGTTTTATCATCATAAATTTTTTGAAAATCATCGAACTTCTAGAAAACTATCGAATTCACGATATCCATCGGATTGTCTTGCTACTATCAATAAAATATATTATAATTGATATTTGGATCCAAGTATAGACCTGACGTCTCAAAATCCTAATTTCAAAATCGAAAATCCCTCTTTTGCTTTTTTGATTAAGTTGATTAAAAGTGGAAGCCGTATCTTGAAATCGAGTCTAAATGTAGCAGAGATCGAGGAATTTTTATATCTAAGTGTGGAAGTTAAAGTTGTTTTTCTTGAGTTTAAACTATAGGTGAAAGTTGGAGAAGAAGAAGGAGATGGGTATTTATACAGAGAAAAGGCAGCAATGTGAAACATTGATATCAGCTTAAATGGATGAACGAGATCAAATAGAATACCAATAGGTGGTATTGTGGATACCGAGGCGGTAAACATCAATATCAAGGTGGCATCCAGAAAAGTTAACATTAGACTAAAGTATAATACTCTTCTATATAAAGGGGGTAATTGTTACTACAAATAAAGGCGTCAAATACCAAGGAAGAATATATCAAAATTTAAGATGTTGGGTGTGAAGAAGGAAGAGCAATCAAGCATTCAGTAAGGGTATCGAACTTTAAACCCAAGAAGATGTCAAATTCCAAGCAGTAGGCAAATGCAAAGGATATCGAATGAGGGAATAGTAAGAAGGTATTGAGTCTCAATAACTAAAAGAATTATCGAACATATGCCAGAAGGAGGTGTAAAAGCAATAAGCGTTTGAGGGTATCGAACTACAACAAGTCTGGAGGAACCTAGTATGCCAAACTTCTACAACATAGAGGCCATCGAAAGTAAATGAAATAAAGGGAATATCGACCCTCTACAATTAAAAGACAATGAATACTCAAGTAATTAACATGCATAGAAGAGGTGTCAGGCCCGTAAAGATATCGAACTATAAGTTGTTAGCAAATATAAAAGTTGACAAACTTGAATACAGAAAGAAGGTGGTGTCGAGCTTCTAAAATACAAAGTGTTGAACAAAGGAAGAGTGTCGCATTATTAGAGGATGCTGATCTACTAAGGATGGCGTATGTCTATAATCTGAAGGATGGTGTGTGTCTACAATTTGAAGAATATTGAGTTTCAACAATCTAAAGGGTATAATATATCCATAATATGAAAGATGTCGAATATTTACAATGAACAATGAGATATTGAATATCTACAGTGCATTATGGGATGTCTGATAGCTATAATATACAAGGAGATAGCGGATATCTATAATATATAAAAGAATACCAGGTATCTACAATACCAAGAGTATCGAACAACCACCATATAAAGGATGCCGAGAATTTACAAGAAAATGACGTCAAACTTCTACCGAAGCATTATTGAACGACGGCTATCATAACCCTAAGATTCGAGGACAAGACATGTGTCAATCAACCCTCATGATTGACATGGCTATAAATAGGGACCCCTATTGCTACATAAGGGGGGGAATTTACAAGAAAATGACGTCAAACTATGATGGGACTTGTAACATAGATATGACTTTTGTATACTTGTATTTTTGACATGCATATGGGTTTTCTTTTCAAGAATCAAAATCATGAATGTACATACTCCATTTTGGACCTGCATACTTCATGTGGGTTAACATAAGGCTACTAAAGTCTTTTATTAATCAAGACTTATTTGCCTAGCATATTTTGGGTTAACAAAGAAATTTTTAACAGGTTTGTTGCATTGTTTTGTTTAAATGCGACATTTTAACTAGTTTTCATGATTTAAATGGTTTATAATTTATTATCTTTTTAAGGAAGTCTAATAACATAAAATAGAGTATGGAAAAAAGATTAGAAGTTTAAATATATTTTTAGTAATTAAATATGCTTTTTTGAGGAAAGGTTTCCTCTATAGCATTTAAAATAAAATGTTTTTAGTAAATTATAAATTAGTTATTTTTAAGTGATATTTTATATAGATATTTAAAATGTATTTATAAGCATTTTTAAAGCATTTATATATACAAGTATAAGATTGGAAAAGTTAAGCTAAGCATTTTATGAAAGAATAAAAGTGGTTTGGTTATAACACTCAATTATAACGAATGGTTTTGAGAAGTTATTAACAAGTATATTATTTTGTTAAACAAGTGCAGATACACTTAGATCCGTAACAAGAATATCTTACAGGTAGTGTTAAGTGTAAAATGGCTTTGGGTTTATAGTGAATAATGTTTTATTGACATTTGTTTTTAACCCAACAATTAATTATACTTTTGAAAAATGTGAAATCTTGTTAGGAGATTTATGAATATTTCTATACCATCTGGATAAGAATATAAATACAATTCTAAGTATTGAAAATAGTAGAAATAAATAATGTAATAGTTGTATACATGTACATATCTTTTTATAAAGGTATTATATATATATATATACACACACACACACAAGTAGTTAGAAAGAGGTTTTAACTAATAAAAATTTAATTAAATAAAAAGGAGATTAGAAGTTGCTAACATGACTTAATCATGCTTTGTATGCTACTTATTTATGGAAAGTATTTAGTCGTGTACTAAGCGCTAAAAGTCGACAAAGTAGATTTATTCTATCCATGAGAGTTAAGAATGATGTTCGAGTAGGGTTTAGAAGCAAAGAGTGCTCTAACCTACTGGCTTCACTCTTGACCGAGGTATAGTATACGTTAAGAAAGTCAAAAACGTGATAAGTATATGAGACTTGGTTTCCATATGCCATCGTTTTCATTTTTGTACTTGATAGTCTATTAGTTGACTGTCGAATTTAACCAAATTAACTTTAGAAGTATATGTAAGCATCATGTATTGATGTGGTTTAAGATCCCTCGGAGAGTACTCATTCATATGAATCTTCTCTTGCTTTAAAACATACTAGATCTCCCGGTATATTGTATGTTTACTTCAACCAGATTGGAGTAAACTGGAAATTCATTGATTTATTATTGAAGAGTCTGGGATTAGATAAGTGTATTACTTACAGAAAACCGCTCCAAAACTAATATACGAGTTCTATGTTTTGGAAGCGGTTGCGGGGAGGAATGCTATAGAGTTGAACGATCTATCCTAAGGATAAGTCCAAGGGAGAGGTCAACGTTAGCATTCATCAGACGACTTATGCTGGGATCTAAGGAGAAATTCATGAACTGTTCGAGATGTTGTAATCCAAAGAGATTCGAGATCTGTTCGAGTGATGAAGACTTGTGTGTTTAGATGATGAATGTGTCTTCACCATTGGTAATAGTAAAAAATAGAGTAGGTTGCATTGCTAAGAGGTATAGCTAACCCAAGAGGGTACATCAACTCCAAATATAAAGAGAGGCATTCGATTAAGGTGCATAGGGGTTGATGGTATTCAATATCACGTGTTCGAGCGTGGACCAGCTATGTTTATATTTGTGACATATTTTAAATAGAGATATACACGATTTCAGAAGATAGTTTCTTACCTTTGTGTCGGAGGCTGGCTTTCGGTCTTTACTGAGGATGTTGGATCTTGAGTTTTGATTACTAACATGACACGATGATTCATGAATCTACGACTACTACAACTGGACTCAACGACTCAAAGTATGGTTCGTATAGTGTATATTTTTAATTAGAGTTATGAATTATGTATATAGAATCTAGTATAGTTGCTTTGTTAAGATCTGTCCTCAAAAAATCATCACTTTGATTTGTATATTCACAAGCACTTGCATTCGATTTAAAACCACCATTTTCAAATTCAAATGCACACAGGTTTCACTAATATACATAGGTTGGTCGACTGAACTTTACCCCTCAGTCGACTGAACCTGTTTTTAAAATATTTTTTAAATACAAGGATCAGCCGGCTGACCTTGATTAGTCGACTGACCTTGATAGTTCATTCGACTGAATCTGTGCATTTCTTATATACGTGCATGTCTTTTAATTCAGTCGACTGAACAACCAAGGTCAGTCGACTGAATCCTGTAACTATCGTTTTTAAAATGAAAAGACGCTTCCTTTTCAATGGTTATCTCCTTCCCCAAGTGTTGCAACCATTAAATTTACTATTTACCTTTTATACTCATATTCTGCATCAGCAGATAACTTAATTTTATCGTGTTACCACTGCATTTACATTGTTTACAACTGCATTTACATTTTTCCTCTTGTTTTGTTTGATTTGCATATTTGTATGCTCATTTCATCAATAATAATTATATTTATATGTTTTCCTTTGGCAAATACTTGATCAAAAGTTCCATTTGCAATCCTGCATTTTTCCAGTGTCTGTCAACTGACCATGCTCACTCGATCGATTGAGTCATCAATTTAAACTGTTTTTCCTTTTTAGTAGTCAGTCGACTGACTCATAGATTCAATCGACTGAATTGGTCCAAAAATGAACTAAATGTTCTCGGGATGGATTCAGTCAACTGAATCCATATGTCAGTCGACTGAACCCAGTAATATATTTTTTACATAAACCCAGTCAGTCGACTGGTTAAGCAATTCCAGTCGACTGAAACTAATAAACCCGGTTTACTTCTGCCAATATTCACTTCAAATACCTAAGCAAAATTACATTTTTTCTTCTTTTACTCATTTCTGTTTTTAACTCTACCATTGTTCTTTCATTTCCTCTTCAAAAAGTCTCAAAATTATCACAAAATTACAATCAATCCCCAATCGTGAAGCTTTAGACCACAACCTTCTCATGTACAACCCTCAACTTCCTCTCAACCTCCTCCACAATAAAAGGAGATTAGCGAAATTCGAGAAATCGATTCTCAAGCCAGACCTAAAGAAGCCTTAACCATTCTCTCAAGAAATCAAAGGTTTCTCGACCCACGTCTTTCTCGCGTTGAGTCAAATGTCTCTCGGGTTGAGAAATCTGTTTCAAAGGTGAACAAGAAATTGAATCATATCAAAGGTTTTCTCAACAATATTTGGGAAACAATATCATGTTCACAATCTTCTTCGATGACCGTTCATGTGCCAACTTCACAAGGGAAACGACCCGCAAAACATTTCACTTGGTCGACATCTAATGAAGAACAAGAAGAAGAAGAAGAAGAAGAAGAAGAAGGGAAAGAAGTGGGTGGAGAATCTAGTGGCAAGGAAGGAACAGAAGGAGATGGAGAAGGTAATAGCTCTGATGAAGGTGGTGATGGTAATGAGTAAGTATTTCTCTTTCTATCCTTTGTATTTTGAGAGACTTTGATGTTATTTTGTTACAAATAATGGTAGGTATTATTTAATTATGAATATGTAATATTAAACAATGTTTATAGGGTACTGGTTTGTATTTTAATTTTCTATGATTATTAAGTATCATTGACCATTATTATCAATACTGTTCATTGATTATATATATCTGTTTTGAGAAACTCTCCATTTTGTCGATGATAAAAGGGGAGAAAAGATATTGCTCTCAATTACTATTTATAGAGAAATATAAGCATAGATTCAGGGGGGAAAAAGCGTAGCAGCAAGTATATATTCATGGAGAGATATAGATCTACAAAGCTTGTCGAGATTCATTCATAGCAAACAGAGTTGTCATCATCATCAAAAAGGGGGAGAATGTTGGATCTTGAGTTTTGATTTCTGACATGACATAATGATTCATGAATCTACGACTACTACAACAACCAGACTCAACGACTCGAAGTATGGTTCATATAGTATATATTTTTAGCTAGAATCATGAATTATATATATATAATCTAGTATAGTTGCTTTGTTAAGATCTTTCCTCCAAAAATCATCACTTTGATTCATATATTCGCAAACACTTGCATTCTATTTAAAACAACCACTTTCAAATTCAAATGCACACGGGTTCCCTTAATATACATAGTTTAGTTGATTGAACTATACTCCTCAATCGACTGAACCTAGTTTTAAAAAAAAATTACATATAAGGATCAGTAGACAGACCTTGATAGTTCAGTCAACTGAATCTATGCAATTCTTATATATGTGCATGTTTTTTAATTCAATCGACTAAATAACCAAGGTCAGTCGACTGAATCCTGTAATTGTCGTTTTTAAATGAAAAGACGCTTCCTTTTGAATGGTTATCTCCTTCCCCAAATGTTGCAACCATTAACTTTTTACAGAGAAATTTTTACCAAAGGTTGCAACTTATGATTCTTTATAAATTCACTCACGTTTCACTGATCAAATCATCTTATTCTCTTATCTCTCTTGATCGAGGGTGCATGACATTCTCGAATCTATTGCTTACATAAATTCATACATTCATTACTTACAATCCCACTTCCATATCTTATTAGCAAATCTAATCTTCCTATTCTTCATACACACACAATCATACACATCATTCTTGAGGAGAAGATAATAGGAATGGCGACTTATTGACTTATCTGTGCTATTCAAAGAGCATATTAAGTCAGAAACAACTTTTACAATCTATATTGAAAAGTCATGTTCGGTTGCCCAGGCGGTAGAAGTCCTATTCAGTTGTCTAGGCGGTAGTAGTCATGTTAAAGCAGTGTAATACAGTTCCTTCGGGTTAAGTAAGGGCTGCTAGTCTTAATTCTAGAAGGAGTCTGTGACTGGACATAAAACGGGAGCTCGAACTAGTATAAAAATTCCTGATGTCATTTTCACTTCATTGCTATTTTATTTTCTGCACTAGTTATTCAATATATATACATTCCATATTGCACGATCCTATAGCACAGTCGCTTTCAGAGGAGACCTCCTCATAAATTCATATGCAAACGTAAGTTAGTGATTTTAGTTGTGCTTCTAATATTGTTGTGTTATGAGATGCAAGCATCACAACTAGTTTTTGATTTATATTATACACTCTAGACACTATTTATTATATCGCTATATGTATTTTTTAGATGGGTTTGGTTCTTTTGAAGGGTAACCATTTTGGTGGTTCTGATGATATTGAAAGTACTATTATATGCCGATCACATATTTCTTGAGTTTCTCATACCAGACTTATGTCTGACTCATGGTTTTATGTTTCCCTCAATGCTTCGAGTGCTCTTTCGAGCAGTTTGAGAAATGCAGGTTTTCGTTGACATTCTTTGGAGCTTTAGAAGACGAGTTGGATGCTTCCATTCACCTACCGTAGAATTTAATTTCGCTACACTACTATTATGTATATATCAGCATTTGTGAAAGTAATTAGGACATGCTATTATAACTATCCAAGCTGATGATAGTACTTAAGATTGTAACTCTGGAATTCTATATATCTTAGAGGGACTTCTTATATAGTCTTTTGATGTTATACATTATCGTTCCATTGTGAGATTATGATATTTTATTCTTTCTTCTTTTTATTTTCTACTTATTTACCTTAACAATCCGACTTTTCATTACTTGGATATTCTACGCGTGAATACTATGGACAGATAAGTGTCGACATTTGAGGGCCGAAAAGGTTGGTCATTACACTAGTCTTGGCGAATGTATAGATATCATTTTCTCGGTACATCTTGGCTAGGAACATTTTCATAACAAGTATTTGGACACTGATTTAATACTGATGGTTACAAACGCATTCGTTACTGCAATCGACAAAATACTTCTTTTAAGGATTTTCTACGTTTATATATTTAATTTGTTAATTAACATTATTTGTCTCTCTATATAACAACAGTTATAAAAGAAAATAAAACCAGAATTGTAACGACCCATAAATTTTCGATGTTTAAAAATTTGTTAATTTAATCATATGTTATGAGTTAATATTGAAAGAAATAAAATTTGTAATTTAATAATGGAATAATAACTAAATTAAAATGAAACAATGTTAATACAAGTTAATTGTCAACAATGTTAATGAAACTCCAATTCATTGTATTTAAACATGATATGCTTGGTTATAAAAATTAAATATAAGTAACAAATGTAAACATTTAATTGTGTACAAAATAGATAGTTAATGATAATTAAATAAGATCGGTATTGTGTAAGGAATTATAATATGTGTGGTATTAATGGGTGCGCTGATTTATAGTGGGATGTAAAAGGTAATAAATTAAGGTGTAATGGATGAAAATGGAATAAATGTATTTTAAGGAGGGTTGTTGTAATAATTGTTTGTAAAGAATAAATTTGCAAATGTTATAAATTGTATAATGGTGACAACTATTGTTCGTTACCAATGTATTTAATCAATAGCAATTAAATGTAATTAAACATTGCCTTATGTAAGTTAAGATAATAACTGAAAATTTTAAATGTAAAATCAATAGAAATGTTAATTATATGCATAAGATGGTAATTGATTTAATAAAGGATTGAAACCAAGATAAATAAATGAATTAGGATATTAAATGAGTATAAGTAACTTAATTTCATCATAATGAAAATAAAATAGTTAACACAAATAAAAGATGAAATTAGAATTATATATAGCATATTGGAACATTTGTTGTAATTAATGAACTTTTAAATGAAATCAAAAGTTAAAGGTAACAATGGTTATAATTTACCTATTTATTTAGTTCGTAAAATTTAGTTTGAAATCAACTAAGTTAATTTAATTATTTAGTGCAATTTAATGTAGATTTATTTGGTAATCGGAGAATGTTAGTTCAATAGGAGGTAACCAATGAAAATTTTAATCTAATAATACGTTAAGGCTAACTAAGGTAATTATTTATAAATCAAATGAAATGCAAATCAATAGAAAGTTAGATTTTATACTTAGCTACGAATTGAATAGATGAAAACAAATGTAAACATTGAATTAATTCAATGAATTTAAATTTTAATAAATGGTCATTGAATATAATCAATGTTCTGTAAATGATTATAATATTGGTTTGAAGGAAATAAAGTTATAGGTAATGAATGGAAAGAAAACAAGGTAACTAAGTTTATAGAATAAGATGAACTTAATAAAAGTTTTGGGTTGAAACAAATCAATCCATTGAAATCCAAATTATAATAAGTGTAAATTTTTTAGCAATTGAAATTAAAGGCTATGCAATTGAACTAAAGATAATATGAGAAAATTTATGTAATAGTTTTAAATCCAATATTTAAACCATATATTTAACAATAATGAATGGAATAATTTTTGATTGATTTAATTAAACAGAATTTTGGAAATTTAATTTATAATTGTTGAATTTAAGGAAACTGAGGAATTAATAAATTTTAAATCGACGGTTAAATTTGTTAAATTAGTATAAATGTTTAAGAAATTTAAAATAACAAGAATTGTCGATTATAGAATTGAAATTGAAGGTTGATTTAATTAATTAATTTTTAATTTATTTAATTAACTGTAAAAATAGCCATTTTGGCCACTAACTTGGATTTTGACGAAACCAGTTTCATCGGAACCGTATTGGTGAATTTTTGTAGGATTTCAAGTTTTGTATCGATCGGACTTGTCTTTTGATCGTACGGACTAGAAATGCCTTGAAATCGAGTAATTGAAATAAATTGAAATCAATTTGAAAATATTGATTTTAGCATAACTTCTTCATACGATGGAATTTGGACGTGAAACCTGTTCCATCGTATTCAAAATATTTTAAAATATCTATTTTGACATATGGGTTGACCCAATTTCGTTCCGGAGTCAAAACCGGCTTTTTGAGCCACTTTGTCGTTAGCGCGTATATCCAACCTTATCCATCCATTCTAATTTTTGACCTACCTCTATAAATATCTTATTATAAACCCTAGCAGCCTCCATTCCTCATTTTTATACGTACAGAAAATTCTGCGCTTCTCTTCCTCAATGGCTGTAAACCCTAATTTATCCAATTCAAATTTCAAATCAAAAATCAACTTAAAAATCCAAACTCCTCAAAAAATTCAAAAAAAAAATATGTTAAAGCTCTCGAAGTGCGTAATCTTCTAGTGAAATTCGTTTTTCGTTTTGGATTGTCATTTGACCGGTAAAAATCGAAGAAGTCTCGGTCGTTCATCACGTCGAAATCAAACTCGGTGGATCGACGAACCGTTTCTAAGTTTTTTAGTAGGGACTGAGGGCAGTCGATCTATGTGGTTTGTGGGTCGAGTCGACGGATAGATCGAGGTGGATTTTCGAATTAGGGTTCGGCATAGGGTTGGCGGCTGCGAGATTTTCGAGCGAAGGGATCATGACTCGGTGGTGGCGTGATGGAGGGAGACACACCTGGGAGTGGCCGAGGGTGGGTCGAGGAGCGGCGACGTCACAAGGGTTGGCGGCGTTCGTGCGATAGGTCCATGGGTTCTGGTTCGTGCGTTGCCTGGGGAAGAAGAGGATAGCGTGCATTTTTTTTCGTTGATGACGTGCGTGATGTACGCGATGACGTGGCGATAGTGAAGGTGAGTTTGTTTTATTTTTGTTTTTAATTTATTTTGATTTCAACTCGTTTAAGTCGAACAACTTTTGCATACGATCTCTGTTTTTACGTGCAGTTTCTTTTGTTATGATCATTTTCAAATACTGGACATTTTGACGCTGGTTTGGATGGATTCTGAGACTGTGAAATTTTTGGGTTTAAATTCAATTTACATTCAAAAGGTGGGTGTTTTAACCCACTCACAACTTCTAAAAAATTTTATGTCTGTTAAATTGATATATGATGTAATTTAAAATTTATTTATGGCTGTTTGGCATATTTTTAATCATCATCTCGGTTAATTTCATTTATTTAAATTTAATTGCTATTTAATTTATTCATTGCATTTAAACTGCCAGTTAAATTGTTAATTAATTACTCATTGCATATAAAATGCCATTAAATAATTATTTAGTTTATTATTGAATATAAACTGTTATTTAATACCCGTTGTTCATTATCCCTTCTATATTGATGTTATTGTTTGAATTTGATGATGATTGCGATAAATGGTTGATGGTTGATATTGGATGAATGGATGCTGTATTTATACTGTTATAAACTGCAAGTTATTATGCGTTCTCAATTCATTCGGAATTGCGGTTTGAAATGATATATAACCGTAATTTTTATTTTTAAATTATCGATTGAAATGATAAATATCCGTGTCACTTGACCATAGGATAAAAAATTTTATGCAGACACCGTGGTCTATATATATATATATATAAATATTTTTAAATGATTTCTATGGTTTTGAAAAGGAATATACGGTTTATTAAATACAAATTTTGAGGTTATATAAATATTATTATATATAGATATAGTAAAATTCTTGAATTTAAGCTATGTATAAAATTGTTTAATAAAAATAAGTTTAATAATGGAGTTTGATGGTTTATATTATATGGGTAAGTACCTATTTAAGGTATTATATATATATAGAGTTTTAAATGACTCAAATGAATTTTAAGTTGGAAGATAAATATGAAATCGGTTTAAATTAAATTATTTAAGAATTGTACTTGAATAAATTTGATTTGGAATTTAAATATAAGTTGAGATTTTAAAGGGCATGATTCTTATAACTTGATTTGGTTTAAAGTGTTTTAAATGAATACAAAGATGATATAAATGAATATATCAAGTTAAATAAAATTTAAAGAATATCCAGTTGTTTGAAGTTCAAAGTTTACTTTTTTTTTTTGATTTATTAAGTAAACATTTCAAATCTAAATAATATTAATTGAATTTGATATATATAGAATTATCAAAGAATTAGTTTTGAAATGGTGGAATAGTTAAAGCTTTGAAATATATGAATTGAAATGGTTTATTTGGAGGTTCAAATCGGTATTTGGAATTTATTATGAAATTAAAGAACCTATTTTATTATATAAAGTAATATAATATTTAAACCATTAAGTATTAAAAGTTATGTTTCAAAGCTATGGGTTTCAAGGTATATAGATTTGAAAGTGCAATGTTTTTGGGAAAAGGATATATTTGAAATTAAAATGATATCATATTGATTTGGGTTTTTAAAACGAAAATGATATCGTATTTTAATGGCTTTGAAATGAATATTTTTTTCTGGTTTTGAAGTATAATTATTTTAAATTAACCGCGGTATTATAATAACGATTGGTTGTTGAAGAGACTGGGATTGGAAGTTTTCATACTCTCTACCAACTTCGAAAACCACTTTAACAACCGTGTACGCGGTGGAGATTCCATAATGAAGTAGGATGGTGACGGCGTTTCCTTTGAGGTAAATACGTGGACCCGACTCCTATGAGTTGGCATAAGGTGGCTAAAACAGGAGCGATTCTCGAGCCAATGAGGTCATTCCTCTGATCGGACGCACTCCTTCGATATTATACTCTGACATTTGGATTGATTCGGTGGCTACTATTGATTTTTGATTTTGGGGTGTTGTTCGAGGTGGACGGTAGTAGCTGCTACGCGTTACCACCAGCCCGGATGCGTAATTGGTATATCTACCCTGTCATTGCCTAGTTGTGACGTGTCACCTACCCTATCGCGCCTTGTACGAGTTTCTATTTGTGTCGTACCTATGGAGTATCCTCCGGTAGCCTCCCGATCAGGATGTATTACGGTACTGTATAGACTATTGGCATTTTATGTGTTAAGGTGAAAAATGTAAAGTCTTAACGCTATCTAAAAGTAAGTTTATTTTACAATTAGACACCATTATAATAGCGAAATATACTATATAGTAAATAGTTTAACGAATCCTTAGGAGATGTAAATCCCGAGCATCTCTTTAGTTACTGCACTCATCTTTATTTCTGTTGATTTAACTTACATAAGATCTTTTAGATCTGACTCGAGTGTTTTGTCTTTTCAATTCGCTCGGGTCAGTCTAAGCATTTCAAGTTATGAAGGCCTTAATTCTGGAGGACGAAGACGAAGAATTGTTACTATTATTGTATATTTTATTGGCCCACTGCATCTCATTTGTTCTGCAACATTGTATTGATTATTTTCTGGTATGTGTAACTCTGATATTTTGTACAAGTAAAATCGAATATTTTGTAAAACGGCTTTATGAACTGTATATTTGATTATTATATTTTATCATTCCGCTGCAAGATTTTATTTTTATTCTTTTTCTTTCCCTGCTTTTTCTTATTTACCCTATAACAATCCGCCCTTCCGTATGGTTTGAATTGACGTGTGTGTAGATTTAAATCGTGCGAAAAGGCGGATGTTACATCGTACTTCATTTTGAACAACGTTCTCTTATAAGAGTTAAATTACGTAACAAATTACATAATTGTCCTTAGGGAACATGCTTAATTATATCATAATTATCGTAGAACAGAAGTTATTCAGGTGTGGCATCTATGTTGGATTTAGCTGTAGTGTAACAACCCTGTATTTTCTGATTATTGTAATTGTATATTTTAATTATTTTAATTTAAATTCCTAATTTAAAAAAAAACTTTATTTTATTTATTGAAATGAATATATTTTGTTAATTGAAATATAAATGTTGATTTTGATGTGGATTTGAATTTCAATCATGCATAAATTGAATATTTCCAGAAAAGTGAATTTTGGTCAATCTGGTCAAACTTTGACTTTTAAATTTAAATTTTAAAAAGTTTTAAAACTTTAATTTTACCTTTTGTTATGAAAGTAAATAAAATTTCAAGAACAATGCTTTTCGTTTCGTTGAAATCCGAATAATACTGTGAAAGTTGTGCTTTTACAAAATTGGGTGTAAATTGTTTTATTTAACAATATTGTTTATTTTAAATTATATAGATAATTTTTATTTGTCATATCTTATTATAAATTGTATTATATGTTATGTTACATATATTTTTACCATTTAAATATTTTTAAAGTGATGTTTGAAATTTTTCAAAGCTTATTGAATTTATTTTCTATTTTTAAAGCCTAGTTTCTATTTTCTTTGCTATTTTCTTCATTTAAATTATATTTAAATTAAAATTTATATATTTATTTGTGAATGCATTTTAGTTTATGTTATTATCTTTGTTATAAATATTTTTACAAGTACATAAAGATTTTCCAAAGTTCATTGCATTTATTTTTCATATTTTCAAGACTAGTTTGCAATTTTTGCTCTTTTATTAATTAAATTATATGTAATTAATATTTATTTATTTTGTTTACTTGTTTAATTTATTTCTGAGTTTATTTTATCTTTATTTATCAGTATTTAAAAATTACAAAAAGAATTAGAGAAATATGAAGAGTTTAAAACCTTTCATTTACCTTTGACTTTTCACCTCCCTGCATTTTCAATTTCATCATATGCATTCAATTGGGGCTGTTCCTTATACCATCTTCAGCTGTATTATTTTTTTTCCTTCATTTTTCATGAAATTTCTTCCTCCTCATCTCTGAAAATTTTAGCCTCCATCATCTCCAAGAGTTTGGTAAAATTCTTTTTCTTTTCCATTGCTTTTCTACTTGTTTATGTTGTTTTCACTTGCTTTCTCACCCTTGTAGCTCAGCCCCTTTCTCCTCCTTCACCATGGCTGCCACCACCACCACCTGAGCCAGCCTCCACCACCTCCTCTACAGCCCCAAGCCACTAGCCATGCATCTATGTGACCAAATCCAACAATATCTACACAAACTTCACCTATATGCACCATAGCCAATCACCTATGCCTTCATCACTTTCAACCACCCGTTGGCCGCCACCTATTCCACCTCCACCATCCATGGATGACCTGGAACCCGCTGCCACACCATCCTACAGCCCACTACAGTGATGGCCGCACCATGCTAGCTTGTGGCCGAACCCATATGCTGCATAGGATCCATGGTAGTTGCATTGTAGTGTTAGTTCCATGCACCTATCTCTCTACCATACTTTGCTCCATCATTTTCCCATGCTAGGCCGACCTTTAGGAACCCACACCAGATCCAAACCATGCCTTTAGCCGTGCCATTTCAGATCTGGAGCTGAAGCATAGGTGGTAGAAAGCAAGTGCAAACACTTTGGATTTCTTTATGCATCCAATTCTATCATTGTTTAATGGTATTTTGTGTTGAAACTTATGTGTTGTTATACTTGTTTTGTTGAATGTATCTAAGGGAATTGATACTTTGGCTCTCCCACTCATCTTTGTGTCGTGTTATAGTTCTTGTTGGGATCTCATTCGTGCATTCGTTGTTGTGTCTCCAACTCAAACATGTGAGTTATCCTCACCAGACAATATGTACATATATAACTAGTAAATTGACCCCTTTTGAATCTGTAAAATGCATTAACATGTTACATATGCTATATTATGATTATATGATGTTCACCCATGCTTAAACACCTATTATAACATCTATTACTGTTGTATTATGTTGTTCTGTTATTTTATCAGTTTATCACACTGCAAGTTCCCTTTAGATTAGAATCACTATGGGTTGAAATGATACATACCCGAACAGACTTTAGAATAGGGGAAAATCGTTATGGGCTGAAATGATAGGCCTGAGCGATTTTCATTTTATTTCATTTACTTGGGACGGCGGGTTTGAAATGATAAAACCCGGATTTTCTTTGTAAATTACGGGTTGAAATGATACATTACCCGTATCACTTTACCTAGGCTGGAAAATTATATACAGGCCCGTAGTTAAAATATATTTTTCTAAAATTTTTAAAAATATGTTTGAAAGTAAATATTATAATATTTTGATTTAAAACATAATTAAAAATGGTTTTTGTAAAGTATTATTGATTTTTTTGGAAATTTATAGGTTAAATAAATTATGGAAAAGTTAGAAAATTTAAATGTAAGTTATTTTGGAAATTTTGATTTAATTATAATTGGAAATTAAATTAAATATGAAATTATGATAAATTTATGATAATTTGAATTTAAAATGAATTTAAAATGGTTTTATAATATATTAATGATTTTTGAGTAAAGTTAAAAAATGAAAGGGATGATTATTTAAGTTGAAATTTTGAAATATAACCAAATGAGAATTTGTGAATTTGGCTTAAAAGTGAATTTTAAGTTAAGTGAATAAAATTGAAATTAAGTTATATTTTGAAATTTAAACTTAAGTGTTAAGTTGAAATTTAATTTAATGAATTTAAATTTGAATGTTGAAATTTAATAAGTGAATTATTATTAAATCTTGATTTTTGAATGGAAATTTAACTTTATAAAATCATGAACTTAAGGAAAATTAAATGTTGTTTATAAATGTGAAAATGTATGATTTTATAAGTTAAAAATGTTTTAAATAAAAATATAATTGGTTGTGAAATTATATTGAATATTTGAAGTTAATTAACTGCATGTTTGAAATGCTATTAATTGCAATTTAAATGATATTACAGCATTTGTAAATGATGTAGTTGATGATAATGAACTAAAAAGCTAAATTGAATTAAAGGCTATTATAGCAATCTTTTTAAATGCTATAATTGTTGAATTTAACTAAGTTTATTTGAAATATTAAGTAAACCCTATTACAACATTTTTTAAAAATGTTGTCTTTTGTTAAATTGAACTGTTTTGAATGTAACTTTCCGTAGCGTTTTCTAAATGCTGCGAAAAGTGAATTTTCACTGTTTTGATAAACTTAAGTGGATAAATGAACTTTGAAAGTTGAAATTTTTGGAAATTTAATAATTTAATTATTAAATATAATAACTTCATTTTAATGATTTAAAATGATTTTTGAAATATAAACTGTTTGGAAATGTAAATTGAAATGGTATTTTAAATTGAATAAAATGAATAATGATTTGAAATGAATGTGGTTTTGAAAAGATATGATATTTTGGTTTATTAAAATGATTTGAAATGAAGTTTTGGAAAGATATGATATTTTTGATATATTAAAATGATTGAAATGACTTGAAATGGATATGATATTTTTGATATATTAAAATGATTGAAATGAGGTTTTGAAATGATATGATATTTTGATATATTAAAATGATTTGAAATGTGGTTTTGAAATGATATGATATTTCGATATATTAAAATGATTTGAAATGTGGTTTCGAAAAGATATGGTATTGATATATTAAAATGATCTGACAAGAATTTATGGAAAGATATGATGTTTTAAAATGGTTTGGAATTAATTTAATCATTATTTTGATAAAGATTTGGATTTGAAATGATATCCTATTTTGAAGTATAAACATTATTTTAAAAGTTATAACTACGGGTTATAATAACGATTGGTTGGCAAAGAGACCGGGATCGGATATCTGGCATACTCTCTGTCGATACCGAAAACCACTTTGACAACCGTGTACGCGGTGGAGATTCCAGAATGAAGTAGGATGGTGGCGACGTTCTTGAGGTATATTACGTGGACCCAACTCCCGTGAGTTGGCATAAGGTGGCTAAAACAGGAGCGATCTCGGGCCAAGTGAGGTCATTCCTCCGATCGGACACATTCCTTCGATACTATACTCTTACTGGTGATTGATTAGATGGCCATCCTCCGATTTTGATTGGGAGTGTGTTTCGAGGTGGGCGTATGTGGCTGCTGTGTTACCACCAGCCCGTGTGCGTAATTGTTATATCTACCCTGGCATTGCCTTGTGTGCCGTGTCACCTACCATACCGAGCCTTTACTACGAGTTTGTTTTTCTCCCGTAGCCCGTGTGATATCCTCTGACAGTCACCCGGATTGGAGATGGCATGATATTGGATGGACTACTGGGACTATTATGTGTGAAGGGTGATATGGGTAGCCCGGAACGCTATTTAAAAGTAAGTTTATTTTACTGTAGACATTATTATAATAGCGAAATATTACTACATAGTAAATAGTTTAACGGATCCTTAAAGGATGGGCGGTCTCAGACGTCCTTTAAGTTACTTGTACCTTATTACAGTTCATTTGAGTTGGTTTACATTATATAAGTATATATTGTCCTAACTCGAGTGTTTGTATTTTTATTTACGCTCGGGTCAGCCTGAGTTATTCACAGATTTGGATTCCACTTTCTGGAGATTGGAATCGCTGGAGATTATCTGCTTATCTAGTTTTATCTATTCCAGTTTTGTTGTTCTATTTAGCTTGTACTCGGTTATCATCTTAAGAGTTCTGTTGTACTTTATTTAGTCTGTTGTATTTTATTTAACTTTGATATATTTATATAGTGGCTTCATGAACTACTATTTCTTTTACTTCCGCTGCATTATTAAATACTCTGTGTTTGTGATCTGTGATTTTATTTACTATATATTCTGAGATTTGCCAAATTTTATTTACAATGCGGTATTTTGAGCAATTCAAGTCCGACATGTGCGGATGCGAATGGTTGAAAATATCGGGTTGTTACAGTTGGTATCAGAGCTTTGATAGCTCTAGACAAAACTCAGTATATAGGGTAAATGTATTTACAGAATCACTTTCATTCGAATTTAAACCTCTTCTTTTTTGACTCGATTCCTTTGAATTTTGGAACATTCCCTATGGTTCCAAAATCCATTCATGTCCCTCACTATTTATCTTCTTTTGTTTCTGGAGTATCCCATAACTCCACTTCAAAAGATCTTCATAATGAGTCGGCGGTCTCGCCAACCTCAAATTTATTTGTAAAAGGGGAAAACCCCTTTACAACAACATCGATTCACCAGAGATTCTATATCCTCGGTTTAGATGCTCGTATCTCTTATAATTTCGAACTCTACATCTTGAGATCGAATGTCGATTTACCCAAGAAATCCACATCGATCTTATTCTTTAAGTCACGGTTGACCCGGTTAAGGTTGCCCGCGATTTATATAAACTCATCCATCTCCCTATTCTGTTATTTAATCATCTCATCTTTGTTTCCAACTTATCTTCAAATTATTCTTGAAGTGTATTTGTAAACTAATATTTAAAATGCTTTATATATTGTGTTGTTTGAGTTGTTGATGTTGATTTGGGTTTCTAATCGATTCGTCTGATCAACGATATCGATAAGATTTCCAAAACACTTGAACAGAGCAAACTGACACAATATGTTTTTAAAATTTAGTAATGAAATAAATTTTGTGAAATAAATTTTGTAACTATATTATAAATCTTTATCTGGATTTTTATTTGAATTGGTTGTTAAGAAATAATATTTGATTTATATATCATTTTCTATTGTTTCATATATCTAATTGAACTATAAAACATGGTTATAAATTTATTTGGAAATTTAAAATGAATGTAAAATAAGAATTTGAGAATTTAATTTCCGATGGATTTCAAACTTGGTGTTTAAAGTTTTAAAGGATATATTATTTAAAGTATTTTGGAATAGAAATTTGTTTCCAAAGAATTTTAAAGTTTAAAACTAGTGCTCTTCTCTTTGTCGCTGGAAAATAACTTCGGTGATGACTACAGCATCACCGACATTCATTTTTGAGTTTCGAAGTAAAGTGACCATTCTGTAGTCTTGCTACAGTTTTGATTTGGGAAAATTTTGTTGATTTTAATTTCTAAAATAAGACTGGATTTATAACATATGCTGATATATGATTTGAATTTGAATGGATATATATATATAGTGTATATGAGCATTTATTTATCTCTAAATAGTTTGGAATTTATCGAAAATTTAATTCCTAAATTTTATCTTCAAGGATAATTTCTAAGTATAATTTCGAGATTTGGATAAATATTCAAGCTTGAAATAATTGAATTAGAAAGTTTTATTTGTATAATACACAATTTCATTCCAATATAACTTACCTTAATTTTCAGAAGTTGAATATGTAATTGGATAATATACAATATAAAAAAAAGGATTTTATAAATAAAATTTGAGTGGTTATTATAAAAGTTATATACTTAAATTTTTGTTATAAAAGGATTAACAGAGGTAAAAAAAAGAAAAAGTGTAATGGAATAATTTACAATATAAAATGATGATAAAGGAACTAAGAATAAATTTAAGGCAGTTACAATGAGTGTAAATATATTTAACATAGGTGATAAAATATATTGAGAGGAATAAATTTAATTTTAATTAGTAGTGAAGAAGAATTAAATTTTATTTGGTACATTTTGAGTATAATAAAAGATTTTTCAAATACATGATTTTAGGGATTTGTTAATTTAAGATAATTGGATGATAAGATAATGAAATTAGAGATGCTTAAGATTTATTTGACTTATGTAAAATTAATTTTCAGTTTAAGTTGAAATTTTATGGTTTCAAATTTATTATTTTGTTTTGTTTTTCAAACTATCTTTTGGTTGTCCTAATTTCCCTTATCTTGCTACAGAATGGGAGGCTATTGCATATACCAGTCTGTTTAGAAATCTTTCTATAATCTTTAATAATCTTTGGTACTCATCTTTGAATCTAAGCACTGCTTGCCATCCACAGACCGTCAGTCAAATGGGAAGGGTGAATCAGATTCTAAAAGATTTTTTTCCATGCTTGTGTTCTTGAATTCTGGAAGATCTTGGAAAGATCATCTCCACATTGTTAAACTTACCTATAGCAACAGTTATCAGGTATGATTTTAATCTTCTTGTCATCTTGTTTTAATACTATTTCATTCTATCTTTTTCTGCACTTTCCCTTACCTCATTCCTTTTCAGGGACGAAAAGTTTTGAGTGGGGGAGAGTGTAACAACCCTGTATTTTCTGATTATTGTAATTGTATGTTTTAATTATTTTAATTTAAATTCCTAATTTAAAAAAAACTTTATTTTATTTATTAAAATGAATATATTTTGTTAATTGAAATACAAATGTTGATTTTGATGTGGATTTGAATTTCAATCATGCATAAATTGAATATTTCCAGAAAAGTGCATTTTGGTCAATCTGGTCAAACTTTGACTTTTAAATTTAAATTTTAAAAGTTTTAAAACTTTAATTTTACCTTTTGTTATGAAAGTAAATAAAATTTCAAGAACAATGCTTTTCGTTTCGTTGAAATCCGAATAATACTGTGAAAGTTATGCTTTTACAAAATTGGGTGTAAATTGTTTTATTTAACAATATTGTTTATTTTAAATTATATAGATAATTTTTATTTGTCATATCTTATTATAAATTGTATTATATGTTATGTTACATATATTTTTACCATTTAAATATTTTTAAAGTGATGTTTGAAATTTTTCAAAGCTTATTGAATTTATTTTCTATTTTTAAAGCCTAGTTTCTATTTTCTTTGCTATTTTCTTCATTTAAATTATATTTAAATTAAAATTTATATATTTATTTGTGAATGCATTTTAGTTTATGTTATTATCTTTGTTATAAATATTTTTACAAGTACATAAAGATTTTCCAAAGTTCATTGCATTTATTTTTCATATTTTCAAGACTAGTTTGCAATTTTTGCTGTTTTATTAATTAAATTATATATAATTAATATTTATTTATTTTTTTTACTTGTTTAATTTATTTCTGAGTTTATTTTATCTTTATTTATCAGTATTTTAAATGTATTTAAAATTACAAAAAGAATTAGAGAAATATGAAGAGTTTAAAACCTTTCATTTACCTTTGACTTTTCACCTCCCTGCCTTTTCAATTTCATCATATGCATTCAATTGGGGCTGTTTCTTATACCATCTTCGGCCGTATTTTTTTTCCTTCATTTTTCACGAAGTTTCTTCCTCCTCATCTTTGAAAATTTTACCCTCCATCATCTCCAAGAGTTTGCTAAAATTCTTTTTCTTTTCCATTGCTTTTCTACTTGTTTATGTTGTTTTCACTTGCTTTCTCACCCTTGTAGCTCAGCCCCTTGCTCCTCCTTCACCATGGCTGCCACCACCACCACCTGAGCCAGCCTCCACCACCTCCTCTACAGCCCCAAGCCACTGGCCATGCATCCATGTGACCAAATCCAACAATATCTACACAAACTTCACCTATATGCACCATAGCCAATCACCTATGCCTTCATCACTTTCAACCACCCGTTGGCCGCCACCTATTCCACCTCCACCATCCATGGATGACCTGGAACCCGCTGCCACACCATCCTACAGCCCACTACAGTGATGGCCGCACCATGCTAGCTTGTGGCCGAACCCATATGCTGCATAGGATCCATGGTAGTTGCATTGTAGTGTTAGTTCCATGCACCTATCTCTCTACCATACTTTGCTCCATCATTTTCCCATGCTAGGCCGACCTTTAGGAACCCGGACCAGATCCAAACCATGCCTTTAGCCGTGCCATTTCAGATCTGGAGCTGAAGCATAGGTGGTAGAAAGCAAGTGCAAACACTTTGGATTTGTTTATGCATCCAATTCTATCATTGTTTAATGGTATTTTGTGTTGAAACTTATGTGTTGTTATACTTGTTTTGTTGAATGTATCTAAGGGAATTGATACTTTGGCTCTCCCACTCATCTTTGTGTCGTGTTATAGTTCTTGTTGGGATCTCATTCGTGCATTCGTTGTTGTGTCTCCAGCTCAAACATGTGAGTTGTCCTCACCAGACAATATGTACATATATAACTAGTAAATTGACCCCTTTTGAATCTGTAAAATGCATTAACATGTTACATATGCTATATTATGATTATATGATGTTCACCCATGCTTAAACACCTATTATAACATCTATTACTGTTGTATTATGTTGTTCTGTTATTTTATCAGTTTATCACACTGCAAGTTCCCTTTAGATTAGAATCACTATGGGTTGAAATGATACATACCCGAACAGACTTTAGAATAGGGGAAAATCGTTATGGGCTGAAATGATAGGCCTGAGCGATTTTCATTTTATTTCATTTACTTGGGACGGCGAGTTTGAAATGATAAAACCCGGATTTTCTTTGTAAATTACGGGTTGAAATGATACATTACCCGTATCACTTTACCTAGGCTAGAAAATTATATACATACCCGTAGTTAAAATATATTTTTCTAAAATTTTTAAAAATATGTTTGAAATGTAAATATTATAATATTTTGATTTAAAACATAATTAAAAATGATTTTTGTAAAGTATTATTGATTTTTTTGGAAATTTATAGGTTAAATAAATTATGGAAAAGTTAGAAAATTTAAATGTAGGTTATTTTGGAAATTTTGATTTAATTATAATTGGAAATTAAATTAAATATGAAATTATGATAAATTTATGATAATTTGAATTTAAAATGAATTTAAAATGATTTTATAATATATTAATGATTTTTGAGTAAAGTTAAAAAATGAAAGGGATGATTATTTAAGTTGAAATTTTGAAATATAACCAAATGGGAATTTGTGAATTTGGCTTAAAAGTGAATTTTAAGTTAAGTGAATAAAATTGAAATTAAGTTATATTTTGAAATTTAAACTTAAGTGTTAAGTTGAAATTTAATTTAATGAATTTAAATTTGAGTGTTGAAATTTAATAAGTGAATTATTATTAAATCTTGATTTTTGAATGGAAATTTAACTTTATAAAATCATGAACTTAAGGAAAATTAAATGTTGTTTATAAATGTGAAAATGTATGATTTTATAAGTTAAAAATGTTTTAAATAAAAATATAATTGGTTGTGAAATTATATTGAATATTTGAAGTTAATTAACTGCATGTTTGAAATGCTATTAATTGCAATTTAAATGATATTACAGCATTTGTAAATGATGTAGTTGATGATAATGAACTAAAATGCTAAATTGAATTAAAGGCTATTATAGAAATCTTTTTAAGTGTTATAATTGTTGAATTTAACTAAGTTTATTTGAAATATTAAGTAAACCCTACTACAACATTTTTTAAAAATGTTGTCTTTTGTTAAATTGAACTGTGTTGAATGTAACTTTCCGTAGCGTTTTCTAAATGCTGCGAAAAGTGAATTTTCACTGTTTTGATAAACTTAAGTGAATAAATGAACTTTGGAAGTTGAATTTTTTGGAAATTTAATAATTTAATTATTAAATATAATAACTTCATTTTAATGATTTAAAATGATTTTTGAAATATAAACTGTTTGGAAATGTAAATTGAAATGGTATTTTAAATTGAATAAAATGAATAATGATTTGAAATGAATGTGGTTTTGAAAAGATATGATATTTTGGTTTATTAAAATGATTTGAAATGAAGTTTTGGAAAGATATGATATTTTTGATATATTAAAATGATTGAAATGACTTGAAATGGATATGATATTTTTGATATATTAAAATGATTGAAATGAGGTTTTGAAATGATATAATATTTTGATATATTAAAATGATTTGAAATGTGGTTTTGAAATGATATGATATTTTGATATATTAAAATGATTTGAAATGTGGTTTTGAAATGATATGATATTTTGATATATTAAAATGATTTGAAACGTGGTTTTGAAAAGATATGATATTTTGATATATTAAAATGATTTGACAAGAATTTCTGGAAAGATATGATGTTTTAAAATGGTTTGGAATTAATTTAATCATTATTTTGATAAAGATTTGGATTTGAAATGATATCCTATTTTGAAGTATAAACGTTATTTTAAAAGTTATAACTACGGGTTATAATAACGATTGGTTGGCAAAGAGACCGGGATCGGATATCTGGCATACTCTCTGTCGATACCGAAAACCACTTTGACAACCGTGTACGCGGTGGAGATTCCAGAATGAAGTAGGATGGTGGCGACGTTCTTGAGGTATATTACGTGGACCCAACTCCCGTGAGTTGGCATAAGGTGGCTAAAACAGGAGCGATCTCGGGCCAAGTGAGGTCATTCCTCCGATCGGACACATTCCTTCGATACTATACTCTTACTGGTGATTGATTAGATGGCCATCCTCCGATTTTGATTGGGAGTGTGTTCCGAGGTGGGCGTATGTGGCTGCTGCGTTACCACCAGCCCGTGTGCGTAATTGGTATATCTACCCTAGCATTGCCTTGTGTGCCGTGTCACCTACCATACCGAGCCTTTACTACGAGTTTGTTTTTCTCCCATAGCCCGTGTGATATCCTCTGACAGTCACCCGGAGTGGAGATGGCATGATATTGGATGGACTACTGGGACTATTATGTGTGAAGGGTGATATGGGTAGCCCGGAACGCTATTTAAAAGTAAGTTTATTTTACTGTAGACATTATTATAATAGCAAAATATTACGACATAGTAAATATTTTAACGGATCCTTAAAGGATGGGCGGTCTCAGGCATCCTTTAAGTTACTTGTACCTTATTACAGTTCATTTGAGTTGGTTTACATTATATAAGTATATATTGTCCTGACTCGAGTGTTTGTATTTTTATTTACGCTCGGGTCAGCCTGAGTTATTCACAGATTTGGATTCCACTTTCTGGAGATTGGAATCGCTGGAGATTATCTGCTTATCTAGTTTTATCTATTCCAGTTCTGTTGTTCTATTCAGCTTGTACTTGGTTATCATCTTAAGAGTTCTGTTGTACTTTATTTAGTATGTTGTATTTTATTTAACTCTGATATATTTATATAGTGGCTTCATGAACTACTATTTCTTTTACTTCCGCTGCATTATTAAATACTCTGTGTCTGTGATCTGTGATTTTATTTACTATATATTCTGAGATTTGCCAAATTTTATTTACAATGCGGTATTTTGAGCAATTCAAGTCCGACATGTGCGGATGCGAATGGTTGAAAATATCGGGTTGTTATATGTAGGCTTGATAAAATAACAGAGTTTTTCATGGATGGGTCTAATTTTAACATTTTTTAGCCGATCATTGTAGTATACAATAGTTAGTGTATTCTTTTTGAAAAATAGTTTCATAATTGCCATTTGATATATGTAAATTTATTAGAGCAAATTGGATAACGTTATACTATCTTATTGTATTGGTTTATTATATCAATATGATAAGACTCCTACTAAATTCTACATCTTTTAATAACATAAAAGGAGATACATAAATTCATAAATTTCTTCAGTGGGTGGTAGGATGCATTTATCATGTTATTACAACCTTAAGGATGCTCAACAAATTGTAGTCCCCATAGATGGTAAGTAGCACTTTATGAATTATATCTTGTATATAATCCTTTTATTTGCTTCTAATCATCTTTTTGACCTTAAGAGTGCCCAAAAAATCATAAAATTCATTAGAAAACTTAGATCCATCGTTTCGTGATAATCTGAGGATAATTATGTAATCGTTGAGAGTGCTCGAAAAAGTTACATAATATTCTTGGTTATCCAATTATAATATAAGCATGATTTAGATATTTTATGGTTTAAGGCTACTCAATAACCATATGTATGTAAATTACTATATTTGTATTATAAATGATGGAGGGAAATTTTATTTTAAATTCATAATTCAAAATAATTTTTATAGGGTATTATCTACTTTGTAAGGGAGATAAGTATAACTCATGACTTCATATATCTTTATATATGTCCAATGTATAGTCCCTTAAGTCTATGTGGGCTTTAATATAGTTAATCTCATATTATATATATATATATATATATTATATAACATTTATAATTCATTAATACACACACATGTATATGTATTCTTTCTTTAATTAAATGATTTAATTAACAATAAATATAACATTTATATTCATTAAATTTAACACAATCTTAAAATTTTCGTTTTATAACTTTTTATAAAATTATTTAATATGTTTTTTATTGTATTTTTTGTCTACCTCGGAATTGGACCATGAAAGGCGAAGGTTGCTTGCTAATTGTCTGGTTTAAGAGCTAAAATGAGCGTTCAATGGGTAAATGACACAAGATATAGAGTGGTGCGGCAGAGATGCCTACGTCCACTGTGAATTCATCTTATTATACGTCTCTCTTACAGTTACAAGGAATTGCAAGAGAAACAACAAGATGAAAAGTGGTAGCTCACGACTAATGTTGTTGCTAATCTTGAGGTTTATCGAGCTTATATCTGCGAGCGGTGAGCTACTATGAGAATATGTTATTTAATGCTAAGATAAGGATGCAAGAACATGAGTGGCTGATGGATCCTTCGAACAAATCAATCCTTAGCAAGTGGTGACCAAACTTAGAATAGTTGACCCTTGGCAGATAGTGACTAACAATAACCAAATTGTTGACCCTTGGCGGGTGGTGACCAACAACCCTTTTGAAGTTGTTATGCATGGGGAATTTATAGTGGTTAAAATTGATGCTAGGACGACTCAGATAATAACATAAAACTAACTGCAAAGGCATTGCGCCGTAGATCTGATTAATTAGGGACAACTAGCAAATTGAAGGGACTCAGCGGTGGAGGTCAACATCAACATGAAAAGACTCTATAAAGTACTTTCCCTACACTTATTGTTCAGGTAATGTTCATGCACAGAAGCAGCATGCTGCAAAGCATGCTCTGTGTCAAAAACGAACACACTTGGTTGTACATTTTTGTCCGCCTTGCATGCATGTTCATGTGGAGAGTCAAACCGAGCAAGCCAGTCTTTTTCCAAGGATGTGAAAAGAGGTGAAAAACTGCTATGGGTAGTGCTGAAGTAGTAGACCGAGCCAAGCAAGTCTGGCTACACTGCTCTGAACAATAATGAGGACCAACTATAGGATTGCTTTTAGAGGCTGCATTGAAGTTGGGTTACCGATAAGCCACGCCCAAGGAAATCTAGAGATGCGTTGATCGGCGGATGAGCCAAGGGAGTGCTTAAGTAGATGGGTTATGTGAGAGCCAGCTGGTTATTAGAAGGGGTCGGGCGATAGGGGCTGAGCCGAGTAATGCGGATGCCTTGCTTGACAAGCTGGCTATTGGTCACTACTTCAGGGTGTACTAACCGAGGGAACGACCTGAAGTGCCATGGAGAGGGTGGGCTGACAGGGGTCCATCCTGGATGGTAGTCGAAGGAGGCATATTGTCTTGTTTTTGATTCTCCAATAGCTTATGGTTGGATGGCCTCAGCCCAATTCATCCCGGACCAAAGAGGATTAAGTAAGAAACTATGATTAGCCTATCTTCATATTTATGAAAAATATGAGTAACAATTTTATTTAAATTTTAAGAAAATTTTAAAATTATTTTATAAAATTCACATACGCCTATTTGAATCAATCTAAATTTCAAATATCTTTCAAGCTTTCCACAAGGACATACCCTTAGAATAGACCTTTTTTGACGAGCTAGCTAAAAGCCAGAAGATCAAAAGGTTTTCCGTTCATAAGTAAAGAAACCTTCTAGTTTAAACACATTTTCCTTGAACATCCATCTAATTGGTTTCCCAAGAGACTACCCTACATGTTGGTTAATTATTCACATATACACAATGTAGATTCTGATACTAATGTTGTGTTAGATGCATTGATGGCAGCGTTAAAATAATTCAAGGGTTGATTGGATCAGGTGCATTGACGGTAGGGTTAAAATAATTCAAAGGCGGATTGTCATGGTTAATAATCATTTAATTTCATAGGTTAAGTATGATGTTATATGTATATTTACACAAATAAAAATCTTTGTGTGTATATATATATATATATGTATGTATGTATGTATATGTATACACACACATTAATATGATACATATACACGCACACAGATATGTGTATGTGGGGGGCAATTAATTTTTCATTAGTGTAAATAATATTATTTGAAAATTTTATAGACACACACATACACACATTTGTTTTGGCATATATATATTTAAAATCATTCATATATGTACATATAATTTAATACTCTGAATATATATACTGATTGTTTAATAATTTTAAATTTTGAAATACCAAATGGTTAGCCAATTAAATAGATAATTATTTTTCTAGAAGCGATGAGAAGTAGAATTTTTAATATGCACACATGCACACAAACACACACACACACACACACACACACACATATATATATATAATTTAAACATTTATTCAAAATTCAAAATTTGATATTCTTTTGACTTTTATATTAAAATAATTTTTTTTATTAAATCAGACATGAGTAATAAAAATGTTTTTATTATTATGGGTAATTAAACTCCAAATGTGTATGTGTGTGTATTTAAAGTCTAATTATTTTTATTTCCTGAAATCGAGAATAGGGACTTTTTAATATAAAACCGAAAATAATTTAGTGGTTTAAAATAAAACATTTGTTTTATAATTATACATGTATATATATAGATCAAAAAAAAAATCATTTTCTAGAAAATGAAAAGGATTTATATATATAAATATTTTTAAATTGTTTTCTTATTTTTTTATTAATTTAAAATTATATTTAATTTGAAATTTATTTATTAATATTTTTACCCAATTATGGCAGATATATATATTTATATATGTATATAAAGGTTTTTGCATTTAAATATACACATGTATAAGAATTAATAAAATAGAAACGTTGCATATTTGTTCTAGTCCCATCAATTGTCGAAAACTTTGGTTGTTAATTGTTTCCTTCTTAGGATTCCTTGTTTTATCTTCTTGGCTTCACCAACGGCGATGTAGGCTAGGGTCATGGCTTTATTCTATGTAAAGAGAGAATGAGAGGGGTTGGTTATTTATGGCCAACAAGATAAGCTCTTTTCTCTCTAACCGTAGAAGACTAAGTCACTATTTCTGCCTACATATGCTTTGGTCGGTTGTACCTGGGTTTGGGCATCTAAACTACGTGTCTAAATGATTTTAACAATTAAATTGTTCATTTAATTAATTTATTCAAACGTGTTCATTAATTAAATCAAAGTAAAACTTTTATACAGCGTTTTATTTAATTTTCAGACCTTAAATAAATAATAAAATTGCTATATATAAATTAATACAACATTTGCATTTAATCTTATTATTAATTTATAACATTTATAAATTAATCTTACATTGGTCGAACTCGGAAATTAACTATGAACATGTTTGTGTTGACTCTCTAGTGTAAACTCATTAACTCGGTCTTTAATCGATATTTAAATAACTTAAATACCGAAGTGTGTACGGACTTCGCTGACGTATAGTATAAGTACAGGTCAATCACTTACATATATGATACATAGGCCAAATCCAATTTTTAGTTTATATTAAGTTGCACCTAGTAACGATATTAGTATCCATATTTAATGTGGTTACTATGTTAAGTTCTTGTTCAATCCAATTGTAAAAATAACTGAGGTATTATAAACTTTGATCGTTCACCGTGACATCGCCATATACCGATTATGCAATATTTATGTTGTAATAGGTATTTTCTCTTTACGATGGAAACGTTGGATGGTTAATATTATTGAACCGATTGAGTAAATTTATTCTAAAAACTATGTTCCTTTATCGATTTTTAAAATGAGAATAGTTTATATTACGCGTATATCTACAGAAATAATTGATGTTTACTGTTTTATCAACATAACAATATATAAATGAATGATCGTTGGTCAAAACAATCTTCTATAATATGTATATTTTTCTTTAGTGTATTTTACTTTTATCAGCATATGTGGTTGTTGAATCAAAATTTTATATTTGTACTTCAAAACATATTAATTGCAAGGAAATATGATAAATTGAATATTCGTCCATTTCCACTGATGGAACATCCAGCTGACATGCAATGATAATTTCGGATGCATGTCTGAATATGTATCATAATATCATAAATCAAGCTACGACAGGGAAGCCCATGCAACCAGGGAAGCCCATCGCCATCAATACGGCAAGTAAACAAGAGGTGCAGCCCATGCAACCTTGATTGAGAATGGACGTGACATCGTCCGGACCCACGGCCCATTGTCATATTTATGGTTGCACTTTACATGCTTGATTTGTTTTATCATCATCGCAAGCCAACCGTTGATAGACAGCCCATCTGCAATCATCAAACAAAGAGACGAGAGTGGGTCCATTCTCCGCACACAAATAACGTACAGATTGGATCGAATTTCCACGGAGTAAGTAAGTGCTGACGTGCTTTATTTGACCTGTGCTTGCTTCCAGTTATACAATCAAATTAAAATGCCTTACAACTCAACTGCATTTATCTTCATTAATGTTCCAATCATTCCGTATGGTAGACCCGACCCGAGTCAGTCTACCCCCAAGTTGCTTATCTATCTACGCTCTCAACTTCGTATCCTTCCAATAATTTTTAACTTTCCTGTTCCCATTCCTTAATACTGTGGGCAACAATTCAATGTACTAGCAATTTAAAATTGTAAGCAATTCGTTTTATACTATGGCAAAACCGGTGAATAAATATACAAAATTTATCTGTTTAATTACAACGCACGACAAATTCTTCTTCCTCAACTGTATTATTCGGCTCAATAATTAGAAGATAGCATGCAAAGCTGTCAAATGGACACATTTGGTTTTGGATCTTTCTTCCATTAAAATATATATGTTATAAAAGGTAAACGGTAGGCAAAGAAATACAACTATTCATACGTTCAACAATTCCTATCTAGAGTGCAATTGTTGATTCCTTCCGATAGCGAATAGTTTATACTTGTAAGACTTGACATTTTCTACCAACTTGGCAACTACTATGATCCATACTTCTACGTTTCCTTTATTCTATAGACTTCTTTCCTTCCGCTTCACGTCTATATTTTTTTTTCCATGCTTTTTATGTGAATTTGACATTTAACTTACCAACTTCAACCAAAACCTGCTCACATTTTCTTCACAATCATGCTTTCAATCATGTCTCCTAAATTATACAATGTAAAGTCAAATCATTTCATTAATCGTCAAAGAACAGGTGTACCTGATATATAATCAATACAAACAAGGCATGTTTGTATTGACATTGGAGCATGAACAAGGATTAATATCAAAATCATTAAATAGAGTAATTTAAAGCAATGAATTTATTCAATTAAATCGATAACTAATGAAATATCAAGAAAAAATAACCAATAATCATATTCACAATTAAGGAGATCACTCATCTTCCTATACCAAAAAACATGCAAAAAGAAGAAAAAAATGTAAACCAAAGAACTATGTTTCGGCAACTGTTGATTCGGAAACACTGACTGCAGATAAGTACCTGACTGCCCTCTCCGCCTCCTCAGCTGCCGCCACCCACCTTCTACAAATCCTTCCTAAAGAAGCCGCCTTTCTTCTTCCTCTTTCCGTTCCAGACCCCATCAATTCCCATATCACCCACTCTATTCCCGGCACCTTCACAAGTTCACCGATCATCTCGATTCCACCTACTTTTCTACACAGCACCACAAGTGCAGCTGCAGCATGTTCCCTTGCGGATTCAGACCCGTTTTTCAGAACCCGTACCAATTTCATAACCACGCCAGACTTCGCACCCACTTCTTGTGCACCTCCTCTTTTGATCACACCCGCTAATATGCTTGCACTCTCGTCTGCCAAATCCGGATTGCTTATAAGCTCTAAAGCAGTTTCGACCACGTTCTTTTTAACTAATCTTGCTATGTTCTCTCGTTCACCGGTAAGGCTTAATATAGCTGACAATGCATCTTTCTTGCTTTTGACCGGGCCTTCGTTTGCTAAATTTATCAGTGATTCTACCAATTCCGCGTTTCGGCCTAACCTTTTTCTGTACGAATGAATGGCTGATAAGCTTACTATTGTTGCTGCAGCGTTCTCCTTTGCCTGCCACGTGAGACCATGTGTTAGGACTTTAACAATGGCGTCTACAGCACCATCGGTGTGCATTACACGTTTCTTGTTCATTTCGAGAAGGGAAAGGTTCAGCACAGCTGTAACAGCATTGACTTGCAAGTCTGCATTCTTCGAAGAAAGGTAAGTAATTAGCAATGGGATGGCCCCGGCATCTCCTACAAACATACGAATCTCTGATAAGTTTTTGGATAGCTGGCGCAGCTCATGGACTACACGATTCACTGCTTCATCTGATAATGCGGAGTCCAGTTTTTTGACTAGAAACAAAGCGGTCATCCTTGCAGCTTCTAAGGCTGCTTTGTTGGATACAACAGCATTCTCGGATTCAGTTGGTATAATGGAAACAAAGGGAATATTCTGATCACGGCACCATAAGGCTATGAGATTCTTCAGAGCCTTGTTAGGTACTAAATCAGTGTGGGCTAAGGCCTGCCCGGATTTGGGGCAAGTGACATGCCCTGAGGCGATCCATTTCTGGATCGATTCTTTGTCATAAGTCTGACCACTGGCAACCACTACTGGATCCTTCATCAACTCTAGTGTTATTGGGCATCTGAAATCATCTGGGATTGAAATCTCCAATATAGAATCGAACGATACAGCAAACTCATTAACAGATACCGATCTAGGAGTAGAAGCACCAAACAAAACACATTTGGCGTAGCGAACTAACCCAACCAAAGCAATCATAGCTGAATTTGAATCTGGGCAAACCTTTTCACCGATCTCTCTTTCCAGACATTCGATTTCTACCCCACAGCTTCTGGTGTCATCTAACCCTAATTTGTTGAAAATTGTTTCCAACTTTGACCGATCTGGAACGATTTCGTGCTCAACTTCACGGATCAAATCGAGCATCTCACTACGGATTTTGTCAACCTCTTTGTCATAACAGTTTTTGTCCGATTTTTTACACTGTTTGCGGACGAAGGACACTAGATCTCTGACGTCTTCGCTGATTTCTAAATCGTTTAACGGGAGGATATCGAGCAAAGTAGCGAGATCAGTAGTAATATCGTTAAATTGATTAGATACCTCGGATGCGTACAAGAGAGTACGTACTCTACTCCAGGACGACAAATCGGCGAGAAAGGACTTGAGCTTCCGGTACACTACGAGGATTTCGCTAAGAGCGAGGATGGAAGAGCGGGAGAAGATGGAGGAGGTCAAGAGGTCCTCGAGGAAAAGGGAAAGGAGATTGGAATTGCGGGAGACGGAGGAAACGTGGCGGCGGAGGAGAGGATTGGAGGTGGAGGAGAGGGACAGCTCACGGGAGAGGCGTAGAAGATGGAGGATGATATGTTCATTGGACGCCATTAACGACGAATTCTCCGGTTTCTAGTGCTTGTTTTGAGGGATTTACTTTTTCAATTTTGATTAAAGCTCTAAGAGAGGTTGAAGAATATATATTGAAGATTAATGCGTGTGAGATAGAGCGGATGTGAGCTGGATAATTTATGATTGTGTTTGTGTTATATAAGAACTTGAGAAGACGAATAAACTTAATTGAATAATTAGTTGGTTAGTTAATTGCTTGAACAATTTATTTTCTACTTAAGAAATAATAAAAGGGATAGTTCCTAGAATCCCCATTTCCCATAAAAAGGTGCAGGTGCAAGTTTCGTTAAACAGATCCGTGATTTGACATATATGGATGTTCTATTTAGCTTTTTGGTTGGCTAACTTTGGAGTTTGGACCGTGTGGACTCACAATTTTGGCCATTTGGATCTCCAAATCTACCCATTGCCGCGTCGCGTCTAACGCCCTACCATTATCTCTTCTTCCTCCACAACAACATCAATCTCAATTTTAACCCAAAAAATACGCAAACGACAATCATGCTCTGTGACGTAATTTTTGATGTACTTATCTCAATCTTATTTCTGCTTACTTTACATCTTTCTTTTTTGGTATTTTGTTTATTTAGAGAAGGGTTGAAATTGTTCAAAAAAAGGCCCTTCGAAGTCCAAAGAATAGACTCGAACAAGCTACGGTACTGTTTGAAAAAATAGGGTCAATCGGAAGTGGGTGAAAGAGGTAGATTTCGGAAGAAGAAAAAAAGTTTATTTTGAATCTTTTGAAGTATAATGATATATTAAATACAGTCTAATAAAGTTTTTAAATAAAATCTTATTTTATTTAGGTCGTTTAAAATGGAGTTTGAATTTGATTAATATTTAAATGTATGAGTATATCAAATATACCTATGTTTGTGACAGTTACTTGTTAAAGTTAATTTAGAAAAGATAACATTTTTTTAAAAAAACATATGCAATTGATTAAGGAAATATTTTCTTTTTATCTAGAGAGAGTTTCATTTCTCTCTCTTTAATTAAATTGATTGATTCGTTAAATTTTAATAGTAAGCAATTTTTCATCAAATCTCAAGATCCACATTCAATCCTTGTAAACGATGGATGAACCACTTATGTTACATTATTTTTTGATGTTTTCATTGTTTTGGAGTTGATAAAATTTTAAAAATGTTTATTTTGTGTTTTTTCATGATTGGTCAGAGGAGAGAAGAGAAAAGTGAATGGAAGAATGGATGTCTTTATGAAATGAATTAGTGGATTTGTTGTGATTAAAAAAAAGAAACATTTCTCATTCTTTAATTAAAACTTACCTAATCAATTCCTTTAGTCATCTCTCTCCGCTTCTCCATTTTCACATGGTATGGCTGAAATTACATACCATCGAATATCATATATTTTTCATAAATCCCTTGCAACTATTTTTTATTTAAACTCATTTAAAATTACACTGATGTCGTATATCGATGCATGCAAATATAATATTTATAATTGCATTTAGATAATTACAAACAACTCTCAAACATCAACTAAAGTAAATAGTAGAATTAATTTAATTAATTTACAATATTTTACATACTAATAATCAAATCATGTGGTTTTCGAAGAATTCATCGTTACGATTGTACGTTTCAAATATCTAAATTCTACAGCGATTAATATTGAACAATTCGAATATTAACATTCACCTGTCGCATTAGCTAATGGTGTTACATTTTGGCTGAATTTATTTATTTATTATGAAGACCTAGAGAACCAAGCTTTGCTTATAAAATTTAAGGAAGTATGCACCGAACTCACAACACATACTTCAGGTAATTCACAAGGATATATGGTTGGCGAAAATTGAACCCTCGATCTTTAAGGTCGGCGCCGCATATCTTAACCACTACACTACCTTGGGGTTTTGGCTGAATTTATTGATCAAACAACTTTTGGTGAAAATCCAATTATACTTGTTAGAAGCATTAGTGATAACGATTATTTACATCAATTTTTTTATCAAAACTACATCACATTATGACTTTTGAAATTTGGTTTTGTTCAAAACTCCAACATCGTCCACATTCTAATTTGTAATTTTAAACGCAAAATCATTGGTTCAAAATAACAATTATATTAAACCATACCGCTCTGGCCAAAGATTTTGATTTTGAGTAGACCAAAGTTGGCTGTAATACTAACCCCATAACCGAGGAGATGAATTCTCTATTGAATAATGTTTCACTTTCAATGCTTCAGTTCAGGCTCAACTATAAGATAATGTAGGGGTATGCCCTAGGGGCAATTATATAATTTATTTACATGTATCTAACTCGTTGACCAATCTTGTTCGAAATAAAAGGTATTTTCTTCATATTATATACTTGATATAATGTAATTATATTAATTAATTAACTTAATTAAAAGTATATTTAATAGAAAAAACCATAAATGGTATATTTTGTGATAGTAGTTACAAAGTGTTGAAACCGTGAGTAATTTATCATAATAAAACAAATGTACCATTTTAAATGTTCATAGTCAAGATACATCGAGACTGCATATCGATGTATCCGTTGAGACAGAAGTACGCAATGCTCTCCAAATGTTGGGCAGTGTTTTACTCATGACTCCTGGGGGCACCTACGGGTTATGTACTAATAGTTTTTGGATAACTATGGAAAAACTCAATCGACAGTTTTCTGCTGGTTAATATAACTAAGGCCAAATAGAAAATATCGATGTGACTGATTTACACAGTCCTCTCGACTTGAGAATACCGTGGATCTTCAATATGAAAACTCGTTTTTGATTATAGTCAAATCATGGCATGATGTCCATCGAGTGACTATTTTTGTGTTGAGTGGAAATATTGGAGGCGACACTATTCATGAGATCGTCTCCTCAGTTATATGCGGTTAGTATCACAGTCAACTCAAGTCAACTCAAAGTCAAGGTCTCTTACCAAAGCATTTCGGTTAATAATAATTGTTATTATTGAACCAAGGAATTTGTATTTGTACTATGAAGTTGAATGTAGATGAGGTTGTAATTTTGACCATTACCAAATTCTGTAAGTCCAAAGTGATATAGTTTTGACAAAGAGAATTGGTGTAAATAAATGTCACAACCGGGTAACGCTTAATAAACTAAAATTGGATTTTACCAAAACGAGTAAGTAATAAATTTTGCCATAATGTTACACCACCTGCTATTTGACGTGTGAATGTTAACATTAGAATAGTTCGATGTTAATCGCTGATCAAATTTACACCCAAGCGTTACACAACCGAAATGATGAATTCCTTTAAGACCGAACGATTTAATTAGTTTATAATTGTTATAAATTAATTAAATTAAGTAACATTTATGAAATATTAATTATAAAATTTGAATATGATTTAAGAAAATAATGTTATATATATTTAAAACAGCTATAAATATATCGATCGATATACAATATCGACAAGCGATTAAATTAGATTTAATTGCATAGTATTTTGGCTTGGACTTAGATGGGTTTAAGGCCCATCATTAGAGCTGTAAAATTTCGGATTTGGGAAGGTCTAGGGGTGGTTAAAACATAAGGAATTGGCTTGAAGATAATGGGTTGAGATCAAGTGAGAATGGGTAAAAAGGTTTTCCTCGTTTCTCTCTAAAACAATCATATATGTATGTATGTATGTATACATGTATGCATGTATGTATATGTATCTCTAAAAATAAAAAATGAACCTTTACGGCAGTCATTTTCTTCTACATTGCTGGTTAATACATAGCTTCAATCCACTCTTTCTCAAATATATTTCAAATTAAAATAATCATATTCGATAGTTAGAGGTCGGTGATTCCGGACTTGCAATCTGACGAATTAAGAATAGTATAAGAAACGGATGTCATTGCTTCGACGTGGATTCAAAGGCATCATTAAATTGATAATTTTAATTCATATTACAGTAAGTAAATTATACTCTATGATCCTATAATGAGCAATTTCATATTTGTTATAATATATTATTACTGTGTGTTTAGTTAGGCGAGATTTTTGTAAGTAGGTGTAGTTGTCACAAATCAGTTTGGTTATGTGCATAATTTGTTTATTACACTATTTGTTTTATGTATAAAAAAATGTCGTTTGCTGTACAAAATAAATTTTTGTCACTAATAATTGTTTTATATATATTTATTAATAACTTCATATATATATATATATTAGTATATACTTCTCTCTCATAATAGCATATATTCATATATAGGATATATATATATATATAATTTAAATATTTAAATTAACATTGATTGAATTTTTGAATTATTTACTATATATAAAATAGTTATTACATTAAAAATTCAATTTTATTTTAAAAAAAAATATTATACAATTTCAGAAACGTATAGAAAAAATTTAGGAATTTTCCAAAAAATTTATTATTTTTAATAATTAATATTATTTCGAAAAAGCTGTTTATGATTTATTAAAAGTAATAATTTAATTGAAAATTCTTAAAAATCTTTTGTAACCTTTCATTCATGATCCTAGAATTTTTGAAATTTTGAAATTTGAATTTTAAGTAATATATTGTTTTATAATAAATAATTACTGTCGAAATCAATGTATTTATGTTTAAAAATAATATTTCAACTTTAAAAAATCTCTAGATTTTTTCTAAACTCCATTTTATGATCCTAGATTTTAAAAAATTATAAAATTTGAATTTTCATCCATAGATTATTTTATGTTAATTATTTATGGATGAAAAAATTATTTTATTCATAATATATATAAATTAAATTATTAAAATTATTTTGTTTGCAAAACTAATTTGAATTATAAATAATTTTTAATAATTGTTCTCTCTTTTTCTATATATATATATATATATATATAAATGTTTACGTTCATATATTATATATAATATATTTATACATACATGTGTGTGTGAGAGTATATGTTTTTTGTAACACATATACATGCATATATTTGGACAGCATACATGATGTACAAAATGAGCTAATATGTATGTTGCGATGTAAATCACAACATCTACATATGGGTATATTATATCATTCACGGATTATTATGTTACACATGCACTCACGCATATATGTATAATAAAATTAATTTCATATCTTAATATATTTGAATTTAAATAAAATAAATGATTTTATTTAAATGAAATTTAGAAATGTCTTAATTCAATTAGACTTCTAGACCCAATAAAGATCCAATAGGGTAAATTTTTTGAAATTCACCCGTAACTTCCGTTGCCGGCTGGCCCAGTTTCAACAATGGTATCAGTGCCTAATAGCGTCCTATGTGGTCTAATTTAGTCATATTAAGGCTAATTAATTAAGCTTGCCCACTTAGTACGATGTCTAGAAAGGTAAGTTTAGGATTGGAATTGGATAGTCAAGTAGTATGTTCTACCTTGTTACCGACCTGGCCCGAAAGGTAAAGTGAGCACAAAGGTTGCTCCTAATAGAAAAGGCCCAACTTAATTCGGGCCTTGGGCTAATTTTCAAAATCGTTTTGAAAATTAATGTTAAAGATTTTAAATTGAATAGTTAAATTTAAAATAAAACATGTTTATCATAAAAATTACAATACTACATAAGTTTTCAAAATGTTTGAAAGGATAATGATATTTTCAAAATGTTTGAAAATATTTATATAATAATTTTAAATTTTAAATTTATTAATAAGATTAATAAAATAAATCAATTAAATATGTTAATTAATTAATGTATATATGCATGCATTATATATGTTGATATATGTTATGTTATTTTAAAATGTTTAAGAAAATAAGTATACGTATGTATACAAGATAAATTTTGAAATTAATAAATTTTAATTGAATAAATTAATCAAAGGTTAATTAAATAAATAAAATACACATATATATGATATATGTGTGTTACACTATAAAAGTATACACTATAAATGTTATAGTAGTATGTCCAATATAAAAGTTATATTGGAATACTAATTTAAAATTAATTAAAGAGTTAATTGATTAAAATTAATTAGATAAGATTTAATTAATGATATATTATATGTAAGACTGTCATATAAGTAATATGAAATATAAAAGTTATATAACAATAAAACTTATATGATATGTGTATAAACTAAATGTGGAACATTAAGTAAACCCAAATAGACTTGAGAAATAAATACATATGTAAATATACCGTGATTTCTGATGTGTATGACACTTGAATAGTTGGGGTATTTCATAAGAAATATATTATTCTATAAATCGATATCAATCAATATATGTATTGAAGATTATGAATCTTTTATATAATGTTGTTCTCAACCATATATATTTATTATAAATTACTTACATACTCCTTAGTTGTTGAGCAAACTCAAGTGAGGGATGTTATGCGTAGTATTATTAATATATTGAACAGATGAGGTAAGATAACTACGTGTATTTGTAAAGCAGACTCAAGGTACATATACTATACTTAGGCCATCACAATATGGTAGATATGAGTGAATAATCTCTTTCGATTTGTTGAGCAAACTCAAGGTCGAAATGAAATTAGAACAGGGAAAAATGGGTTAGGAGTTGTATGTGATACAACCGATAAGGAGCTACCCATCGTTTGTGGGGCTACGATTTGTTGAGCAAACTCAAGGTCAGAATACCAAAAAAAGAGTCCTCACACCCACTAAAAGTTGTAAGACTTCTAGTTTCATCTTAGGGTTTGGAGAAACATAAAAGACTAGTGGGAGCCTTATTAGAAAAATGAAATGATAACATTTACCTTTCTAATATTGTAAGAATATATGTGATATGATGTTATAATTATGTACAATGATAAATTTGTGCATTTAATATGATTGATAAAACGTGTGTCAATTAACATGTATAAACAAATTGAATTGAAAGTTAACAAATAGAAATATAATATATACTTACTAATAATTCTAGTTGCATGTTATATAATGTCTCTATACCCATGCAAGTGCCTGATTTCAACTACTTAATACATTCGTAAGTTGGTCACTTATATGTTTATTTGGTTTAGACCGTGTATTGCATTTTATGAGTTTTTGAACTCTAAATGCAATTCAAGACAATCGATATTTAATACATGTACTTTAACATATAAATGTTATATGGTGAACAGTCATAGTTTGTGGGGTACAATGCTTCGATGAAGTTAGTTCACTTGAAATAAGCCAATTAACAGTATTTTAAGATCATGTATTCAAATTGAATGATTTCAAAAGGATCATATTGTGTTAGTGTAACACAAGACATAAACTACGAGATACATCTAAGAACTCGATGGTTGAAATGTCATCTTGATCGGTTTATATAATGTGCAACATATTTGATGTCTTAAACGTTAAGAATAATCGAATGTGCTTTTGTAAAAGATTTGTTATGATATTGTGGTAAGGTTTTCTTTTGAATAGTTTGACCATTTGAAAGAAAAAAGAATGTATAAGAATTGATGTAATTTTAGGTAAAGTTGTAATGAAGAGAATGAATTGTCATTTCTACTTCATAGAGGAACGTTGGAAACAAGAATTGTAATAATAATTGGTACTTAATATTGGAATATGAAATATGACTTTTATTCCGAAATCTATTTTCGTATAGAAATTTTTTTCTATAACATTTATTTCTTTGAGTTCAAGATATTTGATCAAAGAACTCTCCACTGTAAGCTAGTTGTAGCATATGAAATAAGTTAACTATATTAACAATATTAAGTGAATGGTGGAGCTCTAAATTTAGTACGCTATTATAGTAATGGCGGAAATAGTGGGTACATGTCATATAACACCTAATGATTGCATCAAATAACAAAAAATGTTTTCCTAAAATGAACCGAACATTATTGTGAAATAATGTTTATTTTTTGGTATTGTCTGAAAAATAGATATAATTATATTTCAATATGGGTATTATAAGTATTCATTATGAAATAGATTTATATTATGGCATTTGTTTTCATAGTAAAAGTGATGCAATAAAAATACATATGTATCTAATATTATTTACAGTTGTTTTGGAATTATAGACTAAGCCGTATTGAGAAATAATTTTACTATATGATTATGAATCATATGATACGGGTTAATTATATCTCAAACCATTAATGGCTATGCACCCATTCAGTGGGAGCATCATAAGAGTTGATGAACTCTTTGAATTAACACATCTTGATGCATGAAATCCCAAATTTATTAATACCAAAAGGGTTCCACATACTTTGTTATATTCATCGATGATTAATTACCAACATGAACATGTGTATTAGATACACATGTAGTAAGCTTATGATAAAATCGTAGAATATAAAATAAAAGTAAATAAAATAACATGCAATAGAATAAAATGATTTGTTATGGTCGAATAAGTGAGTATATTAGAAAGAGTTTCAAATGTACCTAAAAATGAATATAGACTCAATCTCAAAAGTCACTCCTCCATGTGATACATAATGATGCATCGATAAGGAGTAATCAACCATTGTTGGACAATTTACGATTACTTTTGAGTGAAGTTGAGTTAGTTTCTTTCTATAAGGTCACGTACTTATGATTAATACACAAGGTCGATATTATTTCATCTAAACAACAGTTTATAAAATCGTACAAGGTAAGGGTTTGTAAGAAATCCTAACATATTCCAGACTAAGGATTTGGCAGGTTGTGCGAGTCGAAAGATTGCACGTAATAATTGTTCATCTGGTATGAATCTTCAAAAAGTTTTTGAAAAGGTCTGTCCTCATATGACATATTCATGTTTTGAACATAATTTTTGCAAACTAAAATCAGCTTTATAAATAAAAAGGTTCATAAAGCGTTTATGAATCCCTATTCTATTTGCACTAAGAAACAATTTTTGTTTCAAGATATATCAACTTCATTGTGAAGGAATTTCTTTGAGAAATTTTTGATGGTTAAATGGAATTAGATCCGATCCATAGATAAAAATGATAATATGAGATGAAGTGAAATTAACTAACCTAAATGAACACATAGCATTAGAATGTCTAATAAGTATTCGCATACATCGAAGAGAAACTATGAGTTTCTTATTAACATCGAAAATGTACATTACCCTCGCTTGTTCAACTAAACCATTAAGATTGTCGACTATATATGGTATGATGTGCAAATCTGAAAGAATTCCAAGTACGTTATCAAAATATGATTTTAGTTGTCGTAACCAAAGAGACGTGATCCACCAGCCGAGATTGTGTCTTTATTGGAAAGACTAATGTGGTTGGAATTAAATGAGCAATGTTGATAAAAATAATATTGTAAATTTCAATTATTGAAATTAGCATAAAAGGTTCGGTATTCAACATGCTCAAGTTAATTCAGATTTACTCAAAACATTATCGCTCAATAAGACTTAGTGTTTGATACTTATGTTTTGAAACAGAAAATCGAAATAATGATTTGGTGTAAGTCGTTTACATATATTAACCAAAATGCCTCGATATCAATGGGAGCGATGTTGGGTTTGGAGTCTTTGGATATGATCCAAGAAATGATACGAAGTATCATTTTATAAGCATTAAGATTGAGTAAGTATTTTAATAGAAATATCAATAGTTTGATTTTCAATCAAAGTTCAAAGGAAGCGTGTGTTCATAAGAAAGAACGTTAAAAGATACACTGATATTTCTAAACTATAAGTAAACAACACGTTGTTGATTTTAACAATATGTTTGTATGAAAATCAACTTTAGTTGTTGTAATACTCAATTTTGGATTGTATTGATGTCTTTTATGGTGAGTATAAAAGATACAGGGATTGTTCTAAAACGATATACAAGAGCACCCTATTAAAAAAAGAACATATAAGTTGGATTTCTTATGCATTAGCAATATGAATTATCATACAGGTTATGTTTTGTAGGATATTGTGTTTTGTTTATGTATTTGATACATGGAGAAATTATAAAATCCAAATTGATATCATTAAATGGTTGTTTGAGGTATTCTCGCGTATTTATGAAATACTAGAGAAATGTTTATAAAAACAACGAACTCGTTATGATGGAATGTTTGGGCACAAACTTTTATAAGTGATATTGAGTATAACATGTTAATGATAATATTCATGTTAAAATATTTAATTTGAAAATGTTTCAAAATAAAAATGATTATGGTCGATGCAACAACATGTCAAGAACATTAACTGGAATAGCGCTACAATAAACCAATGTATATAAATATAAATGCACAAATTTATAATTGAGCCAAAGGTGATTCCAAATGTTGAGAATCCCATAATGTTGTTATAAGATAACCATGTCATGAAATTGGTCATGATAGAACTTAAAGCTCACTAGAAGTCGAAAGACATACTTCAAATTGTTCCACAAGATAAAGGCAGTTTATCAGCGTCACAGAGAGTTAATCGACAAAGTAGATAATTAAAACATAATACCATAGCCATTCACTAAGGGACTGACCTAATTGGTTTTGAGAAAACTGATTGGAGAAGTTGGAATTATACTCCATAATTGTCCCCAAGTGCAAGTGGAAGATTGATAGAGTTAGGGGTATGCTCTAGGGGCAATTATGTAATTTGTTACATATATCTTACTTGTTGACCAATCTTGTTCGAAATAAAAGGTATTTTCTTCCTATTATATACTTGATATAATGTGATTATATTTATTAAATAACTTAATTAAAAGAATATTTAATAAAAAAATCTATAAATGGTATATTTTGTGATAGTAGTTACAAAATGTTGTAATCATGAGTAATTTATCACGATGAAACAAATATACCATTTTAAATGTTCCTAGTCAAGATACATCGAGACTGGATATCGATGTATCCGTTGAGACTAGAGTACGTAGCGCTCTCCGAATGTTGGGCATTGTATTATCATGACTGTTGGAGGCACCCAAGGGTTACATACTAATAATTATTGGATTACTATGGAACGACTCACTCGATAGATTTATATTGGTTAATATAACCAAGGTTAAATAGAAAATATCGATGTGACTGATTTACACAGTTCTCTCGACTTGACAATACTGTGGATCTTCATTATGAAAGTTCCGCTTTGATTATAGCCAAATCATGGCATGGCATCCATCGAGTGACTATAGTTGAGTCGAGTGGAAATGTTAGAAGTAAAGCACTATTCAAGAGAGGATTCGTATCCTCAGTTATATGCGGTTAGTATCACAGTCAACTCAAGCCAACTTAAAGTAAAAGTCTCTATCCATAGCATTTCGGTTAATAATAATTGTTATTATTGAACCAAGGACTTTGTATTCGACTATAAAGTTGAATGTGGATGAGGTTGGAATTTTGACCGTTACCAAATTCCATAAGTCCGAAGTGATATAGTTTTGATGAAGAGAATTGGTGTAAACAAATGTTACAACCGGGTAACGCTTATTAAACTAAAATTGGATTTTACTGAAAATGAGCAATAAATTTGGCCATAATTTTACACCACCTGCTAAGTGACGTGTGAACGTCAATATTAGAATAGTTCGATGTTAACCGCTGACCAAATTTACACCTAAGAGTTAAACAACCAAAATGATGAATTCCCTTAAGGTCAAATGATTTAATTAGTTTGTAGTTATTATAAATTAATTAAATCAATTGATATTTATGAAATATTGATTATAAAATTTGAATATGATTTGATAAATAAATAATGTTATATACATCTATAATAGTTGTAAATATATTGATCAATATACAATATCGACAAGCGAATAAATTAGATTTAATTGCATAGTATTTTGGCTTGGGCTTAGATGGGTGTAAGGCCCATCATTAGGGCTACAAAATTTCGATTTTAGGAAGGTCTATAGGTGGCTAAACCATAGGAAATTAGCTTGGAGATAATGGATTGAGATCAAGTGAGAATGGGTAAAAAGATTTTCCTCGTTTCTCTCTAAAACAACCCACTATATATATGTATATGTATGTATGCATGTATATGTATGTATATATGTATGTATGTATCTCTAAAAATAAAAAAAATAAACATTTTTTTGGCCATTACCTTCTACATTTCTAGGTAAAACATAGCTCTCAATCCACTCTAAAATTATCAAATATATTTCGAATTAAAATAATATTATTCGATAGTTAGAAATCGGTGATTCCGGACTTATAATCTGACGAATCAAGAACAATAAAAGAAAGGAAAATCATTGCTTCAACATGGATTCAAAGACATCATTAAATTGGTAATTTTAATTTTTACAGTTTTAAATTATATTCTATGATCCTATAATGAGCAATTTCATATATATATTAAATATATTGCTATTATATGTATAGTTAGATGAGATTTTTGTACGTAGATGTAGTCGTCACAAATCGGTTTGGTTATGTGTATAATTTGTTTATTACACTATTTGATTTATGTATATACGAATGTTGTTTACTGTGAAAAATAAATTTTTGTCAATAATAATTGTTTTATATATATTTATTAATAAATTCATACATACATACATACATACATATATATATATATATATATATATATATATTTGTGTATATTTTTCTCTCATAATAGCATGTATGCATATATAAGATATATATATGATTTAAAAAATTTATCAAACTTATTAATATATAATATGAATTTAAAAATTTGAAAATTAATTATTATACATATATTCATATTTTTAAATTAACATTTATTGAATTTTTGAATTGTTTATTATATATAAAATAATTATTACACTAAAAATTCAATTTTATATTTTCTAAAAATATTTTATTATTTTAGAAGTGTATAGAAAAATTTTAGGAATTTTTCAATAAACTTTATTTTTAATAATTAATATTATTTCGAAAAAAATGTTTATGATTTATTAAAAATAATAATTTAGTTGAAATATTCTTCAAAAAATTCCTTAACCTTCCATTCATGAACCTAGTATTTTTAAAATTTAAAAATTTGAAATTTTAGTAGTATCTTGATTTATATTAAATAATTTTTGCCAAAATTAATGTATTTATTTTAAAAAATAATATTTCAACTTTAAAAATCTCCTGATTTTTTTAACTCCATCTTATGATCCTAGATTGTTGAAAACTGTAAAATTTGAGTTCTTATCAATAGATTATTTTATGTTAATTATTCATGGATGAAAACATTCTTTTATTCATAATATATACAAATTAAATACTAAAATTATTATTTTTGCAAAAATAAGTTAATTTTGAATTATAAATAATTTTTAATAATTTTTCTCTCTCTATATATATTTATCTATATATAAATGTTTTATTTCATATATTATATATAATATATATATATTTGGCAAGGCTTGCCGGTTTTATAGTGGACCGTCCACTTTTTATTACGAACGTAATAAAACATTTAAGTGCAGGAGTAAGGCAGAGACACCTAGGTACTAATAAACAGGAAAATACAGCACATGAGTGTGACAAAGACACCACAGCTACTACAAATAACTAGACTACTAGGTTTCTTTCAAATGGGAAGAAGCACTAACCTCCATAGTCTTATGGGCAGAAACCACCAGAACTTTCCTAAAAAAGGACGAAGGAGCATAGCTGTAACAGTACGGATTTTCGTTCTTTCGAAAATTCAACATCGATACTCACTTTATCGACTGCCGAGAAATCGAAGGCCGAAAACCGGATAGTTATGGGTTTTTAAAAAGAATTTAAGAAAAAGAAAGAAGAGAGAAGAGATAGAAAATAGAGAGAAAGAAGATAGACAATTTTTTTTTAGAAACAGAGAAAGAAAACAGAGAATTTGAAAAATAGAAGATAGAAGAATTTTAAAAATAGAACGGAACAGAAAGGAAACAACAGAACAACAACAGAATCTCACAATTCGCAGCGGAACAACATATAATAATAAATGAATAATCTTTAAACAAAGAACTATATCAGTTATTACATTTTATACATTTCATTTCATCATATCATATCATCAGAGTGTACAACAACATACAATAACAAACAGTGCAGCGGAAAAAGAGATACTATATAAGTAATATGCCATGCCATCCAGCTTGCCTCCAGCAACTCCAGAATATCCAGAATATCCTGATAAACCTAACTCTTAACTGCCCGTGTGGAAATTGGTGGGCACCCAGAGTTTAGGAAGGAAAACAATAAACTCCGAGTCAGTCATGTGACTGGTGTGAGAACTCAAAACAGTTTATTTATCTTTAAAATCAAAATAGAGGAATATTTTTAAACTCAATTCGCAATGCTTTTAAAAATGAGACTACCATAAGACCTCCTGCCACACACACAATGCAAACGCAGACTTGGAGAAGATTTCTCCTTATGATAGCCAAAGATGCTTGATACGCATTAAAATCAAATCAATTTTGATATTATTATTAGTGCATAGTGTAGAACAAATCATTTCGAAAGTAAAGATATAAATCATAGCCAGCACAGGTACCATTATATTATGCCTACTATATAGCTACCATATTAGATGGCAGGTTCTACAACTAAAACCGTACAAGTTTCGTATTGGGAATTGGATTTCCAACGAATGATCAGGCCAAGGAACTTCCCATTGCCACATGAGAATGCCTCTGGATGGACATCCCCGAGAACCAAACCGGATCTCTACCAACACAAGGCCGGGTTACTCCTAACTGAGTAACAACTGACCGAATATGCCATCCCCCGGTCCTTTGGGACCTTTATCAACGAGCGCTCGTAATCAATTCACACAATCATAAAGTGTTTTCAACATGAGTAAGTATCTGGGCTCCATACCATGATACCACCCTTTTCCAGAAGGAAATGGACACATCCTAAAGGGTGCTACCCCTCATAACCTTGCTGCTTCTTTCCTGTTTTGACCATTCACGGGGTGTGAGGCTCGACGAATTCACGTCCACAAAAACATACTTTATACAAAAGCCATGCTTTGGGTCAACAAATGATCAACACAATGATCACAAGGATAGACGATCAAATAAACGATCCTATCACAAATAATCAACACAATGATCATTTCAGCATCACTCAGCATGTCACATTACCAAACTGGGAATATATCGCTGATAACTTCAACTATATAACCTTTGAGCACATACGTCTCAAAGAAGGGTGTTAAGCAAAGAATAAATTCTCCGCCACCAACAGAAATATATTTGAAAGAAATCGGCTTTATATCTCAAATTGTAATGTCAGACATACAATCCATACAAGTCTGTTCCGGGATCGAACAGAACCGAAGGCACTTACAAAGAAGTCCTTGCAATCCGGATATCCACAATCCTGATCGGATTCACCATCACATATGGAGAACTCAATACCGTAGCTACTCGGTGCAGAGTCAATCGATAGTTCATCCTATCACTCTCGCAAATACCGGTCTTCAACACCGATCTTCAAATGCGATTCACAACGACGTATCACATATTCGGAGTGGGTTATACGACCCCATGGTCCTTTCCCGGTTAATCCGAATAGTGAGCGCTTATTCAAAAATAAGTGTGCATTCAATTTCAAACAATTCACATCAAATACCCATTCAAAGGGAAATACTGATACTCGGCTATTGAACTATCACTGGATATGCACACATCACCAGATTCCAAATAATTTTCCAAATTATTTATTTTCCAAAATATCTTTACAAGATATTAAATTTCAACACTTCAAAAATAAATCAATATTTATTTTTATACAAATTCCACTTTTCACCTATAAATTCCATAATGAATTTATATTTCCAAAATATTCATGCATATGATTTCAATTTATTCATTTCAATTTATCTTCAAAAAGATAAATTCAATATATTCACTTTATATTGGAAAACATTTCCATACTTATTTATTCATAAGTAATTCACAAATCTCTTTTATTTTCAACGCTTAGAAAATATCCAATATACTTAAATCGAATTAAGTATATATTTTATTCTTTAAGGAAATCATTCACTTAAACATATTTATTTGGGCCAAAACGAATGTTGCGTAAAACATCGTTACTACAACCCAAAATCACTAGTATAGGGATTCGAAATTAAATAGATATATAAATCCCAATACTATACAAAACATTTCCTTTCGGAAATCATTTACTATAACAACAGTGTTATAGTCCACCATTTCCTTTTATTTCTCGAAAACGTCTATTTCAACAATAAATGTTGAAATCTATGGTTTCGAATCTCAACACCTTTAAAACATCGTTAGATCGTTTTAATTCTGTTTAAAATATCACATTCTAAAACATTTTCTTTAACGTGTTATTCACTATTCAAAAATCGTGAACATACTTCGTTAACAAATTTCATCCTTTTATTCAATTTATTTTAAAGGATTATTCACTATTCAAAAATGTGAATATAACTCCATTAATAGGTTATAACAATTAACTTATCAAAATAAGTCGTTTGCGAATTTATAAAACAACGTTTATAAATTCCTCTTCTATTTATTTATAAAAACTTCCTTTAATAAATTCCTTTATTAACCTATTCCAGTTTATAACTAAATTATAAACTAAACGTTCATATTATAAGTTAAATACTTATAAAACGATTATTTTATAAGATCGTTCTTTTAAAGACTTTCCAATTTATAAATCTTATAACTTATAAGATTTAATGATTTATCCAATCTATTCTTCAAATAATTTCACCAAATTTATAAATCTTACTATTTATAAATTTCCTCTATAACTTCATAGTTTATAATTCTATAAATTTCATTCATTTATGAAATTCATTTTCACTTCATTCAAACACTTATAAAAACTCGTTTTATAATGTCTATATTTCAATTTATAAATATCCATTTACAAATCTCTTAATATAAATCCATTTATATTATTCTTTTAAAACGTCTTTAAATTCCTTTATAATTTCATCCTTTTGATTTATAAAATAATCAAATTTTATAAATCCTATATTCAAACTTTTATAATATATTCAAAAATCCAATCTAAATTATTTTATAAAATCATTAGTTCATATTTCTCAAAAATCGACTTTTAATCGTATTTCTAAAAATCAGCTTTTTAACTATATTTCACAAAAACCATAATTTTTATAACTTTAAAAATTATAACGTTTATTTATTTATAATGGATCAATTCCAAAAATATAGTATATTTTCAAAATCACTTTTAAAATCTTTTTAAAATCCCAAATCTGGGTCCAATGATGCTACACACCAAATAGTCAATCACGACTAACAACGATATCATATATCGATATGATAATCAACGAATATCAAAATATCCATAATCAAATAAATACTGTTGAGGAATCCAGTTGGATCCCTCCAACCTGTTTCCTGCATCACAAACATTAGCACAATACCAATTTCGCTCCAGTACGAAATTATCGCGGTATATGTTCTTATTAAATATTATCCGCTTAATAACGGCGTGATAGGGTCTCATCCGCTAAACAAAAAAATGCGGGAAATCAACAACTGCAATATATACATATGCCAATATATATATATATTGATATTATATATATAATACCAATTTCACTGTTTATGAAATATTCGCGGTATATGTTTATATTAAATAACATCCGCTTACTAACGGCGTATAATGTCTATTTTAACAATCAATAATTTACAGTCATCATTCAAACATGCATTCAAATATTTTAAATCTAACTATTAAAAATAAAATCGAAACCTATTCGATTGAGTGAGAAGTTCTCACCTTGGTTTTAATTTCCGTTTTAGCTTTTATTTCGAATAAAATTAAACGGACGTTTAATTTTACCCAAAATTCTCACTAACTCCAAACGACTCCAAACCAACTCCATCGCGTAGTGCTCGTCCATACGATTCCAACGCAACTGAGTTTGCATTTTTTCGACCTCGTATGAAAAAGTTATGAATTTTTGAAGTTACACGTATTTATATAACATAATTTCAACATAAACTTAACTTTCTTAACCTAAATCAATCATAGCCCTCCATTCCATCCACCTGCAAATCTGGCCGTCCCTACCCTTCTTCCCACTCACGTTCTATCTACAGCAACAAGGCCGCACGCACAAACCCACTCAATCACAACTAGGGTTTCAATTTGCATCCACCTCGCTCGACTATACTTCATCACACCACCGCCATGTCGAAGAGCACGACCCCCTCCATACTCGGCCCAAACTGCAGCAAGCTCGGCCCCTCCCCTCCTTGGGAAACGCGCACGCAACAGGCCACGTTCACACTCCATTTCCCATCAATTCGTGAAGCCATTCGCGATCTTGACCGTTGAAGTTGTAGATCTCTTCATGCTCTTCGATTCTCTAGTTGAAGGTTGTTGGTAAATGTCGATGGATGAGGAGATAATCGAGGTGGAAGTTGGGAGTTTTCTGGCCCTTGAATCTGGTGGAGGCGGCTAGGGTTTAATGTTTTATATTTTTTTTTTTTTTAATTTATGAAGAGGATGATGGCTATTTATAGAATTTCGAACGACACTATTCATCCGGAAATTCCGAACTCCGATTTATGCGCCGAAACTGACGTTTCTAAGGTTTACCCCGCGTTCCGGACACAATGGAACAGGTTTCGGAAGCTAATTCGGAAGTATGTGCGAGTTATGGCTATAAACGCTCAATTTAAATTAAACCGATTTAAATCGATTTCTAGGCGTTTTAATTTGTACCGGACAAACGGTAAATCGAATTGACTTGAAATTTGAAACCTTACAATAATATCACATTACGGATCCGATGAAACTAGTTTCGTCGAAATCCGAGACTTTTTGAAAAATGGCTATTTTGACTCGTCAAATTTAAATTAAAAACGATTCGATGCGTTTCGAGCTGCCACGATCAAACGATAACTCCGATTGACACGAAAATTGAAATCCAGTAATAACTAACTATTATGGATCCAATGAAACTGGTTTCGTTCAATTCTGAGACTGTTCAAAAATTGACTATTTTACAGTCGATTATTAAATATTAAAATATTCAATTTTCACAAATTAACTTTTAATTCGATTTTAAAAGTTCTAAAATATTTCTATAACTCCAGTATGATTAAATAAAATTTTCCAAATTATTTACAATCATTTTTAACTCAATTTTCAATTATTTTCATAATTTAACATATTAAATTATTGATTTAATTATCCAATTGAATCCAATAATTCAAATAAAAATTTATTTGACTTATAAATTCATTTATAAATATTTAAAATTAATTAAATATTCAAATTTAAATTATTAAAAATTCTGGGTCGTTACAATAGCAAGACAAGGATCATAATCTTTAGAATCATGATAGTAGATTACCAACATTTAAGGTCCAGATGATCATCGGAAACAAATCTAGAAAAGAATTCAACAAAGGGGTTAAATCTCTAATCAGATTTGAGATCAACCCAACATCTTTCGGACTCGACCCAAACAATAGACAATTGAGGCGGCACGGGATCTGGAGGAGCTAAAGGGATACCAAAGAGATCAGATGGAACCATAATATCAGGGTCCTAAGGGCAGATTGGTGTAGAAACTGAGCATGGAGGAGAATTCGGACCAGAAAAGGGAACTTCATGGATGAGAGACTGAGTGACAGGGGGACCAACCTTAGGAACTCATTTTCTGAGAGTGGGGCGAGACAGTGGAACTTTGGGAGCCGCGACGGAGACGATAGAATGCTTGTAGGCATTGGCAAGGTGCCCAAAAGAATGACAAGCAATACAAATGTCACGCACCCATCCATATCTTACACGAACATCAACTACATGCCCAACAACAAGCTGAACAGATATAGAGGAAGGTAGGGGCATGTCGGAGGTAATTTCGGTCAGTGCCTTGGCATACACTAACTCCACTTGTGCTACTGTATTAGCGTCAAAACATTTCAATTTGCATACGCTACAAACAAGCCAATTCAAACCAAGTAACGGTTGCAATGCAGGAGGAATATGTGAAAAGTAAGCCTAAACAAGAATAGAAAGAACTTGTTCACGAGCACAAACTACCGTTGGAGCACAAGGGGTAATAACAAAGGGTTTTCCATTGAAAAAAGAAGGCTCGGCCTCAAGAACACGCCTTCATTCCTCGGAGGAGTAAAACTTAAGAAAGTACGTAGAGTCGACCAACTTAAGAAAGTACATAATATATTTATACGTGCATATGTGTGTGTATTATAACACATATACATGCACATATTTGGACAACATACATGACATACAAAATGAGCTAATATGTATGTTGCGATGTAAATCTTAACGTCTACATATAGGCATACTATGCCTTTTATGGATTATTATGTTACACATGCACTCACACATATATGTATATGATACATTTATGTATAAACTAAATCAAATAAAATTAATTTCATATCTTAATATATTTGAATTTAAAATAAATGATTTTATTTAAACGAAATTTATAAATATTCTAATTTAATTAGATTTTATAGGCCCAATAAAGATCCAATAGGGCAATTTTTTTGAAATTTACCCATAACTTCCGCTACGGACTGGTCCAGTTCCAACACTATAATCGTCTGATGGACTTCATGCCATGATTTAACTATAACCAAAATGGAGTGACCATGTTGAAGTTCCACTGTATTCTCAAATCAAGAAAATTGTATAACGTCGTCACTTTGAGACTTTTAGTTTAACCTTGGTTATATTAATCAACAAGAACTCTCGAGTGGATCGTTCCATAGTTGTCCAGTAACTACCAGTATGTAACCTCTTAGTGCCTACAACAGTCACGAAAATTACATCGTCCAACATTTGAAGAGCGTTACGTACTCTATTTTGAACCAATGAATCGATATCCTTTTTCAAAACATCTCAGCTAGGAATATTTAAAATAATATATTATTTTTAGTGTGATAAAATTCTCATGACTATAACACTTTGTAATAACCATCACATGCATATAATTTAAGAATTTTCTATCTATATACTTTAAGTTAAGTACTTAATTATTTATGTCACTATATAACAAGTATACAATAGAAAGAAAAACATATTTTATATTGAACAAGATTGGTCACAGGGTTAGATATATGTAATAAAATACATAATTACCCCTAACATTGTCATTATTCATGTATTGCAACGGCTAAGCTTACCAAGCTAGTAGAACCAATAGAAAAGGCACCCATAAGAAAATTGCATCAGCGCAAAACGAGGCTTCAATGACTATATCGATTAAAATACCAGTAATAGACGATCGAATTCGTTATAGATACGATGGACTAAATAAATAATGGTCAGTATGACAGCTTTTGTGTAACTAAACGGATGTGTGATGAGATCTAATAAGGGAACACCCAATTCTAAAGTTTTGTTCCTCGTTTCTTTTATTTTTAAGGAGTTTGGCGTTGTTGACCTGATTTTTTGTCATGAGTACGGAAAATTCAGCCGAACCTCGAAATGCGATCGCACCAGCAAGGATACAACCACACCAACGCTAGGCTTTCTTTTTTGACGAGTCGACCCCAGAGGGAAGACGCGCCGTTGGTGGAGAGAGCGAACCCGTTTGAGCCACAGGGTTGGTTATGGGCCGACCACCCCTATGCGGAGGGCGACCGGATGGACCCTTTGCTGTTGGGCCATTGCTTGGGGGGAATGTGGATTGTGATGGACAGGAGCGGATGGAGGCGCTTGGTCATGGTAGGGAGTGTGGCGGGATGGAGCAGACATGGAGACTTGCCCATAGCGAGAGACATCAGAGGATGATCCTAGGGAGGACTAAGTACAGAAAACAAACACACAACGAAATATAGTGGTTCGGCCTAGTGCGGCCTACGTCCACTATGATGTTCCTTTACTATATCGACCTCTTACAATTTGTAGACTGTTACAAGAGAATAATAAAGAAGACTCGACTAAATATTAAAAGAGTATAATATCCTAGTCCAAAGGTCTCGCGGGGAGGAGATCTATGGAAAGACCCACCGGGATGGTCGTCCCTTGAGGAGGAGTCTTGGAGATGGAAGAGCTCTTGAAGGAAGGGTTGCTGGTAGTGGTCCAAAGGTAGGCGCTAGAAGGAGGTGCCGCTGGCTTGAATGATTAGCTTTTTGTTGGAGGCAATGATGGTGGTAGAGCTTGGTGGGTTGAGCGTCGTGGGTTGAGTGGTAGTGTTTAATGGAGGCTCTCACTAACGGAAGTCGGGCGAAGCCGTCATTAAAGAGGCTTTGGAGGAGGATAGAGCTGGTGAGGGAAACGGGTTGGAGAAATCATCCTCTCCCTCCCTTTTGTTTTCCGCATCGTTTTTTCGTCCTTTTTCCATATAGTATGGCATCGGGTATATATAGAGAATGTGGGAGCGTGAATGGATAGTCGAGATTGTAGAACAATAGTGCTGGAGAGGTCGTGGGCCGTTAATTGGAAAGGACGTAGGATGGAAGCCAGCTAGAAAGCAGATTTGAGCCAATGGCTCGATTGCTTAGCAGTTAGAAAGAAGGGTCTATGGCAGACCAACAAAAGGCGGCAAGCTTTGGTAGGTAGGGGAGTAGGCGTTCTGATTGGTTGTTGGAAAGTTGGAGGGAGGAAAGTGTTGTTCGTGGAGTACTATTGGCAGATGAACAATACTTTTCTCTGATGGAATGTCCTATAGAACAATTACTCTCCAACTCTCATCTTTCCAGATCTAACTCTTCATTCTCACATGCTACTCCCTTCTACAAATTACTTTAGTCATGGCAGTCGATAACTCGAATATCCCGTACTTGAATTTTCTGATGTTTCCTTCCACATATCCTTTACTTTAGACAAGACTTCTTGTGTCATGCTCTTGGTAAGTATTCTCTGACTAATCCTCATGGCCACCATTTGTATGTGACAACTAACTAGCTTCTCTTATGTTTTTTTTCCATGTTTTGGAATATTTGCATGTTCCTTTCTTCCACACACTCCAAACAGCCATTGTCGGAGCGATATGTAACAACCCTAATTTTGATTAACATTATTTAGGACATTTAATTAGGTAAATTAAAAAAATGTTAAATGATAAGAAAATTGAGACTTATAATTAATGTAGGTTGAGCCTTAACTAATGAACTAATGAGATTGATTAAAACATTAATAAGAAAGAGGAATGCATGCAAAGGGAAAAATAGGAAAAGGAGTTTATTTTCTAATACTCACTCTTCCGTCCTTTTATCTCAGTGTCACTTCATTCAAAGAAAATGAAAATAGACCAAGGCCAGCCATTAACAAGGATTCCAAAGGGAAATAAGCTAGGTAAACAAGATCAAAGCTTCGGGAATCAAATTAAAATACAAATCTCAACTTTCTTAAATAATTCAAGGTAAATAATAGTTATGCATCTTATGTTTTAATTGTTATTTTCGATTCTAAGCATAAATCTGATTCTTTTTCTTACATTATGTCATGTTATGATAGTTTCAATGATTATATGCTTATTAGTGAATTTATGGAATTTATTTGTAAATTAAGTGATATGTTTGGGTTATAAAACCTATCATATGACATTCAATGACCTGAGATTTTTATATGATGTTAGAAACATTATTTTAGAAGTGGATTTTTAAATTTCATAATTTTTCGAATTTAATGAGAATATTTGATGAATTTCCTAAGGTTGAAAAATGATTTATTTCGGGTTTTAATTATTAAAAATAGTTAAATTATTCATTTGGCCCAGAAATTTTTATATGTTAAAGAATATAGTAAATAGACTTATTATGATTTTTAGGGATTTTTCCCACGTGCTTATGATTTTATATAAATTTGTTGCGCTACAAAAGCTTAATATTTATGTTAAAATATTAATATAAGTTAATGGTTTGCAAATTGTTTGGAAATGATAAATTCAGGTAGTGGACAAATTTTTGAAATGAATTATGAATAAGTATTTATTAACTAATAAGATATTGAAAAACAATAGGGGTCGGTGGAAAAGAACTTACTTTTATTGGCAAATAAACAGTTTTAATATTAATTACGGAAATGCCATGTCGGAAATGACGACGTCGTCATTATCTTCATTGCTGTTATGATTTCGACGTCAACCGATAGCAATGCATATGATACCAACCTGTGTTGGTATGTAGTGAATCAACTAGGGTTGAAGAGGCTCGAAATCGGCATCCTCGTCGACGAACCGACGAAGTCGACCTTGCCGCATGCGTGTTTCAAACATATCTACTTCTAACCTATAGGCAACTATGCCACTATTATTGACTTTGGCAATACAGGATGCCGCTTGTTTTCCTTAAGGCAGTAATGCCGAAGTTTATCTATGTCGATTAAATTCAGTTAAGGCTTGTCACTATGCAACCCATGTTTTATATTATATATGTCGACACCCTATGAAGTACGACGTAGTGTTATCGGCCTTAAGGCCTTGTGTTTTAAAAGTTAAAGGCTTTAACATGTTAAATATTTAAGTGGGAAGACGTCCCGAATGGCGACGATGACGCCGTGCTTTATCAATATAAATAGTTTGATTATCTTGGCCTTATGGACTATGTTTTGAAGGGCGAAGACCCTCCTCGACTGTATCCTTTTCGTGTTTTATTAATATAAAGACTTGTATTGTTTTGGCTCTATAGTCTATGGTTTTGAGAGGATATGACCTTAAATGGTTTTGAAATCAATTAGTATTGTTTTTAGCAACACATATCATGGCAAAAGTATTTTGAATAAAGTAAAGTGTTATAATTTTCCTTATTTTAAAAGTATGATTTTAAGGGTTAAATCATTCATAACGAAAGTGTTTTAAGGAAATAGAAAGGGGTATTTAGCCTAGACTTTTACTAAAGAAATTGTTGCCCTTATCACTTTTGGATAGATTATGATAGGATAAACTCGGAGACTAAAAAAATAGATGAGACTGATGCAGGGTAGCGCCCTATACTTTAGTTAGTAGCCTCTAGCTAATACAAGTCCAAAATTCCAGTGTGTAGGGCTCTGTCATGGATAAGACTAAAAGTAGGTATGCACACAGAAAGGAATACATAAAGATAAGATAAGTTATTGGTGAGCCCGCAAAACCATTAGTTGATCCTATGAATAGTAAGTTTCAGACAGACTGTCCGGTTGCCTTCTAATAGATAATTTGATATATCCGGTAGGCCCGAGTCAGTCGTAGGTTTATAGTCAGCCTTAGAAAACTATGATGTTGGGACGAATAGTCCTTTGATTTAAACAGACTGTTTATAATTACCAATGTTGCATGCATGCACATTGTTGTTTATATTGTTTATTTTAAGTAGTTTGGGCGTACGATTTTGATTTGCAAAAGTTATATTTTAAACAGGTAATATTAGTGGGGAAAACCCGTTCCGCTCAGCTACGTGGTCTCACTTAGTATTTATAAACTGAATGGCATATTATTATTCACAGCAGGCTTTATTTCTGACTCGAAATTTATGTTTTCCCCTTATCTCGGGTGCTCAAAATTTGATTTGAGTCGGTCGAGAGTAAGGGTCTTTACAGCTTAAGTAGGTTTTGATGAATAAAGTTTCCGGAGACGTGCAAGATGCAAAGTTAGTTATGTAGGAGTCTATTTATTGCTATTATTCGTTGTGTTATGTCAGTTGTTGTATGAATGTATTGACAGTAGATGTATCTGTCGATTTAATAACTTTGACAAATCAAGGGGGCATCTTCATATGTCGCTTTTTGATTATTTTATAATAACTATATTTATCTGAACCTAGACAACATTTGAGATTATGCACTAAATATGAAATTATGACTTGAAATGAAATGTTGAAGTTTGTTTTAAAATCATGTTAAGAGTTATTTCATATTCTTGTGCTTCTGATATTACAGATACCATTAACATGACCGTTTTTTATCATTGGAAATTAATACTACAGATGACTGCAGCACATGTAGCATTTAGTTTCGGACCTCAGGATGAGGGATGTTACACAATATGACTCATTTTGGTTTTCAGGTTTTCGGTTTGCCTTCTCTCGACCAAGTAATTTATGATTTGAGTTAGATCGAAATTCTGAATTATGCTGCTAGTTTGCATTTTCCTTAATTTCTTTATAGAACACACACTCAAAGGATAAATGAGAATGGTTTTCTTCTGCTTAGTTACATAAAACACAAAGTTTTTCTTCAATTGTCCCCCGTTTTGACAATTTATTTCTTGTAGGAAGTCTTCCCAACAGAGCTTTATATGTAGTGAAGACCATCCGGGTTACACACACACACATGTATGTATGTATGCATGTATGTATAAACACAGGGTGGTAACTGAATATTCGAAAATTTAAAATCCGTCCGTATTCGTATCTGAAATATGAAAAGTTATCCGACACTCAAAAAAGAGATACTGATGCGGATATGGCTACATCTGCATGCGATCATTATTTGTCCCGCTTTTATCTAGATTATAATTAATTTTTGTGTATTTTAGTATATAAAATGATTGTCATATATTATTTTATAGGTAAAAGAAGTTAAATATGCATATAAAACTATATTATATTAAGCGCTCAGCGAGGTGAGACGATTGAAGTCTTGGTTCGCTTTGTGTCGCTTAAACGCCACCTAAGCTTTGCTTAATTTTTTTATACACATTATTCGTATCAATATAAATTTATGTAAAAATGTTATATTAAGTGCATCATCTGTGTATGCACAAATTGATTACAAAGAAGTATAATTTAACTTTGAAGTTAACTTATAAATTTATAGATTGCAAAAGCTGGATTTGACTTTCAGTATTATTTAAAAACAAGCATATACTAAAGTTAAGTACAAATTATGCACATTTGTTAATAAATATAATCATATGTTAATGTGGAAAACCATTCACCATCTATCCGCCCATATTATGATTGAAAATGAGAAAGTATTGTTAGGGAATGTGGCTTTTTTGCTATGACCCAATTTCCATTTGTTTTAAAAATAATATATTTTTTGCTTTTAGTAGTGCTTGACTGTTGCTTAAATGTAATCGAAACGCTAACTAAGCGTGCTTAAGCGTTCATCGCTTAATTCTACCTTTTTTTCTGCATCTGTTGACTAAGCGATGCTTAAGCGTGCTTTTCATAACATAGGCATAAAATCAATATTTTTTGTTTAAAATTATTTTCTTAGCGTATTTTTTAATTTTTATACATTTAGTTTCGAAATGATTTATAACCAATCAATTTATTTTATTTATTTGTTTAGATTTATTAGTTGTGAATCGGCGGAAGAATCTTCGATAAATATATGATAATTTCATTGACATCCTCAAGTATGGATATTTGAAAAATGCCGGTTACTAATATGTGAATTTGTATCGAGATTAGATGTTTAGAGGATTTATATAGCGTCCAACCAGAAGTTGGAGTCGTGTTAAGTAATGATATTGGAAAGAAAGAGGTTAACGTCAAAATGGGTAAACAATAAAGTTGGACGACTGTTTCAAACAAACATCAATGCAACCACGTAGTCAATTGTCAAATAAAAGCACGATGATGTTATTGTTAGGTTGACGAGGCTGATAGTAATGGCCGTCTTAATGCCATTTCAAAAAGCGCTGCGTAACATGTGGCTGCATATCAATGTCTCTTTGAACGGAAGATGTTCAACAACCATGTTTATATAATTAATTAAGTATAGTCTTTTGATTGGATCAATTACTGATGCCTGCCTAACCATGACTAATTCAGTTTGTTATGTCTAATTGGCATTGGCATACGCTTGAATAGTCAATTTATGCTTTATTAAATCCTTAGAAAATGTTTAGTCACCCATGTTGTTAAAGGTGCCACTTAAAATAAAAAGGTTAAGTACGTTTTCCTAAGTTATAAAATTGGGATTTTAGGCTCAAGGAAAAAGTTAAAAGAAAAATTTAGTTTCAGACAAAAAGTTTGATTTTTAGACCGAAGAAAACTTTTAATGTAAATCACAGAATAATAGTTGTAACTATCATTTTCAGTTGACACTAAGAAATGTCATTCAAACTAAAAAACAAACTTGTTGTCACTGAAACTAATTTTTTTACAACTTCTTTCTTATACCTATTTACCTGTAATAAAATCAATTCTTTATGTGCAAAGAAATATAATTTTAATATTTTTCATAAAATCTAAATAAAGATATTTATTTGTAATATTTAGTAAATTTGCTACATATTTTTGGTTTTATAAAATGCGTCAACCTCCCTTAAAATACGACTATGAAGGAGTTAGTAAATGAACGAGTTAGTAAATGCGTTTAATATTTTTGGTTTTGCACTTACGTTTTACAGTAAATGAACGAGTTAGTAAAATATCAATCAACTTTTAGGTCCAACAACTTTTCTTTATATTTTATTCCCTTTTTATGTTTGTCTTGAAAATGATATTCGTAAAACCCAGTAAGCCCTTATCTTCAAAATACATTTCAAAGTCGTAAACAGTAAACATCAATGCATGAATGGACGTGATGAGGCTGTCGATCTGTCCTCTGGCCCATTAGCGGGCCCACGATGACTATGAACCGCCATCAACAATAACTTTTCAGCTGGCTGACCGTCGGATTTCAAAATGGACGGATAGCAAATGAGGTTACCTATCAATGATTAAAACGTGATTACGCATAAACTTGGATTACGCCAAGGAAAAAAAGCATAAAACGTTAGTGTATGACAGCGAGGGGGTTTCAGTGGCAGCAACTTGTTACAGTTAAATATAAAGAAATTAATTAAAGAATGAATGAATTGCTTGCAGATTGAACCACCGAAAAGCAACTCAAGGACCTGAGTAATAATTTCTAAAAATTTTAGCTCAGTATTTTCGCTCGAAGTGTTTCTTTACGTAGGGTAGTAAATTTGAGCGACCACGATTCGAAAAAATTAGTTTTAAAAACAAATTACAGAAGAAAGTAAATAAAGTTATCATTTTCAGTTATACAAAAATAATGAGAAATTAATCTATTTTTTTGCTGTATAAATAAATGAATTTATTATTTTTCTGCAAATTATTCTTAAAACTAATCATTCAAGATTGTGTTCTCAAACTTTATTACAACTAGAATAAGAAGTCTTTCAAAATTAATTTCACTTTTTAACATTTGCCAAACTTGCTATAGTTTATTAATTATATGTTTAATGTTTATGAGTTTTATCGTGTGATATATAAGTTGTGCTTCGTTTTATCTTTATCATGTCCGATATGTTATGTTTAAGTTAATTTTATTATTATCTTTATCGTGAAATCTTGTACATATACACTTGAGAAGGGAGAATATTTTATTAATTTATGTTTATTTATTTATTTAGTAGATTGGTAATTGGTAGCAAAATATCTAAATATCTGGATCTTAAGAGCCAAACGATTCCTTTATTGAGGTATCATATTCAATACGTTGTGATGCTCTTAAAAACAGGAGATTTTTATATAAAGAAGACTAAATTATTGTTACGCTGAATAATTTGATATATATCATGCAAAGATACACAATGTGTTATATTTGAAACGTTATCTTTGTGTGAAAACACATGCATCATTCATTTCTAATATAACGCTACGGTACCGATTTCAAACGTTGAATTATTTTCATGCAATGGTTGATGTTTTGGATATCAGTGGGCCGAGGAGACATTTTTTTGATTTTGGAATTAGTTTATGGAGATTGATTAGGTAATGCAACTGTGAAGATGAAGCCTCATTTCTATATATCTGAAGTGAATTTTTTAAACGGACTGTTTTAAGCTATATGGACCGGGCTGGAATTTATTTTATTTTTTATGGTTTCTACCTTTTCTTTTATTTTTTATATGTATTGCTATGAAGCAGTACAATCCAATTACATTACTTTTAAAAAACGGCTATTTACCTGTTACTGAATTAACTATGTATAGTATTTACTTTCTAGTAATTAAACAAATAAATGTTAACAATTAAAGTCGACCATTGTTGAATGGCGAGAGTTTGTCATGGAATGCAGGGAAACAAGTGAAAAGCACGTATGAAATAGCTCTTAGACAAATTTTGATTATGTAAATTCCTTTCGGTTCCTCATCATGATTGGATCTGTAGCGCAATGGTAGCGCGTCTGACTCCAGATCAGAAGGTTGCGTGTTCGACTCACGTCAGGTTCAATTTTGCCCTTTTTCAGTCTTACGCTCTTTTGCCCTGGTTTTCCCCATCTAACGAACTTTTTACGCTCCTGTTTAATCAACTTCCTTCTCATTTGGGTTAAATTTTCGGTTTCTACAGCTTTCCTCTGGTTTTGCTCTAACCACCGTCGCATTTGTTTTCGCTGCAAAAGGAAAGTGTCGATTACACGATTTTTCCCCAATTTTAAGGATTTTACTCTCGGCTCTTCTTATTTTTGCCACCTAACGCAGGATGTTAGCGCCTTCCATTATTTAGGTGACGTACGCAGGACTTCTTTGAAATTGATTTTCAATTGTTTGGTTACATGCTTATCACAGATTTTAATTTCTATTTTTCTTCTGCAATTTTCGATCACTTCAACATCAACTGTATTGATTTTGTTCCTACCTGATTTGTTCATTACGGCAGCATTCCATTTGAAGGTTTCCCTACATATAAATTCACCCACCATATTTAATTACCAGTTACAAAGCGCAAGTAATCTATCCTGTTTTGTTTCAAAGAAAGTGTTCAAAGTGATCATGTTCTCTTGTTATCTTTTCAGTTACATAGTGCTAATGCAAGTAATATATCCTGTTTTGAAGATATTGTAATCTAGGAAACTTTTCAAGATATTGTAAACTATGCGTTGTACCAATCCATTCAATTTAAAATTTTGCTACGATCTTCTATCACATTATATGCATTATACTTAATTGTATTTTCTACTTATTATTAATATTCACAGCTTATTCATGGATGTAAAGACAATATTACCTTCTAATTTGTATAAACTTTTATACTCCACTCATATGCTGTCTTTGGAACTTACCATCTTTGCCAAAACAAAAACTATTTAGGTATATATTATTGACTAGTTTGTTTGTTCTAATGCTAACTACGAGAATGTTCGAGTTTATTTCAATAATGTGATACATGGGATCCTCATCCGTTAAGCAGTATTTGAAGTTGCATTGATTGCAACATTCTAGAGTTCTGTGCAAGTACTTTATACCCTTTTTATTTTTCAATTTTTTCTCTTCTCATATACAATAATATTTATAATGACTTTTGTTCAGCAACATGCTTCAATGCCGTTAATCAATGAATAAGATTTAATCTAACCAGTACAGCTAGTGTACCAAATTAAACATATTTAAAACTTGTGTTTGATATCAGACATATTTCACGTTGTTCTCTTGCGGCTTATAACCTTTTGAAAATGACAAATAATCTTTAATTTAACAACATGATAAGAGTGTTACATAACACTAAAATACCACCAAATACTTGTTTGAAATTCATGAGATAAACATGTTAGTTGTTTTAACTTTTATGTGGTATAAACATGGATAAGTACTTGAATTAGATGAGTCACTCTGAGTATAAGATTTTGTGAAACTGTGATTTTGATCTTGATGATCTTTGAGATGAAATGGTTTTGAATTGCAAGAGAGAAATTGATGTGTATTATTGTGTTGTCTTTTATACACGGTGCACTGTATTTATACAGGCAAAAATACAAAAGAAAGTTACATTTGGACCGAACAAATAAAGGCCTGCAAACATGTACATTGACCGGACCCGAATAGCTTTGTGGTAAAAGAATGCTATCTGGTGTATTCTCGAAGTCATTTTCTAACTCTGAGGCTAATTTCTTATCAAAAGAGGCAACATAGACAATCTCTGTTAGTATAATTAGGCTAGCATACTATTTGCAAGATGCTTGGTTTTGTCATTTCCTTGTTTTATGGTCGATTTTGCACAATGTTCCTACAAAAATGGTACAAAATCCTATGCTGTAACCTTTTTCTATGCAATCATATGCTGTTCATGGTACTTCTCATCTTTGCCAAAATACAAACAATTTATGTATCTATCACTTATAAGTTTATTTAATTCCAATGTTAATTTAGAGCTCCTATTTTTCTTTTCCTGTTGTTGTTATTGTTCTCAAGTTTTCTTCTTCTCATATTCAATGTTTATAATGATCTTTTATCCAGCAACATGCTTTCAATGCCTTTAATCAATGAGTAGGATTTTAATCTAACCAGTACACCCAGTGTACCATATTAAGCATATGTAAAACATATGTTTGATATCAAACATACTATCACCTGTTCTCTGGTAGCTTACAGCCATCTGGAAACGACAAATAATCTTTAATTTAATAACACGATAAAAATGTTGCATAACACTAATATACCTCCATAGTTTCCTGTTTTGAATTCATTAGTTGTTTCAACTTTTATGTGGTATAATAAAACTATAAACATGGATAAGTACTTGGATCAGATAAGCCACTTTGAGGCTGATTTCCTATAGAAAGGAACAAAATGTACATTTTTTTCTTCTTTAGTATAAACAGGCTAGCATACTAATTGCAAGTTGCTTGGTTTTGTCATTTCCTTTGTTTTACAGTCCATTATTTTGGCATGACCATAATTGTGTACATAAAAATGCGACTGTTGTAATCAGAATAGTTTAGAGTAGTCAGTAGCAGGAAACTCAGCTGCTTAATTGTTGGCTGATGCTAATACAGTCTCATTTCTGTGCAGGTTACAGATGCCTAAGCTGAAATCATTTAATCATACGCACTGAGAAATACACAGTATAGTTTACTTTATAGTAAAGAAAGACAAAAAGGGCATGCTACTAGTTGTTAAGAACACAATATGGACAGAATGTTGAATGATAGAAGCAAGGAAAGGCATAGAAGCAAGCACTAGTGGAAAGATGATGAGGCTCCTGTTATTATTTGAAGGAATGACAAGTTATCAAACCAGGAAAGGAACCTCGCTGCAAACGTTGTTGGTTGTTTAAGAGACAAAGCTGGGTACAAACTACAAACCAGTTTTAATGTCGGAATGTTGTAGGCGTAAAGGAAAAGACAGGTATGCTGATTTAGAGGGCTTACGCGAAAACATAAACATCCTTTAAAGGCATAGTTGGAACTAAAATACATGGATTATGTTTACAGGTTTTTATCAACAAATAGGCAAGTCTCTAGATTATTATTGTTTCAAAATAAAATTAAAAATTAAAAAAAAATAAAGGAAAAAAAAATAAGGATAAAAGAAAAAATATATCGTTGTTGAGCTGTCTATTTTGATAGTGGACCCATTTGTATTTTGGATATTATCTGGTATGTACATTATTTGTTTTGGTCTTATAATTGTGGTATCTTTGTATCTTGGTAATGTATGTGATGTTTGTGTTGTGGTCGTTGCAGTAAGATGTCATTACAACCATGGCCTTGGATATAATATGAAAACAAAAGTTCCTGAATAATTTAATTAATAATTTGTAATTTAGGACGTATGACATATAACTACTAATTTATAATAAACAATACAGAGATTTAATGTTAAAAGGTATATTTGAATGAAATATCAATGATTTTGCAAGTTGGAAGAGTTTGGCAATGACCTGCTTATGACTCCCAAAATTAAAAGACATAATTTGTCATATTTAGTTTTCGTTGGAAACTTTTAGGAAATTTTTTACCACAATGACCTATAAATTTTTTTGCACTACCGTAATTGTACAAAATGGAATTTTGAAGTAAGGAAGGTGAAATATTTTTTTTTTAAAAAGTCTTTGGAGTTTTCTTCTTCGAGGGAATTAGGCTGAAGGAAAAACCTGAGAACACTTTTAGTCTAAAGGACGGAAGTTTAAAAATTTAGCCTGAAGGACAAAAAATGATATATTCATATAGCATTACACATCCATAATGCTATATTCATATAGCATTACACATCTATAATGCTATATACAACACAATTTTATAAGTTTCTGCAGACACAAACAAGCAGCTGTGTAATGCTATATGAATATAGCATTATGGATGTGTAATGCTATATGAATATATCATTTTTTGTCCTTCAGGCTAAACTTTAAAACTTCCGTCCTTTAGACTAAAAGTGTTCTCAGGTTTTTCCTTCAGCCTAATTCCCTGTTTTCTTCTTCTCCCTATGAATATCTCAAATTAATTTTCTATTGCTCGTTTTTACAGGTAAATAATAATAAAATAAATAGAAAATTTATCAGAAGTCCTTTAAACGTATAAAAATGCATTTACATTCTTTCCAAAAGTAGGTTTTATGGAACATCCCTAGAGTATTTCAGAAAAGGGGTTTTTAGGCTAAAGGTAAAGGTTAGAGAAAAATTTAGTCTCAAGGACAAAAAGTTTGTTTTTTAGGTTGAAGGACACTTTTTAGTGTAAATCACATAATGATAGTTGTAACTATCATTTTCAATTTACACAAAAAAAGTGTCCTTCAGACTAATTTTTTTGCAAATTCTTCCTTATCTCTATTTACCTGTTCAGAAAATTTGTTTTTCTCTGAAATATTTGCGATTGAAACCACAAATATTACAAAACAATTAGTCGTACTAAAATGTACAAATAATTATAACTTTTGAAAATCTTAACCGTAAATTTCCACTAAAAATAGTTATAGGGTTATTTCATAAAACTTGTTTCAGGGATGATACGAAAGTGTTAAAAGTTTGAAAACAAGAATTTGTCCCTAATTATCTCCACTAAAATAAATGTATTTTAAATTTAAGCAAACAGTTATTTATGAAAAACTCAAATAGTAATTCAAGATATAGTTTCCTTTCTTCAAAAAAGATTTATAAACTTTTTTAATCCCTTTGTAATGAAATAAACTAAACAGTAATGAAAAAATAAAAATATATCAACCGTTTTTCAATCTTTACATTGTAGTGGTAAAATGGTATGAAAAAAGGTTTGAATAAAAAGAAGGAAGTGGTGCAATAAAGTTCACCAAACAGACGAGATGCTTTGGCAGCTTAATATGCTGCTCCGTAAAAGGCATATACTGTATTACCGTGTACCAAATTTAGAATTAAAAAAACGAGTAAACTGATGCGGACGTTGAAAATTACACGAGCCGCCTACAATTCACCAAAGATTTGGAGTCGGTTTCGGGAATACTTACAAAAACGAAACACCCAGTCGGCAACGTCATATTTAATGCATGGATCCATCAATTAAGATTTATCCTTGTCCTGCTTCTTTGTTCACACGCACCATGCAACTGGCTACTTCTAAAAAAAAAATTTTTTTTTTTGTTTGAAAACTCAGGAAAACCTGGCGTGCCGGTAAACTCCTGAGAAGGGTACAGTAAAGCCGTCCGCTGATTCAAGCCCCTATACCGTCGGATAAATTTATGTAGGATAGGAAAACGCATGGTAGGAATCGAAGTTGGGTCATTTTACCAAAACCAAACCTCCTTTCCACTGCGCCGCACCCGCGGACTACTTCTATAATTAAACATTTACAATTATCTACTGTTTACCTACAATTTCTAGTGTACAAACTCAAGCTCTTTCATGTAGGTATCGTACATGATGAGGGGATAAATAGTAAATAAAAATAAAAAAACTTATCATTTTCCTAGTTATCGATCCTCTCTTTTGACACTTGTATTAAAATTTAGTTTAATAATTGAAGGTGTATGCAAAAAGTTGAAATATGGATGTTGTTTCCATCACCCACACCCCACTTGCTCAACTAACCTATGTACTGGTTAAAGCGATTTGTAGGTACGTATATATAATAACAGTATTAATGAAAATGTTGTATTAAAGAATCAAGAGCTTACCTAACACACAAGTACCATTTCTATGTAGTATATTAACTAGGAATTTGCAAGGTGCTCATTTGATCAACGGATAAATTCTCATGGATTTAAATGTTATAATGTGCTCTCAAAACATTATATTCAACGCACATGATAAACAAAAACCATAAAGTATATTTCGTTTTGAACAAAATTTCTCCAACGAATTAAGTTACGTCGAACATTCTTCGAAACTTAGCATATTTTTCTTTTACATTCTCGGGAAATATTAGAAAACTAATTGTTGAGATATAGAGACCGAAAGAAGCTTCTTTTTAGAGGTGATTGATCGAGTATATTAGGCCCTTTTTTTATTAGATTGTCTTGGCATTTCAAACCCGGCTTTATATTAATATTGTACTCCGAATGGTTTGGATCTTTTTTGCGAAGAGAACGATTCTCGGGATGATGAAGAGCACTATAGAATAGAACGATGCCTCGCTAATATGGTTGACTTCTGTGCTTTCATGGACTTTTGGGACTTCTTCCTCTCATTTTCAGTCGAGCCTATTTGAACTTCCGCACTTCCTTTACTACTAGAATACCTGAGATCAGGGAAGAGTTCTAGATCTAGACCAAGGCAGTCCACTGATAAAAGATATGCAATTTAGTTATGTTGACTGAAGGTTTAGCCAACATCAGAATTATAGGTGATAATGACTATCATTGAAGGTTACTCACCAATAATTTTTTAAAAAAAGTATAAAATGATAAAGTGAAATACAATAAGTAAAAAAGACACAAGATTTAAAATGATTCAATCAAAGTTGATCTACAACTATCGTGCGAGTTTTCTTATTACTTTGATACTCCTACAATAGTTGTGATTACGAAAAACAATAACAAGAAAATACAATGCTTGAGAGCTTGAAGGGTTCAATGCTTCTTCAAATGCATGTCCTGATGTATTTATAACAGCTAGAATTTTATTCAATGTGTGACGGATGATTAAAATGGTGCAATGTAAGTTCAGAATTTGCTTAGGGGTGTGGATGGAGTTTATAGCTGAAATGTATGTCAACTAGTATGCAAGTTGGCTTGTAAGGCTTAGATGTTTACCAGCTGGTAGTTTGAACATAAACATGCCTGTTTAAGGGCAGGCGGCATGGGGTCAGGGGGTGGTTGTGTAGAGGAACTTTGCCAAGGTGGCAACAAAGGACAAGGAGTAGGTATCACAATGCCACTTTTGTCAAATGTATAATATCATATATGCCAGTCTCTTCAAAGTTGTGTAGTTAAAGCGCTTAGTTGTTCTATAGCGATCGACTATTGGAGACTGACGAGATCAGGGTGATTGGGTTCGCCAACATCTCATTGGTGAAGTAGGGATTTGATGATCTTGCTTGGGCTTCATCAAGCACTGGAAAGTTCAACTTTAGAGGTTCTGGCTCAAGCAGGCCAACCTAAAAGTGGGTGCACTAGTGATCCTACTGAGTCGGCATTGGACGTCAAAATCAAAGAGGCTTTTCTGGTGAGATTGCTAACATGGCTCTCTTTTCTTCCTTCTTGGATTATGTATATATATATATTTTATGGCTAGACTCTGTGCTATCCGTCTTCAAAACAACGTGATAGCGTATAAAAAGAACGCCGTGGAAGACGCCATCACCCATCGCTTAGCGGAGGAGAAGCTATCGGAGTTTAAGAGGAGGGTTGCTATTGCGAAGACGGTTAGGGATGTGCCTGTTAAGGGAAGGCCGATGAGGCGGCTAAAAGGAAGAGGATTAAGATGGTGGCGTCCTGGGTGAGGAGGCAGATGGAGGCCAGTGTAACGACCCGTTAAATTAATAATATTAAATGAGTTAAATTAATATAAATTCTAACCTGATTTAGAAAAAAAAAGGCTTTAAGATTTATTTGAGAAAATGTAGTAATTTGTTATAGTAATTGGAACTTAATGTAACAATTTAATTTTTATGACAATAGTTTTGGATAATGTAATTGTCACACTTTGTTAAAAGTTAATGTTAAGAAACCAATAAATGTTGAATTAATGAATATTAATAAAATATTTACTAGAATGGGATTCATTTAATATTAAAATAAATAGTAGGATTGTTTCATTTGGTGACCGTTGAATAAACCAATGCAATAAGTGTAGATAAATTTTTTTATGAATATTGTTCGATAATGAATGTACTTAAAAACGGTAATAAACTTAATATAAGAAAACAAAGGCAAATTGTGTATTAATTAATGAATTCATGAATCAGTGTATGGACTTAGTGTAACTATACGTAAATGTACGTAATAAGGTTGTGAAATACCAATGATTTGGATTTCCAATTTATATTAAACATAATGTTGGTAGAAATTGGAATTCACTGTTGTGTGAAATATATGAGAAATCAGGTCAAATGTAAATTATACCGTAGATGATATACTCTTTTAAACAGTAGGATTTTTAAATAAATAAACGTTTCACTTAGGTTTCAATTGGATAACTTATGTAGTTTAATGGAGAATCAATTGCAATTAATTGCCATAAATTAGTGATGATAGGGTAGTTTGATTTGGCCTTTAAGAAGCAAGATTTATGAATTCATTTGCAATGTGAAATGCAAATCTTATGGATTGTTTTTTTTTTTTACAAATGGAATTAATATTTAACCATTACGTTAGTGGAGTCTGATAAGTTAAGGTAGATAATCAATGGTAATTTACCTAATTCAAAGGATATATTAATATAAATATGGGTAAAATGAGGTTAGACCAAGGATATAATATTAATTGATTTTTAAGGCTTAATTAATACGTGAAATAGACAAGATTCTACATTCAAACATTTATGCAAAGCTAAGTTGTAAATAGAAGTACCAATGTAATATAATGTAAACAGATGGGAATCAACATTTATTTATTTATTTAATGGAATTTAATTTCTATAGTATGATAATCGCAATTAAATGAAATTGAAATAGCTAATTTATACGTTAGTTGAAATTTAGCTGGAATATGAGGATTTTTAATGAAATAGTGAAATCAAATGGAAATAAGGTTTCAATTATACATTGGAATTTATATTCACCATAAAAGGTTAATTGAAAACCAAAGGAGTTAATAAAGGAATCAAGCTTTATCTATTAATTTGGATTTAAGATATGGTAATTGGATTTATTGCAATAATTAATTCTATAAGATGAGGTTAATACTTATTCTATTTATAATTAGACCAAATTGTTGATATAGATTTTTTGAAAGCAGAATCTATAAATCAATTTGAGTATCAAATTCAATAATTGCGCTTATTGCATAAATAAAGGGAATTTAACGTTAAATATTACGTTACTGAAATTTAAAATGAACTTTAAGAATAATATTGTGAATCATGAACCAAAGTATGTGACATCCCTATTTGGATAAAGAATGAGTATATAAAAGTTAAAATCTAATATACGGGGTTTTGAGCATTTAATTTTATAATTCTTAAATATAGAAAAGTGCAGAAATTAACACTGCAAATTGATATACTTATAATTTTAATTCACATCCAAGCTTGTTAAATCATTTGAAATTGATTAAATTATATAAGTAATAAAATTTGGACAATTTTAGAATATAATATAAAATTTGGATTTTTGTAATTTATTTTGATTTATTTAATGAATATAAAAATAGCCTTTTTTTGTCACGGACTCGGATTTCGATGAAACCAGTTTCATCGGATCCGTATCGGTGAATTATTATAGGGTTTCAAGTTTCGTATCGATCGGACTTGTCGTTTGATCGTACGGGCGTGAAACGTCCTGAAATCAAATTTAATTAAAATCAATTTGAATCAATTTGGAAATTTTGTTTTCAGCATAACTTCTTCATACGATCAAATTTGGACGTGAAACTTTTTCCATCGCGTTCAGAATATTTTAAATTACCTATTTGGATATATAGATTTAATAAATTCGGTTCCGGAGGCATAGCGGGCTTTTTGGGCCATAGTTTGTTCCGCACGTTCATTCTATGGTCTATCTACTCTATCTCTAACCCCTCTATATAAACCTAGCTACAAGCCCTAGCCTCCACCTAATTTCTTTTCATCTGAGCGTATACTTTCTTCAAGCTCCTCTTCTTCTTCAATGGGTGCTAACCCTAGATCCAGTCAGTTCAAAAAAAAAAAAAAAAAAATTTCGGATCTGCAGCAGCTTCTGGTCGCGCTTCGGGTTTCAGTGAAGAAAACCCTAGAGCAACTTCGGGTCAGGAAGAAAATGAATCGGGTCGCTCCGGGTCGTTTTGGCGAAAACTCCAAGCAAGCACCGGGGAATTGAGGCGGCGCACCGAAGTCGAACCCGAAGTCGACCCAGGACCAGAATTTTTCCATTTTTCAAATTTCCATAACTTTTGCATACGAGCTCGGATTCACGCGCGGTTTGTTTTGCTGGGATCGTATCGGAATTTCTGACGTTTTGATGCTGGTTTGGATAGATTTGGAGACCGTCAAAATTTTGAGTTTAAATTCGATTTAAATTCCAAAGGTGAGTGTTTAAACCCACTCACAACTACTAGAAGCTTTTATGTTTGTTAAATTAATTTTAGAAATGAATAGAAATTTATTTATGAGTATCCGTATCACTTGACCATAGGATAGAAAATTATGTACAGGCACCGCGGTCTATATATAACTGTTTAAATGTGATTTCTATGGTTTGGATGGAATACGGTTTATAATAATCTTAAATTTTATATTGTATAAATATTTTTCTTCCATATATATATACATATGAAGTTGAAAATTTTGAAATTAAAAGGTGTGTAAAAATATTTATTAAAAATGGAAGAAAATTAAGAAAATGGAGTTTAATAATTTATATCATATGTTTAAATGTTAAGTTTGGAAATTTTAAGATATAATATTTATAATTGGATTTTTCCCAAAATAAATTGAAATGAATATTCTAGTATAATTTGAATTGGGAAAAATATATATATTTTATTACTAGAAATTGAATTATTATTATTTATGGATTTTATATGAATATTCAAGACTAATTAATAGAACAATTGATTTGTTGAAAGCATAAAATCCAACTTTAGTTTGAAATATTGATACTCAAAATGGATATACGTATATATAAATAAATTGAAGTGGTTTTGGAACTTGAGAGACATAATATAAATTTTGGTTTAGACTTTAATAAAGAAATGTATTTGTAAAGCCATGAGAACTATTTTCTTTACAAAGTAACATTTAAGTTAAACTATTTAATTCATATTCCGTTGAATGTCCAAACCATTCAAGTTTTTAGAAGTTATGGTTTTAAATTATGATTTTCAAAATATTATGCTTTGAAAATATTTGATTTTCAGACGTTATGAAGTTAAAGCATTATGATTTTGGAAAAGAATTATATTTGGGATAAGTGATAAAATATGGTTTTGGGTTTTGAAATGATATCGTATTCATGGTTATGAAATGGAATGTTTATTCTGATTTTTAAAGTATAACCTATTTTTAAATGACCGCGGTGTTATAATAACGATGGGTTGGCAAAGAGACCGGGGTCGGATATGGACATACTCTCTGTCGATACCGAAAACCACTTTGACTAACCGTGTACGCGGTGGAGATTCCAGAATGAAGTAGGTGGTGGCGACGTTTCCTGTAAGGTAAATACGTGGACCCGACTCCCGTGAGTTGGCATAAGGTGGCTAAAACAGGAGCGATTCTCAGGCCAATGAGGTCATTCCTCTGATCGGACCCTCCTCTTCGATATTATACTTTGACTTGGATTGATTCAGTGGCCACTTCTATATTTTGATTTTGGGGAGTTAGTCCGAGGTGGGCGGTAACTGCGGCTACGCGTTTCCACCAGCCTGGATAGCAATTGGTATATCTACCCTGGCATTGCCTAGTTGTGCCGTGTCACCTACCATACCGAGCCTTTACTACGAGTTTCTATTTGTGTCGTACCTATGGAGTATCCTCTGGTAGCTTCCCGATCAGGAGGTATTACGGTACTGTATAGACTATTGGCATTATTTGTGTTAAGGGCTATATGGGTAACCCCTTAACGCTATTAAAAAGTAAGTTTATTTTATAAATAGACACTATTATAATAGCGCAATATACTACATAGTAAATAGTTTAACGGATCCTTAGGAGATGTAAATCCCGAACATCTCTTGAGTTACTGTACTCATATTTATTTCTGTTAATTTAACTCACATAAGATCTTTTAGTCTGACTCGAGTGTTTTTGTCTTTTCAAATTCGCTCGGGTCAGTCCGAGCGTTTCAGGATCGAAGATTTTAGCTTTGGAGGACGAAGATGAAGAATCCGTATTATATTATTTATAGTATTGCACCACACTCTAAAATTTCCGCTGCATTGATTGTATTGGTATGTGTAACTCTGATATTTATTGTATAAAGCAAAATAAATAATTTTGTAAACTGTTTTGAACTGTATATTGATTATTATATTTTATCCTTCCGTTGTGAGATTCTATTTTGTTTTATTTCTTCTCTGTTTTTCTTATTTACCCCATAACAATCCGCCTTGCGTATGCTTTGAATTGGCAAGTGTGTCGGTTTAAAGTGTGCGAAAAGGCGGGATGTTACAGTTGGTATCAGAGCTTTGGTTTAGCGATAAACCTTGGCTTTGTGGGGTTTGACTCTTTGTTAATAGGGTAGTAATACCCTATGGGAGTCGCGGAGTGTATATATATATGAGAGAGCGTATTTGTTAGTATTAATAAAAGATTTTGATATTGTGTTAATCTGTTCCGCTTTGTATTTATAAATTCTGGTTGATGCATGGGACGCTATGACATCAATAGGGATTTCTAAACACTTAATAGGACAGACCGACATAATATTTGTTTTTAATATAGGTGAATGAAATAATTTTACCTATTATATTTCCTATATATAAAAATATTTTTATAAAAATATATATATATATATTTGGTTGCTATAGATTGGGTGTTAGGAAATAAAAATATTTATAACAATTGAAGCTAAGTTGAAATTATAATAAATCAAATTGGAGATTTTAGAACTTAAGTCCGGGGATTTTGAAAATTTGTTTTCAATGGATTTATGGGATATAGGGATTTGGTTTATAAGTATTTTCTTATATAAATATTTAGTATAATTCGGAAAAATTATTTTAAAGAGGATTTTGAAGAAAATAAGTTTGTACTTTCCTCTCTGTCGATGGAAAATAATTTCGGTGATGACGACCGTATCATCGACTTTCATTTTCGAGTTTCGAAGGGAAAGGCCACTGTAGTAAACTCTACTGCAGATTTGTTTTAAAATTATTTAAAATTTTAATTGTTTAAAGGTAATTAGAGATATAAAAGTTGTAAGAAATTAATTATCTATTATTTTAAAGAAATTTTGGAATTTGACCCGGTAAAATTCTTGAATTTCCATTAATTAGTTGTAAAAATTTAGGTTAGTGAAATAAAAGAAGCAATCAATGAATTAAAAGGGTTGAGATTAAACTTGTATAAGTTCTTTTGCTTTTTCTTCAACATAAATAACTTACCAAGTATAAAAAGTTGAAATGTAAATTAAGAGTGGAATAGAATATTATGCAAGTAGAATTTTGGAAAAAAAAATGAAGTATTCAATAAATTACTGTTATAAATAAGAATTTAATGGTATTAACTTAAGTGATGATTGGAATTTTACTAAAATGAAAGGTTGTATTATTAATAGGTGATTTTAACCTAAAGAAGTTAAAAATGAAATTCCTTAATTTATAAAGTTTGATTGTAGGGTTATAATATTTAGTATGAGTCAAATGCTACTAGTTGAATAAAATAAAAAGTAGGTAATATAGATAAATGACTGTGAACCCTAGGTAATGAATTAATAAAATTCTTTATTTTAAGAATGCAGGTTATAAGGTTAATAAATTAAGTGTAAGTAGAGGGTTACTGTAATTAAATATAATGGAAACTTCAACATTAAATAAATGAATGAGATTAAAGGTAAGTTGAAATTGTAATTTGTAAAACAAATATATATTAATTAAAGGAATGGAGAAGAAACTTGTAAATTTTCACTTACATTCTTAAAACATACATAACTTACCACATAATAAAAAGTTGCAATGTTAGTAGGAAAATGTAAGGGGAAATCTTACAAGTGAAGAGTAAGGTAATAAAGGTATTCTATTAATTTGCTATTATTAATGAGAATTAATTGTATAAACTTAAGTTAAATTGGAAATTTTACTATATAAGTAAAGGTAAGTAGTATAAATAGATGATATAAACTTTAGTCAATAAATTGGAATGCAAATATAATGAATTTTGTAATAAATGGAAAACGAAAATTGTAAGAAATAAAGAAATCCCTCCATAAATGAAAGAAAGAAAATCAAACCACTGAAGCATGAAATAAATGTATAATAAGTTAATTTGGTTGTTGGTTTGAATTGTATTGTTTGATTTATGATTGTGGGGTAAGGAACTTGAAGTTGTTGGATGAATAAATAATCTATCTTTGTTTCATCTAAGACTGTTGAGTAAAGGATGCACTTGATAGTTAATTTCATTTCATACAAATTTCAAGTTTGAACCCAAACAACTATTTGTTTGATGGATTAAATGATTGCTTTGTGTGTGTGTGTATGTTGTTTGTAAGGTTGATGGTTGTTGAATTGTTTGGTTGATTAATGATTGAATCCACTTGAATAGTTCACTTTAAAATAAATATTTAACCTTTTAGATTTTATAAGTGAAATGCAGGCTATGGAAGCCACTGCTACTGCTCTGATTCCCTAATAATAAGCGTATTGCCCGACAAATAGGTACGTTTTCGGATTACGTTTAAAGCGCTATTTTATAATTTTGCCCGTGTTGGGATAATATTTTGATAATATATGTAATATATTTGTATATTTTGATATTATATTTTCTCCAGAGTCTCTCCGTACAAAGGAGACTCTGCCAAAAATTTTCGTAAATTTTGGACTTAAAATTTTGTTGAATATTTTCCAAACTTTAATGATTTAAGTATAAAAGGTTATAATGACTATAAAACGGGCATATCTCATTTAAGGAAATTAATTTAGTAAATTATTGTTTATAAGTTAATATTTGAAATAAGATGTAATGTTTTATTCTTCCTTCTCCCTTCTTTTTCCTTTTCGGGGACGAAAAGTTTTGAGTGGGGGAGATTGTAACGACCCGTTAAATTAATAATATTAAATGAGTTAAATTAATATAATTTCTAACCTGATTTAGAAAAAAAAAGGCTTTAAGATTTATTTGAGAAAATGTAGTAATTTGTTATAGTAATTGGAATTTAATGTAACAATTTAATTTTTATGACAATAGTTTTGGATAATGTAATTGTCACACTTTGTTAAAAGTTAATGTTAAGAAACCAATAAATGTTGAATTAATGAATATTAATAAAATATTTACTAGAATGGGATTCATTTAATATTAAAATAAATAGTAGGATTGTTTCATTTGGTGACCGTTGAATAAACCAATGCAATAAGTGTAGATAAAATTTTTTATGAATATTGTTCGATAATGAATGTACTTAAAAACGGTAATAAACTTAATATAAGAAAACAAAGGCAAATTGTGTATTAATTAATGAATTCATGAATCAGTGTATGGACTTAGTGTAACTATACGTAAATGTACGTAATAAGGTTGTGAAATACCAATGATTTGGATTTCCAATTTATATTAAACATAATGTTGGTAGAAATTGGAATTCACTGTTGTGTGAAATATATGAGAAATCAGGTCAAATGTAAATTATACCGTAGATGATATACTCTTTTAAACAGTAGGATTTTTAAATAAATAAACGTTTCACTTAGGTTTCAATTGGATAATTTATGTAGTTTAATGGAGAATCAATTGCAATTAATTGCCATAAATTAGTGATGATAGGGTAGTTTGATTTGGCCTTTAAGAAGCAAAGAAAAAGAAAGCCAAGATTTATGAATTCATTTGCAATGTGAAATGCAAATCTTGTGGATTGTTTTTTTTTTTACAAATGGAATTAATATTTAACCATTACGTTAGTGGAGTCTGATAAGTTAAGGTAGATAATCAATGGTAATTTACCTAATTCAAAGGATATATTAATATAAATATGGGTAAAATGAGGTTAGACCAAGGATATAATATTAATTGATTTTTAAGGCTTATTTAATACGTGAAATAGACAAGATTCTACATTCAAACATTTATACAAAGCTAAGTTGTAAATAGAAGTACCAATGTAATATAATGTAAACAGATGGGAATCAACATTTATTTATTTATTTAATGGAATTTAATTTCTATAGTATGATAATCGCAATTAAATGAAATTGAAATAGCTAATTTATACGTTAGTTGAAATTTAGCTGGAATATGAGAATTTTTAATGAAATAGTGAAATCAAATGGAAATAAGGTTTCAATTATACATTGGAATTTATATTCACCATAAAAGGTTAATTGAAAACCAAAGGAGTTAATAAAGGAATCAAGCTTTATCTATTAATTTGGATTTAAGATATGGTAATTGGATTTATTGCAATAATTAATTCTATAAGATGAGGTTAATACTTATTCTATTTATAATTAGACCAAATTGTTGATATAGATTTTTTGAAAGCAGAATCTATAAATCAATTTGAGTATCAAATTCAATAATTGCGCTTATTGCATAAATAAAGGGAATTTAACGTTAAATATTACGTTACTGAAATTTAAAACGAACTTTAAGAATAATATTGTGAATCATGAACCAAAGTATGTGGCATCCCTATTTGGATAAAGAATGAGTATATAAAAGTTAAAATCTAATATACGGGGTTTTGAGCATTTAATTTTATAATTCTTAAATATAGAAAAGTGCAGAAATTAACACTGCAAATTGATATACTTATAATTTTAATTCACATCCAAGCTTGTTAAATCATTTGAAATTGATTAAATTATATAAGTAATAAAATTTGGACAATTTTAGAATATAATATAAAATTTGGATTTTTGTAATTTATTTTGATTTATTTAATGAATATAAAAATAGCCTTTTTTGTCACGGACTCGGATTTCGATGAAACCAGTTTCATCGGATCCGTATCGGTGAATTATTATAGGGTTTCAAGTTTCGTATCGATCGGACTTGTCGTTTGATCGTACGGACGTGAAACGCGCTGAAATCAAATTTAATTAAAATCAATTTGAATCAATTTGGAAATTTTGTTTTCAGCATAACTTCTTCATACGATCAAATTTGGACGTGAAACTTTTTCCATCGCGTTCAGAATATTTTAAATTACCTATTTGGATATATAGATTTAATAAATTCGGTTCCGGAGGCATAGCGGGCTTTTTGGGCCATAGTTTGTTCCGCACGTTCATTCTACGGTCTATCTACTCTATCTCTAACCCCTCTATATAAACCTAGCTACAAGCCCTAGCCTCCACCTAATTTCTTTTCATCTGAGCGTATACTTTCTTCAAGCTCCTCTTCTTATTCAATGGGTGCTAACCCTAGATCCAGTCAGTTCAAAAAAAAAAAAAAAAAAAATTCGGATCTGCAGCAGCTTCTGGTCGCGCTTCGGGTTTCAGGGAAGAAAACCCTAGAGCAACTTCGGGTCAGGAAGAAAATGAATCGGGTCGCTCCGGGTCGTTTTGGCGAAAACTCCAAGCAAGCACCGGGGAATTGAGGCGGCGCACCGAAGTCGAACCCGAAGTCGACCCAGGACCAGAATTTTTTCATTTTTCAAATTTCCATAACTTTTGCATACGAGCTCGGATTCACGCGCGGTTTGTTTTGCTGGGATCGTATCGGAATTTCTGACGTTTTGATGCTGGTTTGGATAGATTTGGAGACCGTCAAAATTTTGAGTTTAAATTGAATTTAAATTCGATTTAAATTTCAAAGGTGAGTGTTTAAACCCACTCACAACTACTAGAAGCTTTTATGTTTGTTAAATTAATTTTAGAAATGAATAGAAATTTATTTATGAGTATTTGGCATGTTTATTTCACTCATATTTGTTGAATTGCATTTATTAAATTTAACTGTTAATTTAATTTATTTATTGCGTATTAATTGATAGTTAGAATTTATTTGTTTGCCTATAAACTGCTAGTTAACAGTTATATAGATTATTACTGAATATAAACTGTTAGATTAATAGTTGTTAAATTTAATCTGAATAAAATTGTCAGTTATTACCTGTTATCTATTATCAAATATAAATTGTTATTGATTGATATTGCTTGATGATTGTGATTGGATGATGGGTGATGTTGATGGATGTTTATTGTATATCATTAAATTGCAAATTATCATGCATATTTCATTTCATTCGGGATTGTGGTTTGAAATGATATATAACCGCAAAATTTTATATCTTTTAAATTGCGGATTGAAATGATAAATATCCGTATCACTTGACCATAGGATAGAAAATTATGTACAGGCACCGCGGTCTATATATAACTGTTTAAATGTGATTTCTATGGTTTGGATGGAATACGGTTTATAATAATCTTAAATTTTATATTGTATAAATATTTTTCTTCCATATATATATACATATGAAGTTGAAAATTTTGAAATTAAAAGGTGTGTAAAAATATTTATTAAAAATGGAAGAAAATTAAGAAAATGGAGTTTAATAATTTATATCATATGTTTAAATGTTAAGTTTGGAAATTTTAAGATATGATATTTATAATTGGATTTTTCCCAAAATAAATTGAAATGAATATTCTAGTATAATTTGAATTGGGAAAAATATATATATTTTATTACTAGAAATTGAAGTCTTATTATTTATGGATTTTATATGAATATTCAAGACTAATTAATAGAACAATTGATTTGTTGAAAGCATAAAATCCAACTTTAGTTTGAAATATTGATACTCAAAATGGATATACGTATATATAAATAAATTGAAGTGGTTTTGGAACTTGAGAGACATAATATAAATTTTGGTTTAGACTTTAATAAAGAAATGTATTTGTAAAGCCATGAGAACTATTTTCTTTACAAAGTAACATTTAAGTTAAACTATTTAATTCATATTCCGTTGAATGTCCAAACCATTCAAGTTTTTAGAAGTTATGGTTTTAAATTATGATTTTCAAAATATTATGCTTTGAAAATATTTGATTTTCAGACGTTATGAAGTTAAAGCATTATGATTTTGGAAAAGAATTATATTTGGGATAAGTGATAAAATATGGTTTTGGGTTTTGAAATGATATCGTATTCATGGTTATGAAATGGAATGTTTATTCTGATTTTTAAAGTATAACCTATTTTTAAATGACCGCGGTGTTATAATAACGATGGGTTGGCAAAGAGACCGGGATCGGATATGGACATACTCTCTGTCGATACCGAAAACCACTTTGACTAACCGTGTACGCGGTGGAGATTCCAGAATGAAGTAGGTGGTGGCGACGTTTCCTGTAAGGTAAATACGTGGACCCGACTCCCGTAAGTTGGCATAAGGTGGCTAAAACAGGAGCGATTCTCAGGCCAATGAGGTCATTCCTCTGATCGGACCCTCCTCTTCGATATTATACTTTGACTTGGATTGATTCAGTGGCCACTTCTATATTTTGATTTTGGGGAGTTAGTCCGAGGTGGGCGGTAACTGCGGCTACGCGTTTCCACCAGCCTGGATAGCAATTGGTATATCTACCCTGGCATTGCCTAGTTGTGCCGTGTCACCTACCATACCGAGCCTTTACTACGAGTTTCTATTTGTGTCGTACCTATGGAGTATCCTCTGGTAGCTTCCCGATCAGGAGGTATTACGGTACTGTATAGACTATTGGCATTATTTGTGTTAAGGGCTATATGGGTAACCCCTTAACGCTATTAAAAAGTAAGTTTATTTTATAAATAGACACTATTATAATAGCGCAATATACTACATAGTAAATAGTTTAACGGATCCTTAGGAGATGTAAATCCCAAACATCTCTTGAGTTACTGTACTCATATTTATTTCTGTTAATTTAACTCACATAAGATCTTTTAGTCTGACTCGAGTGTTTTTGTCTTTTCAAATTCGCTCGGGCCAGTCCGAGCGTTTCAGGATCGAAGATTTTAGCTTTGGAGGACGAAGATGAAGAATCCGTATTATATTATTTATAGTATTGCACCACACTCTAAAATTTCCGCTGCATTGATTGTATTGGTATGTGTAACTCTGATATTTATTGTATAAAGCAAAATAAATAATTTTGTAAACTGTTTTGAACTGTATATTGATTATTATATTTTATCCTTCCGCTGTGAGATTCTATTTTGTTTTATTTCTTCTCTGTTTTTCTTATTTACCCCATAACAATCCGCCTTGCGTATGCTTTGAATTGGCACGTGTGTCGGTTTAAAGTGTGCGAAAAGGCGGGATGTTACAGTCATGAACTAGGAGGTGGCTGATTTGAAGGAGGCCCATCAGCATTGTGTTTCTCAAGAGGCTCTTGCAGGGAAGAAAGGCCAAATTTTTGGTGGAGCGGAATGATAGGCCGATGATTGTGCTGAAGATGATCTTTTGGGCCACCTATCACCTTCCTTGGTCAATGATTTCCTCTCGCAAGAGTAAGATGATGATGTAAGGAAATGTACTTAAGAGTAAGTATATATGTTAAATTTAATTTCATCTAAAAGTATAGTTTATGATTTCATAATGATGTGAATTAAGAAGGAACCCCAATCTTAATGTGGATATCTAATTTACGTTACGAATATAAGTTTATATTCGTAAACTCAATACTCGATCTATTTTATGAAAGTCTATAGGTAATTCATAAAATGTTTCAAATGCCTATTCCATTGCATTGAGAAACAAATTATTGTTTCAAGACATATCACCTTTCTTGTTGAAAGAATTTCTTTCTAAAGAAATTAGTGATAGTGTGTCAAACTTGGATATGATCCAAGAGTCTGACGTGGTAACATAATATATAGATGAAGTAAATTTAACGTAGTCCAAGACAAACACATTTACATTAGAGTGTCTAATAAGAAATTCTCACTCACTAAAGAGAAACTGCGAGTTTCTCATCAAAGTCAAGAAAATAAATTGTTAGAAATAACAACCTCAGATTTCGACAAGTCATAGAGAGTATATCGTTTACCATATGGCAGATGCTTTAAATCTAAAATGGATTCCTAGTACATTAACAGAATATGATTTTAGTAATTGTATCCAAAATATGATCCATCAACCACATTTGAGCCTTCAAGAAGAAGATCGATGCAATTGGATATGAAGCAATGTTGAAAGAAAATAACTTCACCAGTTTCAAATGAAGAATTAGTGGAGTAATTTCGCTAATCAACATGCTCAAGTATATTCAAATTCTACATGATGTTATCGTAGAATTTGATTTTGAGTTTTGGCCTATTGATGTATAAATAACAATTTGTTTTGCACATAACAACCAAAATATCCCCAAGTATGTGAAAGCGCTAACATGTTTTTCTTTTTTTTTAGATAAGCTCCAAGAGCTAATACAACAATGGTGTCCTATAAGCATTAGAGTTGAGCAAGTATTTGACATATATATCAAATAGTTTGTTTTTTAATCAAAATGTAGAAAAAGATGGTATAGTCAAGAAATAAATGTAAAAGGTACTAATCATTTCTAATACTATAAATAAACAACATACCACTAATTGTTAACGATGTACCGCTGTTAAAATTTGTTTAGTATGGTTTTTTAATTATCGGTGTAGGATTTAATAGAGATATCTTTTATACTTGGTACAAAATAATGTTGGGATTATCACGGTCTATATACACAAACACCGTATGTTTAATATGAGACATATAATATAGATCTCTTGTGCATCGACAATGGGAATCATCATATATGTTATGATATATGGTATACTAGATCTTGCATGTATTAAGCTAATATTTTTAATTGTGGCTAATGCCCTTTTTAATGCAAAAATTATTAAATAATCCATTCTTAAATTCACCACCTTGACCACTTCTAATATTTTTAATTTTTAAACTATTTATATCTTGTATTCTTTTTGCAAAGATTTTAAAAGATTCAAAAGTTTCACTTTTATGTTTTTAAAATAATGTCCAAATGTATCTACAGAAATCATCTACTATAACGAAAAAATATTTGCTAAGATTTATAGATTGCACTAGTGTCGAACCAAAAGATCCATATGAAGTAGCTCTAAAGGTTGTAATGTAGATATTACATTCTTAGTTCTAAATGAAGGTTTTGATAATTTTCCAAATTGACAGACATCAAATAAATTATTAACTTTATAATTCATTTTTGGTGAACCTTTTACTAAATTATTATTTGGTAGTTTATTTATGAATTTGATGTTGATGTGACAAAATCTTTTATTACATAGCCAAGGATAATTGTCTTTAGCCATTAAACATATAACAATATTATGATTTATTTTCATATTTAAAACATAAATATTTCGTTTTCTATTTCCTTCAAAAATTAAAATTTTATTTTGGTCAAATATATTACATTAATGCTTTTCAAAGGAAATACCGAAGCCTTTATCACAAAGTTGCTTTATTCTTAGTAAATTGTGTTTTAAGTTCTTAACTAATAAAACAGTGGTAAGAAGAGGTGAATTAGTTATAAATTTTTTGTCGTGTTGCCTTTTCCAATGATGTGTTCTTTGGAGTTATCTCCAAGTGACGGTTCCTCCATTTGAGTAGATAATGTTTGTTAACATTTCTTGACTTTCCATCATGTGCTTAGAGCAACCACCGTCGAGTATCCATTTTACTTTTTTGCTATTTGGTTCCTACAAAAAATATTAAATTATATTGGTACTCACTTCCTACTTTGGGGTCTTAAAATTTAAGTCTTAGAAAATCATACCCAAGAGGTTTTAGTGTTCCCTTTAAAAATAAAATCGGAAATTTTATGAGCTCTAGATATAAATGTTTCTATATACTTATTGCGAATGAGATTATTATTAGTTTTTGAAACTCATATCTTTGTAGATTTATTATTTTTAGTAATAGGTATTGACTAACTAACTTATATTTCCTTTTTGAAATTAGTATATAGTCAGTTATGGTGTTTAGGACTAGATTTTAACTTGTTCAAGTTTTTAAAACCTAGACCATTTTATTAGTGGAAGATTGTGAGCTATTTATAATTTTAGATAAAATTTATCTTCATTTATTAAAATTCAAAACATTCTTAGACAAAATTTTAAAATTATTTCTAAGTTTTTTTATTTCTATGCTAAATGAATCAATATTAGAACTTAAATTACAATTCTCTTTTGCTAACTAACATTCTCATTTTTATAAATATCAATTTCACTACTCAAGATAGTGTTTTGAGATGTTAAATTTTTGCAAGATTCTTGTGATTTAGCCAGTTCTTCTTCTGAAATTGTCTTTTCACCCTTTAAAGGTATACTTCCAACTATGTTATGTTTAATTTTCCTAAGGTTTCTTTATACAAACTTTGGAGATCTTTTAATTTATCTATAATTCTGAATTAATTTCTACAAGATCATCAAAAGTAATATCACTCACATTGTTATTTGAAGCCATGAAGCGAACATTTGCATGTTCTGAATCGCTTTCAATTTCCAAGGATGAAGATGAATCTGAATCATCACATGTAACTTGAAAAGTTCGCTTCTTCTTTTAAAAAAAATCTTCATTTTCTGTTTTTGAATCTATTTTCCTCATTTCTAAAATTTGGACATCCTTCTTATGGCCAAATTTGTTGTTTTTGTAGCATTTGAGTGATGAAGATAATGTGTTGTTGTTATTATTGCCATACTTCCCATCCTTCTATATTTTTAGGAATTTTTAGAAATTTTTGTCTAAAAGTGTAAAATCATCGTCATCAACATTCAATTCTTCTTTTCTGCTTGAAATGCTATTGTTCTCTTTTCTCGAGCCTAATCTCATTTTGCCTGCAAATTCACTTCGTATGACATGAGATTTCCTACTAACCCTTCAGATTTTATGATCGAAAGATCATTAGATTCTTTGGTAACTAAGACCTTTTGTTTTCATTCATCCATTAAAGAGTTAAGCATCTTTGAAACAATATCGAAATATGTAAATATCTCACCTAGTGCTATAAGAGAGTGTTGAATGTCTTGAAATCATGAATACATATAACTAATATTTTCATTTTGAAAATTTAAAATTAGTTTTTCAACATTGAAATTTTACTGTGTTTAACTTTGTTTGTTCCTTCATGAGTTACTTTCAAAGCACACCATATTTCATCAACAGATGTACACATACTAACTTTATTTAATTCATTTTTGTTCAGAGAGCAAAATAGCAAGTTCATAGCTTTAGTATTACTAGTAGCATCTAACTTTAAGTGTTTGACCATGGTGCATAATCGACGGTAGGAGAAGTGTATTCTTGTTGTATAATATTCTAAGTATCATACCCATTTGCTTGCATATATATTCTCATTCTAGTTGAAAAATAAGTATAGTGTAATCCGTTAAATAGTGATGGCTATGCAGTTAATTGTCTTTCAACAAAAGTAGTAGTGTTATCCATATTACTTGAATGGGATTCTATAAACTTTGTTACGGTTGTATGAATGTCTTGCTCTGATACCAAATGAAAAATCGCTATGAATCAAGTAATATGAATTATTCTACTAATCTAAAACTTGTAAGCAATAGCTAAAATAAAAATAAGCTAGAGTAAAGTACACCAGAGATTTTTGTACTAGTTCAGACTTCTCGTCCAACGTCCAGTCTTAGAATTCTTTTGGAGTCGAGTAAACAACCCTCACTTAATCTAAAGGAATATGTATCTTACAAAATGCCTGAGCAGCCGAATAGAACTTCACTTGCCTAAAGATCTTCAAAGGAATTTGAAAACAAAAGTTGTAAGTTGCAAACTTTGTATGTTCTAGACAGAACACTAATGAGTTAATAAATACACCCTTCTTATAATCTCCTTTGATGATTGTAATTTGAACGCACAAATATTAACAAGTAGAAAGTTTCTTTTGAATGCTTTTTGAAATCTCAAAGAATATAAAGCGTAGAATGCAAAAGTAAAAAGATTAGAAAGAATTGATGATTTAAAAGACCAAATTCTACTCGTATTTATAGTGTTTGAAAAGTTATATTTAAAAATGTTATTGCCATTAAAGAAGGTATAACCTTTGGAGATGAAGATTACTCTTCAAATTTGAATTTTCAATGAAGAGACACTTCATTTCCTATATATCGGATGGTTGAAATTCAAATTCAGATGATTGAAATTTGATAGTGTAAAACAGAAACAAAACAGTTTAAAAATAGTTTAGTTAGACGACTGAATTTTATAATCAGATGGTAGAATTTTAATTCAGATATCTAGATTAAAAATTCAAACTGCCGAATTACCTTGAATTGTAATTTTGTATTCCCTAACTCAGACTTTTGATTTACAAATACAGATAGTTGAATTTTAGTCAGACGTCTGATTTATAAATCAGATGGTTGGATTGCCTTAAGGGAATAAAACTTTTATTTTCCAAATTTCTTTTTAAATTCAGCTTTTCAAAAACAATGTTTGTGTTTGTGTGTGATCATTGTAAATGAGATTTTATAAGAACTATGACAAGACTCTACCTATTTTTGCCTTTAATATTTTAGCTTAATTCATGGTTGATCATCATATCTCCTTGAATATATTCTTGAAAATACAATAATGATATATATATGGAAACGTATAGTTGTCTCATTGAAACTTAAAAAGGAAGGATCTTATATAGTGTACGAAATCGAACTCTCGGTAATAATAAAGAGCGAACACCATTTTGGGTTTTCCTACCCAAGTATGGTTTGAGTCATCAAATCATTATTAAAGGAAGGTTGGAAAGTGTAATTTAGATAAAACACCTTTAATTTCAAAGTAAGGAAAGCATAAGCAAAGATATATTACTTTATTGAAGGATGCTACGAAGGTAAGAAGTTTCCTCTGTTTGGGTAGTTATTATTAGAAGTCCACTAAAAACACATCGTAAAGGTTTCTATGCCATCGTCGTGCCTTATTAGAAAGGATTTAGTTTTCTCGTGTAACTTGAAACGTGAGCATGCTTTTATTAAGCTAAAAGGAGTATTGACTAGTACATTTATTTTAGTATTCCCAAATAGTTTGAAGGTGTTTTCTGTATATGCTGATGCTTGCGATATAGGAGGTTAGAGTTATTTTCTATACTAGTTGATAGTAAAAGTACACAAGAAGAGCTATCCAATGCATGATCTTGGGATGACGGCTATTGTTTTACTCTTAAGTCTTGGAAGTCATTTAAGTTGTTTATAGAGCATAAGCCCTAATCTATTTGTTGTTTTGATCATTGAAAGAGATAGACTATTTGGACTGTTTTATGGATGAGTGTCACTGATCTAACATTTTGGGTAACGTTATGACATACATGTTTCTTTTTTTGCTTAGGAAGTCATAGGTACTAGGCAAGTAAGTTATTGCATTACAGTATATGTTCTATAGCAATTTTTATAAAGTATTACATATTATGTCTATTGGATTAATATGGCAAGACATCATCCCACCTTGAGTCATCTTGGCTATAGTACAATATAAGTGAAGTGGTGATAAGTTATGTTTGGGAAAGGTCCCATTAATAGGATTATATTAATAAATGGTAAATTTTGGAAGTTCAAATTGCAAAAGGTACCCTAGATGAAGTTAGAGCTATGATTACACAAGAAATGGTTAACTCAAGAATTTGGGTTCTCACTAAGTAAAAGTTGTTACAATTTGCACGCACCGACAATGTAGAGGTGCTTTTCATGGAAAATAAGATTAAGAGGTTTCGGTATGATTTTGGAAAGTGGATGTTGAAATTCTTTTCAATCATCCCTCGGAAAGAAAGCAGATTATTTATTTTAGAATGCTATCATGAAGTATTGACTTAGGGGTACATAATTATGTTGCATATTAGTTGCATGAGAATGACATATCACTTATCCTATTACTTTTAATACTAATAAAAATCCAGGATTTCACTTAAATTTAGGACTATACCTAGTTTTTGGATTTTAATGTTTAAATAGATTAATTATATAGAACTACTGCTCTTGAATGATTAAATATCCGCTAGTAAATGCCTAGTAGTTAATATCGAATATTACCGTTGATATATCATCAATATATCACATATCGCTCCAAAGCCGATACTTTTTCTATTTAAATAAATTATTTTAAATTCAAAATATATATTTTACAAACATTCTATAAAAGATTTTATGTATTTAAAGTATTTGAAAATTATGCTTAAAACTATTTTACAAAAGTATAGGAATTTTAAAATAATTTAAAAGAAAAATCATTTTTTGAAATGGATAAGGGTATGTTTACATACCCCTCCTAGATATATATATCAACATAGTGACTATTGTTTGATCTTTTAATTTTTCAAAAAAAGCATCTTTTCGATACTTCCCTTTACAAATGGATACTTTTGTTCATTCATTGTATAAAGATGAACACAAACGAATTTTTCAACTAATTTTCTCACTTTCTTCTTATTCCTTACTTTATTGTTCCATTTCTTGAAAACTGCTTTCTATTTTCTTTAAAATCTATGTAGAATCTATCCATACTCTACTAGATTGATTTTCTATAAACTATCTACTATTTTGGATGCATTCTCTCTATAAACTCAAAAAATAAAACTGCTATCAGAAGGACTATAGGTTGTCTTGTATCCAAAGTACAACTGTTTGTATTTGAAAATCAACAACTTTACTCTTATTTGTTTGAGTGTGCTTGTTGCCCGTTCAAATCAAGTGGGTTGATCGGTAGCCCGTCCAAATCTAGCAGGTGATCTGTTGCTTAGTAAATCAAGTGAGTTTACCCTAGACTTGTGAGATAGAAGGGTGCATCTCGTAGCCTTGAAATCAAGATTGTATTCTGATTTGCTTACCACCTGGTTAAAGTAGGCGATTGAAAAGAAATCCATATAAGAAATTATATGGACGTGATGTAAGGGAAATCTAAACCAGTATAAAACTCCTGGTTTTATCTCTTTTAACTCCATACTTTACTTTTATTGCATTCATTTATATCTGTGATTGACAATTAGTATGTGTGTGTGTGTGTGTTTGATTCAAATCTTGAAATAATTTAAAAATTTATATAAAGTTATAAAACACTATTCACCCGCTCTCTAGTGTTAAATCAGCCTTAAGATTCATTCATATTAGTACTACACTATTTTCCACATAACATAGTTGCTGCATCAAAATGTACACAATAGTTTCAAAATTAGTGCATAATCTACGTACGTAAATGCTAAGTTCAATACACCAGGATATTAGCTTGTTTTAGACATAGTACATATGTATGTCTTTGTACACTCACATACAAAAATCTATTTAGTGAGTGTTCACTTAGAAATATCAACTAAATGTAAAGCTCCTAGCTCCTTTGCAATAGTGCTAATAATAAGCATCTTAATAAACATATACTCTCAACCTATTCATACGAGTTCTAGAGAATTGTACGAAAAATGGATAACCACGGTTCAAATTGGTATAGTGTGAGAGATTTACTATTTAAAATATAATAGTATATCATGAAGGTAATGCCTATAAGATTTCAACATAGTAGGTAGTTACAAAAGTCTTTTTTCTCAAAGTCTTACATGTATAAAAATAGATAAAAATATGCCATAACCCGCTCTTCAACTGCAACTAAAATGGTAATGAACATGATGAAATGTATGATAAATATGTTTAAACTAGCATAAACATGCAAACGAATCATACATCAGTCATAACATCAAACGTTCTTAAGAATACCTCCTAGATCATAAATATGTTTTGCATGAACAACTACAAAAGATTCACTAGTTAATGTAGCGCTCCTCAAGATGACTATTAACCTAAGGATAATCGATGAACACAGTTTTTTTAATGGTAGAAATGACCTTTTAAAGAACTCGTTTATTCCAAAGCATAAATTCTAGGAGGTAAGTTCATCGATAACTCTAAACAGCCAAAAAAAACTTAGCGAGCATCCCTACTCAACCTTATAGTACTTGTTAACACATCGATTCCCATCATGTATTGAACATTGTAGACTTATAATGTTTGGACAAGCTTCATCATCAATCTGATCTCTCCCATAAAATAAAAAATTATGCTTAGGAAAACCTCAGAATTTGTCAAGATGTGAAGTCACCAATCCTTATGAGTCTCTTTATTCCATCAAGATTAGCTAACATCCTAACTTTTAGGTTAAGGAACTCCAAGATGCTAGTCTAATCAATCAATTTTTTCCATATGTACTATAACTTGTAATTCATTATTGTTACCAATTCAATCCTAATAATGTTCATGTATTAATTAAGGGGTTCAAACAAATATTAGAATATAAGATATCAAATATTGCACGACAAATAGGCATTAATTTCACATCAAAGAAACAATCTTGATGGTCTTGGATCAACCCATTTTGTCCTTTGTACATTTTTTGTAACCATCTAGTCACTTGTAATTCATATTCCTTCCTTAGCGATTTACCAGTTTTAACCCACTAGTTCATCTAAGTAATTGTCGGGTTATGTCCAACATAACAAATGTCGAAACACGTTACTTATGATCATTAATTGAATGTAGAACATAAAATATATAAATAATTCACACAAAACGTATCATACAACTTTATGTCAATAATCAATCAATCTGTCCAACTATGCATTGGGGAATAATATGCAACATGAGAATATCCTATACCATTTTACGTTACTAATATATCCTTCGCTTTACACATATAACAATTTACTATTTTCAGTAAACATTCATATTTCTAGTTTCATGGCTCAAAATGGTTACTTTTCTTAAGAACTATCCATGGTCAAATTAGTAGCTACCTAGCATACAGATGAAACACTATCTTGTAGCCTTTAACGTCGATTGATAATAATAAACTCAATAAGCTCAATTATCTAACAATAATGTAACATATAGACTAGACAAATCACAACTACTTGAACACTTATCCCTCAAAAATAGGGATTATATCAAGTTAAAGAAATAACTAATCACCTTGTGTTATTTAACTCAAACATATAAAATGACATAATAAATTGATTGATATCAATTTTGAGATTACTTTACTCTCCTAAAGGACTCAATCTATTTTGGGGTTCGTGCCACTTCAAATTCAGAAAGATTAATAGATTCAAAAATAGAAAATAGTAGCAGAAAGGAATATCACGAATAGGGTTAGAAAAGAGGTAAAAAGCAAAGGCATGCTTATTAGCATGGGTGTGCATAGTAATAGAAGTAAGTAATTCTCATTCAAATCTTCTCAATCATCGTGCAGCCAAGTGTTTTGTTATTGTATTTTCATATAACTTAGAACTACTAGAGTTTGGATTATTTTAGGCCTAGATTTTGATATTGATGCATACATTAGCTTGATTTGTAGTATGTTGGTAAGAAATGGCTTGTTTTGATGTTTGATTTGATTTGGATTTGAGAGTAATTTTTGTGATGTTTTTTAGATCAATGATGTAGATTTAGTTTAAATGGTACTAAAGTTGGGAGCTAGTTGAAATGCTTTATGGTGATGGTGGTAGTAGCATAGAATGGCGGTCGTAGGTGATTATAGTGCTGCAGATTAGTTGTTGATCAAAGGTTTATGGTTAGAGTTAATCTAGAGAGTTGGATTAAAGAGAGATTGGCTTATGTATTGCTACATGTTTAGGCACTTGTATAATTTTATGCTTGGCTTTGAATAAAATAGCATGTGAGTAAATTATAAAAGGGCAAATGTGTTCGTTTATAGGAAGCTCTAAGTGTGGAGTAATTGGTATTTTGATCAATATATGGTTTTATATATGTTAAATTGGATAGAATTACATTGAGATGGGTGTGCTTAGTGGAATTTAGTCATTTTGGGTAAGTGATTAGTTTTGGTGTGAGAGAGGTTGGTTGAGTTACATAATGCAACTCTCAATCCACACTGATATTATAAAGTTAAGAGTGTGCTATAGGGGCATTTATGTAATTTGTTACGTAACTTGACTCTTATGAAAGAACCTTGTTCAAAATAAAGTATGCTTTTGTTTTATTTTCTTTTCTATATGTTGTTATATAGAGATATAAGTAATGTTAAAATTACACATTCATATATAAGTAGAGAATGTTAAAAGAAGTATTTTATTGATACGAATGTTAATCACCGTGCTTATTCGTTAAATGTTGCTAGTCAAGATATATCGAGAGATATGCCCGTTAAGACTAGCGTGCATAATGATATGCATATAATCGACGATGTTTTTCTCGTGATTGTCGAGGTAACCAAGGGGTTTCACACTTGTGGCTGTTAGGGACATTAGACGAGAGTCAAGTAAAAATAGAAGGTCTCATGGTACAACGTATAATAGTCTTCAGACTTGAGGGTACCGTCGTTGTTGAGTAACCAGGCCATACTTTGATTATATCAATCACATGGAATTGCAATCATGTTAAGACCATGTTGGGTACACGTTGAACTACTTGAAATGAGAAACCACCCAAGAGAAGATTTGTCTCCTTCGTCATAGAAGGTTAGTACTACCATAATTGGTGTTAAACTTAAAAGTCAAAATATTTAGCCAAAATAAATTAATCAATTGATAAATACTATCGAATTGAACTAAGAAATTGGATGTGACTTACGCAATTAAATACAAATATCAATAATTGATCTTAGATCAAACTTTAGATTTCTAAGTGATATAGTGACGACAAAAAGAAAACATGTACAAAATGTCGTTAATATATGAGCTTAATATAGAATAGAAATTCAATTTCTCCTAAATGATTGTAACAAATTAAACTTATTTCTAATGCTAACTTCATCAAATTCCATACAAGCATTGGTATTTAAATTGTTTAAATATTGATCAAGGACCAGGTTCAAACAAAAGAGTTAACACAATCGAGTTATCAATATTTCCAATTTCGACTAATGTAAAATTAATTTCCAGATTTCATATATTAATAGTTATTAAATACAAATGTTATATTAAATTATTTTTATTTTTTTGAAGCCTGAAAATTATTCAAAACGACATATAAAAGTTGCATATTGACTTAATTAATGAACAACCTTAGATAATTTAATTAAAATGAATGATTTAATTGTCAAGTCATTTAGGCCTAAAATATAGGAGCTCAAATGCACATACATTGTTGGCTATGGCATTAATAGGCAAAAGGGGGCTTGGTCTCCTAGGGTTAAATTAAGGGACTAGATATTTGTGATCTAGTTGGCTATACATAGCAACCCTTCTCATTCTTTCAAGAGACTTGAGCAAACCCTAACGCTAGCTTGGATTGATGATGTCAGTTAAGCCAAGGAGATAGAGTTGCATCCCGTAGCCAAAGAGACAGAATAAGGAATTTTGAAGAGGAAATAACTAGCAAGCAAGGTGCTGATGATCGGCACGATATAGCGAAGTGGTAAAAATCCTATTTTATTTTATTCATACATACGCATATGTTTGCATATGCTTCCCCTCATTATTGCTTAGTTTGTCCAAAAATAAAATTATAAAAAAGTATTATTGTAAAATTAATATTTAATAATTAAATAATGTAAAACACATAAATACGTTATATATATAAATCAATTTGGTTTTAAAAATAAAAAATTATAATTTTTATTCATGGATCTGAAACATGTATACATACATACATACATACATACATATATATATATATATATAATGTCCTAGTTTTAAAACTTTTTAAAAAAATTCGGTTTCAAATTTTAAAAAAGTCAAGCTCTTAGTTTCAAAAAATAAAATTTCTATGTATATATATATACATATGCGTACATATATAGACACACACGCTCACACACACATACATATATATACACGAGTTTAATGTTAATTAAAGAAATATATATTTGCGTGTTCTTTTGATTGCTTACTAGTAATCCAATAGAAGGAACATTTTTTAATTTTGATAAAGTCAAAAGATTTGAAATTTGAAATTTAAATATATATATATATATATATATATCCAGATTATATTTATGTATAGAATTTTTAATTAAAAAAAATCAAACTCTATATCTAATAAAAAAAAATATTTGATAAATGTTATCCAATATTTGACGCAAAATGATAAAGGAATGGACTCTGAACTTCAAGACGATCAATTGTTAAAAACTAAAGGAAGAAGCAAGGAATTTTAGATAAGTCCACGGATTGATATCGATCCATCAAAATGCCAAAAATATCCTTAATCTCTTGTACAACGATCTATTGTTGTTTTGAAGAAAAAGACAAGTTTAGGAAATTGAGGATAGATTGGTATTGATCCATAATAACTACAATTTTTCCCTTAAGACTAAGGCACTATGGAGAAGATATTCAACATTTAGACCAAGTCCTTGGATACCAACCCATCAAATGTTGAGGTTTAGTCCAATTTTGACATGTTTGTCCTCCTACCTTCTTGGATTTGGTTGATTAATGAATTCAAACAAGATACGGCGATGCTAATGGATGAATTCAGTTTTAAATGGCAATCTTCTTTATTTAGAGAAGGAATTTTGGCATTGTATTTATTTTGCTAAGGGAGAGGCTCCCAAGTTTGAGATCAATCATTGTAATTCAAAATTTCTTTCCAACCCGGTAGTTCTAGCATGAAATCATCAATGAAAGATGAAATGGCGGATGTAGGCTAGTGATTAGTCGAACCGCTCTAAAATATCTTATGCCCCTTTTCTTTTTCTATTTGCATCCATTCATTTTTTATTTTTTATATCGATTGGGGAAGTTAGCGCATTTTGAAGGCTAACAACTTTCGGTGCTTTCACCGAGAAAGTTAAAGATCAAGAATGAATGTTAGCTTGGTACTAGGATTCATACGAGATCCAACAGAAATATAGGACTGAAAAAGAGTAAGACGATTATTGATGAAGAGTCTACTGGAGTGAATAAAGGAGATGGTAAGGGATTGACACAATCTCCTCTAGATCTAGTGACAAAACAAAAGATAGATATGATAATGGTTGTTATTGATAAAAAGATGGAGTTGACATTGAATACTATAATGGAAGAGATTCAAAAGAAATTCTCATCACTGAAGCAATCCCAAGTTTAAGAAGGATCTTGCCATAGAGATCATGGAAATGAAAGGAACTTTACATCTAATTTGAATTCAAAAAGCTCTTTGGATGTGTGTAGAACTGAAAAGGAGCTAGTTGATGGTGGAAGACAAATGAAACAATTTGGAGGAGTACAAGCTTGTTGGATCAGTACCAATCCATCATGGATCGGCTCTGATCCATCAAGGAGAGGAAACATAAATATGGATTCTGGGCATGTAAATGTTGAGAATGGTGAGGTTGTAGGCCCCCAGGATGAAGAATTTGGGAGAAATACAAATAAAAATACTCAAAGTGATGCATTCCAAATTAATAGTGAAGCAGGCCAAAATGAATGGATTCCCTAAAGATACAGAGACCTAGACATCTTAGGCTAGCCATGACATTCATAGAATTGAACATACAACTATCGTCGTTCAGGGTGGATGGGGGAAATGATTAAATTATCACCAAAGAAATCCGAAGGTTGCTTTAGTAAAACCAATAAGGTAATATTTTGGGGATGACTTCTAGTAGGAATCCATTCATTGCAAAGATCAGAGCAGTTCAACTTTAATGAAGTATGATTGTCATATGGATTATGCCAGAGATAATGACATTAAATGAAAATGTTTCCAATTATTTCTTGAAGGATTAGCGACAGTGTGATTTTGCAAGTTGGATCCGAGATCCATCTTGTTGTACGATTAGTTAGCTAATAAAATTTCAAATCAATTTCGAGTCCGCTTGGTGCAACCAAAGCATGTGATGTTGTTCGCCAACATCCATAAAAGGATAGGAGGAACTTTGAAGAGATATTTGAAGAGGTTCGATGCTGTGATGGAAGAGGTTAGAAACCCAAGAGATGATGTTGTTTTGATGATAATCATGAGTGGAATGGATAAGAAGACTAATTTTGGGAGGTGGTCGATGACGAAAAATCCAACCGTGCCAAAATATTTTTTATAGAAAAGCTAATTAATATTTGCACTTGGATGTAGCAGATATGTAAATCTTTTTGAGCATTAACGGTTAGGCCGGATGGAGCGATGTAATGGAGAGGATAGAAGCTATTACGAAGGACGGTAATAGTGCTAATAATAGTGAAGGTGATAACAAGCGGAAGATCAACAATGTCTTGAATAAGAAGTAAGATTCGAGGAAGCATTTTCATTCCGACCGTGATAATAAGTACAAGTATGTGGACAATACATACCTTGCAATGCAAGGTATTATGAGACAAAAGAAGCCTACTCCGAGAGAGGCTGTAGATAAGGAGAAGCGCTTTTGGAAGTATATATATTCAATGAGACACATAGGAAACATATTAATGAGTATAGTCAGCCGAAGGATATTATTAAGGATGTGTTTAGAAAGAAACAACTCTAGTAGTATATAGGGAACTCGTAAAGGGAAGGAAAGGAGATGATCAACAACCGAGACAATCGCCTCAAAAGATTATGGAAGGGACCAATATATAAGGTTTGAAATCATCAAGACACAATTTGGTGATCAACACAGATCCAGATCCCACGAGAACGAGCTGGAACAAGATGGAATGCAATAGGAGTTCCTTGAAGCTTGAATCATAGGAAACATGCTTCATGATTAAGGACAACGCTCACACTAAGCAATAAAAATGGACCAATGACAACATCATCTTCAGGTATAAGGATGCTGATGGGATTGAGGCACCTATACTCGACCCGATGGCGATTATGCCTTTGATTAGGCAACTATTCTTCGTCGGGTGTTGATATATGAGGGGAGATCAGTGAAAACCCTATTAAAATGGGCATTTGATGAAATGTAGCTTTATGAAAAGGATTTTTGCCTTGTAAATCCCAACTTTAGGGATCCACCGGAGACGAAAAATCTCTGGTTAGTGCGTCAAGCGGCTGGTGCAGCTAGGAAAAAACTCAGGAGGATTATTGGGATTCAAAACTTTATTACAGTTGATGAATATTCCCCTTACAATACCTTTTTGGGTGGATTGACCCTTGTTGATTTCAAGATTGCGCTTAATCCTTGATGTTTAATGAATAAAATTTACGATGGATGGTGGAGTGGGAGAAATGCAACGTGATCAGAGTTTAGGAAGGGTGTTATATCATAAAGCTACGAGAACCATAATGTAAGGAGAAAGGAAAGAATGCATGGAAGACTCTCCGTATTAAGTCTCAGAAGGCATAGCAATTACTACTCGATGGATAACAAATCCCGTGTTAGTTAGGAAGGACAACAGAAAATGTTGGACATGCAATTATTATTCAAATTTGAATAAGGCATGCTTAAAGGATTGCTTTTCGCTTCTGCGAATTGGCCAACCCATGGATGAAACAATCGGATTGGATTTCCTTTTATTTTCAACATTTTTCTTCTTCAGAAATTCCTTGGATTAGATTCAATGTAATAAAATGGCTTTGAATAAAAGATAGCATTTGGAATAAAAAGAACAGTATATACATCAAGTCTAACTTTGTGTTACAAGATCAACAATACAGACATGCATCATGTGGTTTTAAAACTAGATATCCACGTATCTAGGATAGGTACCAATAGACTCCCTTGAACTACGAATGGTTCTTTGAACTTTGGAGTGAGATCGAACAACTCACCCATACACATCTTATCTTTGACCAATGTCCGAAGAAAGATGAGGCCAGAGAGGTATACCCAAAGAAAGTCATCAAGCACATCGATACTCAAATATAAGTGTCAGTGTATGATTAAATCCTTGCAGGTGTGATTACTAAAATCAATTAGTGCTCATGTGGGCATGAGAGGAAAGCTGTGTAATTTCAGTCGGAGCATTACAATACAATTTTATTTATAGTTGAACATGATAGGTTTAACTAGCAAGAAATAAAGCTAAGTAAAAGGACATCAATGTGTAACCGTGGAGGTTTATTTATATGTATAGAGTTACGTCAAATAAATACATTATACAGATCATAGACACAGGCTGGTATAGTATATAAGTAATTCATTATACACAATTATATATGTATACATATGTAGAAGTGGTACATGGGTGTAGGATATAAAGGTGAATAAAGTAAATGGAATACAATTTTGTACAAATGAATCTTTTATTACTACATTTCTTATACACAATCTTCGACGGTTGAACCCAATGAAACCTCGGCCTATGTACATGGAAAAAGGACAAAAGCAAAAATGTGTCCTAAAAAACATCAAGTGAATAGAAGCTTCACTTCTTAGTTAGCTGTAACACCCCAAATTTTAAATAAAAATAAATAATTAATTATAAATGGAATTTTAGTAATTTTACATGAAACTAAAAAAATTGAATTTTTCCAAATAAAGGAATTTGGAAAATCAATCTTTTTCTTGCGTCGGGTAGAATTTTGTACCTGAAATTCATATATAAAACATCAGAAATAGACATCACATGAAGGAGAAACGTATCGTTTATCATAATGCGCTTTTTGACGAGAAACAGGTCGAGGTCCAAGTAGGCCGAGAAATTTTGGATTTTTAGGTATAAATTGCATGGGTAGATAACCCTAATTCATTCCATGTTCATTTCTCTTCATCCTGTAGTCACCGTCTAACCTAAACTCAGCACTCCATACAATTAAAACCCACAGAGTCTTAAGGGAGTATAAATTAGATGTATATAGCCATTAGATGTCATGTGCTGCACTCATCTCCCATGCTTAGGCGATAATACTCTACAAAGAAATTTGAATTTTGAATTTAAAATAGTATTCATATCCATCATTAATTATATAAAAATAGTACTTTACATACCTATGGTTGTTGAGCACCCTCAAGCCAATAAATATCTAAATGATGTTCTAAATAGGTTAAAAAGTTATGTAACTTTATTGATCACCCTCAAGGATTACATAATTACCCTTTGGTTATCATGAAATGATGGGTTATATAATGTACTTTGTAATTTTTTGAGCACCCTCAAGGTCATACAGAAGTCTAGGAGCAAAGTAAATGTAACAATCCATATTTTACGCATTGGAGGATCATATATCATATGATGTTATATGACTCTAAATTTTAGGAAATTACTCTTCTGATAATTTCCACGTTTATGATTTTTATCGAATTTTTATGTGACTATTTTGACCTTGAAAATATTGTATTGCCTATAGTTTTTGATTGAATATGAATTAGAGTCCGCAACCACTTCCTTTGCTTCTGGATGATAGCTTCTCATTCCACAGAGTGGTCATAATAGTAAAACCAACTTACAGAGTTATAGTTGTTTTGAGTTTTGGCTGCTGCTGGTCAGTATTATCAGGTAATTAAGCTAAACCACTCTTAGGCCCACTAACTTATTTCAATATTGAAGCCTAATATGGACTGTTCTAAGTTGTTCTATTTTCCGCAAAATAGTTCTAAGCCTCCATTAACTCTAATATCTTCAAAAATCTTCTCTTTTACTTATTAATCTTGGCATAATCATTAATAGAAGGGTAATTGGTAAAGAAGATTGCATACCTATCACTTTGGTGCTTGGGATTCATCTTTTGTTATTGATCGTCTCGAATCTAAGGGAAAAAATTGGTATTTTGGGTATTTGGTGAGTGGTTCTTGACCTCTCACTATCCTATGCATCTTTATACAGTTAAATTTGATATTTTTAACTTGATATCGATCCTAAACCATTTGCTACCTTTAATCACATAATCATACATGTTTATAGTCGAATGTCAAAAGCCTTAAAATGGTTTTTAAGTGGTTTTGCAACACCTTTTGATCATATTGACGTGTTAGTGTAAAAGTTAGATATATATTAGGATTTGTATGATAATCATATTTTAATGGAATACATGTATGTATGGATGTGTACGGATGATATTTCAGTTTTGTATGCTATGCTTTGATATGGTTTGCTAGTTCTTTAGGTAATTAGGAAAGGTAATCGTCGAATTGGGAAATTCGAAGGAAAAAGTGGCCAGAGTTGGATGAAATTTAGATGAGGGGCTCTAGAGAAAGGGTGGAGCCTAAGGTTCAAGTCCCATCAGGTTTGGATGAAGGGATTTAGGTCGATGAAAAATTGATTGCTGGATGGAGAGTTTGCTAATTTGAAGTAAAGAGATATGTCTGTCTCTGAGCGTGCTGCTGAGTTCGACGCCTTGTCAAAGTACGGGATGTCTTTCATCAACACTACTTTGAGGAAGAATGAGAAGTTTCTTATGGGTTTGGATGACTATTTAGGGGATAAGTTGGTGTGTTATATCGATGAGCCATTTGAGAGACTTATTGAGAAAGATCTTCGCCAAGAAAGTTTTTACCCCAAATCCAAATCAGCTATTTTTGTAAAGGAAGAGCCAAAACTGCAACAAGACGGTGGAGGAAAGAAGAAATGGAAAGGTAAGAGAAACTAGATTTAGAGAAAGAATGCTCATAAGAAGGCTAAGTGGGATCATGTCTGTTATGGTTGTGGAGATAGGGTCACTTGGTTAGAGACTACAAAGCTGACGGAAAGTAGAAGGTTACAACTGAGGCAAGTTCATACCTATGCAGAAGAATTCTCTAGAACCAACATAGCAGAAATGGATTGTGAAGGAATATACTTTGGATGTTGTCTCGACTTCATCAATTGTACCCTCGGCGTAGGAGAAGGGTAAAAGCGACGTTATTCAAGGTGTTCTTTTCATTTAAGATGTTTTCATACATATTTTGTTCGGTACTGGGGTTTTACATTCCTTCTTATCTAGTGACCTAGTCGATAGATTGGGATTAAAACCTAAAATAGTTGATTGACCTTTGATCATGATGAACCCTGCTGGCAGCTCCACTAGCCTGTGTATGTTTTGTCGTCGTTTGGTCATTTCGAGTCATGGATGCTCTTTTGTTTACGATTGCTTTGTTTTGACTTTCATTGGGCTCAGGATTATCTAGAGAATGGAAAGGTTGAGGAAGTATGTGGCAGTGGCGGATTGTGAGAAGCTATAAGTGATGATTGGGGTTGTGGAAGGGCGAATGGGAATAATTGGCTACCTATTAGAGGATAAGGTTATGGTTAGCTTCTATATCACTTGAAGTTCTACAGGATAAGTTGTCATATGTGCCTATCATGAGAGGTTATCCGAACATGTTTGAGAAGGTGATCGAATACCACCACACCGAGATATTGAGTTCTGCATAGACTTGGTGAAGGTTGCCAGGCCGATAGTTATGCCTTCGAGGCGTATAGCACCTAAAGAGCAGAAGGAGTTAGAAGTGCAAGTAAACGACATGTTGAATCAATGGTTTATTCATAGGAGCATATCTGAGTGGGGCGCACTTGTACGATTCGCCGCTATAGTGGATGGTTCTCTAAGGTTGTGTGTAAATTACCATGAGCTAAATAAGGTGACAAGGAAAAACAAGTATCCACTCCCATGTATTGATGACTTATTCAATCAGCTTCACGATGCAAGGGTGTTCTTTCAGTTAGACCTTGCGACATGTTTTCATCAACTAAGAGTGATGAATGAAGGTATGCCTATCACCGCCGCCATTTGGTTTCTATAAGCGGTTGGTTATGGCATTCGAGCTAGCCAATGCTTCGACATACTTTGTTGATCCCATGAACCATATCTTTAAGGATCAACCAAATAAGTTTGTGCTTGTGTTCGTGTATGATGTTATGGTCTATTCTAGAATAGAAGAGGAACATAAGATGCACTTAAAGATTATGCTTGAAGTATTGAGGAAGCATAGGTTGAGTGTGAAGTTTTTGGAGTGTTATTTTTGGAGGAAGAAATTGAGATTCTTGGGTCATGCCATCTCTAAGCTGGGCATCATAGTAGATCTTGCCAAGGTGGCAACGGTTCAGGATTGGAACCAACCCAAGAACACTACTGGTATGAGAAGCTTTCTAGGATTGGTGGGATATTATAGATGTTTTATCAAGGACATCTCAAAGGTAGCAACACCATTGACTAAATTGATGAATACGAATTAGACATTTTTCTGGGACACAAAGTGTGAGTATGCATTTGTAGGTTTAAAGGAGAGATTGACAAGCGCACTGGTATTGACTATTCTAAACGGGAAGGAGGATTTGTCAGTATACAAAGATGCCTATGGTACTGGACTAGAAGAAGTGTTGATGTATAATAGGAAGTTGTTGCCTGTGCTAATCGATAGCTGAAATCGCACAGGAATAAGTACCCGACCCATGATTCAGAGTTGGCGGCGATGGTGTTTACTTTGAAGATTTGGAAGCGTTATGTATTAGGATAAAGGTTCGAGTAGTTCATGGACCATAAATCCATGAAGTACCTTTTCTTCTAGAAGGATCTCAACCTTCGCCAATAGCGATGATTGGAACTCTTGGCCTTCTAGGACTTTGACATTTCCTATACGCCCAGTAAGGGAATGCAGTCGGTGATGCATTGAGTAGAAGACATGCCATTTTGGGAGCAATGTTCGTAGAGTGGGAGTAGTTGGAGTATACGGCTGGTTATGACCCCATACCTCATTGCGAGCTAGAGCCAGAGATGTTGGCAAGTTTGACGATCAGACTAACCTTGATTGAGTGGATCGACACTAGTCAGAAGTGACATGCTAGACTAGCAGAGATAATGGAGAAGATAGAAGAAGTAGAGTCTGAAGAGATAAAGAAGAACAGACTTGATAGATATGGTTGGCTCCATAAGGATGGGATATTATTTGCTCCCAATGTTGATGGATTGTGAGATGAGGTACCGTGAGAGTGCCATCGCTCTAGATTAACTATACATCCCGACGGTAATAAGATGTATAGTGGTACAAGGCAGACCAATTATTGGGAAATGACGAAGAAGGATGTTGGGACATTCATCCTAAAGTGTATGAACTACCAATTGGTAAAGGAAGAGCAAAAGAAGCTAAGTTGGTTATTACAACCACTTGAAGTTCTCAAGTGGAAATTAGAGCAAGTATCGATGGATTTTATTAATGGGTCACCAAGGACCGTACGAGGGTATAATAGCATTTGGGTCATAGTTGATAGATTGAGGAAAAGTGCCTGATTAATTTTCGTCAAGTCTACTAGAACGACATCTAAACTGGTCGTGTTGTATGTGAAGTGAATAGTGCACTTCTATAGTGTGTCGAAGAGCATTATGAGTGACCGAGACCATTTATTCACTAGTGGATTTTGGAAGAGCTTATGAGAGGTATTGAAACCAAGCTGCATCTCAGTACAACTTATTGCCCGAAAAACGATAGACAGATCGAGAGGGTGAATTGTATATTGGAGGATCTCTTGTAAGCTTACATTCTTGATTTCAAAGGCCCATTGGATGGTCACTTGCATTTGGTAGAGTTTGCATACAACAAAAGATATCCCTTTAGTATCAGTATAGCACCGTATGAAGCATTGTATGGCCGACCATGTAACGCTCCTTCATGTTGGTGGGAAATGGGCAAGAAAATGATACTTGGGTCATATATGATCAGATAAATCTTGGATAAGATTGAGATCGTTTGGCAACGAATGAAAGATTCTCAAGATAGGCAGAAGAGCTACGCTGATAAGAGACGTCGAGATCTGGAGTTCTCTATTGGCAATATTGTGTTTATGAAAATTTCTCCATTGAAGAACATTATTAAATTTGGTAGTAAAGGGAAGTCGGCATCGAGATTCGTAGGTTCTTTTCCAATAGAGGAGAGGATTGGGATCCTAGCATATAGGGTTAATTTACCTTAGAAGATGGCGGGTGTGCACAACATCTTTCACATCTTTCCTTTGTGAAAGTTTGTGCACGAATGCATAATGGTTGCACTAGACCAACTTGATGATATTAAGATTGAACCTGATGCTTCGAGACCTCATAGGTCGGTTCATGCTATTAGATGTGATACAAAACAGCTTAGGAGGAAGACAGTGAAGTTAGTAAAGGTTCAATGGGGTAAAAGTGAAGGCGATTGCACGTAGGAAATCGAGGAGAGCATGAGGGTCACATATCCGAAGCCTTTACATGATAAGGCCTACTGTTTATCATATTTAATTTCGTTTTGATATCGTATAGGATAGTCTAGTATCTCGTGTGATAGGATAGGTTTTTCTATATTATTGATTGCATGGTTGCTTTGCTGATATGTTAGGTAGTTGCATATTGTTGTTAGCCATACAGGGTAACTATGGTTGACTATTTTTTTTCAATTATTTGGGGATTTTAAAGACAATATTCCTAAGAGGGGAGAATGTAACAACCCATATTTTACGTACCGGAGGATCGTAAAGTATTATTATTTAATTCATATGATGTCGCATGAGGCTAAAATTTTGAAAATAACTCTTAGGGACATTTTCCATATCTATAGCTTTTATCGAATTTCTATGTGACAATTTTCACCTTGGAAATATTGTATGGCCTATAAGTTTTGAGAGGACGTGATCTAGAATTTGAAACCACTTCCATTACTTAAGGATGATAATCATACTCCGTAGAGTGGTCATAAATATAAAATGGACTTTCCGTTTAAATGTTATGGCTATTTTAGTTTTTTGCTGTTATTGGCCATTATTATCAAGTAATTAGGGCAACTCGCACTTAGGCCCATAAACCTATTTCAGGATTGGGGCCTAAGAGGGACCGATGGGACTATGCAAAGTCATTTCTGTCTTCCCTAAAATATTTATAAGCCTCCATTAACTCTAATTTCTTCTAAAGTAATCTTTTCCCTTACTAATATTAGCCAAATATCATTACAAGAGTATTTAGCAAATAAGATTGTAGATCTATCACTTTGATGCTTGGGGATTCATCTTTCTTTGGCGTTCGTCTCTAGTCTACGGGGGAAAATCAGTATTGGGTATTTGTGAGTGATTCTTGACCTCTCACTATCCTATGCTTGTTTATATAGTTAAAATTAATGTTATTAACTTGATTTCAATCCTAAAATATTTTCTAACTTTAATCGCATATTTATACATGTTTACAGCCGAACTTAACAAGATTTAAAATGGGTTTTAAATGGTTTTGCAACCCTTTTTGATCATATAGACATATTATCTAAACATAGATCTATAATATGATTTGTATGAAAATAATATTTTAATTAATTATCTGTGTATGTGGGTGATATATCAGTTTTATATATTATGCTTTGATATGTTTTTCTAGTGCTTTAGGTAGTTGGGAAAGGAGATTTTTGAATTGGGAAACCCAAAGAAAAAATTGACCGGAATTAGATGAAACTTGAAGGAGGGGCACTGTAGAAAGACAGGAGCCAAAGGTTCAAGTCACATGAGGTTTAGGTGAAAAATTTTAAGTGGATGATGAACTAATTTCTAGATGGAATGTTTGCAGATCTATTTGACAAGAAGGCAGGGCCTTGGGATTTAGGTTACAAAACTTCAGGGGAGGCTTTGGGTTGAAGGTAAGAAGAGGTCCAAAAACTCGACGTTGGAATTTTGGCTACGTAAGGTGGTCGATATTGACCACTTTTTGACCAATACCGAATATGATTTCGATCATTTGGATAACGCTTAGAGCATGGGGTGCTTGGGAATGAAGCTTGGAGTTCCAGGCATGCCGAAATGAAGAGATCGTGGTGGAAAACACTTAGCCATATCTTGGCTAAGTATAGAGGGTAAAAATAACATCGGTACCGATCACTTTTGATCAACAGCGACATGAATTTTCACAGCCTTGGGTCATTCAACTTCCAGAAGGGAAAGTATAAACCCTGTAGGTCGTGCTGAAGGTGGTTGTTTTTTGCTTGGGATTCGATGATGACGTAGTAGCACAATGAATGATAATAGCTTCAGGACTTCGATGATGGAAACTCGATGTTGAATGGACTTAGGTTCCAATAATGATGACTCGATGTTGATATTAGTCATGAGAATGATTTTCCACAAAGGGCGGGTTCTAGGAAGGGTGATTCATGGAATGATAGAATGTTAAATGGTTCTATGGTGGAACAAAGGAATGTGGAATTGTTCCTTGAGGGTAATGAAAACCAGTTTGAGAAAGGAAAGGACTTTGATATGTATGCTAAAGGGTCGTTCGTACTCAGAATGTTTTCTGATGTACTAAAAAAGGGTATTATGAGTGCACTTATGGGTACTTTATTTGGGTATCCCAGATCGACGAATGGATCCATATATCCTGAACTAGTGGAATAGGTCTAATATCAGCTTCGGGCTAAAGATGAGTACACTAAAAACCAAGATTGTCATTAATCCCTGGCAGGTGAAATGTCATATGAGTTATTATATATCCAGAGGACATTAAGTGATGGTGAGGATGTTTGATGGATGCTATGCTCGCTTTGATTGTTTCTTCCTATTGTCTATCACTCTAGGAATGTCAGTTGAGATAGTTATGATATACCTGGACACCCGTCATTGTACTTAGTGTGTAGTGCACCCTTATGATGTTTGTAGAGTAGCAAATTATGTTTGTTAGTGCTAGCTCTTTAATTGTAGGGACAGATCGGGTATGGTTTGTATACCCTTGGTCCTTACTATATTCACTTGTATAGTATTTTGAGATTCATTTATCGTTCACACTAGACTGTTGTCTAACTAAAGGTTTTATGCTTTGCTTTTTATGATCTCGAGTACTCTTAAATGAGCAGGTCTAGGTGTACGCAGCAAAAATGCAGAGGATGAGCAGGATGGAGTTTTCACGTATTATATATGGATATTATGATTATTCCATTGTGCAACACTATGGAGCCTAGGTAGTGTTTGCTTTACTACTATGAGACAGTTTATTTGAGTAGATGTATAAATTCTACTACTATGTTGTATAACTTTATGGATCTGTACTCTGATATTTGGTTCACTTAGTTAATATTGTCTCTTCAGTTTTATATATATGATTATTATTATATTTTATTTGATGTGCTATGAAAAATAGGACAAGTTCTATGAATTGTTTTCTTTTATTTTACTTTGACAACCAGGAAACATTGGCCGACACTGTAGCAGTGCACTTATGTATATGTATTTTGGGTGTTGGCGGCGTATAACGGACGTCGTAGTAAAAGTATTGTCGATAATTGTGCACGAGATATTATCAGTAAAGTGTTACTTACCATTTATGAGGCATAAAATTTATCGAATATCCCTCAAGGTCGTGGTTATACATTAAATAGGTCTAACATCCTCTGAAGGAATTTATGAAATCCCTATATCCCTTTTTGGGTTTTGGACAAATACAAAATTCAGTGGGATCCTTATAAGGTAAATATAATAAACCAATCAAGTTAATATACGCACATATGTGATATTATAATAATGTACAAAATAGATTAGGACATATATTAAGATTGATAAAATTGTTTATTGGTCAAGCTATACTAAATGAACTGATTAAAGATTGACAAAAAATGTTAAATTTACTTGCTAAAAATATTTTGGCATATTGTCGCTTCAAGACCCATGCAAGAGCCAAATAGTACAACCATTAAAACATTTGCTCTTGGTCACTTAGGTTTAATTTTCTCGAGAATGCTGTCACCCATGAGTTTCGAACTCTAAAGCAATTTAAGTGTATGGAATCATATTCATATTCGATCACATACAAAAGTTGTATGGTGAATAGTCGCATTTGCAATGTAAGAAATTTGGATGAAAATGCTTCAGTCTAAATGAGAAAGTAAACCATAATGTGGTGTCATGTGTTCAATACCATTGAATACAATAAGGATCTTGTCGTGTTAAAAACAACATTAATCAAGGACTATAGACAGACCTAGAAATTTAAGCACTGACATATCGTTTTTGATATATTTACTTAAGTGCAATTTATTCGATATTCTTTAAATGTTAAGGATGACAAAATGCATTTTTTTAAAGAATTTAGCATAGTCTTGAAGTACAGGGGTTCTTATTTGAATGGTTTGATATTTTGAAAGAGAAAATTTAGAATGGTAGTGATATTGGCATAATTAGGATGAAGTGAGTGAATGAGCACCTTTGTTTCATGAAGGGATATTGAAAATGGAATTATTTAGAATATTTGTAGACATTTAATAGGGAAGAAAAAAAAAGACTTCTATTCCAAATACATTTTTCATATAGAAAATTATTCTCTACGATAATTATTTCTTTGAGTTCTAGATTTGATTCGAAACTCTCAACCATAAATTAGTATTAGTAGAAGAAATAAATTACCTACGGTAAGCTGTTAAATGGAGCTTCGTATTTCAAGTGTTGCTATTGTAACATCGGAAACAATGGAAGCATACCATATGACACTTACTAGTGGACACATCAATGTTTGAAAGATTACTTTCATGCATATTGTGAATTTGTTAATAGGGTTGAAGATATAGATGTTAGTAAGGAGCAAGTTGTGATGAAGAATGTAGATAAAATTCAGTCTGAACTTGTTACTCATACTGATGATAAAAACTTAAATGATCAAGGCTGGAAAAATGTAAATAGGAGGAATAAAGGAATTTGGAAAAGGAAAAAACCTGTGGATGTTGATATTCTTAAAATAGCTGATGAAAGTGTTGAGAAGGACAAAGGAGTTGATATTTCAAATAGTTCTTGTCCTATCACTTCTAATTCTTTTTCAATCTTATCAAATTCTTCTCTTGATAAATCTCAGGATAGTTTCTCTAATGCAACTATTTCAATGGTTACATCACCTTCTTGTGTAAATCTTTCAATTTCTTCAACAGTAGCTCCTAATGTTGAAAATGTTGGATCTACTGATAACTATGTGTCATCATCATGTTGTTCTCAGTTTAGTACTCAATCTCTATCAAATTTGGTTTCTAGTTCTTCTTGTGTCAATCTTTCAAACAATTCATCTGTTGCTGGCAATGTTATAAATGTTGTTCATCTAATATCTCATCCTCTATGACATCTTCATGTTGTTCTCAATTTAGTAATCTTTCTCCTTCCACTTTAGGTTCCAGTTCTTCACCTTATTTGCACTTGTCTCCTCCCAGTCACATTATTCGTCCTCCTCCTTCTAATTCTAGTGATGATGCTGATGCTATGAGTGCTGGTGATTTGAATAAAGGCAGAGAGTTTAAGCCCCATGAGGTTCTCCCAATATCTTCTTCAAAGATTAATTCTCACACAAGACATACAAGGAAGAATCCTTCACCATTGTTACCTCCTCTTCCTTTTAAATGAACAATATTGCATTCTGGAGTATTAGGGGTGCTAATTCACCCTCTAAGCAGATAGTGATTAGAAATCTTTTAAAGGATAGGGATATTCATTTAATGTGTATCTCTGAAACTAAGCTTGATATTCAATGTACAATTAAGGCTTCATGCATGATAGCTCCATCTTGGTTATATGATCATAATTTTCTTGAATCTAATTATGGTAGACTATTGACTTTATGGAATCCAAGTATATTCAAACTCTCTAGAATTAGTGCTTCAGATCAATTCATTCACTATCAGTGTATCCATTTACCTTCAAATCTGAATTTTCATCTTACCTCTGTTTATGTTCATAACTCTTTATCTTTAAGACAGGTTTTTTTGGATAACCTTCCATCTTTAAATCCACTCTCTAGTCCTTGGCTTATTGGTGGTGACTTTAACTGTATGTTTGCTTGTGATCAGAAATTTGGTGGTTGTTCTTTATCTCTCAAGGATATCTCTCCTTTTAATAGTGCTATTTGTCAATCAAATCTGATTCCTGTTAAATTCTTTGGTCCTGATTTTACATGGTCCAATTGTAATAGGAATGGTAATGTAACTCTATGTAAACTTGATCATATTTTTATAAATCTTCCTTTTCTTCAATATTGGCCAAAATCATTTTACCAAATTCTTCAGCCTTCCCTTTCTGATCATTGTCCATTAATTTTTCAATGTGGAGTTGATAAATTTGGTGGAGGGAAACACACTTTTAAATTTTTTAACTTTTGGACTAAGCATGAGGATTTTTTTGATATTCTGAAACAGGTTTGGAGCATGCAATTTGGCAAAGACCCGTTAGCAAATATTATTCACAAGATGAAAGTGCTTAAGTTTCATCTAAAGGTGTGGTCAGCAGCTAATTTTGGTAATGAATCTAAACTTTCCACTCAGATTAGGAATGATCTCATTAAGATTCAGGAAGCCTTGTGTGTCAGGCCTTGTGATTCTTTCTTAAAACATGTTGAACTGCAATTAAAGAATGAGCTTGAGCAAGTTATTGATAGGGAGGTGTCATCTCTCAAACAGAAATACATTTGAGAATGGAAAAGGAGGCAGATAGGAATACTAAGTACTTTCATAACTTTCTTAAAGTTAAATGAAATCGTGATTGCATTTTTCAGATTAAGGATATGAATGGGCAATTGATGAATTCTTTTGATGATATTAATCAGGCTTTTGTTCAATATTTTTCATCTGTATTAGCACCTTCCACCTCTTTTATTCCTGAACTTAGACCCCTCTTTAATATATCTCTTCCCACTTTGTCAAAATTTCAATCAATTTCTCTGATAAGTGAAATAACTGCTGATGAAATTAGAAATGTTGTGTTTAGTATGGATAGTAATAGTTGTGGAGGCCCAGATGGTTATAATGCACACTTCATGCAACATAGTTGGAATATTATTGGATTTGATATTGTTAAAGCTATTAAATTCTTTTTTCTTCACAATAAACTTTCTGCTGGTTTATCTGCAACTGCTATAGCATTAATTCCTAAGATTGTGAATCCAACATCAGTTGCTGATTTTAGGCCTATCTCTTGTTGTAACATCATCTATAAGATCATCTCAAAGATTTTAGCTAACAGACTACAACTTGTCTTGCCATCCATTATCTCTATTAATCAAGCTGCATATATTAATGGTAGATCAATTAGTGATAATATTCTATTGACTCAAGAGTTGCTGTTTGGTTATGAGAGGAAAAACATTTCACCAAGGTGCATGTTAAAATTGGACATTAGGAAAGCATTTGACTCTGTACATTGGAACTCTATTTTAGCTGTTATGTCTAAAATGAATTTTCCAAAACCATTTTTAGCTTGGATTTATACTTGTATATCTTCACCTATGTATTCTATTTCGAGAGATGGTGGTTTGTATGGATACTTTAAGGGTGTGCATGGTGTTAGGCAAGGTGATCCTATTTTAGCTTACTTGTTTATAATTGTTATGGAGCTTCTTAATTCTATGTTCAAGGATCTTGTTCTTAAAAGAGTCTTTCAGCTGCATCCTAAATGTAGGCAACTTCTCATTACTCATCTTTTATTTGCTGATGACTTGGTTGTTTTTACAAAGCCTACTCATGATAATATTCAGTGCATTCTTTCAACTCTGAAGCTTTTCCATTCTATAACTGGTCTTCAGATTAATCTTGCTAAGTCTAATATTTTGGTTGCTGGGTTAAGTTCTTTTGAAAAAAATGATATCATCAATCTCTCGTGCCTTCATGAATTGCCTAGAAATTCTTTCTATTTGGGTTTGCCTTTGATTACTTCTAGAATTACCAAACAAGATTGTATGCCTCTGTTTGAAAAGATTATTGAAAAACTTCTCATATGGCCTATTGGAAAATTATCACAAGCTGGTAGGTTAACTATTGTACAGTCAATTGCTGTGGCCATGACTACCTATTGGACAAGGCATTATATTCTTCCAATTAAGCTCATTAATATGATTTCTAGTGCTCTTAATAAATTCTTATGGCATGGTGATCCTTTTTCTAGGAAGTTAATTCCAATTTCTTTCCATAAACTTTTTGATGCAAAGAAACATGGAGGTCTTGGAATAACAATTATTTTTCAGTGGAATAAGGCTGCAATCTCAGTGTATTTCAATAAAAAATTTACAACTGATAACAATCTTTGGTCACAATGGGTTAATCACAATCTTATTGGTAGGAGAAATTTTTGGACTATGTCAATTCCTCAAAGTTGTAGTTGGAGTTGGAGGTGTATTCTAAAACTTAGAGAATCATTTATACCTTTAATTCAATGTAACCATGTTCTGATTAAAGATTTGTCTTTCTGGCATTCTCCATGGGCTAAACAAGGTTTAATCCTTAGTTCTATTGTTGACTATAATTTGAGAAGAAATTCTGGTATATCAGAAGAGGCTAAAGTTGATGATTTTATTCATGATGGCAGTATAGTTTTGCCATACTCCAGTTCTTTCCATTTAAGAAACTTATGGAACCTCATTTCAAATAACCATTTTATCAGGTCTGATAATGTACTAGTATGGTCTGGGAAGAATTTTACTATTAAGCTTGTTTATAAGTCTCTCTGTGATAATGGTACACAATTTCCCTGGCATACTAGAATTTGGAAAATAGGTGGTAGTGCAAAGGAAAATTTGTTGCTATGGAAAGTGATGGCTAATGCTTTAAATACCAAGGATAAGCTTTGTAGAATTGGTGCTATCTCAGAGGATCTATGTGTATTTTGTAATTCTAACACTGAATGTAATACACATTTATTCTTTGAGTGTCCTTTTGTATTTCAAATCTGGTACAGATTATTATCAGTTGGTGGATTTTATAAGCCTTCGTCTGTTAGTGCTATTGAGTGGTTTAATATCTTCAAAGCGACTAGATGGAAGTCACGTAATACTAGGCTTTTGCTAAAAATGCTTAAGAGATTGATTTATGAGGTATGGCAAGAGAGGAATAACAGAATTTTTGGTAATGGTATAAATAATTCCTCTCAGTTGTTTTGTCTTTTGTCAGATACATAGTAATATTCTCAATTTTTTGAAAACTTATACATGTTAAGTATGATGTGTCATCTTTCTTCTATGTATTTCTCAGAAAATCTGATAGTTTGCTTCACTATGGAGGTTTCTGGAAATTGCTCTCATTTTAAAGTGTGAAGTTTCCATCTGTTGACATGTTATTCTGGAAATCAATTTTATTATGATGTCTGATACACAGGTCTTGCTATAGCATGCTTTCATGTCAGGTTATTTGCTGAAGATCATTCTTATGAAGAGTTGTTGTTAGTTGCTGATGGTCATGATTGGTATAGAGGGATGATGGAGATATCATGCATTGCCTTATTTTCCTATCATCACTGGTTCATTTGGTTGCAATGCTATTGCCGTGTATTTCTTTATTGAGTCTTAGTTTAGTTGTACTACAGTTTGTTGTTGATGTTGCTGGTTAATTTAATGTCTTTTGTTGTAGTCATGTTATCATGGTTTTGTGGTTATCTTGGAGAATTGTAATTGTTTTTTTTTTGTAAGTCAAGCTCTATGTTTGTAATGCTTCATTAGTTAATAAAGTGAGCTCTTTGCTCTTGCTTTTCAAAAAAAAAATGATTTATGAAATAGTAGTTTTTGCGGTTTTAACTAAGCATAAATGTTGTTTTGTTTTATCATAAATATTCATTATGAAATATCAACGATGGTGTTTGTTTTCATAACAATATTGATGGATTAATTATAGAAAACACATAAGCATCCAAGTTATTTAACAACTAATTTTAGGGACTAAGCCGTACCTTTGAGAAATAACTCTTTAATCATATGATTGTAAATCATGTGGTACTTATGAATGTATCTCAAATGACTAAGAACAAAACATCAATTTAGTGGGAGCAAAAAAAGAGTTAATAAACTCTTTGCATTGATACATTTAGAGGTATATTGTCCAAAATCTAATGATACCAAAAGTGGACCCATTTACTCTATTAAATTCACTAATGAATTATCTTAGATATAAACATGCATATTTGATACACAAGTTAGATATCTCACAGAATATAAAACGACAGCAGAACGTATAACGTGAAAAGGAAATAAAACAACTCAATTTGATCGAATATGTAAGTTTCTTGGATAAAATTCCAATAGTACCAAAAAAGAAATATAACTCGGTCTCAAAGTCAATCTCTCTTTTCTACGTAGTGATTTACCTAAGGAGTAATTAGACTCTGTTAGACAATGTACGATTAATAATGAGTAAAGTCAAGTCACTTACTTCCATAAGGGTACGTTCTTAAGAGCAAACGTATATTTTAAATTTTATTTTATCTAAGTTATAGTTTATGAATTGGAAAGGAACCAAGTTTTAATTTTTTTAAGATGCAAGGTGGTCCAAATTTATGTTATAAGCATAAGTTTAGTGAACTCAAAACTAGATCTATTTTATGTAAGTGCATAGGCAATTCATAAAATGTTTTGAATGGCTATTCCACTACACTAATGAACAGATCATTATTTCAAGAACGTCATCTTCATGCCAAAAGAATTTCTTTCGAGAGAAATTAGTGCCAGTACGACGGACTTGGATACGATCAATATTCTAAATAATTGATTAAATAAGTAAAATAAACTTAACCGAGCCTTGAATGGACATATGCCGTTAAAATGTCCGTCACTCTAAAGATAAACTATGAGTTCTTTACTAATATATAGAAAATGAGACAAGCACCCTTGTCCAAGTGGTAAATTGATTCGGCTTTGGTGCAGGATGTCACAAGTTCGAAACTTGCTTTCGAACGTTTATTTGACATGGGATATGTTGTCCCTATGATTTGTTGTATATAAAGTACCAGTTCAAAAAAATATATATATATAGAGAAAATGAATTGTTAATAATAAATTTCTCAGTTGCCGACTGGGCATGAAAAGTATAGATTTAGCTACATGGTGTGATGCTTTAAATCTAAAATGGATTCCATGTACATTAGCAAAATACGATTTTGTTAGTTGTACCAAAAATGATATGATCCATTAGCCACGATTGAGTCTTCGAGAAGAAGATCAATGTAGTTGGAATGGTATAAACATTGTTGATATAAATAACTACATCGATTTCAAATGTTGAAATTATTGGATTAATTTTGCATGTCAACGTGCTTAAGTCTATTTGGATTCTACTCTCATATTATCATACGATATAAATTTAAGTTTTGGCATACTCATGTTGAAACAAACTTCTAAATGATGATTTGGAAGAAACTGTTTCATACAACAACTGATATCTTTACTTTTATCGAAATTTTCAATTCGAAAACAATTATTATGAAAATAAGATATTTTCAAAGAATTTTAAACAATTCCTTCATGGGCATCTTCTTGAAAATTTAAAACATATTGTTTTGTAATATTTTTTAACTATTGAAGACAAGATATTTTGACATATTTTTACTACTAATAAAGAGAATTTATTGAATAAATTTACTCGGTGTCCTTTTAAAATTTCAAATATACCCTTTTACATCTCATAGAGAAATAGTATTCAAATATGGGGATGTAGCCTGTTATTTTCTAATTACAACTGTTGATCACCATGGAGAACTATGGTATGTGTTCATAAGCTGAAGTATCTCAATATTCCATATTGTCCATTATTTACATGTGAGTTCATCGGTCGAAATCTCGCCTGATTCCGATTTAGTATGAAAAAGTTACTGCAGTATGAACAAAAAAATAGCAGCTTCTGCCTAGGCGGCGAAGTCCCAATATAGGGATGTAGCATGTTATTCTCTAAGTACAACTGTTAATCACCATGGAGAACTACGGTACATGTTCATAAGTTGAATTATCCAAGCATTCCATATTGTTTGTAATTTAGGTGGGAGTTCATCGTTCGAAATCTGATCCTGATTTCAAGTTAGTATGAAGAAGTCACTTCAGTTTTTTTTTTTAAAAATAGCGGCTCCTGCATAGGAGGAGTTCAAATATGAGGATGCATCATGTTTTTTCTAAGTACAACCGTCAATCACCATAAAGAACTACAATATGCATTTACAAGATGAAGTATCCGACTATTCCGTATTGTCCGTAATTTGAGTGGGAGTTCATCGGTCGAAGTCTCGCGTGATTTCGAGTTCGTATAAAGAAGTCATTGTTGTCTGAACAAAAAAACAGCGGCTTCTGCCTAGGTGGAGTTCAAAATGGGGATGTAGCACGTTATTTTAAATATGGAGATGTAACATGTTATTTTCTAAGTACAACCGTTAATCATTATAGAGAACTGCAATATACGTTCATAAGCTGAAATATCATAGCATTCCATGTTGTCCGTAATTTAGGTGGAAGTTCATCGGTCGAAGTCTCGCTCAATTCTGAGTTGGTATGAAGAAGGTACTGCAGTCTGAACAAAAAAAATAGCGGCTTCTGCCTAAGCGGAGTTTAAATACCAGATTTGCATGTACAACCAATAATTCTTTTATACTTCTTTTTCTGATTCTTTTCATGTCTATTCTTTGAAGTTAATGTTTCCTTTCTTGAATGCCGAAACAAATGATGAAAAAATCATTAAAATATAAAGATTTTGCTCGGGTAATTAACCCTATTAAAATAAATAGTACAAACTTAAGAAAGACAAATATGAAATTACTTTGTTTCCAAAGAAAAAAATAGTAGTTTGAAAGCTGCTTTACAAAAGAGTAACTTGAATGCATAAAAGACAAAAATCTAAAAAAAGGTAAAAAAAAACTAATCGCTGATATATTTTGATACATTTTTACTCACAACTTGCATTAACTAAAAGAGCATAAGCATGTAAAACTAAAACAAAAGAAATGATAAAACTATGAATGCTTTAAGTTATTAGTTCTATGAATATGCTTCAGTTATCTCAGTCTTTTCGGTTGTTGCCTCAGGTTCAATTTATGCTGGCAATGCTACTGTCAAATCTAATTCCACAGGTGCAACTAGAAATGCTTGCAAGTTGTGATTAAATGCAGATCCATCTGGATGTGCGTATATACACATTTACATAAAACAATTTTTTTGAATTAGCAACATATTTTCAAAGAGTTCAAACATATACAAAAATTCATTTTTTTTTGAAATATTTATCTGTCTAAAGGTTCAAAATTTAGAATAAAATTTTAGTGAAAAAACTAAAATCGTATTAATGCTCAATATTCTTCAAATAAAATCAATTTTCGAAATGGAATAAACATTTTTTTCTTTGGGAAATCTTGTATTTTCAAGAAAGATTGGAAGCTCGATAACTTAAAGATAAAACCTTCAATTTTTTTCAGAAAAATTATCATTAAAATGTCGGAGAAATTTAAAATAGATGATTTAAGAAGTTCGAAAAATAAAAACATTCCAAAAGAAATGAAATTATTCAAATAATCAATTTTTCCAAAAAATAAAATAAGCAGAAGAAATTTTTTAATAAGGAAAGCTAATATTTTTAAAAAGAGTAAAATCCAAAGAAAATCAATTTTCAAATAAATTTGAATACGCTTATCTTTTAAGCTTTATGTTTTAAAGGACCCGACCTTCATATTAGCATAAAACCAAACAATTTCTATATTTTATTATTTTTTATTTGATGATGATGTCTCATGATCTACATCATAATTATTTAGATTTTTATTGGTATATATTATGAATTTTAAAAATACAACCTCATTTTACACTGTTATAACTGCCCTTTAATATGAATTTTTAGGTACTAAATTTTGATATTAGGAAATATACAAAATTAATTTTCCACTGTACTAGTAGGGGTGTTACGGTTGCGGTAACATTCGTTATTACCACCAACTGTAACCGTAACCGTTGTTGACAGTTTTTAATTATTATTACCGTTACCGCAACCATCATATTTTTAATTTTGAAGCATGTCGTACATATATTTTCAATTACATGCATTATTGATGATAAAATGATATAGCTCTAATTGGTTTTTGCAGATTATTTATTTTTGCATGCATATGTTATTAGTTCATGAAGACACATATTATTAATGTACAAACTATTTTTAACTTAAGTTATCAATTTTTATACTTTAATGTTAAATGTTGTAAAAAAAAATCATGTATGATTGGTACAGTTAACCGTGGTTTTTAAAATTTTCAACCGTTACCGTAACCGTTACCATTATAGATGGTAACCGCAAGAACGATTGGTAATGTTGAGCGCTCGAGCGATTCAAGTGTAACAGCCCTAGTCTATAGTACTTAATAGTTTGTTTGTTTTTACCCCTTCATTTTTGTTAAATGAAAAGAAAAATGAGAGACGTTGATTGAAAATTAATTTTCCTTCGTGTAAATTCTAACTTCTAGCTGCAAAATAGCCAACATTACAATTGCATTCAGGGGTCCAGCCTCCAGCGTCCAGGACTTCATATAAAATGAAAGAAAAGGAGTCGAGCCTTTCTCACATTTTTTTTTTCCGTCCAAAAATATCTAAGCAGATTTGAGGTTATTCATCAACAACAAAGGTTTGAATCCCAACCTTTTTTTTGTTTGTAATCATGTACGTCTGTTCGATTTTTGTTGGCTTAATCGATTATTTTGTTCTCTGAGCAACTTTCCTCATATCTTGAGATTAATCTGTTTAATATAACGGATAATTGGGTTTATTGTTACTATGTTACTGAATTTAGGTTCTCTACGATCTGTTATTGGATTTTTATTCTGTCTTTGCTGAATCGAGTTGAATAATTTGTGATAGATCTTAAATTATAAATATTTATTTTCAATTTGTTTATGATAGCTCTTGTTGTAAATAAATCAGGGATTTGTAAGAAATTATAGTTCATACACATACTTTACCGATGTTTTTATACAAGGGTGATTAAATTATTTAAAGCTAGTTAGAAGAAAATATGCTGTGTTTGGAGGAACATAATCTAAAGCTTGTTATTTCATTAAGTTCTAAGCTTATATCCGTGTTAATATTCAAATGGTATTGGTTTTTTGGATGTACGATAATCTACTTAATAAAGAAGAAAAGAGAATCCAATCATGGTTTAGCTGGGTATACATAATCTAAAGCTTGTTATTTCATTAAGTTCTAGCTTATATCCGTGTTAATATTCAAATGGTATTGGTTTTCTGGATGTGTGGTAATCTACTTAATAAAGAAGAAAAGAGAATCCAATCATGGTATAGCTGGGTATTGGTGGTACTACTATTACTACTACTACTATTATATTTAAATTAAAATCTTATTAACATTTTATAGGTTGAAAAATTGTTTTAGAGCAAAATGATGGTAATATGAATAATTGTAAAAAATTGACTATGTATATATTTTGCATCAGAACACTGAAGGTAAATGTTAGTTGAGAAGTTTCTTAAAATTTGTAATAATTTTTCTCTCCTTTTCTTTTTTCAGAAAGATAATTTGTTTGAGGCATTTGATTTTTCGAATATTTTCGACCAATTATTTTATTTTATTTTTTATATCAGTTCAAGATTTACGTTTATTTATTTTGTATTTTTTTTTTTGGTTTACTTGCTTTTAGAATTTTGGAAAAGGAGAACAATTTATTTGATAAAGTTTGATAGTGAATCGAAAGTTGAAAGTTGAAGCTAGTCTTTTGAATACTAGTCTTTTTTTCATCTTTACTATCATAGTTTAAGACCTGATGATCCCACTATATTTTTTTTTTCCTTTCTAACATTGAATTGAAATTGGATATTGCATTGTTGTCATACTTTTTTCTCTCTCTTATCATACCATGTAATATAAAATTCATTATTGCCTGGACAATTTTCATCCACAAATTTTGAGCCTACTTTCTATGTTCCTACTTGTTGCAGATTTATAATTTCTTTTATGTTTACCCACTTTGAAAATAAATCGAATTACACATATTTACACAAATTTATCTTGCTGTCAAAACCTTCGAATTAGTAATAAACCATACTTTCACACTTTTCGGATTATACTTGAACAGGAAACGGCAAAATTTTATTTCCAAACTATAAAATATGTAACTGTATTTGATATAGACCGTGCAAGAAGCAAGTTATCCATTAAGATTAGATCATGTAGTTAGAACCTAAAAGAAAGCTTTATTGTTGTAATCGTGCTCTGATGTGATTTTAGGAGCATGTTTTGGTACACTTATTGGTTTCTACTTCTGTTTTTTTTTAAAAACAATTTCTAATAAATTTCATGGGACAACTTTATTATTTTGAGATTTAACCTTTTTAAGCAATAAACTGTTATGATTTTTAAATCAAAATTGGATAAGTCATGCTAATCACCACTGGCAATAGTTGATATTAGACTATGTAGCGAAATCTGTTTGCCCATTTTCAAGTTTGTTTATAATATATATATTTCGAACATGTTATTAAACATGGCTTTATTTGCAGAAGTAACTGTAGAGCATCTCCAACCCTGTAGCATTGTAAAATTAAAAAAATGATTATGTGCCATTGGTCATTCGACAATGTTCCGTCCAGGTGGCAAAATTTATTCTAAATTGCAAGAAAACTAACTTTTTTATCCCAGTGCAAATATATTTCAAAGAACTAAAATGCTTGTGTCGATAGAATAGAGGTATTATTTATTTTATTTTGTAAGTGGGTGGTGGTTTTTAATTGACATTGTGAAGTAAAAGGTCTAGAACTTGACATTTGCATTCACAATGTCTAACAAAAACCATGACACATCATGTTCTGCATTTACATAACAAAATACAACCATTAACTATCTTTGTGTTATTAACTTCACACTATAATTACATCAATGTTTAAAGTGTTCTTAGGCTCTGAAATTAAAATATTTTTTGTTTTTTCCTTTAGAGAAATCTGATAATTTTTGATGCCTTTTCCACAGAATGAGTCACTGTACTTTAGAGCATCTTTAATACAGTTGTTTAGTTTACTCTTGAAAATTGGTTTCTGCACATATATGTGTCATCTAAAATTATACTTTTTGTCTGATACAAAACATGGTCGATGTAGTTTTTAATTATTATTGCAAGAAGATAAGACATTGCAAGTGTAATGTGTTTATTTTATCTTTTTCGACATCACACTTAACAATGTATTCTTTTTATAATAATTAATCTAAAAAAATTGTTTTGAAGAATCAGTTAAAAATGCATATTACGAGTAAATTTATATTTTTAGGGGTTGGTTAACAAGGCAGAGATTCTTCTAGAAGTGCACCTAGACAATCTAGAGATGCCTCTCTTTACATTTTGCTATTAGTTTGAAATGAATCAACAATCACTAATTGTGCATCTCATTTTACCCTTACAACCTTTCCGTTATGCTATAAAAGAAATAGAATCCAACTAAAGTTTGTCTTATCTTTGTCTATGCAGGAAACCAAAAAAAAAAAAAAGAAAAAAAAAAGAAAAAAAAGATCTGGGAATGCAGAAAAATGTGCGTGCATGCCAATGATTTCTCACCTGAGGTATTTGTGACTTCAGATACGCCTGTTCTATACAAACCTTATATATTCAACATTGATGAACTCAGTAAGAATACAAGCGGCCCTTTTACATGTAGTACACTTATAAACAATGCATATGATAGTCCTAAAAAAACATTTGCAGTTGACATTGATGTCGACGATGATGGTTGAATTCTTAGTTTGCTAGTTCAGTTATTTTTATACATATCAATAATACCTCTTAAACAATCACACACAAAATGGATGGAAATATATTGCTTCAAAAGTACGAAGTAGGAAGATTACTTGGACAAGGAACATTTGCAAAAGTCTACCATGCTCGTAGTTTAAAAACAAATCAAAGTGTCGCCATAAAAGTAATCGACAAAGAAAAGGTTTTAAAAGTCGGACTTATGGATCAAATCAAACGAGAGATATCTGTAATGAGATTAGTCAAACACCCGAACATTGTTCAGCTTTACGAAGTCATGGCCACCAAAGCTAAAATATACTTCGTAATCGAATATATAAAAGGGGGTGAGCTTTTCAATAAAGTTTCGAAAGGGAGACTCAGAGAAGATGTTGCTCGTAAATACTTTCAACAGTTAATAAGCGCAGTAGACTACTGCCATAGTAGAGGTGTGTATCACCGTGATTTAAAACCCGAAAACCTATTATTGGACGAATTTGGTAATTTAAAGGTTTCAGACTTTGGGTTGAGTGCCCTTAGCGATTCTATCAAGCAAGATGGATTATTGCACACTACATGCGGCACGCCTGCATATGTGGCGCCTGAAGTAATAAGCAGAAAAGGATATGATGGTGCAAAAGCCGATATTTGGTCATGTGGCGTTGTTTTGTACGTTCTATTAGCAGGTTATCTTCCATTTCATGATTCAAACTTGATGGAAATGTATAGAAAAATTGGAAAAGGTGAATACAAGTGTCCTAATTCGTTCCCTTTTGAAGTTAGAAGGCTTTTATCGAGAATTCTTGATCCAAACCCGAGTACTAGAATAAGCATTGATAAGATCATAGAAAATCCGTGGTTTCAGAAAAGCTTTGAAAACAAGTCGAAGAAGATAGATAGATCGATAAGCGAGATTGCTCCAGTAGATTTAAGTTCAATTTGCAGCACAAGCAATGAAAAGCAAGAAACCGAACTAAAAGAAGAGGCGGCGAAGCCTAGCAACTTGAACGCTTTCGATATAATTTCTCTTTCAGCTGGGTTCGATCTCTCTGGATTATTCGAAACCGAACAGAAGAAAGAATCGAGGTTTACATCGAAACATCCTGCAACTGCGATCTTTATGAAGTTAGAGGAAATCGCTAAGAGATTGAAGTTGAAAGTGACGAAAAAAGAAGGAGGTTTACTGAGAATGGAAGGAACGAAGCCAGGAAGAAAAGGAGTTTTGAACGTAGATGCTGAGGTTTTTGAGGTAGCTCCTGAGTTTCACCTTGTGGAGATAAAGAAGAGCAATGGAGATACAGTTGAGTATCATAGGGTATTTAAAGAGGAGATGAGGCCAGCTCTTAAGGACATTGTTTGGGCATGGCAAGGTGAGAATCATTATCTGCAAGAGGAGAAGAGTGATACTAGTGAGTTATAATGATAATACTATCATTTTGAAATTTCATGTGTGTTATTTTTGGTTTTCTCTCTTCTTCATAGGTTTGTACTTGTTTCCTTGGGTTTTGAGTGTGATTGTATGTACTTATGAGGTTGGTTATATCAATGATAAAGGGTTTCTTGTTTTATTGTTTTGGCTTTCAAAGTTTTTTCGTTGATAATAATATCATTTTGAAATTTGTCTTTTAATATTTATTCTCGGTATTTAAATACATTGATGATCAGTTAGATCTTGCTTATTTTGACATATATAATTGGGTACACCAACCTGTTCTTAACAGGCCCATCGATAGACTAAACAAGTCCATTAGCACCATAAATGTTGCCTGCAAAACCGGAAATTTTGACTAACATTTCCATGTGCACACGTCCAAAGCACATCATACAATGCAGTTACCAAAAATACAACCATTAACATTGACGAGTCATTTACAAATTGGAAATTATGTCAGCTGAACATCAGTCCACAATATAAGTTTTGGGTGAAATAACTTCTTAACATCGGCGTCGCTTTAAACTTATGGTTAGGTGCCCTTTTTTATATTATAAAGTAGGATTTTACCGGTAACTGTTTAATTTTGTTTTCACTACCTTGGGTTTTAGGCTGTTAGCTAACGTTAACTTTAACATCACCGGTCGGTTATCTTTTTTTGTAAAATCGACAGACCAGTTTAATTGATATGGCAACTGGAAGTTCACCATATTCTATAGTAATTCATCGGTAATATTTTTTCAAAAACACAAATAGCGATAAATTTACCAATCAATTTATAACACATAGATATTCATGTAATATGCTTTATTTTAGACATTTAGAGTCAAACAAATAATTAAATTAGTTTAGTAATTTAGATTAAATAATGCCAACTATACTTATTTTATTTTTTATTTACGTAGAATCGAACTTATTTTAATAAATTATTTAACATCTCGAAGTTATTTTGACTATTGATTTTATATACACATACTTTATAACTTAAAGTAAAATTGTTTTTGTACGAAACTTCAATGTCTTGCATGTGCATATTGTATATTAGTTAAAATAATAGTAATCATCGTGTACGCTATATCTTATAAGTTATTATAATCGTCCAAAATTACAACTTATAAACAACTAATAATAACATAATCCAACTCATACTACGCAACAACCATGTAACTATAATTTATGCTAAAATAGCATGTAAGTTGCATTATCAACAGTTTATGAAATCTGATATAACTTCGGTTTAATGTTATGTTTAAATTATGGGTTGTCTAAATGAAATTCAAATGTTTCATGTAACTTATAGTTGGGAAGTTTAAACGGAACTCTAACGTTTAATTGTATTATCAGTAAAGTTTATTATCTTGCAGATGTATATAGGTGTACTAAGAGCGAAAGTCCCACTAACTTGAGGCTTGATCTATTTTATGTAATTTTATGTAAGTTTATAGGATATTGCTGCTTAATTTTATTTGCAAGTGTAATTAGCAAGTCGATTAAAGTACACTCTGATCCAGCAAATCCACTACTGGTCCACTCATTTCGGCCTAAGCTCAAGCTAGCCCCAAACCAGCCTATCTAGTCAGTAGTACATCAGATCGACAAACCGGCTGACTCAAGTCGAAGCGGCTTCAACAACCAACTCGTCAACCCAGCCCGATCCGCACAGGCCCGGTTTATCTATGACCGGCCCTCTCATGTCGACCCGCAATCAGTAGGGCTTCAGGTCAACCCATCTACTCAACATCACTCTAAGTCAATTGCTGGCCTGCACAACTCAAGACAATCTCAACTGCGAGCTCATTAAACAAGACTGACTCAAACATGACATGTCTTTGGCTTGACTTCATCACAACCGTCTTCAACCGGTACTAAGCAGCCGGCCCTGTTATCTCACGGTTGGCCTGACACTCCCTCCCACCTTGGTCCTTAGCAACAATCAGCTTTCTTGGTTCCTTCAGCAACTCACCCATCTTCCACATATACGTGTAAATGTAAATGACAAGTCGTACCGCCAACTGTACTATGTAGTATGTACTGTAGCTAAGCGGTCAAAAACATACCTACTTCTGTAGCACGCCGTCAGCATTTAATGAACATTAAATGCAATGTCTGCGCCTAGTACATATGTACAATTGACATGCTTCTCAGCCACATGTTCCTTTCCACCTTTATAGCCATTTTCCATCAGCATGCAACTAGATCAACGACCAACCATGCTTTCCGTCTATTTTACTACACAATCTCAGCCGATCTTCCATCATAGTCATCATAAATACCCAATGAGTTGTAACTTCAAAGGGGTCGGAAATTATCCGAATGCCGATTATTATCTCCTTTCCGGAGCTCCTTACACAGTAAATCGAAAACCTTAAGCTTATAGGATTAGCTACTTTTTATTCTTAAGTGTTTTGTTTTTTATTATTTTATTGTAATTCCGTATAATTGTAAGAGATAAGCACAGTAAGCGACCTTCATAGTGAACGTTGATAAGTTTGTCGAACCACTCTACATTTGATGTCATTTACTTTAATTTGCTTACTTCTTCCTCGTTTTACATTTTTAGCTTATGATTAGAGAGCATCTTTGCTTACACAAAGCGTTAATCTAATTTCAAGGTTGGCTAATACATTGGTCAACATTTTTGCACTAGAAGGAGGACCTCCGCTTAAAGCTCTCACCTTTCATCACTTTTCCTCTGTACAAAAATCTACTCTGACTTGTTACCATGGACCAAGTTTCTAAAATTGAAGGTAACAACTCCAATAGCTATGGAACCAATGACAATACTGTCGCCAGTGCCCCTTGCTCCATTCCTGGACTCAATAATGATATGTAGCGTACCATGTTGATATGCAGTTATAGCTCCGCTAAAGCCAGCAAAATCCTTGTTATAGCGTGTAGCGCTCTTCAATCGCTACGCCTTTTCAATTTAGTATTATTAAATGGTAGATCCGCTTTAAGTCTCGCTATTTTCCATTATATCCGCTAAATCAAGGCTTTTTAGCACTCGTTTTAGCAACATTAATATGAAAAGGTTGATTTGACTAATTCCCTTTTAAACCAGGTTAGGGTAAATACCTAATTTTAAGACACAAATGCTCAATTCAAGTTAGAAATTATAGTCATCAAATCTGAACTGCATAATCATGATATTCTTTGGGTTTTTTTATATAAGATCATATAATATTTCTTTTGCTACACAAATGGTGTGAAAATGAGAATAAATTGAAATTTAAATATTTGATTTTTTATCTAATGAAGCTTTTTGCACATTCATTATTTTTTGCTATATCCTCACTCTATCTTCACCATAACCTTTTACATCTCCACCATTATAGAAACCATTAGGCACTTTAACAACACAACCGTGTTGCGACAATTAACATATATGGTTACTTTGGCCTGCGAAGTACAAAGTCTAAGGAAGTAGTTGGACGTCCAAGCTACTGTAAACTATGCCCCACCAGCTCCACATGTGGTCGACCTAGTCGAACCGCCTGTTCATCGACCTACCCTTTCCGGTGCTTGCGACTCATGAATACTACCGAGACCCAAGATGGAGTAGTGCTTGAAACCCTACACGTGGATGTTCATGCTTATCCAAGGATGTATATTACGCGTGTTCCTAGTCATGTTGTTGACATTGCACTAGATGTTTCCATTCCTAGAGAACAAGACATTGTCATTCCCTCTCTGTGAAACGATTACTTGCATTTGAGCATTTGTGGACATCTGCTTTTGAATGCCTCATTAGCGATGCTCCTTCCATCGGTAGGGAGCATATGCTCCCTCGGCACACTCTGAACCTCATAGGGGGGCGCCAGGAATAAGTCAAGGGAAAGTGGGCTGGCTATTCACGGTCGCTCTATATGCATAGGAAGATGATGTCTTCCACTCCAGCTCATAATCGTCATTTTCGCTCTATTCATCCCTCCTCTAATGTTAATTTAGCATTAAGATCACAATTACACCGACTACCATTTGGTATAAGAGCATTTGTTTTCAAAATATCCATAATCTAATTTTTGAAAAAGTTTCAATGGAAATTTTTGAAGATATTTTTAACAATATTTTCGAAAAGTTAATTTGCGAAATCATTATAAATATTGTCTCATAAATTTGCATCAGTTCATTGTAAAAATTCACGTGATCTTTTGGGAAGGTATATATTGCAGTAACAGATATGTTACATGGCTTTTGATGAACAGACACCTGATGATCAAACTCTACAAATCAAAAATGAAAAATGGGTATTGGATAGTGGATGCTCAAGGCACATAACTGGAAATTCAATGATTTTAAAAGATATAGTTTACAAAGATGGTGGATCAGTAAATTTTAGAGACAACTCTAAAGGATATGTTATTGACATCGGCGATGTCGGTAATTCTAAAGCTATTACTATTTCTAATGTTTTGTTAGTTAGGAATTTAAAGCATAATCCGTTGAATGTTGGTCAATTGTTTGATAAGGGTTTAAAAATTAAATTAGTAAAAGATAAATGTCACATCAAAGATTATGAGTCAAACGCTATCTTTGAAGCTATTAAGAAACATAATTTTTATATATTACTTCAAGTAGAAAGATATTTTAGTTATTTTTCTATGTTTCAAATAACCAAAATGGTTTAAATAAGTAGCAAACAAATTTTACCTCTAAAAAAATCAACGGATAGTTTTCAAATTGGAAAGACGCTTTAATTTTTTGAATGCCTTATGATTTTATCGATAGAATATCCTAAATTCTATTAAAAAATTATATTTTTATTATAATTAGTATAATGTATCAAAAGTTTAGAAAATGATTTCAAAGGAAAATACTAAATTTTAGATTTTGTAAAACTTCTACAAATTAACCGTATACTTTGAAAATAAGGTAGAAAATACTGAATAAAATAGTATGTTTTGAATCTTAGAGATTATAAATTAATAATGAAATTTCTTGCATAAATATAAGATAGATATACTTGATTCTATAAAAAAATTGGAGCCAAAATTCAAATTATAACTATTTTATTATTTTTGAATGAATACACTTAGTAAGTTACAACCACTATATCTTTTAGAGCCAAAATTTGAATTTTATGATCTTTGAATAAAATAATTATTCAATAATAAAAATATATTCCATATAAAATAGTATATATGAATACATAAAAAATCTACGTAATTTGAATTAATGGAACATATTCTTTCCTTTTAATAAAATTCAATAGATACTTCAACTGCCAAGTTGTGTTTTTTTTTTTAAATATGGTCATGCCTCTTCATGATTGCTTATTTCTTTTCCCTAATGACTTTTATAAAGTGTTTTCTTTCTAATGATATCCCACTAACCATTTATCACGAATATACTAGATAGAAAATAATACATTCATCCGCGATTTCCACTTTTCTAAATGTTGATTTTACTTCTTTCACTCTTATTTTTTACTAACTTTATGATGAGATATTAAATTTATGGCTTCGTGAAATTAATTGATTGAATTTAGAACATGTGAATAAGGCTATATTTATAGATTCATTCTATCAATAAGAGCGCACCATATCATATGACACTTGTCAAATAAATAAATAGTAACATACATGCAAAATGTCATGTGTCATTACACTTGTCATTTGGGAAATCATTGAATACATGCATGATACCAAGTGTTTTTACATATGTAATTCATTAATACACTTATAATTTAAACAAGGAATATGAAAAAAATGCATTATGTCACATTATATTACATATAATAGTATCATGAATGAATTTCTGGAACTCTACTTGTAAAGATTTAGTAGAGTATCTCATTTTTTTAATAATTATGTTTTTTTTATTGTTTTTCTTCATGGTTTTTAAGTAATCTATGTATACTAACTACTGTAGAAAAATTGGATCAAAAATCCTGGTGTGTTCTTTCCCTTTTACTTTTAGTGCATTTACTTTTATATGTACTTTGATTGTTTCTGTGATTGTTAATTCCATCATTTCAAGTAAAATCTTAAAGAATTTAAATAATATCCATATAATCCTTTCAACACTATTCATCCCACTTTAGTGTTAATTTAGCCTTAATATCTTTATTCTACCGACTCATAACTAAGATCAACCAGAAAATATCGATGTGACTGACACAGTTCTCTCAACTTGAGAATATAGTTAATCTTTTATATGAAAGCTCCACTTTGATTATAGTCAAATAAAGACACGACGTACATCGAGTAACTATAATTGGGTCAAGTGAAAATATTGGAAGTGAAACACTGTTCAAGAGAGATTTGTTCCCTCAATTATATGAGGTTAACATCATGGTCAACTGAAGTCAACTCAAAGTCAAAGTCTCTGGCCAGAGTATTTTGGTTAATAATTATTGTTATTATTGAACCAAGGACTTTGTGTTTGAACTCTAGAATTGAATGTGGATGGTATTGGAATTTTGACCGTTACAAAATTCCGTAAGTCTAAAGTGATATAGTTTTAATGAGGAGAATTGATGTAAATAATAGTCACAACCGAGCAACGCTTAACAAAGTAAAATTGGATTTTAGAGAAACCAAGTAAGCGATAAATTTAGCTAAAATGTCACACAACCTACTAAGTGACATGTGAACGTTAATATTTGAATAGTTCAATATTAACCACTAACCAAATTTACACCTAACGAGTCATACAATCGTAATGGTGAATTCCTTTTTGACCAAACGATTTAATTAGTTTGTAATGGTTATAAAGTAATCAAATTAATTTATCTTTATGAAGTATTAGCTATAAATTTGATATTGACTCGATGGACAAATATTATTAAATATATTTATAATAGTTATAAATATATTAACTGATATACGATATCGATAAGCGTTTATATTATATTTAAATGAAAAATGATTTTTTGGGCTATAAATGAGTTTAAACCCCATAGGGGCTGGTTGGCCCTAACATGGAATATAGGTAGCAATATGATGGTGCTAGATAGGTTTGAGATGGATGGTTAAGATGGAAGAGAATTGTTTAGAGACGATGTAGCATCTTGATCCCAAAATATCTCTTAATTCTCCTTTATATAAAGATCTCCACCTTCATTTGTTGTAGACTTTTTGGAACCTCCATTCTCATTCAATTTTCGATCGTGTTCTATACTATCCCTCCTCCATAAACTCAAGTGCAAATCCAATCAAACTAGGTGTTATTCGATAGCTGATGATCTACGGTTCAAACTAGCAATCTGCTGGATTGAAATTAGTTTAAGGATCTAATTTCATCGTTTTAAGGTGTGCCTATGGGCTTTGGCTATTAAGTATATTTCTAGTATGTTCATAAATATTAATTTACTTTTATAATGTTTCTTTTGTATATCATATTATTGGTTAGGTGACGATTCCAACATGTAAATATATTGTCATAATTTTGATTAGCTGTATTTATTTGTATATATATGTTAATAAATATAGTTTAACACATCTATATGCAGCACAATTCAATATTTAAAAAAACATTTTTCTTCGTTATTTAAATAATGTAAAATATATATACCTATAGTTTATAACTTAAATACTGCTATATACTTTTGTAAAATATGGAAATATAATTTTGTACATAATGTTTAATGATTATTGTATTTTCAGCAGGAAGAAAATAATTTTATATATTTATATAATATTCTAAATAATATTTCAATCAATTAATCATATAAATAATTATATAGATTCATATATATTATAAAATATGTTTTATATTTATATCAATACATATTATACTCCCGGTTGAAAATAAAAATACATTTATTATATTTTCAAATATTTAAATATAAACCAAAAATAACAAAATAAAATTTTAAATTGTTTCAAATTATGAAATTATACCATAAAATTTCGAACTATAAAATAATTGACTAAAATTTTATTGGAAACTTAAAATTCAAATTTGTTTCAAAAAGTTAATTTTTAATATTTTATACAGTTTTATTAGTATATATATTTTTTAAATAAATAATGAAAAAACATCTTAAGCCATGCGCAATAACATTTAGATATATATTTAAATATAAATTATTTTTAAGATTTTTATTTGTATCGCTATACATTTATTATTATACATATAAGTATTTAATATATATATATATATTAAAAGAATTATATTTATACATGTACTGTGTTTGGCATTACAAACAAATATATTTTTTATTTAATATATTTTATAAATGATTTAAACATATTTATATAATTATAAATATATGCATATTGTTAATATTTATGTTTATGTTTATATATAAATATTTATATATTTATACAAAATCATATATAAATAAATTTTATTTTATACATATATAGACATATTGTGTTCCATGAGTTTTGTTCCAAACATGATGAGATTGATATGGGATGACAAGAAAGGCCCCATAAGCCTACATTCCAAGTTTCAAGTCGATTGGAGTTCCTACATTCAAGTTGTGATCGTTTAAAGATGTAAAGTGATGGGTCGGTGAGGATCTATGGTCATGGATTGGTGAGGATCCATGATTTTTTTCCAAACATGAAGAGATCGATCTAGGGTGACAAGGAAGGCCCCGTAAGGCTACGTTCCAAGTTTGAGATCGTTTGGAGTTCTATGCCCGAGTTATGGCAGTGAAGTTGGATTAGTGGCGATAATCGACAACGATGACGTGGAGTTCGATGATGATGATTTCGTGGTGGGAAGTGATGACTTCGATGATGGATAACTGCACTTTGAGATGTAGAGTATGTGATGATGAGTCAGATTGAGGGGGCTATTGGAGGCAGTTACGGGACACATGATGATACTCTGTGACTTATGATGGTTGTCTAGAGTAGTTCCCATCCGTGACGACTCTATATAGGAATTCTAGCGAAAATTCCGAGATAAACTCTGCTATGAATGACGTGTGTAAAGCGATTGTTGATATTCATAGTTTTTGAAGTATACTCATAAAGTAGGGGTATGTGAGGACACTCACTTGGGTTATTACGTACCCTGGATCAAATGATGACCCAATCCATTTACCTTAGACTGTTATGATGTATGCAATCTAGTTTCTAGCCTTTTGAGTGGCATGGATTCGAGTACCGAGAAACCAGGAGATTGAGTAGTCCTTGACTATATGATGGAGTCATATGAGTATCATGTATCCAATGCACCGAGTGAGTGAATGAGAGGATGGATGATGGATGCTATGTTTGTTTGATTATTTTATCACCTTAGGGATGTCACACGATATAGATATTGTCGATGCAGATATCTGGACACCCTTAGTACCTTGATGTATCGTATTCCCATGATGACTATCGTAGAGTAGCATATATCTTTTGTACGTGCTAACTCTGTGGATGCAAGGACATGTCAGATATAATTTTCCATACCATTTATCCTAGTATATTGAATTTATAGTATTTGAGATTTCTACTGCTCACACCAAACTGTTGTCTGACTTGGGGTTTTATGCTTTTCTTCCTATTACTCTTGGTACTCTTAAATGATTAGGTTAGGGATAACAGGCTCGATGAGCACGTAGAGCTGGACAAGTGGCGAGCAGCAGGCTATTCTCTCGTATTATTATATTTACTCATTTGTTATTCCGCTGCACAACACTATGGAACTTGCTAATGCCTTACTATTTAGAGACAGTTTATGAGTTGTTATTTGATGTATAACTCCATTTCTTATGTTGTTCACTGCATGGATCTATATACTCTAGTGCTGTGATTCATTCAGTTTTTTACCGCCTTGTCTGTTTTTATATCTGAGATGTTTACTATTATATTTTATTTAATGCGGTGTGAGATATACAATAGGTTCTGTATTGTTTATTTACTTTACTTCATTGAAGATTGCTCTGCATCGGCCGAGCACTGCTACAACGCACTATACTGGTCTATTGGGTGTCGGCAATGTAGGGCGGTCATCAAATTTGCTTAGGCCGCATTGTTTAACCTAAGGAATACCATGTTCCAGTAGAGATAGGGTATGAGTTCTCCCCTTAGACTTGATCGAGAGAGAGAGTGTGTGCGTATACAGGAGAGCACGTACTTGTTATATATTTTGGTTTTCGAAACTATATAGTAGTATATATAGTAAAAAAGTAGCATCGCACACACAAGTACTAATTAAGCAAAATTCCTTATAGAGAGACCGATCGTCTTTATTACAGATTGAATAATGCATCATCAAACAACGAATGCTGCTAGGAATCCCATCTTTGGAGTCAAAAATTGTACTCTCTATGCCCTTTTTTTCATAAGGTTCGCTAATATTTGAACCACGGTAAATTCTTTGTGTCCGTTTGATTTGCTTTCAATATGTACTTTACTACTTAAATCTGTCCGCGCTTAAATCAAGGTGGATTTGATTTAACGAACCGATCTTTTCTATTTTAGATTATTTCCCCTCATAATTATGTAAGCATTAAAGCGACATAATTACTCCTATTAAAGAAAATTTTAATCTTACTTAGTTTTGGTGGTCCATAATCACGAATGCGTTCAACGTCATGCTTATTTCATAAAAAATACTTAGGCATTTCCAGATGAAAACTCATTAACATACTCCTAAACCATTAGTAAACAACATACTGTTGATTGTTAACGATGCACTTGTGTTAAAATCAGCTTTTAGTTACTTGAATACTCGATATTGGTTTTGTAAATATTGTCATTTATAGTAAGTATAAAATATATTGGGAATGTCCTAAACAAAATGCAATGACACCTTATTAAAATGTTTAATACATAACATATAAGATGGATTCTGTATGTATTAAAAATGAGAATTATCATACATGTTACGCTGTCAACGATGTCATGATTTTTTTTTATGTATTTGATACGTGAAGCAAGTATCAAATCCCAAAAGATATCACTAAATGGTTGTTTGAGGTGTTCTTATGTATTCATAAGATACAAGAGAACTATTTACAGAAACAACGAACTCTTATGAAGGAGTGTTCGGATACAAACGTTTCAAGTGATATTGAGTATAATATATCAATAACAAATTCAATTTAAGAATCTTTAAGTTGGAAATTTTCTAATTAGAGTAATTGTGGATGATTCAATGAAAAGGCTAAGTACATGACTTGAATAGCTCCATAATAAAAGTAATGTATATATAATAATCACACAAACTTACAACTAAGCCGAGGGTGATTCCAAATGTTGATAATCCCATAACATTGTAATACAATAACAATGTCAAGATATAATCCGTAAAAGAACTTAAAGCTCACTAGAAGTTGAGAGGACACTACAAATTATTTCACATGATAAGGATAGTTTATCAGCATCAGAGAGAGTTGATTGACAGAGTAGATAATTGAAACATAAGGACATACTCGTTCACTGAAGGATCGACCCGATTGGTTTTGAGAAAACCGATTGAGGAAGTTGGAAAAAGATTCCATAATTGGCCCCAAATGCAAGTGAGAGATTAACAGAGTTAGGGGTATACCCTAAGGAAAATTATGTTATTTGTTACATATATTTAACTCGATAACCAATCTTAATCGAAATAAAAGGTGTTTTCTTTCTATTATATGCTTGATATAATGTGTTATATTAATTAATTTAATTACGCTACGCCAAAAATTGTTATTAATAGCACCACAAAATAAAGTTAAATAGCGTTTGAATAACACATGCTATGTTAATTCATTAGGTTTAAAACTTATAGCGTTAGGATGTTTGCTCTACCTCCGTATAAACCAAAAATGAAAATTTAAGCAGGAAAATTTCCCATTCCCTCTTATTTCACTCTAACACTTAACACCTCAAACTATCGTAACTCCATTTTTCATCATCATTCCCTTTTGAAACCCTAAATTCCTCATTACATCATCCTCCAATCAGACCATCCCGCTTAAAGTCTCTCTAGTAAACAAGTCTGTAGGTACATGTTCTTCTGAGTTTCAGTTTTGCTCGATTTTGTTTTTTTCTTCTCCAAAACTCCTAATTTTCTTGAATTTTGTTTATGTTCATTTTATAAAATATTTCAGGTGGGTTATGCAAAGTTAAACTTCAACATGTTGTGCCATGTCTATTGTAGTTTCAGTCATCGCCGCCTCTACTTACAGTGCCGCAACCATCTCAGCATTCTCTAACTGCTCAATCTTTGAAGTTTAACCTATACTAGAAAACTAGCGGATTCTGTAGATCACTTGAGATTATTGTATGTGAGTAAATCAAATCAATAAAATTATTGCTTGATTAGTAAGTGATGTCTGATCCATGCTTGAGTAAATTACACGTAGTTACTATTCAATTGATATTCTAGTCCTTTTACTACAACATCAATTGATTAGCAACTATCTATGCTAAACTAATACTACCGCTTCTTTGTTAAAACATGAATATATTTATCAAAATATTGACAATCATTGCATTCGCCGTAATATTCCATAACATAACTAAAAATAGTTGTAGTGCACCAATTGTTTCTAATCAAGACTAGCATCGAAAATACTTAGCCAGAAATAATTTAGGAAATATCACTAAAGATTTTAGTAAACATATACCCGTAAGATATAGTTTATGAATCAATATACTATCGATATATATATAATGTTGTTATTTATTTTCCTTATAATATACTTAAGAAATATATGGAAAAAAGTTTGAACTCGCTGTAGTTTGATTTCTTTTGTTAGTAGAAATATAGTAATAATATTCCCTATGGCATTAGCTATGGATAAGTTTACATGATATTTGGTACACGACTATAATGTTGTCACTACAATATGATTCAATCGTATCCATGATATGATTGTTTGATACATTGGGTACACATCTGCGTTGATAACTTAGCAGAATTGTCGACTCAAGCAAAAATTGATTTCAACCTTAGTACATGAATTTCCATTTCCCTTAACAACTCCTAATTTATTGTACCGTTTGATCTTCTGCTTTAATGATCAGCCGATGATATACTATTAAACTTAAGGGATCGTGACTTTGTTGTTTGGGATTCATCTTTCTAAACAATGTTACACATGTTTTATTCAGATGACTCTTATGTGAATTTTGACCATGTAAATTAGTTAGAAAAGAAAAATAATTTTCCATCAAACCTATGTATATACTATGGTTGAATCCATATGTATACAAACTCTATCAACTTTCATTCATGCAAGAATATTGTCATTTTCATTTCTGACAGAAGTTATTGTTTTATATTCATTATTTATAATTTATTAATAGTTTAATTTTGTCAAAGCATAAAGATTTTAACTTGAAAACTTATCCAAAATCTATGAAGTAACAAGTTTGCATTGCACATTATAGGAATGTTAATTATGTAATTTTATTATGTAAATCAAAGTGTTCATATATTTTCTTTTTTGGTGATAAGTGTTGTGTTATACCTTTTTGTGGCAAAGCCGGCGGGTTTGAATATCCCCTACCATTTATTTATAATAATAAGAAAAGTTCTTACATCATAAATATGAGTTGACGGAGATAACTAAGATTTGAAAAAGGAAAAAGAAAAAGGACAAGTACACAATAAAAACATATCAAGGGCTAAACCTAATTATGAATCACAACATCTTCAAAAGGATAGGAAGACACTGTCAATGCAGAATGTATCTGTTTGTCGATTCGATAATAGGCTTCCATTTTCTTTCGTATCTTGTTGTTAAACAATATGTCGTTCCTCTCTCTCCACATTTCACCAGCAGTTACTTTTAAGCACAATAGCATCTCAAATGCCCAAAATTTTTCCATCTCTTTGCATTATATATATATATATATATATATATATATATTATACCATTCAATCTTGCTATCCCAGACTAGTCTACTAAATCCTCCCATCGCTTTTATCTTTGACCATATGAAATACGTATAAGGACTGAGAAGAAAAGATGAAGAACGTCCTCCTCATAGTCATGACAGAGTAGACATTCAGTATTCATAGTTAAGCCTTTTCTTCTCATATTGGCCTTAGTATGTATAGCATTTTTGAAGATTTTCCATACCATCAAATTAACTCTCACTTGTACGTCGATTCCAGATTCATTTATTCCAAGCAAATTTATTGTGTGGTATATGTTCTTCTAATGCAACATATACAGTGGCAGTTGAATGTTCTCTAAACTTCTCAGTCCATCTGTATTCATCCTTAAGAGCATATTTGTAGGGTTGATGAGTATATTTGGCCCATCTTCTGTTAATGTTAGGGCAGGCAGAACTATGCAATTCAATCTTGCCATCCCTAATATAGTTATTTGCTTTAACATGAAGCGGGATACCTATCCTCTGTGTTTCTGCGTAAGACAATGTATTGCATAATATCAGTCCTTTTTCTACCGATGGCACAAACCAGAATCTACCTTGGCTCTGAAGGCTTAAGGTGAAAAAAGGGTGAGGTAGTAGGGCATATCTTATTTTCAACATCAGCTTCCACACACACTTACTAGCTTGTTTTGAATTCACCATCCATATGTCTCCATTTTGAAGGTTATGATTGAGACACCAAGCTACCATAAAGAGTTAGTTCTATTGAGAAGATTGTCAAAGTGTTTCGAAAGAGCAGCTATATTCCATCTTTTAAGGTTTTTAATTCCCAATCCCCCATATTTCTTTGGCATTTCCAGTTTGTTATAGGCTATAGGGGATAGTTTTGTGTTGTGAATGGTTCCAATCTATAGGAATCTGATCATCATAGATCATATCATGGCTATCAGTTTAGTTGGTAGAAGAAAAGTTCTATGTCGGTATACTGTCATGAAGAAGATAATAGAATCTATTAAAACCAATCTTCTAGCCTGACTTAGGAATCTATCGTGCCATTTCTCAAATACACTTGTTATTTTTTTGTAGAGAGGAATACATTGCGTTATAGTGATTCTTTTGGTGGCTAAAGGGATGCCTAAATATGACATATCAAACTCAAGAGGAGACATATTGGTTATATTATGGCATATAGATACTTCATCTGCAGAAGGCCAGCTATAAGAATGTGTGATTTATCATGGTAGAGCATAAGACCAAAAAATCGATAAAAGGACTGAAGAGCGTGCATAATGGCATTTAAAGAATGACATGTAGGGTTGGTGAGGATAATTAGGTCATCTGTGAATGCAAGAGAAGTGATCAAAGGGGTTTTACACTTGGGATGTAGAATAAATCTTTTTTGAGCAACCTAGTGTCCAATGGCTATGGTAAGTGTTTCAATAGTAATTATGAATAGGTAGGCTAAGATAGGGTCTCCTTGCCTTAAACCATTCATTCCTTTAATGTAGCCCACTGTATGAGCATTGAAAATAAGTGTATATTTTACAATAGAGATGTATTGATAGATCCAGCTGCAGAATTTTGGTGGAAAGTTCATCTTAGCTAGGATATGCATAAGAGAAAACCAGTGGATAGAGTCAATAGCCTTTTTTATGTCGATTTTCAACATAGCACGAGGGGAAATTTTGGCAATTGAATATCCAATGAGTAGCTCGTGAGATAGGAGTACATTGTCAAGTATGCTTCTATTAGGGAGAAAAGTTGTTTGATTTGCGGAGATAATATGAGGAAGAACCTGCTTTAGCATAGATGTTAGAATTTTTGAGACGCTTTTATATATTATGTTAAAGCTGGCAATAGGCCTAAATTGAGCTACACATGAGGGGTCATCAACCTTTGGAATCAATGCAATGTTTGTAGCGGTAATCTAACTTAGCATCTTGGACTTATCAAAGTAGTCATGCACTGCCTTATAAACGCTAGAGGATATAATATTCCAGCAAGAGATATAGAATATAGTATCGAATCTATCTGGACCTCTTGTAACAGTTTTCCTCATAGTAAATATGGAGTTTTTTAATCTCATCATCAGTAATAGGGGAAAGGAGTATGTTTTGCTAGACAGTTGTAAGAGTTGGTAGTCTGAGTTAATTGAGAAAAGTGAAGTCTGGAGTAGTTTTTGAGGTACCTAGCAGATCAGTGAAATAGCCCAGGAAAGCAGTATCTACTCCAGCAACAGATGATGGGGTTTTTCCTTGTTTGTCTTTAATTTCATGTATGTAGGAGTTGGATTGCTTTATTTTCAAGGATGCATGATAATATTTAGTGTTCCTGTCACCATTCATTGCCCAATTTTCTCTATATTTTTGTCTTTCCATTTCAGCTTTAGTAGTATAAGCATCTTCATGTTACTTTATCAGATCATTTTCAAGGACATAGTAAGTGGGATCATTGATAGAGTTCATTAACAAGGCTTTTACCTGTTCAAGTTTATATCGTATGTCACCATAGATCTCTTTAGACCAAGTTTTCAGAGCATTTTTTTAGTTTTCTCTAGTGCTTCAACATAGGGTTTCCATATGTGTGCAGTTCCAAGCAGTAGGGACTACCCGCATGAAATTTTGGTTATATATCCATGCATCAAAAAATTTAAATTTGCATGTTAATTAATAGCCGCTTCTTCAAAGGACAGGATCAAGGAGCAGTGATCACATAGGGTAGGCATAGGAATATGAATTTGGATAGTAGGAAAGTGGGTTAAGGATATGTGGTTGTGAAATCCATGGTTTATTTTAGTGAGGGTTCTCTGACCACTATGATTTTCATTACTCCATGTGAATGGTGATCCAGTTGTAGGAATTTCAACTAATTCTGCATTATGGATGGTATCATTGAGGGGATTAAGATATCTGATTTGTAGGGAATTGCCACTAGATTTATGTGAAGATAAGAAGGAGCAGTTGAAATCATCAAGAATGAACCATGGATGAGAATTTTGACGTAGGTGAGGAATGTAGTCATGTAGCTTTTGTCGATGGGAAGGAGCATTATAAGCATAAATGAAGGTGAAGTACAAAATTGTAGAGGAAGGCTGATGAGTAGAATGGGTATGAATAAATTGCCTGTCAACTAGAATAGGTTTGAGTGTGTATATAGATGGGTCATATATGACAAGCAGTCTTCCGTAGGGAGCATGGGAGTGGTTAGTAGTACATTTCCAGGCTGGGTTAATTATTTTGTTTTCTTTAATGGAGAGTGGTAGGTCAAGTTTATTTTCAGATAAGGAGAGAACAAAGATTTCATGTTCATGTATAATTGATTTAACTTGCTCAAGTTCAGGGATCATGTGAGCTCCTCTTATATTCCATGCTCCTATTTTATATATCATTTGGTGTACTTTAGGTTTTAGTTCCTTAGTTTTCTCTTACCTCTTTGAGAGGTTGTTGGAGAGTTTTCATATGGAGATATTCAGGGTATTTTTCATTTGAGGCATTAGAATCAACATCAGAGTTTATTGGTGAAGGATCTATCAAATAGCATTTCTTCCTTCTGACCTTACTACATGGGAGGTGCTTATTTTTGAAAGAGGTAATTTTTTCATTTGCCTTATTTTTCTTTTTGGAGTGCTTTGACCTGGTTGCTTGCTTCACTAATAATGGTGGATGAGTTATAGTGGATATGACAGTAGGAGTGGTGGGGGGTTATGTTATGAGGAGGTGGATTGGGATAATAATCACGGTGTGATAATCCAGAGGAGTTACGGAAAATTGAATTTGATCCAATCTGAAGGAGGTTTGGGGTATGAGGGGATTTGGATCCAGAATTATTAATGTTTGAGTGAGGGGTAGATTATGCAAGAATATTGTTTGTTTTAGCTACTGGGTGTGGATAGGTGAGGTTTGAAGCATATTCCATGCAAGTTTGATACACTTGTGCTAGGGTTTCTATATCAGTTGTTGGGAGACAACTTGGAGTGGTATGGTTGTTTTCATTTTCTATAGAGGTTTTGGCAAATTGTTGAATTGGGTCAAGTAATTGTAGTGCATTTTCCATTGTGACAGCTGATTCATGCTTTTTATTGCATGCATGTAACTCAGGGGTTACTTTATAAGCTGGTGCATGTATTTCTGCATTTATGAGTTGTTGTTCATATTTGCATGCATGTGTATCATCCATTGTGGTTTCCATATCATTAATATCAGGGATTATTTGTTCTTCTTCCATATCTGGTTCATCTTCATCCAATTAAATAATGTGATCATCACTTATCATTTCATCATTCACCAATTTTTCATTGTCATCATATTCTCCAGTTTCATCTATAGAATGAAGCATTTCAAATTTATTTGATATTTTTATATTCTCCATTATATCTTTCCTCTTGATAATTGGTTCGTTTTGCTTGCAAACAAGTTCATCAGTCTGTCTGCTATCAGTTGTAGGCATCATAACTACTACATTATCATTTTTATATTTCCTTTTAGTTTCCACTTTCTTCCAAACTTTCTTATTATCAAATCCAATATTCTTTTTGGCTTTTATATTGATATTTATCTCTTCAACAGTTTTAGCAGTTATCTTATTCAATGGCCCTGACTTTTGCTTTGCCTCATCCTTACTGTTTTCAACCACACAGTTTTGCTAAATGTGACCAAATATACAACAATTCACACATATATCTGGTTTCCACAACTAATCCACATACACTGTTTGTGTTGAACCATCATATATTTGAACAGGGAAGGATTTAATTAGGTCATGTTTCGACGAAATCTCCATCAAACATTTTGCAAATTTCAGGTGATCTTGCTTTTCAGTCATTTCATCCATACAAACCAATTTACCCAACCTATTAGCCAACCAGTTGATGCCCAGTGGTGACCATGCAAAAATTGGGATATTTGTGAGATGCACCCATATAGGAACTACTTTAATTGATCCACAAACATTATTAATTTCAGGATCCTGCTGTTTGATAATAAAAAGTTTATTCCTCATAACTATAGGGTCACTTTGTGTTATGTTTCATTTGTCTTGTTGATCAGAGAGTAGAAAAAGGGATAGGTTACCATCAGATCTTATCTTAATATTACCACGAAGCTTCAATATTTTCCTTAAGTGCTCGACCATAATTGTGAAAGAGAGAGGCTTATCAAAGAAAAAGCCAACAAGATAATCACCCCATATTTCCTTGCCTGTAGATATGATAGAGGAAGGAGGAATAAGAACATCGCCAACATATTCAAGTTCCAAATGAGCAGGCATGTACTTCCCTACATTGCGAGGCAGGTTCTTTAAGAAAGAAGTCTAAGCTTGTTCAGGGGGGGAACGACATGGAGGGAGAGGTAGAGGATAGAGAGGGATCGGAGGAGGGGGAGGGGTTAGGGGCAGCTGGAGGAAAAAAAGGAGGTATGGGTATGGGGATCTGAAGCGGCACAAGGATAGGAGGAAGGATGGGTAGTGGCAGAGAAGGTACAGGTGCATGAGGGATGGGTTTAGAGGAGAGATGGGTGGATAGGACTAGGGCGGGAATGAGGGAAGTAGCCATTAATTGAAAAAGATAACAAAATAGAATTTCAATGGTACAAAAATAGTATTATGTATTAAAAAACCCTAATCCAAAGATAATAGCCCAACCCAACTGGTCCACAACAGCCGGGTTGATTTTTAATGCTATCCCCAAAAGAGGGGCTGTAGGTCTGGGGAAGGGACTCGAACTCCCAACCTTTTCGAAGTCTGGGAGGACCGCTTACCACCAAGCTACGGCCGTGGACATAAAAAAAACCCTAATCCAAAGATTAGAGCCCAACCCAACTAGTCCACAACGTCCAGGTTGATTTTTAATGTTATCCTCAAAAGGGGGCTGTAGATCCTGGGGAAAGGACTCGAACTCCCGACCTCTTCGAAGTCAAGGAGGACCCCTTACCACCGAGCTACGGACATAAACTTTATATTATACCTGTAGATTTAATCGATCTGCATCTGCTCTAATAAATATACAATTACTATAATATTAATTTGATACATATAAATTTAATTATCTAATTAATTTTTCAATGAAAGACTAAGTTAATTCATAAATAAGATATTATTAGTATGCAAGCTATCTAGAATTTAAAATATAATTTTGCCGTACTATTTTTTGAATGTGCGTCAATAAATAAATAATTATTTACCAGTTGTTACAATTGAAGTAGTGCAACATGATACTTTTTTACCCAATGGGTAATGTCTAAATGTTCTTGATTTATGCATAAGGATTTTAGATGTAGATTTATCAATGAGGTCCTTAGTTGGCTTTAAAATTCAGTTTTACGGTTATGCAAAATTTTCCATTGTTATAATCAAATATCTTTTTGCGATGCTTAAAAAGTTATAGATATTTGTATGGCATTTTATCCATCTTCATTTAAACTACTTTGGTTATATATGCCTGCAATATTGAATGAAGGTGGTACTACTATTACATAAAAGTATTTTTATATTGCTGAGGAGTATGATGTACACATAAAAGAACTTTTACTTACCTTATTTAACTTCATTTTGCCATGTCAGGACTCATGCCTTGATTCATTAATATAGACTATGATAAACTTGAAGAATATCATGAGGAAGTTTCTAAACTACAAATGATTTTCTCCTCTTATATATACATGTGTCTGTTATACTATATAGCTCGACAAAGTGGTTTCATATAGTATTTGGGTAACGTGTGTTACCTCAACACAACTATGATATTAAAGATGACTGAAAACTAATATTTTCTTATTTTTTAGATGTTGTCTTATTGTTTCCTTATATCTTGAGTGAACAGATATTAAGAGTAGACTGAAGTATAATAACCTGAAAGGAAGGTATTAAAACCCAAGTGAGGATATCAATAACCATTGTTGCATATATCCATAGCAGTAAACATAGATGAAGTTTCTGTTTTTCTTTCTTATGCATTATATGCATCTAATATTCATATTATGTATGTGTGTGTATGTGTGTATAAAGCAGATTTTTTTCCATTTTTTTTATCTTTTATTATAGATTTTTGAAAATTAATGGACAACTTCTCATTTTCAGCCTAACAATCCAAAATTTTGGAAACTGAAAAGCCAATAACACCTTCAACCATGTGATAAATAATTAATAAGAATTCTGCTGATAAAAGCAAGATTATATAACAAATAAAAATGATGCTCGTGCATCTAGATCGATAAGATAAAAGAAGCTTCAATCTCCTCTCCCTTTGCCATGTCACTGACATTCAATAAAGCTTAGGTCTCTTCACAGTCATCCAACCTATTCTTTGGCTGTTAATGGTATAGAAACTTATTTTCTCTTTTATTCAATCCCATGCTAACTAACTATTTCCCTATGTATTGTAAATTGAGACTTAATTGAAGCGACCATCTTATATTGTCGACGTTAATGATTGAATGTTTCTAAACCATGACTTAATGTAATTGCTATTGTTATATTTTAAACGTTTCATCTTTGTTCAATTTATTCTTTTCCATTCCAATGAAAAATCCCTTCTAGGAACAATTGGTATGTCTTCGATGAGAGTATATGAATATTTAATAATGGATATGATTTGTAGTTTGTCATTCAAAGAGGTTGAACATTGGTTTCAAACCCAGTTATACACTGCAGATATTTGTCATTTGCTACCTGTATGATACAATCAACTAGAAATCATGTAGATATAGCGTTCATGGAGTGTAAATAGAGAGAGTAAAAATTTACATCTTACTCTTTTCAATATCAAATCATGGTAAAATAGTTGGTCGTCATGGATAGTAGAAAACTTTTATATTTTAGAATAAAATAAGTATAATTGTATTTATATTTTTGACACCATAGCAGCTTCTTCTTATACGAGAAACTTAAGATTGCTACGAAACTAACAATCATCTTTCTATTGTTTGATTTAAAACTAAAAAGGTATCTATCTAGCAAAATATGGTGTAGATGCAAATATAAATTATTTTGCTCTATACGAAAGAACATTATCATAAATTTCTAGATATAATACAAATAATACTCAGAATTAGTCATTAAATCCATACGAAACTTACAATTTATTAATATGTATACTTTACATAAAATATAATTGAAAATTGTATGATTCAGGAACCATTTAAACTGGAAGATCTTTGACCTTGATCTTATTCAATAGATATTACTTTACAAAAGCAGAGGATCCCACTTGCATATTGTTATAGAATGCATGCTATATATGCATGATATTTCTATCTTATTTCTTCTATCCAAAATAATGTAATAAAATATATTTTAAATTTTATTATTAGAAAATTTATAGTTGTAATATTATTGGAACATATATTGTTCAACAAGTAAAGTAATTTATAGTAGTTTTATATATTTTCTGCAAATTTGTATTATACTATTTTCATCTTTTGTTTACCTTCAATTGGAACTAGGAAACATTAAGGGAATGAAACTTTTGTTAGTTGTGCAAACAAGAACTTTAAGACCATAAACTTTCATAACAAAAATCGTTGACATTAGTAGTGGCACTCAACCATTCCTCTTTTTATATTTTTAGTAATGTCTTTCCTCCTTTGATTTTTTTTATTATGTTGCTATCTTCTATATTATGTAAAACTATAATGAATATAGTTACTAAAAATGATATTGTCGGGTTGAGGCAGATGGAGTCGCTAAGTAGAACTACATCATAGCTACTGTTAAATTATGGTGTCAGATTGAAATATGGTGTCAAATGATAGTGTCAAATGAGTATAGCAACGGCATACTTGTAGATTTACATGGAGGAAAACTGCAAAAAGTGATGTCGGGTAGAGGAGTGATGCGGTTCAAGACAAGGCTACTTCAAAGATTGGAGCGACTAAGACTCTCTATCTTCTTCTCGACATATCTTTATGACTATCTTTTGGAATATTTACATTTTCTGTGTTTTTGAATATGAGTTAATGTTTTCGAAGGTGTGACGCCCCACCTCTATACCCTCGCTAGCCAAGGACACTACAGGGTAATGCCGTCAACTAGCGCGGAGAATAAGGCTGTTGAGGAGCGACAATCCGTGTAATTGCTTTGTGCGAGTATCGATATGCCAGATAAAAATATAACTTTGCATTTCAAGAGGAAATCCGACATACCGATGCAAACTCAAAACTACTATACAGTGCCTATAATATTTTCAGAAACAAATATAGAAATAAGCATAACATAAATCAGTTACTGAAGTTCATATCTCAAAGGCGGAAACAGATATGAATATTACACATGAAAGTGTATATCAGAGTAGTGGTCAAACAAGATCCACAATATCGCAAAAGAATAGTTACAAGTGCAACACAAAAGAATAAGTATACAACAATGAGTCTATATATCAAATGTATACAACCAAAAACTACTAATCTAAGTAATTAGCCAAAAGTCAGGATAATAATCCCAGATGAGAAGTCAAGCAGAAGCACCTATAACATCTCGGTCTGACCCGAGTATTATTTAATAAGAAAATAATAAATGGATCAGTCTAACTATAAATATCAGATAAAATGATATAGAATAAGAGATATGACAAAACGTAAGATAACCAAAGAGCCATACTATGATAAGTATGTAAGTGAAAATCAACCAGAGATTAATCAATATCACAAGAATCTTCTCAAAGATCAAAGAATGTCATACTCTTTATTTAATTCACCAAGCCACAAAAAATGACATACATATCAATGCCAATTGTAAAAGTTGGTGAAACATAAATTCCAGAAATCAATAATTAGAAATCCAGAAATCACAAGAAAAGGATAGCCAATCCCATAAAAATGAGCCGGAGCTCCTCCTGACAGGGTATAGTCCCACATTGCGGACTTTGAGCCGAAGCTCCTCCTGGTGAGCCGAAGCTCCTCCTGGTGAGCCGAAGCTCCTCCTGGTGAGCCGAAGCTCCTCCTGACAGGGTATAGTCCCTCATTGCGGACTTTGAGCCGAAGCTCCTCCTGATGAGGCGAAGCTCTATAAAATTGAGGTATAGTCCCCTCCCACATGGACAAAGAGACATCGCACATTGCTAGTCTAAACCATAAAATGACCATCATTGATCATCAAGAAGTGTCAATTACACTAAGCTAGTAAATATATGAGTTTAGCTTCATGTCCCATATCCCCTTGCTGAACTTAAATATTTACGAACAAATTGTAGATTTCCACTCGAAAATTGTCACAAGAGTTTCAATAGAACAAGTCCAAGAATTAACCGATGAGGTAAACGCAAGCGTTTCATACCACTTATTTTACTAATCCGTTTAATAAAATTTCTCATACGAGTGAGGTAAAGGTTTGTATATACTAATAGATTAGAAAACGGATTTAATAAATGAGCTTTGTATTAAAATAGTGTTGAAATCGTTTTGGTAAAAGAGTTTTAATATTTACTACTAGTATAGAAACTTTTGTATTTTAAAGTGACAAATTACAAAAATGATTGTAGAAACAATTAATCATAAAAATTCACATACGAAGACGTGAATCTAATCCAAAGAAATCGATACCAAATCCATCAAAATGTTTATTCCCAAAAATCCAAAGAATGAAGTCATCAAAGTCGATAATAAGTGATAACAACTAACCGGATCAACAAAAATCGATTAAAACTGGAAATCCACTCAAAAATAGCCAAAATAGGCAAAACTGCACATTTTAGACGTCTGAAATTACCAACCAGACGTCTGAACCACTTACCAGACGTTTGGATGGAATTCAAGACGTCTGGATTTTGTCTCTGCTTTTTTGAATTTTCCAGGGACCAATTCCAGACATCTGGATTTTTCAACCAGACGTCTGAATTTTAAACCAGATGTCTGAAATTTCCTGGTAGGCAAAAATCAGCCTAGCCCAAAAAGGGCATAAATCCAAACCGGAAGCGATAGGACGAGCGACGAAGACTAGGGATTTATGCCAAGCGACAACCCAGCCTTACAAGCTCTTCGATACACCACCAAAACAAGTCCAAACATCCAAGATAACATTTTTAATGATTTTGACTTCAAATCACCAAAATTGGAAAATTCACAAAATCGACTCAAATCAAAAGCAAATGAACATCAATAAGAGTTAGAAATTCATACCTAATAAGAAAGATAGATATAGACATAGATGTGAGATAAAAATCTCACCTTTAACCTAAAAACAAAGAAGAAGGAGCTCAATTTGCAAGGAGAAGACCAACCAATCTCCACTTTAACTCAACAAGCTTCAATCTAAGATCAAAACAAGTATTTTCTAAATTTAGGTTTAGGAATTTCTGAGATTGAAGAGAGAAAGAGATAGAGAAGATGAAGAGGAGGCTTACCAATAGCTTCTATTTGATTTTGGAGCAAGAATTCAAGTTTGCAAGAAGAAACTAGGGCTTGGAATTTTTAATTCCTCTTCCCTTCCCCCATTTTCAGTTTTAGCTTGAGTTTGAGGAGTGGGGATGAGTGAATGGACAGGAGAGGGCTGAGTTAGGGTATTAAGTTAGCTAGTGGGCTGGACCCAAACCCAAAACCCAATAGAAAAAGTAGCAAAATTCGACTTACTCCAAACATATCGAAGCATATACTCAAAAAGATCGCAAACAACGCTTTGAACTCAATGGAAGTGGTCTTGAGTCCCAATTCGACCGTTTGCAAAAAGTAGCTTTTCAGACTAAAATAAGATGAATGATGAAATATTTAAATATAAAAATCACAAAATATGCGGGTTTTATAGAAGGTCTAAACAAGCAAGAAATAGCTAAAAAATTAGGACATGTAATTGTTCATGCATGGCGGTGCACATGTTTTACTCGACCAACTGATGGCGAGAATCTTAAAATGTGTGCAGAAAATGCTATTTCTTATTTTGTTGAGAATGTGAGTACATTTTAAAGAATTCATTATTTATCGTCATTTTCTTATTTCATTGAGAACATGATGTAACTTCAGCTATTTTGTATCATTTTCATTCTGGTTATCATAGTACAATAAAAACAAGTGAGAGTAGTATAAGGAAGTATAATGAATATCATAGTATAATATTCATCTGACTAGGTAAGTGGCATAATATTTTGATATTAACCAAGGCAAGTGGCATAATATTCATTAGACTGCATTTATTAGCTGCATTTTCTCTATAATATTATATTTACATTATGATGATGATGCTATGGAGCAGTTTAATATCCATCAAACTACAATAAACAATAAACACTTTCTGGGAAAGCAGTAAGCATCATAATTGGGCTAAGTGTTATTTGATTATATATAACATGTATAAACCTTTTTTACTATTTAATCTACTTACATATCCTTAGGAAAAGGATTGCAAAGGGGTTCCCCCATTTAGTTTAAAAATGCTTAAACAGTTGAATTTAATTTTTTATAAGAGAAGCTTTTAATTTTACAAGAGCAGTTGAATTGAATGTTTTATAAGCACATCTGTTAATTTTTTAAGGTAATCTGTAAATGCTTAAACAATTGAATTAAATGTTTTATAAGAGCAGTTGTTAATTTTTATACCCATCTAGTAGCCTGACTTTGTCATTTAGATTTAGATAGATACCTTTAAGTGTAATCAATATGGGCATTTGCTATTGGAAGTTTGGCATATACATGCTGATATAAATAATGTGCATGCACAAGCTATGCCATATACTCATATCCCATAGTAGCAGCAATTCCTCAAGCTTTCCCAGAGCTGCTCTGTTATAACTCCAAGTTGCTTGCATTTTCCTCAGTATTGCCTCTTAAGAGCCAGTTGCTTGACCATCTACTTCACCTCATGCTTGGTCCATACCTAAAATCAATACTCACGCTCAGCCAAGCGCAAGCTTGAAAACTCCAAATACCGCAATCCTGTGATTGTGAATCTATATAAATTTTTATCTCCACTATCCTGTGACTTTGAATCTATTTAAGGTATTAAGGTTTTTACTATGTTTGATCACGCCATTCACAAAACCACTCCTCCGTTTACATGTTGGTAACCTGTTAAAAAAATTATGTTTTTTTACAATACTATCTTTTTACAATAATATCATACAATACAAATTCTATCATGATTAATCAACAGACTTAATAATTATACGTAAAATGGATCAAGTTATTGCAAATTATAGTAGAAAAACAACAATTGCAAAAATTTGTATACTTTTAGAATGCCTCAATTAGAAAAACTATAGTTAGTATATTTGTCAATCTAGAAATACCGACCAAATTGCAAAATAAAGAGGACTTCGCAATAGCGAGGCAATTACCTCATGAGCAATCGCCTCGGTATTGACCGAGGCAGTCCCACGGTGAATATCGAGGCAATGCCTCAGTTTCACTAAGGCAATGCGCCAGTTAATACTGAGGCAATGCCTCAGTTAAAAATGAGACTAATTGTCAAATTGCCTCAGTTTAACTTAGGGAACTGTGGTTGCCTTAGTTTAAATGAGGCAGCCTTGGTTCTTATTCCATCTTAACAATAGAATAATATGTATGTGAAGATCGTTTTGCTGAGGCAAATGCTAGCGACTCTGGTGTTGGAAAAAAATAGTAATATTGGTCAGGTGTATAATCTGGTTCTAAGGAAAATGTTGGCGACTATCGTTCTTATTCCATCTTAACAATCGATTAATATGTTTTTTTAGGTTATTTAGCTCCGAGATGATCAAAGGAAGAACATCGCTGCATTCCTTGTTCAAGTATAATCTGAATATTTTATATTTGTATTCAAATATTGGTCAGGGGTAGATATACAATATTTGAATTCATATTATGTAATATTGGTCAGAAGTATTTCATAAAAATTGGTCAGGAGTATTTTATAAAAATTTAACTAAGTCGACTATAAGTTTATAAAAATAAATTATTTTTTAAAACATTTATCTAAGTTAACTAGGTTTATAAGAATTATTCCCTTTACTTTATTATATAGGCACACGAAACTTTCCGTTGTTATATGGAAGATTACTAACTAAAGTTGCCAATAAAAGGTAAGTTTTTATGCATTTAAATGTTTATGCTATTATGAAGTATATTTTGTTATATACGATATAATTCCGATCTTATTTTGATCATGTAAATGTATATTGAATTGGGGTGCATAGGAAAGCACTAACCGCGCAAAGGAGGTGTTGTCGTAAATTCATGAAATCCGATAAGTTTATAAAAATCAACAAAGTTTGTAAGAATTAACTAAAATTTAGTTCATAAACCAAGTCATATAAATACTCAACTAAGTTAATTAAGTGGGTTTTATAAAAATTAATTAAAGGATATAAAAATTAACTAAGTTAATTGAGTTTTATGAAAATCAAAAAATATTTTTTAATTAATTAAATAATTTTATGAAAATTAATTTAGTTTTATAAAAATCATATTATCTGTTTTGAAATCTTTGTTAAATTGTTATAAAAATTGACCAAGTTCTATAAAAATTATCTAATCTTTTTATAAAAATTAACCGAGTTAACTAAGTTTCATAAAAATAAATTAAGTTTATAAAAATTAACTAAATTTAAAAGAAAAATAATAATATAACATAATAATAATAGTAGTAATCAAATAATATAATAATAATAATAATAATAATAAAATAATAATAATAAATTAACTAATTTTAAATAATAAACTAAGTTAATTAAGTTTTATAATAATTAAATAAGCTAAATGTTTTTTTAAATTAAATAAGTTTATAAAATTTAATTAAGTTTTACAAAAATTAGTTTTACAAAAATCATGTTCTCTATTTTGAAATCTTTGTTAAATTATTATAGAAATTGACCAAGTATACTAAAAATTAACTAAGTTAACTAAGTTTTATAAAAATTTATTAAGTTTATAGAAATTAACCAAATTTAGAATAATAATAATAATATAATAGAATAATAATAATAGCAATAAAATAAAATAATAATATATAATAATAATGACAACAACAAATTAACTAAGTTTAAAATAAGTAACTAAGTTAATTAAGTTTTATTTATAAGCTAATTATTTTTTAAAATTAATTAATTTTATAAATTTAATTAAGATTTATAAAAATTAATAAGTTTATAACAATATATATGCAATTGTTGAATAAATTATTTTAAACAAAATTTGCATCCATTTTATAAAATTCCATATGTTATTGATATTGTTTCCATATGATTATACAAATTAACTAAATTTATAAAATTAACTTAAATTTATATAAAACAATTTAATTTTATAAAAATTGACTAAGTTAATTAAGTTTCGTATAAATCAATTATGTTCCATATAAATTAATTTAATTTATATAATTAAGTTTCACACACACATATATGTATGTATGTATTGTTATAATTAATAAATGTTGAATTTCTTTTTCATAGTTAATTACCCATCTATGGTGCATACAAATGACAACATGCTGCGGTATATTTGCATTTTGAAGTTCTTTTGAAGTAATAACTTTTTTGGTTTGCACATTTAATCGTTATATGTAGTACGATCTTTTATCACTTGTATTATTTACACTTTTAATGTAATGTTCATTAAATATTATGACATATTATGCATTATTCTATGTGAATGTTGAATGATTTGTTATTTTTCATTTAATGTGAACTATATGATTGTGTGAAATGATACATTGTGTTTATGTAAATTTGCCGATTATAGTGTGATATGGATATGTACGTCATGCAAAAATGATTTTTAAAATGCTGTTAAAGGATTTGATAGTGTTTTTAAAATGCTGTTAAAGCCTATAATAACATTTTTAAAATGCTATTAAAGCCTGATAATAACGTTTATGAAACACTATTACATTTAGTACTAGCGTTTTATGACCGTTGTACACCAACGTGTCAGTATAATAAAGGTTTTTTTTATAGCATTTTAAGAATGCCATAATAAAACTTTTTATAGCATTTTGAAAACATTAAAAGACGTGTTTTTATAGCTTTTCTGATGTTGCAATAATAGGTCATTGACTTATTACAACTTGTTGATTTACAGCATTTATAAAAACACTATAAAAGCCTTTTATAGAGTTTTTAAACTCTATTAAAGGGTCTTTTTGCTGTAGTGTTAAAAGTATATTTAATAGAAAATTCATAAATGGTATTTCTTTTGAAGTAGTTACAAAGTGCTGTAACCGTGAGTAATTTATCATAATGAAAATAAATATACCATGTTCAATATTCCTAGTCAAGATGTATCGAGACTGAATATCGATACAACTGTTGAGATTATAGTACATAACGCTCTTCAAATGTTGGGTAATGTATTACTCATCGTTGCTAAGGGCGCTAAGGTGTAACATACTTATACTTATTAGATTAATATGGAATCACTCACTCGATAGTTTTCTATTGGTTAATATAAATAAGGTCAAATAGAAAGTATTGATGTGACTGATATACATAGTATTCTCGACTTGAGGATACTATTAATCTTTAATAGGAAAGCTCCACTTTGATTATAGTCAAATCATGGCATGAGTCCATCAAGTGTCTATAGTTTGATAACGTGGAAGTATTGAAAGTGAAACACTATTCAAGAGAGGATTTGCCTTCTCAGTTATATGAGGTTAGTATCATGGTCAACTAAAGTTCACTCAAAGTCAAATTCTCCGACTAAAGAATTTTAGTTAATAACAACTGTTATTATTAAACCATGGACTTTATGTTCGGATTATAGATTTGAAAGTGGACGGTATTGGAATTTTTACTATTACAAAATTCCAAAAGTCCAAAGTGATATTGTTTTGACGAAGAGAATTGGTATAAATAATAGTCACAATCGGATAACGTTTAACAAAGTAAAATTGAGTTTTAATAAAACCAGGTAAGCGACAAATTTGGCCAAAATATCACATTCCCTGCTAAATGTCATGTAAATATTAATATTCAAATAGTTCGATATTACACAATTTACATCTAATGAGTCACACAACCAAAACGATAAATTCTCCTTTGACCAAATGATTTAGTTAATTTAAAAAAGTTATAAATTAATTAATATTATTGAAATATTAGTTATAAATTTGATTTTGATTTGATAAACAAATATTATTAAAAATATTTATAATAGTTAAAAATATATTAATCGATATACGATGTCGATAAGCGTTTAGATTAGATTTAGATGCAAAATATTTATTCAAGCTATAAATGAGTTTAAATCCCATAAAGGGGCTGGTTTATTGGGCCCTAACATGGAACATAGGTGGCCATATGATGATGCGAGAGAGGGCTTGAGATGACGGGCTAAGTTGGAAGAGAATTGGTAAGAGATGATGTAGGATCTTGATTCTAAATATCTCTTAATTTTCCTCTATATAAGGATCTCTATCTTCATTTGTTATAGAAATTTTGTAGCCTTCATTCTTATTCAATTTCTAGTCGAGCTCTGTATTATGCATCGTCCATCAATTCTAGTGCAAATCAAATTGAATCAATTGTTAATTGATAGCCAATGGTTTACGATTCAGAGACTAGCAATCTGCTAGATTGGAATTCGTTCAATGATAAAATTTCATCGTTTCAATGTTTGCTTACAGGATTTGGCTATTAGGCATATTTCTAATATGTTCATAAATATTAATTTATATTTATAATTTTTATTTCGTATATTATATTGTTAGTTAGGTGACAATTCCAACATGTAAATATATTTTTACAGTTTTGATTAGCTAAGTGTATATGCATATGCGTGTGTGTATATGTTAAAAATGCAATTTTATATTAGCACATCTATATGTAGCATGGCTCAATATTAAAAAAACATTTTTGTTATTTCAATAATTACATATACATACATACACACACACACATATATATATAGTTTATAACCTAAATACTATTATATACTTATGTAAAATATGGAAATATAATTTTATACATAATGTTTAATGATCATTGTATTTTTGGCACGAAGAAAATAATTTTATATATTACTTAAGAAAATATTTAATTCAATTAATCATATAAATAATTATAAATTCATATAAATATTATAAAATATGTTATATATTTATAAAATTATATTAATACATAGTACGCTCTTGGCTAAAATTAAAAGAAACATTTCTTTTAAGTTTTTAAATATTTAAGTATAAAGAAAATATAAGAAAATAGATTTTTAAACTAAACTGTTTTAAATTTTATAGCTATATAATAAAATTTTAAATTATAAAAAATTTCGACTAAAATTTTACTAGAAATTTAAAATTCAAAATTATTTCAAAAAATTAATTTTTGTTAATTTTAATAATTTTGTACGGTTTATTAATATATACATATACATACATATATATATATATATTAAAATTTAAATCTAAAAAAATATCTTGAGCCAAGCACAAGACCAGGTAGATATAGTTGATTACTTTTATGATTTTTATTGTATTAATATATATTTATTATTATACATATATATAAGCATTTAATATATATATATATATATATATATATGCACACACATACATATGTACATACACATACATACATACATATAAATATATTTAAAAAGTTATATTTATACATGTAATGTTTTCGGCATTATAAATATTTATATTTATATTTTATAAATGTTTTAAAATAATTTAAATAGTTATAAATATAAACATATTGTTAATATTTATATTTATGTTTATATATAAATATTTATATATATACAAAATTATAAATAAATAAATTTTTAGTTTATATATACATATCTTTTATAATATTTTATTTATAAGAGAAAAAGTATATACATATATATAAACAAACATTTGGATAATATATTTGCATATTGGATGAGCTAACATGTCTGTTATGATGTAAGTCCTAGCATATATACATGGACATGTTATACCTTACACGGATTGATATGTTACTCAATCATACAAATATATATGTGTATATGATATACTATTATATATAATATAACATAAATTAAATAATAATGTATCATTTTATAAATTTAAATAAAATAAAAGATTTTATTAGAATAAAATTTAGAAATGTTCTAAATAAACTAGACTTCATAGGCCCAATAAAATCCAATATGGTAAAAGAAATTTGAAATTCACATATAAATTCCACTACGGGCTGGCCCAATTCCAACACGGAGTCAGGCTTAAGTCCAGAATGTAGAAAGAGCTTCAAAAGCAGCCGGCTGCGTCCTTAACTTATTTCTATCAACGAGCGAATGATAATGGAAGACACTGATTTTTTTGATAGCGACATCGAGGCTCTACTTTCCGCTTAATCCAATCCTCGTAATAATATCGACCGTCGACCCAATAGTCAACAAAATGACTTTAAAAGACGAGCTAAAGCTAGCGCTTGGTTTGGGTCCTGGTATGCTAAATATGTTGCTTTGAAAAGGAATATAAAAACAATATATCTCACGACCGAGATCAGGTGGAATTCCAAAGACCAAAGCTCTTCCAAAGATGGAAGAAGGAAGGAGCATCACGACAATAGCAAATACTATCGGTTTCACCAAATCAACGGCCACTCCACCAATGAGTGTTGGGTGCACAATGATGAAATTGAAAGACTTATTTGAGAATGGATCCTTTTAGAGTTTGTTCATGATCAAGTAGAACAAAGGAACAATCGAGATGACTAGCCTGCACCATCACAGCAACCCAACAACAACATCGAAGCAATCACCAACATCTTTACCATATGCAGAGGTACGCATATGGCCAACAACAACTTTGGAGAATAATAATAGTATTAGAGGGAAGTGAGCTCAACTAGCCAAGTATATACCTTGGAGCACTAAGCATCCAAAGCATCCAGGTTGGAATCATATTAAACCATCATTTTCACTACCGAGGACCAAGAGGCAATCTCATACTCCTATCACGACCTAATGGTCATTGCTCTTGGAGCGGCTAACTCAAATGTGCATCAAGCTTTCATGGATGGGGATGGATCAGTCAATGCCATGTTTATACATGTCTTAGAAGCTCTCAAGCTTCCCACCTCCATCCCCAGCCCCTGCGCCTTGCCAGTTTACGGTTTTAGGGGTGCATGCATTATTCTGATGGGTACCACTTCGCTTATGATAATATTTGGCTAGGAACCCCTTGCAGGAAAGGATCAAGTAAGATTTGTAACGGTTAATTTCCCTTCTTATTACAATCTTTTCATATGATGACCGACACTTGCTAAATTGGGCGCTATCATCTCCTACAACCGGCTAGTCATGAAATTCCCTGTACTAGGCAGGATCAATGAGATCTGAGGCAATCAGCAAAAGGCTAGGGAGGTTATGGAACCTCCCTCAAACAAAAACAGAAGGGTGTTCTCATTCCCCATAAGAAATTAACAACACTCGACGGTGAGTCACTCGAGAGAACCATCGAGCTGGTCAGTGCTCTGGTCCGTGCCGAGATGCCCTCAATTTTGAAGCATCGACATTGACTTCTCCCACCCGCAACGTTCCACCTAAGCAAGCTGCAACAATCGGGGAAGTGTCACCCAGGAGTGTATCGAACACTCATGCAAGGACAATCCTTTCAATTGAAGAAATACCAGCCAACGATGTATCACCCGAGAGTACCACTACACCATATAGGAAAACTTGTAATGCATCAGCACGACAAATTTGCAAGGGATTTGAGTCGCTGTTAACTCTTTAGTAATAGCTTTGGATCGCTGTAATATTACCAAAGTCCAAGAACCATTGCTATTCTTTGTTCTTCTATAAAAATAACATGTGTCCAAAAGCACACACCACTACCCTTCGAATTTTTTATCCACTTTCTCCATTCTCTTCTGTTCTGAATGGCGATAGGGTGATTGACCCTATCCTAAGCTCTAAATCCACGTTCTTTCCTCCCCTCTTCATCAAACCTGCGGCGTTTTCACCATACCGTAGACGTAGCCTAGACTTCTATAGCATTCATTGACTTCACCACAGTGCCTATAAATTTTTCCTTCAGACCCAAACGCCTATCGAGGCCTCCGGTGGCTCCGTATAACTATGGCCATAGGATGGACAAGGTTTTTTTTCTTTTTAAATTCGAATCATTTATTTTGTATTAACGAAAGAGGAATCATTTGTTACATGCACAATTACGTGAGAATATGGGCCGCACAATGATGGTATGGTTTAAGTAATGGGGTGTATGGGTTGAATAGTGTGAAGATGAGTACTTAATTTATTTGTTATTTTCCAAAAATACTTGGTATAATACACCCGAAATCTTGAACTCCGATCGAGGCATGCCAACTAGCGTCCTACTCTAAATACACCTGTTCCGAACACCATGGAACTAGTCTCGAGACCTAATCCAATCATATATAGAAGATAGCTTTTCAAAACAAATTATATTAATTTAAATTCCTTTAATTAACTCTACGCGTTTTGAACTCGCACGACTAAACGATATGTTCGATCGTCATTAAGTTCGACGGCATACTATTATTCACTATTACGGATCTAATGAAACAAGTTTCGTCAAAATCTAAGATAGCGTCCTAGAATGCCATTTTCACACGTTAATTAAAATGAGTTATTATAAAAACCAAATTACTCACTTTTAATCTAAATTAAAAGTTTATTGTTTCCATTCTTATTTATATTGAGTTCAAATAAGATTTCCAAATCATTTTAGTTCATATGAATCAAAGATTCGGTTTTCCAATTATTTAAAATCACTATTCAAATAAATTTTATATTGGAAATTCAATCTGTTTTACTTTAAAACTAATAGTTAAATATTTAAAATTTATTTAATATTTCAAAATTAATTGACTAAAATCCAGGGTCATTACATTCTCTCCCATTAAATGAATTTCATCCTCGAAATTACGAAGTAAGAAAAATGCCTCAAACTCATTAACCTTTCAAAACCAGTTAGTTGAAATGGATAACCAATTTTTTTAAGCCTTTAACTTTTCAAAAATCAATTTGTTGAAACTTTGTTATCACCTTTTCTATGTTTTTAAATTCATACATAGTTACTAACTAATACCATTCCATGTTATGACATAAACATCAAATTTTAGTTATCAATTTTTTTTCCAAAATTCTCAGAAATTTCTAACGCCTTAAATTTACGGAAAATTTCGCCAGCGTCTCCTTTGCGCGGCTCGATTGGAAAAAATTACAATATATATATATATAATCACAAATACAAATCTCATCTTCAAGTTTGAGGCATCCTGTAGGGAAAAATATAAAAATTCGTCATGTAATCCGAGATGTGTACCTTTATTTGCATTAGCAAGCATATACAATCAATATAATGCGAAGCGAGGTCCAAATGCGAAGCGTTTATAAACTATTTTATAAACATTTATAAAATATTTTAAACCATTTATAAACTATTTTATAAATCTCTAGAACCATTTACAAAACTCTTTTATTTATTCCTAAAATCATTTATGACCACTTTTACTCATTTTTAAAAACATTTGATAAATTCTTTTATTAATATCCAAAACCTTTCATAAAACTCTTTTTACCCTTTAACTAATCTTCTCTTTATAAAACTCCTCTTATAAAACTCAAGTCTTTTTATAAAACTCTATATATAAATCTCAAAAACATTTATTATAAAATCATGTGCTTTAAACAATATTATTAAAAAATAATTAATAATTTCAAAACATTATTAATAAATAATAACAATTAATCGTTACCCCCATTACAAGCAATAGTAATTAATTTCCAATTTTTTATTAATAATCATTATTATTTATTTCAAACCATATTATTTATTACTGATTAACTTTTCAAAAAATTAAAATGTAGACAAATAACTTTAAAGCAACATTAAGTATAAATAAATAATCTTTAAAACAATATGAAGTATAAATAAACGATTTTTAAAACAATATTAAATAAAAATTATCCTTAAAACAATATTGAATAAAAATAACCTTTAAAACAATATTAAATAAAAATAATCTAGAAAAAGATAGATGAAAAGGTTAGGATAAAATGGGAATTAAATCCTTTAAAACAAAATATCTTTGAAACCCAATTTCTGTTTTAAAACCATTTCCTATCTCAAAAATCAATTCCAACTCATATGGAAATATATACTATTTTTAAAATATTAATTTGAAGCCAACAGCCACCCAACAACTAACCAATATTGAATTATTTTTACTACAACATGGTTTAAGTCCTGAACATATAATAATGTCATAACCAATAGTGTCAAACAATCAGGTTTAATATCATATAATTCATATGATAGGAATATTATTGAAATTAAAATCAACAATGACGAGAAAACCTATTGGGTCCCTCCAACCTGCCCCTTGCATCACAACTCATACATATATATCAGCACATATATATATAAATAAAATCTATAGTGGTGAGGAATCCTACTGGATCCCTCCAATATGTGTCCTTGCATTACAAATAGTATATAATTATATAAGGTGGGTCATCCGCTACTAGGCGGGTATATATAGAAGGTCATCCACTAAAGGGGCGTGAATAAATCCAAACCAACTGATAAGATGGTAAATCATACAAATATCAAATTAGCAATTTTTATAAACTATATAATATTTCTAGTTAACCAAAAATGTGAGTTTAACTCACCTTGATTTCTATTATCCTCAAGACGTTTCATTTTTCATCTTCAATTTAGCATGAAATTTTCTACTAGCTCCAGTCGTCACTAATCAATTCCATACTGTAGAATTCGTCGATATGATTGTAATGCAAAAACCCGCGTTCAAATCCAACCTAATGCCATTAAGTTATTGCATTAAGATTCAAGAATTAATAATATTTTTTTATTAGCTAAATACATCACTAGGTCAGTTGTAACACCCCATAATTTAGTAACATTACCTAGGATATTTAATTAGCTAAATAAAATAAAATAGTGTAAAATGATTAGAGGATTGAGATTTGTGATTAAATTATGGGGTGGCCGTGCTATGTTAATGAATAACCAAAATGAGCTAACATGAATTATCATAGATAAGAGTGATAGGCGAGAGGAAAGTTGGAATAAGAATATTCTAATACCCTGAACCCTTAGGAATTCATTCATACGTTCATTTGCAACATCAAATTAGACTAGAGGTCGACCACCATTAGCAAGACAAGAGGAAGAAAAGCTTACGAAGAAGATTAATCAACTTAATCCATTCAAATCTCAGACCCCATAACCTCAAAGCTAAGGTGAATAATGATTACATCCCATATTTTCTATTGTTTTTGATTTTAAGGTTAAACCCAATTTATCTTGCAAGGTTATGCCATATTTTTGAATGATTAATTGTTTATATATGCTTATTCACAGTTTATGCACATTCATATAGGTTTTTGATATGTTTTAATGCGAAAACACTATTAAATAACATCCAAACGCCTTGTGATTTTAGATTTATATCATAACTGATATTTGAAAGATGGGTTTTAATTTTTTGAATTAACGTGGATTTTATATTAATTTTCTGGTGTGGAAAATGATTATTTGGGTTTAAAATAATTTAACTATGTTTTGGGTCTGAAATTAATATATGTTGGAAACATATTAAAAATGAAAATCTGGAATTTTTGTAGAATTTTTGTAAGTGTTTTAATGGATATATAAAATTATTTAATGTTTGGAACTTAAATGTTTTATATATTTATAAAAGGAGAAGGGGTATTCTGTAAATTATTTAAATTGTTTAATTTTAAAATTTCGGTAGCATTTTTAGAAAAGAAATTTGCACCCAATAATATTTTAACAAAAAGGCAGGTTAGTTGAAAAGAATTGGTTTTTAAAGTTAAAAATCAGTTTTCACATGCTTTTAGCATATTTCGCCACTTTCGGCACCAGGGGTTCCGACTTAGTAGCACCGCCTTAATCGCCATTGAAACCAATGTGCATGGCATCAAAGACTTGGTGCGTAGAGAATTAGGTATGGGCGAAAGGTATTGGGTTGAAACTAGGCGTTTCGAAGGAGGTCGAAACCTTACTTAGCTTTCAAGTGAAAAATGTGCTTGCTTTGCTTTCCAAGGGTAAGATTTCGACTTAGATGGCTTCCGACTAGGTTCTTTTATTTAAAGAATGGTTTCGAATGGGTTACGCCTTTTGTTTTAAGTAAATGCTTTCGAATGGGGTCGAAACCCCTAGCTTCCGCTTTTCTTATCTTTTGCAACAAAGGTTTTGAAGGGAATACTTTGCTTTTAAATCCTAGCCTCTTATCCAATGCTTTCAAAAGGTTGGTTTCAATACTATCACTTCTTTATTTAGGAAAGCTTTCGACTTAAATGTTTTATGACCCTTTTTCTCTATTAAAGGTAGAACCTAAAGGTTTCAAAGAAGATGGTTTAATGGTTCCGAAAGGTTATTCCACATGTTTTACTTGAAACCAAAGGCTTCGAAAGGTTTGATGTTGTATGCTTTCGAAAGGTTTTAAGGAATGGTTTCGAAGGGCTGGTCCCTAATGGTTTTGGAAGGTTTCAAAAGGAAGGTTTGAATGGAAAGGTTTTCTAACGTTTTCGAAAGGCAATGTTTAAGTGTTTTAAAGATAGGATGTCTAAGGTTTTATAGCTTTTGAAGGAAAGGTTTTTCAATGGTTTTGAAAGGTTTATATAAATGGTTTCGAAAAGATTGTTTTGAGCTTTCGACGTAGGTGAATGAAAGGGGTTTACTTAGTTTCGAAGGGGGTAATTTCAGTGGATTCGAAAGGGGTACTTTCAAAGATTTAAATGTTTTCATCAGCAAAGATTTGAGTAAATTATATATATTACATGACAAGGTGATTTTGAGTAAATCATAGAGTATATATTTTCCTTATTTAAGTTTGACTTTAAGGTTTTAAATCAATTTGAGATGAAATGGTTTTTGAGGAAGATTTAAGGGAAGATTACCCTTAGTAAAATGACTCAAATATTTATATACCAGATGAGACTGGTACAGGGTCGCGCCCTGCACATTAGCAATTAGCCCCTAGCTAATTTAGTCTAAAATTCCAGTGTTTAGGGCTTTGTTACAGGTACGACTAAAATGATGTTGCACACATAAAGGAATATATTTGTACAGAGGTAGGTTATTGGTGAGCCTGCAAAACCATTAGGATCAGTTGACCGGGAGAAAGTAAGTTATCAACAGACCATCCAGAAGATAAGTATCTAACAAATGTTAGATTATTTATTTATATTTTTTGGTAGGCCTGAGTCAGGCAAAGGTTAATAGTAAACAAACAAAACTATAGTGTTCGAACAGATAGTTCATTTGTTACCGAACAAGTAAGTTTACATGAAATTGCTTTACCGTTTTAACCAGTTTTGGTTGTAGGATTATGATTTGAAAAGGATGTGTTTTAAAAGGAGATTAGTGAAGGGAACCCATTCTGCTAAGCTGCGTGGTCTCACTTAATATTGAATAACCGAGATGTGTAGTATTATTCAGACCAGGATTTATGAATGACTCGGAGTTTATGTTTTCCCCTTATATCTCGGGTGCTCAAAATTGATTTGAGTGGGATGAGAGTTAATGTTTACATATTATTAGTATGTTGGCGAATAAAGCTTTCGGAGACAAGAAGGTGGCTAATGGATAACTATTTTGGAGTTGCCGTTTTATTTCGTTTAATTCTGTTATATTGTATTATGTCAGTATGACTATATAGTACTCTGGTCAACAAATGGGGCATCACATGTCAATCTTGGCGTATTTATGTAATAATTATATTTTATCCGAACCTGGGAAACGAATGGGATTATGTAATAGAATATGAAACATGTTTTGTGAAATGTAATCAGAAAAGTAATTTTTGTGAAATATGTGATTTTGTTTCATATTTATGTGCTTCTGATATTATGGATACCATTAACATTGTCGTATTTGGTCACCGGATGTTAATACTATGGATGACTGTAATATCTGTAGCACTTAGCTTCAGGTATCCAGATATGGGATGTTACAATTTGGTATCAGAGCATATGTTTATGATAAAATTTAAAATAAAATGATTTTTTTTGAAATATAATCCTAAGGAATTAGAGATAAGATCGGGTTTGGGATAACGCTATAGTAACGTACTTATATTTTCTCTATATAAGTATATGCTATACGTCTAGTTTCCTATCTCTCTTAGGCTATTCTTCTGTATCTTATGAGACTTGAATACATATATGGATGCTAGAAGTGAAAGAGTGAACCTTGGAGGAAGCATAACCACAAATGGAAATTCCAGACCGAATACTAAAAGGAACCAAGTTCAGACATAAGCTGGATTGATGCTGGAGTTCCACAATGGATATGGGAGCTATGCATCATGTTTTCGTGAACATGATGCAAGTTGGAATTGCTGCTGGAGTGGTTTGAAGAAATGCTGGAGTAGGAGTTCAAAAAGATCCGATGGTAAATAATTATGTTATCTTGAGCAGAGATTATGTTTGGTTTGGAGGGAACCCATTTATCGAAACTGAAGATGCTACTGAGGTGGAGAGCTGGTTGTTGCACTGTGAGAGAATATTTGTTGACTTGGGGCTTAATGATGAGCATAAGAGAAGGCTTGCTTCAAGATAGCTTCAAGGAGCAGCTTCATTCTAGTGGAATAGTGTGACGGCTGCAGTGAATGAAGAGACGATGACATGGGCTGAATTTAGAAGAAGGTTCCAGGAGAGGTTCATGTCTGTGATGGCGCAGGTCTGCTTTGCTCAGAAAGTTTTCTGAGTTGGAGTAGGGGTAGATGTCTATGTTGGAATATTCTAGAAGGTTCGAGGATTTGTCAAGGTATGGGTACGCTACCGTGGATACCGTGGTGAAGAGGAATGAGAAGTTCATCAGGGGGTTGAAGCCAGAGTTGGTCAGGGACACATTACCTCATATTTGGGATCCTTGTGTTGTTGTGGTGGAGACGGCTTTAAGACACGAAGAGATGCTTGCTTCTTTGGACAAGAATAAGGCAAAGGAGGTCCAGGTAGGGCGGAGTCAGAAGAGAAAGTTCTTTCATAAAAAGGGTGCACAAAAAGGTGGAGCCATGAAGATAGGAAAGTCGGAGGTTGTTTGCTTCAAGTGCGATAAAAAAGGGAATTTTGTGAATGAATGTCATACTGGAAAGGCGAAGGAAGTGCTCGGGAAGAAGAACATCCGATGCTTCAATAGTAATCAGATTGGTCATTATAAGAATCAATGCAAAGAGCCCACTAAGGACGGAAGAGGCAAAGTATTTGCATTGGAACCTGCTACATCGGAATCACCGGCACAGGAGAAAGGGAAGGCAGTGTTGGGAGGTACGCTTCAGATTCGTGGTATGTCTGTTAGCGATCTGTTTGATACTGGTGCATCACATTCATTTACATCTCATTGTTTGGTAGATAAGATTAACCTAAAACCCTCATACTTTGTTACTTTCTTAAGAGTTGCAAATCCGATAGGAGGGTATGCGACACTTGGGATGAAGTGTTACCACTTAGAGTTTGATTCATTAGGTCATACCTTTGTTTGAAGTTTGCATGTATTTGACTTTATGAGGTTCAGAATTATTATGGGTATGGATTGGTTAAGTAAGTACGATGCTAGGATATTTTTAAATGATAGGAAAATATCGCTTAGAAATCTGGACTATAGTGATCGAATTATATATACCGTAGAAAGCCTTAGTTGTGAGGTGAATGCTTTCTCCGGTGTTGTGGAGGTAGAAGATGAGTTAAATTGAGTTTTCGTGGTTAGAGAATTCGTGAGTGTCTTCGAGTGTGTAGTAGGATTGCCACCGAAAAGAGCCAGTGAGTTTCAGATAAATTTGGTTCCAAGAGCAGAACCAGTGAGTAGGCCGCCAAGTACGGTGACACCTATAGAGACGAGAGAGCTAAAGGTACAGTTGGTGGATTTGGAAAGCACAAGTTTTATTAGACCGAGTAGTTCACCTTAGGGAACCGCCGTAGTGTTTGCTAAGAAGATGGATGGATCATTGAGGTTATGTATCGATTATCATAAGTTGAATGAGAAGACGATAACGAATCGATATTTGTTGCCTAGAATTGATGATTTGTTCGATCCGCTGAGTGGAGCCAAGGTATTTTCCTAGTTGGATTTGGCGATAGGTTTACATTAGCTTAGAATAGCAGAGGGTATTCCTTTGGCGACGTTTAGAACTAGGTATGGATGGTACGAATGGTTAGTGATCTCGTTCAGACTAACTAATGCGCAACATTCTTTGTGGACTTGATGAGCCAAATTTTCCTGGAGCACTTGGATATGTTCATATTAGTATTTATAGATGATATCTTAATATACTTTGAGGATGAAAGGGAGAATGAATTTCATCTTAGAGTGGTACTTAAGACGTTGAGATAACATCAATTGAAGGCGAAGTTATCGAAATGTCATTTCTGGAAGAAGAAAGTGAAGTTCCTTGGTCATGTAGTCTCAGAGAAAGGGTTGTCTATAGATCCGAATAAGATTGAAGCAGTGAATAATTGAAAGAGACCCAAGATAGTGATTGAGATAAAGAGTTTTCTTGAATTGGTCGGACATTATCGAAGGTTCATAAAGGACTTTTCGCGGATAGCAGCACCGATGACCAAGCTAATGCAAAAAGATGTGAAGTTTATTTGAACCGATAAGTGTAAGGAAGCATTTAAGAGCTTGAAACACTTATTGACTTATGCACCGTGTTGGCTATTCCAGAAGGGAATTAGGGTTTGGTAGTTTATACAGATGCATGTGGAACTGGGTCAGGAGCAGTGTTAATGCAGAGAGGTAAAGTGATTGCCTATGCTTATCGACAACTCAAACCGCATGAGGATAGATATCCAACACATGACTTGGAATTGGCTGCAATGATTTTTGCATTGAAGGTGTGGAGACATTACCTTTTAGGAGAGAGGTTTGAGATTTATTTGGCTCATAAGCCATTGAAGTATTTGTTCTCTCAGAAGGATCTGAACATGAGATAGCAGAGATGGTTAGAGTTTATTACTGCCTATGATTTTCGAATTGAATACACACCAAGGAAAGGTAATAAGATTGCAGATGCACTTAGCTGAAAACATCAGAATGTGGTGTTGGCAATGATAGTAGAGTGGAAAGATTTGGAAATGTTGTCAACTTGCAGAGTGCAATGGGGATCTGAGATTGGGTCTAATGAAGGAACTGTTGTGTTTTCTTGTTTAGAAGTTCAACCAGTGATGATCAAAAAGATTGCTTCTAAATATATGGAGGATCCATTTTTAGTTGAACAAATCAAGAAGTTAGGGGATGGAACAGAGAGTGATGACTTGAAGGATTTTAGTCTTAACCAGAATGGGTGGTTGAGAAAGAAAGGAAGATTATGTGTTCTAAATGTGGGAGACATAATGAAGGAAGTTTTGGAGGAATGTCATCGTTCGAAGTTCACTATACATCCGGAAGGAATTAAGATGTATTAAGACATGAAGCGGAGTTTCTTTTGGGAAGGATGAAGAAGGATGTATGCTTTTGAGTGGAGCAGTGTTTGAACTATCAATAGGTAAAAGCTGAACATCAGATGCCAAGTGCGTTGCTTCAGCCGTTAGATATTCTGGTATGGAAGTGGGATTCTATTTCTATGATTTCAAAGACGGGTTGCCAAGATCTAAGAGAGGAAATGAAAGTATACGTGTCATAGTGGACAGATTGACCTAAAGTTCCTATTTCATTCCAGTTAAGTCAATTAGGACGAAATCTGTTTTGGATAAGTTATTTATGAAGAATATAGTTAGACTTCATGGAATTCCTAGCAGTATAGTAAGTGATAGATATTCCTTATTCACTAGCAAGTTCTGGAAGAGTCTATGGGATATTCTAGGAACCAAACTCAACATGAGTACCGCTTACTATCCTCAGACCGATGGATAAACGGAAAGGGTTAATAAAGACTTTGAGGATCTGTTAAGAGCTTGTGTGGTAGATTTTGGAAGACCATGGGAAGACCATTTACACTTAGTTGAGTTTACGTATGACAACAGTTATCAGACTAGTATAAGTATGGCACCGTTTGAAGCTTTGTATGGGATGCCATGCAAATCTCCCGTGTATTGGTTAGAGACCGAGGATATGTTGGTTCTTGGTCCAGATTTGGTTAAAGAAGTTGCAGAAAAGATTGAGTTGATTCGGGCTAGGATGAAGGAAGCTCAGTCTAGGCAGAAAAGTTATGCGGAGAGAAGACGAAATGACTTATAATTCTATGTTGGAGATCATATTTTTATTAAAGTGTCACTGATGAAGGGTGTGATTCGATTTGGAAAATCAAGGAGTTGGCACCGAGATTCGTAGGACCATTTCCTATTGTAGAGAAGATCGAAAAACTCGCATATAGAGTAGAGTTACTGAATAGTTTTGTAGAAATCCCTGATGTTTTTCATGTTTCTCATCTAAGGAAGTGTGTTAGAGATTCGAAGTATACTATAGCATCGACTGTGCTAGAGGACTTAGTAGTAGAACCAGACTTGACTATAGTTAGAAAACCAGTTCGAATAGTTGCGAAAGATGAGAAAAGGCAAAGAAATAAGATAGTCAGATTAGTGAAATTCCAGTGGAGCAACGATGAGAGAGACTACAATTGGGAGACTAAGAGCAGGATTAGAGACGCTTCTCCTGATTTATTTGATGGCACGTTTTACCTTTTTGATTGGTTTGTTGTATACCTTATCCTAATTTCGAGGATGAAATTCTTTACGGAAGGGGGACTGTAACACCCCACATTTTTAGTAACATCATTTAGGATATTTAATTAGCTAAATAAAATAAAATAATATAAAATGATTAAGGGATTGAGATTTGTGATTAAGTTAAGGACTAGTCGTGCCATGCTAATGAATAAACCAAAATGAGATAACATGAATTAAAAAAGATAAGAGCAATAGATGAGGGCCAAAGTTGGAATAAGAATATTCTTATACCCTAAACCTTTATAAATTCATTCATACGTTCATTTGCAATATCAAACTAAACTAGAAACTAGCCACCATTAGCAAGACAAGAGGAAGAAAAGCTAAGGAAGAATAATTAACTTAGTCCATTCAAATCTCAAACTCCGTAATCTCAAAACTAAGGTGAATAATGACTACATCTCATATTTTCTATTGTTTTCAGTTCTAAGGTTAAACCCTATTTATCTTGCAAGCTTATGCCATGTTTTTGAACGATTAATTATTTATATATGCTTGTTGATGATTTATTCACATTTATATAGGTTTTATGATATGTTTTAATGTGAAAACCCTATTGAATGACAACCAAATGCCTTGCGATTTTATATTTAGATCGAAAATGATATTTTAGATATGGATTTAAATTTTCATAATTTTCTGAATTAATATGTATTTTATATTAATTTTATAATGTAGAAAATGATTATTTGGGTTTAAAATAATTTACGGTTAAATTATTTATGTTTTGCATATGAAATTAATATATGTTGGAAAACATATTAAAAATGAATTTCTGGAATTTTTGTAGAATTTTCCTTGGTGTTTTAATGGATATATAAAATTCTTTAAGGTATGGGACTTAAATGTTTTATATATTTAAAAAAGAAAAAAAATGGTATTTTGTAAATTATTTAAATTGTTTAACTCTAAAATGTTGGCAGCACTTTTAGAAAATAAAATTTGCAACCAATAATATTTTAAAAAACAAGGCATGTTAGTTGAAAAGAATTGGTTTTTAAAGTTAAAAATCAGTTTTCACATGCTTTTAGCATGTTTCACCACTTTCGACAACAGGGGTTTCGACTTAGTAGCTCCGCCTCAATTACCATAGAAACCAATGCGCATGGAATCAAAAACTTCGTGCGCGGCGATTTGGATATGGACGGAAGGTATTGGATCGAAACCGGGGGTTTCGAAGGAGGTTGAAACCTTACTTAGCTTTCAAGTGAAAAACGCGCCCGCTTTGATTTCGAATGATATGCTTTCAACTTGGTTAGCTTCCGACTGGGTCAAATTGATTTAAAGAATGGTTTCGAATGACTTACACCTTTTATTTTAAGTAAATTCTTTCGAATGAGGTCGAAATACCTAGCTGCCTCTTTTCTTATCTTTCAAAACAAAGGTTTCGAAGGGAATACTTTGCTTTTAAAACCTAGCCGCTTCTTCAATGTTTTCGGAAGGTTGGTTTTGACACCATCACTTCTTTACTTAGGAATGCTTTCAACTTAAATGCTTTATGGCCAGTTTTTCTTTTGAAGGTAGAACCCAAAGGTTTCAAAGAAGATGGTTTATTGGATTCGAAAGGTTATTCCACATGTTTTACTTGAACCCAAAGGTTTCGAAAGGTTTTATGTTTTATTACTTTCGAAATGTTTTAAAGAATGGTTTCAAAGGGGTGTTCCTTAGTGATTTCAAAAGGTTTAAAAGGAAGGTTTCGAAAGGATTTAAAGGAAAGGTTATCCAATGTTTTCAAAAGGAAATGTTAATTGTTTTAAAGACAGGATGTCTAAGGTTTTATAAGTTTCCAAGGAAAGGTTTTTCGATGGTTTCGAAAGGTTTATATGAATGATTTTGAAAGGAATGTTTTGGCCTTTCGGCCTAGCTGAATGAAAGGGGTTTACTTCGTTTCGAAAGAGGTACTTTCAAAGGGTTCGAAAGGGTAATTTCAACGATTTAAATGTTTTCATCAACAAAGATATGAGTAAATTATATACAACATGGCAAGATGATTTTGTGTAAAGCATAGAGTATATATTTTCCTTGTTAAGTTTGATTTAAGGGTTTTAAATCAATTTGAAATGAAAAGGTTTTCAAGGAAGATTTAAGGGAAGATTACCCTAAGTAAAATGACTCAGATATTTGTATACCAGATGAGACTTATATGGGGTCGCGCCCTATACATTAGCTAGTAGCCCATAGCTAATTTAGTTCAAAATTCCAGTATGTAGATCTTTGTCATAGGTAAGACTAAAATGATGTTGCACACAGAAATGAATATATTTGTATAGAAGTGAGTTATTGTTGAGCCCGCAAAACCATTAGGATCAGTTGACCTGGAGAAAGTAGGTTAGGGAAAGACCATCAAGAAGAGGAGTTCTAACAGATGTTAGATTATTATTTTTATATTGTCTGGTAGGCCCGAATCAGCTAAAGGTTAATAGTTAGCCAAACAAAACTATAGTGTTCGGACATATAGTTCATTTGTTACCTGACATGCAAGTTTACATGATATTGCTTTACTGTTTTAAAAAGTTTTGGTTGTAGGATTATGTTTGCAAATGATATGTTTTAAAAGAATATTAGCGAGGGAAAATCCGTTTCGCTAAATGACATGGTCTTACTTAATATCGAATAACCGAGATGTATAGTATTATTCACACCAGGCTTTATGTCTGATTCGAAATTTGTGTTATCCCCCTTAAACTCTCGGATGCTCAAAATTGGTTTGAGTAGGCTGAGGGTTGAGGTTTATAGGATATTAATAGTTTGGTGAATAAAGCTTTCGGAGACGAGAAAGTGGCCGTTGGATAGCTATTTAGGAGTTGTTTTATTTTGTTTGGTTCTGCTGTGTTGTATTATGTCGGTAAGACTATATAATACTCTGATCAACTAAGGGGGCATCATCATATGTCACTTTTGGCATATTTATATAATAATTATATTTTATCTGAACTGGGAAACGAATGAGATTATGTAATAGAATATGAAACATGTTTTGTGAAATGTAATCAGAAAAGTTGTTCTTGTGAAATCTGTGATTTTGTTTTATATTCATGTGCTTCTGACATTATGGATACCATTAACATTACCGTATTTGGTCACTGGAAGTTAATACTATGGCTGAACTGCAACATCTGTAGTGCTTAGCTTCGGGCCTTCAAATAGGGGATGTTATATTAATTAACCTTAATTACCCCTAATTCCAAAATCCCCACATCACGACCGTTAAATTCAAAATCAAAATCGCGATTATGGCTAATCCCTTCCTTCGTCTTCGCCGTTTCCATCTGCCACCCCCGTGCACTTCCCTCCACATGCCGCCTGGCCCTACCATCTACCGCTGCGAGTTCACCTGACATCGGTCCTACCCAGACGAACCTCCTCCCACTAGTGCGACGTCCTTCAGCGTTGACGTTGAGGAGAAAATCCCCAAAAACTGCCACATGTTCACCCTGCCATAGCCGCCGCCTCAGACCTCCATAGCCTATAAACACCGTTGACTGACTTCACCACGACGCCTCACACATTTCTCCTTTAGACCCAAAGGCCAATCGAGGCCTCTTGTGTCTCCGTTTAACTATGGCTATAGGACGAACGTTGTTTTTTTCCTTTTAAATTCAAATAGTTTATTTTGTATTAAGGAATTGGGAAGTTTCATTTGTTACAGTCACAGTTATATAGAACGAGAGGTAAAGGGTGAGAACGTGAGAATATGGATTGCACAATGGTGGTATGGTTGAAGTAATGGGGTGTATGGGTTGAATAATGTGAAGTATGGGTACTTAATTTATTTGTTATTATTCCAAAAATAACCAGTAAAACCGAAAATCTCGAACCTTGATCGAGGCGTATCGACTAGCGATCTATACTAAATACCCTTATTTCGAATATCATGAAACTAGTCTCGAGACCTAATTCGATCATATATAGAAGATAATTTTTCAAAATGAATTATATTAATTTAAATTCCTTTATTTAATTGCTATGCGTTTCGAACTCGTACGACTAAAAGACATACTATAATTCACTATTATAGATCCAATGAAAAATGTTTCGTTGAAATCCAAGATAGTGTCTGGAAGGCCATTTTCACACGTTGATTAAAACGAGTTATTGTATAAACCAAATTGCTCACTTTTAAATCTAAATTAAAAGTTAATTATTACCATTCTTATTTATACTAAGTTCAAATAAGATCTCCAAATCATTTTAGTTCATATGAATCAATGATTCAGTTATTTAAATATTCTAATTATTTAAATTCATTATTCAAATAAATTTATATATTTGAAATTCAAGATGTTTTACTTTAAAACTAATATTTAAATACTTAAAATTTATTTAATATTTTAAAATCAATTGATTAAAATTCTAGGTCGTTGCAATAAGTGTATGAGATATTTGAGCTAACTTGATTTAGTTTATCTAATGATGTGCACGTAAATATATATATATATTTTTATTCTCATATTTAATCTTATTCCGTTAAAATAAAGGACGTATTAGGGTATTTTTACATGTTTTGACCGATATATAAAAATATTTTCAAATCATCGTTCACTCGTGTACATTTAGACAAAATAGTAATTTTGTGTGTATGCATTAAATTTGAGAAAATTTATTTGCACATTTTAATTTTGTTTTGTATATAATTGAGTGCAAATTGAAAGAAGCATCATGGATTTATGCATGCACATTTTTTGGAAGTCAAAAGGAAGAATTAATTCTTTATGTAAGAGCCTACCCACCCACATGTAAATAGACCATAATTAAAGAAAAACACATGTTAATGAGAATTAATGAATCATTAAATGATTACTTGGAGATCACAAAAACTAAAGGGTAGTTTTGGTAGCACCCTAAAATATATCAGGATTTCAAATTTAACCCTCTTATGATTCATGAAAGGGATCTTATAGATGTAGCCACGATATTATAAATAAAAAGATCTCTCCCTCTTCTTTAGTTTAATGGCTTCTCAACCTTTTACTTTATGCATCTTTATTTTACGCTTTTTACTTGTATTATTTTATTTTATGCTTCTCTTTTATTTCATGCAGTTAAATTAGATTTTCTTTATGCAAATTAGCGTAAATTTACTTTTACACAATCAATTAGCTCTCTTTCTTTTTAATTACCATTTCCTTTCGTTTTGTTAATGTTGAAATCCACTTTTGGTGAAATGAATTCAATGAGAGGCTAGATCTCTTCAATTTAGGAGTAATAAAGGTCTCATAGTTCATATAAGATCAACATAATGGTTACATTATTAGATCATATTTTTGGGATTAATGTAAATTTAGATGTCGATGGAATGTTGATGTTTATAAATGAATTTGATAGGCTATGTTGTTAATCATAAATCGGCTATACTTAGTCAATAATAGACTCAAGTTACATTTTCACCTAACTATTTGATTTTAATAATGAAGTTAAATGTAGAATTAAAATTTGATAGTCTATGTTACTTCATCTAAGATTATAAATAGATCACACTTAAAATAGATTTTATTTCTAACTTCGTAATCATTTTCTTGAGATTCACTCAGTGAGTTTGGTTGATGTATTAAAATTTGATGATTTATGTTGTTTTATTTAATGTCATAAATAAGCCATACTTAAAATAAATACATTAACTAATTATACTTGGGTTAAAACGAGAGATTGTAGATTTATTATGTGTTAGGTTTATATTTATGTGAGGGTGAATTTATCTCTAAATTGCCTGTTAACCTCATTACTTTTACTCTAATTATACCCCAGTTTTCTACCGTTTTTAATTAAAAAACATTTTCAAAATATTTGGAATGAGTTGGTTGAGTAATTTGAAATTCTTGTTTTCCTTGTGGTTCGATTTGTACTTGCCGATGCACTACATTTGTACGCTGTGCACTTGCGGGATTTTATTACGATAAAGTTAGATGGTTTATGCTAACCGATAGAAAAACATTCCAAAGACATAAATTTGATTTATTCATTTTTCACAAGTTTTGTAGATTTGATATAAATTTCAATTTAGGTGAAATATGACTTGATTATAAATCAGAATGTACATTACTCTCCTATTCATTGTCGTTTATCTAGCCAAATATATTTTAGAAGGTGGGCATTTTATAGTTCTACGGTTACATTTCTGGAGATTATAATAAGAAAGGAAAGTGTCAATCCTTATGGAAGAACATTTTATCAAGATATATGATTTGGCAAATGCTTATTGATCTTTTAACGTTTATTTTCAGCAATCTCTATGCGGTGGGAAGCCAGATGCTCAGTAGTAGAAGCAAGTCATATAATCATCATCAGCTTATATAAGCCATTTGGCCGTTGGATGTACTTATGCTCGCAGCTTTGGCATATTTCCTGCACAACAAGGATAACGCTTCTAATACTTGGATGGATTTTGAAGGAATCAAATTATCTTTACCAACATGTCAGTAAGTATCCATCCAACTGCAAGAAAAATGTATTAAATACTGCTAAAATCATAACTTAACCTTCAGTGATGATAAAGAAACCAAGTAGCTTTGCCTCAGAGAGCCAAATTCACCAAGCGAAATCAAATCACACCAACATGAAGACTGTGCTTTCCTGGAAATGGAAGGCTGAGATTTTCGTTAATCAAGTACATGGGAAAAGACCAGAGCCGACTGACAATACCCTTTTGGAGCAAGTTCCAATTAGTGATGATGTTAGTGATTGCTTAGGGTATAACAGAAGGAATACAACTTTATATATGGATATCCATACTTTCATTCATTCTATGTTTTCACTTATTTTTTGCATAGCATTATGTTTAAAATATACTGATTTGTAGCATTAATGTTAGCATAGTTGGTAACATGACTCTTCGAGTTAATACAACTAGACATGTTCTTCATGCTTTCATTAACGGAGTTAGTGTTGTTAAGTTTTCTTCCACATGTATCATCTTTAATTTAGAGTAAATATTGCACATACTATCTAATTCATATAAATGAACATATCAACTGTTTTCTTTATTCTAAGACATCTGTTTTCTTTATTCTAAGACATCAATATTCGATGGATGGTCCATTTGAGTATACATTCGAACGTCCAGTGATTTTTAAAGCTTGATGGACTGACATAGCTTTGCTTAGCAGCACTGTAGGCTTGATGGTTAATGTAAATGATGCAGAACATTTTCGCAAGCAGATATAAACGCATTTCTCATATTTACTTTGTCATTGGGCCGAGTATAATGGGCTGTGTGAATAAGCCCATTCCTATACGAAATGTATTTATATTGCTGTCTCTCTGTAACAAATGTGTGTATCATTCAATATCAGTTTAGTACTGAAATCATTCTCTTCAATAAAGATTCAAATACATTCATTCTTCTTCACCAAATTTCTGAAATCAAATTATACACAAATTCTAATTTGGTATCAGAGCGATATCAGAAACTTAACAGCTGCTATACAAAACTAATCCATCAGAGTAATCTCATCATCTGGATTAGTTTACCCATCAGAATCATCTGATCATCATCTGGGTAGGAATCTGTTCAAAAACACACTGCCTTGCCAAGATAACAATTGGCTGCAGCATTCCTCTCAAGAACAGATTCAAGAATCAAGAAAGTAAATCAGAAAATCAAACAGAGAAGAGATCAGAAACTCATCATTCAGAAAGATTTAAAGGAGGTAAGTGCCATACCAGAAGCAATCAGAGAAGCCTCATCATTTTGCCTGGTTGCAACATACCTGTTGAAGGAAGAATCTCCTGTCTCATTCTCAACCCACTTTCTGATTTCATTCTCAATCCTATTTCTTGAAGAAATTTTCTTCATAGCTGAAGGAAGCAGTGCAACATCAGGTAATGTTGCCAGCACTTCGTTGCAATCTATGGATGTTACTGATAGTTTGATCAAAACTATAATTAGCCCACATTCCAATCTCATCACTGCTCAACTCGAAGACGACAATTATATTCTCTGGAAAGTGCAAGTCGAAACTGCTGTCAGAGGATACGGTCTTGATGGATATATTCATGGCATGATAGCCACTCCACCCAAGTTCATCATTGATCAAGAAAATAAAACTGTAAGTAATGAGGAATATATTAAATTCCAAAGGCAAGACAGTTTAATAAGTTCTTGGTTGCTATCATCAATCAGTGTAAAGTTGCTACCACAAGTTACACTACAACAAAGGCAGCGTATAGCGACGGCAAATATGCGTCGGCGGCCGTTGCTTGTTGCCGTCACTATTCAATCCGTTGCCAACAGGAAAAGCAACGGCTCCGTCGCTAAAAAAGCGACGGCAAGCGACGGCAACGTACACGTGTCAACGCCACGTGACAGTTAGTTTGTTTCCCAGAAGTCTGCTATTTGCCGTTACTAGCCGTCGCTTGCCGTCGCTATATTGCCGTCACTAACCGTCGCTATATTTGCCCAGAAAGCCGTTACTAGCCGTTGCTAGCCGTCGCTTTTCTGGGCAAAACCTACTGTGCACACAACGGATATTCTTCCATCAAACCTCATCCCAAACCTCAAACCTCATCTCAAACCTCAAACCTCAATAATATCAACAATAACACATTTCAACAATACCCACAACATCAATATTCAAAAATATAACCAAAAAAACACAAAAACCAACCAAACCAACATAATATACAAAACCAAACCAAGTATCAAGGTACAATGATCAAATCCAAATATAACCAAACCCAAACATCATCCAAAATACCAAGTATCCAAGCCCAAGTATCAAATCTAGTCTATATGTACATAAATACGTACCCACAAGAATAGTAAAACTATGCATCATCATCCTCCTCATCATCCTCGGCATCATCAGATCCATCTCCCTGCTCCTCAGGCATAGAGCCGTGCTCCTGATAAAATGCTGCAATGCGCTCATCTATCTGCTGTGCCAATTGGCCCTTTCGCCAATCGTTGAGCTCATCCAGCTGCCTCTGCATCTGAGCAATACGCTCCTCCTCCATCGATTTGCTATAAGCTCTTTGGAAATTAACAGCCTGTGAAATAACTGAAGTTAATACGATAGCATTTTACATGAATTTTGAATGAATTGGATAGTATATAAATAATTCTTTTGATGTGAGAATAATGTGGATCTTTTAATATGAAGTTATATGCTTTGACTGTTGTCAAATTATAACAATAATAATTATTATGTGTGTTTGGACTATAAAGTATGTGTCAATAACAATAATAATTATTATGCCAAAGTATGTGTAATTGGACTATAAAGTTGAATGTGAGCAATTTTGAAATTAGATCATTATCATATTCCATAAGTGCAAAATGATATCATTTAGACGAAAAGAATTGATGTATATAAATGTCACAACTTACTAATGGCAATTAAACTAAAATAAGAATTTACTACACATATGTAAGCGACAAATTTAGGCACGATGTCACACGATGTGCTAAGTGATATTTGAATGTTAGCGTTTGGATAGTTTGACACTAATTATTGATCGAATTTACATTCAAAATTTTCACAGTTGAAACGGAGAATTCTTTTGAAGCCAAATAATTTAATTAGTTTACATTTATTTAATATTTATGAAATATGAAGTATAAAATTTGACTATGTTTTGAAAAATTAATGATATTGTGTGTATTCATAATTATTATAAATTTATTGATCGATATGAGATCTAGATATGCAATTATATCATATTTAAATAAATGTACTTGATTGGGCTAAAATAAGCTATTACTTCACAACATTGGAGGGAAATTTGTATCGATGTGAGAATAATGTGAATCTTTTAATATGAAGTTAGTGAAATGGTTTACCTCATGATTGCCGAAACCATAACGCCTATTTCGAGTAGGCGGTGCAATAACGGAATCCCAAATCCTGTTGGACTCCTCAACTGTAAGCTCTGCTCTTCCACTCGCCTGTGTCAATGCCGATGCCTTTGCCTCATATCGCCCCTGCAATTACAAACATAATTTTGAAACAATTGGTATACAATTTACATATATACAATTTGAATCACGAGTTAGCATATTTACCATCGCTGCTTCAGCTTTGCTGTCGATCCAATCGTAGGTCGCATTCCCCTCATCATCAACAGACTCAACTGCGTGTGTGGCTCTAAAAACCTCAGCCATTGTAGGCTCCCTTCCGTACTTTGCAAACTGAAGATATACACGAATAAGATATATTGAAAATAAGCATAAATGTTATACATGAAGATATGCATCACCATATGCTAAATATATTTTATATTTACCAATTCTCTCCTATGCTGTTGGAAAGATTTAGAGCCACCTTGATGTAAACCAGGATTCTTATTCCTATTGGCTTGGTTTCTTGCTGCTATTTCCTATTAATTTAGATACACGATTAAAATAATGCAACTAACATAATTGTAAGCATTCTCATCATAGCTTACTTTAGCTGCTTCTGACTCCCAATATGTGAGAAATCCGTTCCAGACTTCATCGCTCATCCAACCTGGCTTTTTGCCAGCCTTCTTCGCCCTTGATATTGTCTCTCTATAATTCTTCCGCATTTTTTGGTTCCAATTATTGCTAAAAACATCTAAATCATGCGGCTCCACTCGTACAACAGCCTGCATATTGAATTTATTTTGAATTACACACAGCATATTATTTTCAATAGAAATATATAAATTGTAATTGCCATCAAGTCGGCCCATATAGCATTTTTAATATGAGCTGGAATGTTATCCCAATGTGGCCAAGCTGCTGACATCCGACCCTTATATGAATTCTTCGAGACATCTAAAATAAACTGTGATGGTTCCACCTCGAACCCCCTGTAATTGTTAACGTGCATATTTTATATAGTTTATATATTTTAAATAATATAATTGAAATAAATTTGACATTTACCCAACACTCTTCGGAATAATCTCTGCAACTCGACGTGTATCTGCCTCTAAGCTACTAGTACCCGCTGCAGCTCCAGGAGGCTGAGATGGAGAAGGCTGAGATGTACTCCTACATCTTCTATCAGCCATATCTGCCACAAAAATATATTATATATAAAAGCATAATGATCAAATGAGCATCACATAATCATACAATAAAACGATAACGCATAAATCAGAATAATACATCGCTCAGAATAGTACATCGATCAGAATATTACATAGCTCAGAATAGTACATTGCATAAGTGAATACATAGCTCAGAATAGTACATTGCATAAGTGAATACATAGCTCAGAATAGTACATTGCATAAGTGAATACATAGCTCAATATAACACATGACATAACTCAGAATAGTACATCATATAATACAACAAACGATGCCATCTGTGATCATTCTTCATTATCTTCTGATTCAGACTTGGTCTCGTACTCTATATCGTTTTCTTCGTTACTAATAAATGCATCTATTAAAACATTCGCTTCATCATTCAACGATCCTACATCGATGTCATCGGCTATTATTATTTCGGTATTTGGCTCAAGATCTGCTTGATATGCTGCTTCATCTGGAATATTATTTCCATCAAATGTAAATCTTGCCTTTGTTTTAAAAACAGCCCACCAGTCTGCTTTATCTTTTTCTAAGGATGGATACGGAGCAAAATAAACTTGTAATGCTTGCTTAGCTAACACGAAAGGATCATGTTTATAGTAATGTGACGTATGCATTATTTCAATTAACTTATAATCCTTATGTACGTTAATTCTAGAACCGGGAACGTTGCTAAACCATTTGCATTTGAATAAAAAAACTTTCTCTAGCGGTTGTGTATAATAAGTCAACTCTAAAATTTGTGTTAAGACGCCATAAAAATCTTTTATATGTTCTTCTGGATCATCGCTGCCTTTGACAAATACACCGCTGTTATACGTTGATTTTTCAGCTCCATAATCTTTGGTGTTAAATTTAAATCCGTTGACGAAGTACATAGGATATGTCTTGACATTTCTTCTTGGTCCGATAGCAAGGTTTCGTATTCCTTCGTCAACAACACTGTTATTCGGATCGTGAACATAGCTTGCAAACCACAAAGCAAATTGTTTACTGAAATCACCAGATGGATGTTGTGATTCGTATATGCTGCAAATAAATGTATTATATTCCCCTAATTATTAATATATAAATACACGTATAATTGAAATGTACAATCATTCAGTATTACCTGATAAATGGTGCAACTTCAACACAATTTAAAAGAACATATGTGTGTGCCACATGGTAGTCTCTATCATCTAACCATATTTCCACACATTTTCCAGCAGGTCTTCCATGTTGTCTAAAAATAGATAACATTGTTTGAGAGGAATCATGCTTAACAGCTTCTTTATTACGGGGAACACTTACAAACGATAAGTTCACATCGTCACTAAAGTAGTGTGAGAAAAAAAAAAGCTTCCTCTTCAAGGTACGATTTGCAAATCGAACCTTCTACTCGTGCTTTTTGTCTAATTTTTTTCTTCAAATGATTCAAGTACCTGTAACAAAAATAATTAATTTTGTATATTGGTACAAGAATATACATTTTCAACTAATCAACAAGAATATTGAGGAGTTTAAAATCACCTTTCAAATGGATACATCCATCCATATTGCACAGGACCTCGAAGGAGTGCTTCGGATGGCAGATGCACAAGCAAATGCTCCATTACATTAAAAAAACCGGGCTGAAATATTTTCTCGAGTTTGCAGAGTAATACAGGAATTTCTACTTCAAGTTTACGTAAATGATCTACCTTCAACGTGGTCGAACAAAGCTGTTTGTAAAACATACTTAATTCTATTATAACACTCCATATTTTTGTTGGCAACAGTTCTTTGAATATCGCAGGTAAGAAATATTCCACATGATATGGCAATCATGACCTTTCATCCCACTCAATTTATTGTTTTTCAAGTCAACACATCTGCGAAGGTTAGAAGAAATCCCATCGGGACATCTTAGTCCTTCCACCCATTTGAGCACGAGTTTTGCTTGCTTGTTGTCTAGCTCATAACATGCTTTGGGTTTTTTGTTATCGTCGTACAACTGAAGTTCGGGCCGCTTACAGAAATGTAATATATCACGTCTCGAATTCGCATCGTCCTTGGTTTTCCCCTTTACATTCAAAACTGTATTAAAAACGCTATCAAACACATTTTTTTCATTGTGCATGACATCAATATTATGTCGCAGTAAGAGATTTTTCCAATAAGGTAACTCCCAAAATATACTTTGCTTGCACCAGTTATGAATGTCCGATTTCCCCAGAATGTCGACCTGTTTCCCAGTTTCATGAATCTTAGGATAGTCTTTCACGATTTCATATATCTCTTCACTTGTCCAAACTTTAGGTGGCAGCATATTCTCTACTCTGTTAGCTTTAAACTTCGTTTTATCCATTTTGAATTTATGATTAATATGTAGAAAACACCGATGACAGTCAAATCAGGAAATTTTCTTGCCGTACTTTAATGAAAATGCTCGTGATTCTTCCATACAATATGGACAAGCTAGACGTCCAGCTGTGCTCCAACCTGAAAGCATGCCATATGCGGGAAAATCATTAGTAGTCCATAATAAAGAAGCGAACATACGAAAATTTCTTTTTCTCGAAATGTCATATGTTTCAACTCCTTCATGCCATAGTGTTTTCAATTCTTCGATCAACGGTTGTAGATAAACATCAATTCCTTCAGTCGGATCATCAGGACCGGGAACGACAATCGTTAAAAACATATATGGAGTTTTCATACACATCCATGGAGGTAAGTTATAAGGAGTGACAATAATAGGCCATGATGAATATTTACTACCAAATTGAGAGAATGGCGAAAATCCATCTGTACATAAACCGAGCCTAACATTACGGCTCTCTCGAGCAAATTCAGGATACGTCCTATCGAAATGTTTCCATGCTTCTCCATCAGATGGATGTATCAATGTTCCTTCTACTGGTGTTCTCACGCTGTGCCATCGCATATGACATGCTGTAGCAAAAGAAGCATATAGCCGTTGAAGTCTGGGAGTGATGGGTAAATAATGCATTCTTTTATAAGGGACTTCTTTTCCTTTCTTTTTGCTTGGTTTGTATCTTTCCTCGTTACATATTCTGCATTTTCTAAGGTGAGCGTCGTCTTTCCAAAATAACATGCAACTTTTAACACATGTATCTATCTTCTGGTATGGCAATCCAAAAGCAGACATAAGTTTTTTAACTTTATAATGACTATCGCACATCAAATTATTGGGTGGCATGTGTCGTTTAGCAGTTTGTACAATTGCTGTAAACGCTGCTTCTGTAAGATTGAATTTTGATTTCATCGTGATGTATTCAGCGGTTACAGATAATTCGGTTCCACTTTCACATCTATCCCACAATGGTCTCTTAGCGGAATCCAATAAATCATAAAAAAATTTAGCTTCCATAGTCGGTTCTTCACCATTTTCGTTTTCAATGTCGCCTTGATCAATGGATGTAAACATTGATCGGGCTGCATCTTGCACCATATTTTCTATTGGATTTGCCGCTGTATTATCATCCTCTTCCACTACAGGATTAGGTGTATATTGAACAAACTCTCCGTGACGATCCCATAAATAATAATTCGGTACAAAACCAAATTTATACAAACGAACTTCTACTACATCTGCCTTCCAATGCTTTAGATGTTTGCACTTAGCACACGGGCAACGAATGTCTACGTTATTTCCATTATTAGATTTAGCAAATCTAATAAACTCGTGTACACCATTAACAAAATGTTCCTTTATTGATCCTTTCATACCTTTTCGGGATTCATACATCCAACTACGATCGAGAAAATAATCGAACATATCTCCTGATTTACAAAAATTATATTAGAAAATTCAAACAAACACTTCACTGAAACAAATTAGACTGGACTTTAGTAAATTTTATTAATTTAGTAACTTTATTAATTTGACAAATTGGATTGAACTTTAGTAAATTTATTAATTTGGCAGATTAGACTAACTTTATTAATTTGGTAAATTTTAAACTAACTTTAGTAAATTTTAGACAAACTTTAATAAATTAGACTGAACAAATTTATTAGTTTCAAACTAACTTTTAAATTTTATTACTTTAGTAAATTGCACTTAATACATTATTTGATTGTTTTATAAAATACATATCATATACAACACTTGTTAATACTTGTTTAACGGCCGGTCATCCTACTTCCCATTACAAACACAATGACGTAATCATATTTTATAAATCATTTCAGATTAAATGATTCAACAAAATTTCGGCAGCACTTCCCTTTATTCCCTGTATCATACACAAATGCATGTACACAGGGAAAAAAAAGAAGTGCCATCGAAATTTCGTTGACCGTTTAAACTGAAATGATTTATAAACTGCGATTACGTTATTGTGTTTGTAACTTGTCCAATACTGGGACAAATCCAACAAATATTGTATCAGATAAATACAGATGTCCGTTCTGTATAAAAACGAACATCCATATAACGATCATATACAACACTTGTCAGACGGGGCCAAAAATTGTCTAAGGGGTTCACACAAATAAAACAAAATTTCTAATTTATATTTTAACAACTATAAATTTTTTAATAATATGTTCAATAAATATTTGTCAACTAAATTTCACATTTTAACACGTACTTTAAAATTTGGCTAACTAAGTCAAATTTTAAATAACGAATTTTTTTAAATCAAATTAGAAGTTAGCACTTATAATAAATTGAATTATTTTTATTTTAAACTATATACTTTTGATTGGAAATTCCACAATGAATCAAAAGTGAATCATTGTAATTCTTTTAGGCTATGAGTACTTTAGCATGGCCATTGCAAGTGAGCATAAATGATATATTTGAACAAAATACAAAGTTGTAGTGTACCTACACTTATAACTAACGCATGCTAAATAATTAAATTTTCACCTAATCCAACATTGCATAAACTTATCAATAAGCATCTTAAACATGTTATCACCATCTTAATCCAAATCACATCACCAATCATTAATTCTACAATAACCAACATCATAATAGTATGCGTTAATCATCGATTTCAACTTCGAAATAAAATGATTTTATTCTCAAATCAACCTACAATACTACTATCACCATACATATACCACATAACTACCAATCTCAAACCCATAAACATGTCATTAACAACCAATTTTTAAACCCAATAAACATGCAAATAAACCCAAATTAAACCCTAATTGAATACAAAATAGGGTTAGAACACATACCGGATCAATTTGGGAGGTAGGGAGCGAATTTTTGAGTACCGAATCGGCGGGGCGACAGGGGGGCGACGGGTAGGGTTTTTTAATTTTTTTTTCGTTTTACAGAATGGGGAAGAAGAAGGCTCGGGTCTGGCAGATATACAGGTCGGGCAACGGCGAGCGACGGCTAGCGACAGCCGCTTTTTTTAGCCGTCGCTAGCCATTACCCCTGTCCGTCGCTATACAAGACGTTTTTTGTAGTGTTATAGGGTGCAAAACAGCAAATGAAATATGGACTACAGTAGAAAGAATCTTCAATACACAGTCAGCAGCTAAGATAATGCATTACAAAAGGCAGTTACACAACATAAGGAAAGACAATCAATCTATGAAAGAATATCTTTCCAAGATCAAGAATACTACTGACCTTCTTGAGGCAGCAGGACACAAGATGTCCAATACTGAACATGTGTTAACAATATTGAGTGGATTAAGTGATGAATATGAGGCAGTTGTGGCAGTCATTGCATCACAAGAAACTTTGCCCTCTATTGACTATGTACATTCTATACTTTTGGCTCATGAAGGAAGACTGGATTACAAGAAACCACCAGATTCAGATATGTCTATTAACTATGCTTCAAATAGCAAAAATAGAAATCAAAACTATGGAAGAACAGATCAACAATCACAGAGAGGTGGTCAGAGTTTTAGAGGAAGAGGCAGAGGAAGATTTAATGGCAGTAACAAACCAAAATGTCAGATATGTGAAAAAGTTGGTCACATTGCTACCAAATGCTATTTCAGGTTTGACGCAAATTATATGCCAGGTCAGGGATCAAACAATCAAAGAAATGGTAATTACAGTGCAAACATGGCACAAGTACAACAAGATTCAGGCAAACAACTCAATGGAAACAGAAATCAAAGTCAGGATGAAATTGCTAAAGCAGACCACATTCAAGATGAATCATGGTATCCAGATTCAGGATCAACAAATCATTTAACAAACAACTTAGAGAATTTAAATCTGGGCAACAGAGAATACAGAGGTAAACAATCTATTATCATGGGAAATGGCAAAGCAATTGAGATCACACACACTGGTAATGCTTATATCAAAGGTGAAAGACAACTATATCTCAATAACTTATTAAGAGTACCCAGTATTAAAAAAAATCTTCTGAGTGTATCTCAATTTGCTCATGACAATAATGTTTATTTCGAATTTTATCCAACTTATTGTTTAGTTAAAGATATTCTAACCAAGGATATACTCTTGCAGGGTAATGCAGTAAATGATCTTTACAAGTTCACCCTGACTAATAGCAAAAGTTCAAATCAAAGAATGACAAACTGTAATAACAATGAACTAGAGTCATGTGAAATCAGTAGACATAGTTTTGATCTTTGGCATTGCAAATTAGGTCATCCATGCACAAGTGTTGTAAAACAGGTTCTTAAAGAAAATAAAATTCTGTTTGATGATATAACTTTGCCTTATATATGTTCTTATTGTCAAATGGGCAAAAATCATAAATTAGCTTTTGCAGATTCTGTAACAGAGTACAAAGTACCCCTTGAACTGATCTCAACAGATCTGTGGGGACCAGCACCCATCTGTTCTGACTTTGGGTATAAATATTATATATCTTTTGTTGATGCATGTACAAGATATACTTGGATATACTTTTTAAAATCCAAGGCAGAAACCTACAATGTTGTTGTATATTTTATCACTCAAGTTGAAAGGCATACCAATCATAAAGTTAAAATCATTCAGAGTGATGGGGGTACTGAATGCAAGTCTCTTAGTAAATATTTTCTAGATAATGGTATAGTTCACAGAACCACTTGTCCCTACACATCTGAACAAAATGGGCTGGTTGAAAGAAAACACAGACACATTGTTGAAACTGGTTTGACATTATTAGCACAAGCATCACTACCTTTAAAATTCTGGGCAGATTCATTCAGTACTGCTGTTTATTTAATTAATAGACATCCAACCAAAGTACTGAATGGAATAAGTCCTCTAGAAAAGCTCTTAGGTGTCAAACCAGACTATCAACATCTAAAAACTTTTGGATATCTGTGTTTTCCCTATCTAAGACCATACAATAATCATAAATTAAACTTTAGATCTCAACCATGTACATTTATTGGTTATTCAGTCAAACAGAAGGGATATAAATGTCTAGATGGAACAGGGAAAGTGTTCAAAAGTAGGCATGTAGTCTTTAATGAAAGAATATTTCCTTTTGCAAGTACAAATATTAAAACCACACATAAAGTTTATAATCCAAAGGTTTCCTTACCAAACATACCAGTAATTCCACATGTATGGCATGCTAAAGAGACTGAGAAAAGAACAGAAGCCACTGGATCACAACATGCTATGTTATCTGGACCAGGTCATGATGCAGTTGATCAACCTGCCGCGCATTCTCAGTCACCTGCAGAGTCAAACAATGAAGATCAAGATGGACATGAAAACCATTCAGATGATACTACAATTCAGGATAGCAACTCAGAGTCATCTGATGCTGAGCAACAGATTAAAACTGGTCATCATATGATTACCAGATCAAAGAGTGGAATTTATAAATCAAAGGTGTATACTACAACAACATGCACCTCAGAACCACAAACATTCGAACAGGCTATTAAAGATAATAACTGGAAAGTAGCAATGGATGAAGAATATCAGGCATTAGTGAAAAACAATACATGGAGTCTTGTTCATCCACCAAGCAACAAAAATATTATAGGATGCAAATAGACCTATAAAGTAAAAAGAAACCCAGATGGGACTGTGTCCAGATATAAAGCAAGACTTGTTGCCAAAGGGTATACACAAGAATATGGGTTTGACTTTAGTGAGACTTTCTCACCAGTGGTGAAACCAACTACCATCAGAATAGTCATTACAGTTGCCTTAAATAATA